>CM046950.1:35943279-36568279 GCA_025698515.1 Gossypium sturtianum
TTCAAGAGGTAGCTGGTCATCTACAGATTTTGGCATTACAGGTGGATATGTTAAGCATAAAATATGGGTCATGCGACACTGACCACGATCAAGAGCTAGCTCCACTGCTTGGGAAACCAAAAACCTTTAGGACTTAGGACGAAAGCATATAGTAGTCCGTTTTATGTAAAAGAACTTGTTTTCTAATAAAGTTTCCTAAAATGAAGTTGATCAGGATCGATACCTCTTTGCATTCATACATTCGCACTACGTTGCATTCGCATTACATTGCATTCATTTGCATTAGACCTTTACAAAAGGACCCTAATTAGGTAAAATGTTTCAGTTAACCTAGAAAACATGGAACAAAGGTTGGTGAGGATAGAGCAAAGGCAAATACAGATGCAAGAGTAATTAACCCAAATTCAACAAGAAATGCGAGAGCAAATGCTAGACTTCCAAAAGAACATGATGGGCCAACTAACTCAGTTACTAGTCGGAGGACTTGAAAAAAGGAGCGACCCAGTAACCGACAATGTGGATAATGATGAAGACATCGTTTATTCCCCAATAAGTGCCCCAACTCAACTAGACGCGCATTCTCGCGTGGTACCTGTCATTATTGGATCTCAATATAGGACTGATACTTCGGTGCTGCTAAACTCTCCGATGGGCCCTGGTAATGAGCAAGTTAATCGTGTTGTTTTTGGCCTACCAGAGGCAGAGAAAAAGGGAGAAGGGGCTTCAAAAGCCCTGAAGAGGAAGGATAAGGATGTGGCTAGCACGAGTAGGTATACCAAGGGTTATTCGGCCGTTCTGATAAACCACCAAAGAAGGCGCTTACGACCACCGGTCCCCAAAGCAAAAACCCAATCCAGAAGCGTATTCGGAAAAACCTCAATTCACTCCTATTCCCATGACGTATAGGGAGTTATACCAGAACTTATTTGATATGCATGTTGTAGCTCCTTATTATATAAAACCACCGCAACCTCCATACCCAAAATGGTATAACCTAAATGTCCAGTGCGAGTATCATGCGGGGGTCACAGGGCATTCGATAGAAAATTGCACAGCTTTCAAGAAGTTGGTGGAAAAATTCATCAAAATGGGTGTTGTGAAGATAGGTGACGCACCAAAAGCAGAAGCATGAACCTGGGAACGTTTTGAGCAATGAGACTGCGAAAGAAATTCCTATAGTATTTAAAAGCTTACCTAGAGTAATGTACGAAGTATACTTGTTGCTTTAAGCCTAGAAGCAATAAGATCTCTTTGGTGAAATAGGCTCGTGTTCTGAATTACTATTTTAGTAAAATGTATCTTTTTGAACCAATATTTTTTCTTTTCCATGCTATACATTCTATTGAATATTCTTTTATTCTTCATTCATAAATAACCATTCATTCTCTGGAAATTGCTTTCATACCGGCGATGGGTCCCAGATATCAATGACATGAGCGACGCTGTTACGGACTCCCTTTCTAGTGAGATATGTGTCTAGAAGGATCTAAGGACTTAGAAGATGACAGAGATTGTAACTTATTTCCTAACTTGTTAAAAATGGCAGATCCTATCTCGCGAAATGTCAGCCGACACTACAAGCCAAAGGGAGATGAAGATGGAAGCTTAGCTCATCGCAAGAATAAGGCAAGGCATTATCGCATGATCACAGCCAGACATATCGGGGCTACTGAAACAAGGATTCCCTATATGTAGGGGCATGGGCGCTATCATAAGCTTTTAGCCAACATCGATCCATGTTTAGGTCGTTGGTTACCTCACTGAGAGGGTAAAGTTCGCTTCACATGCCAAAATTACAAAGTCAGTAGTCGTCGATTTCAACTTCAAATTCAAAAAAAAAGAGAAGAAGAAGAAGAAGAAGAAGAAGAAGAAGAAGAAGAAGAAAGAGAGAAGAAAAAGAAGAAGAAGAAGAAAAAGAAGAAGAAAGAGAGAATGGCGATAAAGAATGCCAGAAAGAAACGTGTTGGCACGAATTTATAGTCTGTTCAAAGATCAGACACCACATCAGTGCAGCAAGATAGCCAAAAACCATTCAAATTTTTTCTGAGAACAACTGATATTTGTAAAAGTTGGCATAGAGAAGTTACCATTTACCTGCTATATTTCGTGAACGTTGGCTAAGACCTTCACCGAGGCAATGCCTTTCTCGTTGGTTCACAAAACGGGAGCATTTATTGGAAGCTAAGATTCTTTTTTGGATGAAATAGAACGTCTACAGTAAGTCAGATTGAAGCATTCATACGGGCTCACGACAAAAAAATAGGTTCGTTCAAAGGACCTACATTAAGAAGGATTCTTCTTATCC
Source organism: Gossypium sturtianum (assembly GCA_025698515.1). Lineage (NCBI taxonomy): Eukaryota > Viridiplantae > Streptophyta > Magnoliopsida > Malvales > Malvaceae > Gossypium > Gossypium sturtianum. The sequence goes on from CM046950.1 coordinate 35,945,585, forward strand.
AAAAAGACTCCAGAGGAAAAGTAAGTGCCTTATGCAGCAAAGAAGGCCCGGGCTTGGAAAACATAGACACTAATCAAGATGGATGATAAGGATTTGCCCAATCCTGTGAGTTCAGATTTGCAAAAAAAAAAGAGAAAAGAAAAAACACACAAAAAAAATACAGAAAGGAAAGAAAAAGAAGAAAAAGGAGAGGCCAAGACGAAAACCCACAAAGGGCGCCTTGAGACCAAAGAGGATTTGAGTTGAAAACCCGAGAAGGGCAGCTCAAATTTTGATCGAAAATAAGGTATACAGTAGTCTTACCACGCCTGAGTTAACAATGAAGAAGTATGTTGCGTCTTGGAGCATCAACAAAGTACTCCGGATCCCCTAAACACATATTGAGCCTAAAATGGTCCTCAAGAAGTTTGAAATGAGCAGAGCTCAGTGCGATATCCAGGGCACCTAGCTTCTATTTTACCCATTTTTGTTATTTGTAGTTGTTTTCCTGGCAAAATACACTACCAATAAATTTCCTTCCTGATTCCACTTGTTATTTTTGCTTTACCTATTTGTTTCGAGCTATGCTCCTAACTAGCTTCGCTCTTATCCATAGTTATGGTCTCTTTCAGGCATTTTGCATTGAAATAACGATTAATGGACTAACGACACTTTCGCAAAAAGAGTTTCGCATATTACTCTAGGAAACTTCTAAGTAGTACCGGAACCTGAAACAGGACCATTGCTTAAAACTCCTCGAGTTTAAGGGATAGGAATAATGGTAGAGGAAATTCTGAACTGAGGCTATCTCTTCGGATTTGGTTGAAAACGGTGATGGAACAAAATGACAAGATATTACGTCAGTAATACCATCTTGACGAAAAAGGGGCAATGTTAACCCATGTGTAAATGGGGAATCATTCACGAGAAAAATGATGTTCGTATCCGCACAAATATCATGCATACACACCTGGTCATGACACCCAGGGAATGGAAGGTGTAGTAGACAAAATCATTTGAATAAGTTACAAATTCTATACCCCTGAGTCGTAGTGGGATGGATTGAAGTTGGCACAGATCCTACACCCCTGAAGTTGAAGAGAGGATCCAAGATGGTATAAGCCTTGAAGTTCTGTGAGGTGCCGTGGAATGGATCTTGAAGTTACATTGGGGCAAGTTATTTGAGCAAAATATGATTGTTTCTTTGAGTTTTTGGCAAAGGTACCAGCAGAGAGCGAGATAGCGGCGTAATATCGCGCAATAAGACTCGATGGACGACGAAGCAGAGAACGACCTAAGCATTAAAAAGGGATAATTTCATTTTACATTCATACATCATCATTAGGGGCATTTCGATCATCGCATCCTGATCCTTATATGTTTTTAACAAAGAATCATTATCATGACATTCATTTCATGCAAATGTCCTCTATAATATCATTTAGTTAGGAGCATTCGATTTATTACGATCATTGCATCTTAATCATTGAAAAAATCATCATTCTCATGACATTCTGCATTCACGTAAATGTCATCCATAGCACATGTAGTTAGGAACGTTTGAGTCATTCCGATCATAGCATCCGTATCATTTGCATAAGCATAAGCACATAAAACTGAGTTTACAGGATATGTCCCCAGAGGACGGTGTAGCAACATTGTTAAAGACCATCCCATTGCCACTGACCAATAGTGGAATAGTTTGAAGATTGTCCTATTGCCACTAACCAAAGAGTGGAATAGGTTGAAGATTATCCTATTGCCACCGACCAAAGAGTGGAATAGATTGAAGACCATCCTATGGCCACTGACCAGTAGTGGAATAGTTTGAAGATTGTCCTATTGCCACTGACCAGTAGTGGAATAGTTTGAAGATTGTCTTATTGCCACTGACCAGTAGTGGAATAGGTTGAAGATTGTCCTATTGCCACTGACCAGTAGTGGAATAGGTTGAAGATTGTAGACCTTGTCGCCCTAAACAGTAGTGGGGCAAGATTGAAGAGAGCAAATCGGCATTCCCGAGCTTTGCGGAAGCGATTGAAGATAGCCAATCTGGCATTCCCGAGCTTTGCGAGAAGCGAGATTGAAGATAGCAAATCGCACATTCCCGAGCTTTGAAGGAGCGATTGGAGATAGCGGTTTGGCAATCCACGAGTTTGTAGGGAGCGGATCGAAGATACCATCGGCATTCTTGAAGTTGCAGGAAGCGGGCCAAAGACATCAGTCTAGTGATCCCGAGCTTGCGGGATCAGTTGAAAATAGCGATTTGACCTTCCCGAAGTTGCGGGAAGAAGATCGAAGACATCGATCTAGTGATTCCCGAGTTTGCGGGGATCGATTAAAAATAGCAGATTTGACCTTCCCGAAGTTGCGAGAAGCGGATCGAAGACATCATCTAGTGATCCACGAGTTTGCGGGATCGATTTGAAATAGCGATTTGACCTTCCCGAAGTTGCGAGAAAGCGGATCGAAGACATCGATCTAGTGATCCCCGAGTTTGCGGGGATCAGATTGAAAATAGCGATTTGACCTTCCTAAAGTTGCGGGAAGCGGTCGAAGACATCGATCTAGTGATTCCCGAGTTTGCGAGGATCAGATTGAAAATAGCGGTTTGACCTTCCCGAAGTTGCGAGGAAGCGGATCGAAGACATCGACCTAGTGATCCACGAGCTTGCGGATCAGTTGAAAATAGCGATTTGACCTTCCGAAGTTGCGAGAAGCGGATCGAAGACATCACTCTAGTGATCCACGAGCTTGCGGGGATCAGTTGAAAATAGCATATTTGACCTTCCCGAAGTTGCGAGAAGCGGATCGAAGACATCGCCTAGTGATCCACGAGCTTGCGGGGATCAGATTGAAAATAGCGATTTGACCTTCCCGAAGTTGCGAGCGGATCGAAGACATCGATCTAGTGATCCCGAGCTTGCGGGGATCGGTTGAAAATAGCGATTTGACCTTCCGAAGTTGCGGGAAGCGGATCGAAGACATCATCTAGTGATCCCCGAGCTTGCGGGGATCGATTGAAAATAGCAAATTTGACCTTCCGGTTGCGTGAAGCGGATCGAATACATCGATCTAGTGATCCCCGAGCTTGCGGGGATCAGTTGAAAATAGCAGATTTGACCTTCCCGAAGTTGCGGGAAGCGATTGAAGATAGCAAATCGGCATTCCCGAGCTTTGCGAGAAGCGATTGAAGACAAAAATCTGCATTCCCCGAGCTTTGCGAAGCGATTGAAGATAGCCAATCGGCATTCCCGAAGTTGCGGGAGCGGTCGAAGATAACAGTCCGGCGTTCTGATGTTGCGGGAGCAGATTGAAGTTGCAAGAAGCGGATCGAAGACATCGATCACGTGATCCCCGAGTTTGCGAGGATCAGTTGAAGATAGCGAGTTTGACATTCCCGAAGTTGCGAGAGCAGCGGTCGAAGATAACAAGTCCGCGATCCCGATGTTACAGAGGCGGATTGAAAGAGCGGATCGAAGATAGCAGTGTCCGGCGTTCTGATGTTGCGAGAGCGATTGAAGTTGCGAAGCGGTCGAAGACATCACCGCAGTGATCCCGAGTTTGCGGGATCGATTGAAGATAGCGAGTTTGACATTCCCGAAGTTGCGGGAGCGGATCGAAGATAACAAGTCCGCGCGATCCCGATGTTACGAGAGCGATTGAAAGAGCGGTCGAAGATAACAAGTCCGCGATCCCGATGTTACAGAGCAAATTGAAAGAGCGGTCGAAGATGCAAGACTTATCTCCTAAAGGCGCAACGATAAATTAGAGCCGCAAGTCCTATCTCTTTGAAATGGCGATGGTGCGAGTCAAAGCAACAAGATGCGATGGACGAAACGAGGCTACAAAAGAAGTCGGGGTTTAGCGGGCCCGGGCAAAATGGGCCTTTTAAAAGTCTTTGCTCCATTCTCGTTACACGACAATGAGCAAAGAGGGGCAGCTGTACGAGCCCATTTGCCCGGCCCATTTCACAACAGTCAAACGAAACCCAATTGCCAAACCCGAATAACCCAACCGCCAAACCCAAACAAGCTGAATGAGAAAGAACGTAATGAAAAAAAACCTAGCCCCTAGATGCAAGTGGCACCGTAGCCTGTGCCACTTGCTCTGACCGCCCGACTGCTCCACGCCTCTAGCACTGCAAAACAAGACAGAAGCAACACAACTCGCAAGCAAAAGCAGTAGAAATACTAATATATTGTAACATTTCAGAGGGATATAAAAGGGGGTTCGAAGACGAATGTAAGGGAGGAGGAGAGAAAAACAACAGAAAAATCAGAGTAAAAAAGAGATTTGAACCCATCGGAAAAGTCGATTGTATAAAGGGGGTTCTTCAATCTTGCGATTTTGAAAAAAGGAACCATCAGAAATCAAAAACAAGAATAATTTTGAAGGTTGATTTTGCTTTTTCTTTTCGATTGTCACCATTGAATTCTATTTATTTTTATTTATCATCTTCAAACTTTTAAAACTAAAAAAGGAAAAAAAAAAGATTACCTGAGCCCGGGGTCGCGTCGCCGGAGCCATCCCTCCATCGTCGAGGCCGAGAGCAGAGGAGAGGAGGTTTTCCTCTCTCGAGTTTTGAGGAGCCAAAGCTCGGCCTCTTAACAGACTCTGAAACAGGGCACAAAGGCCCATCCCCGCTCACCGTTGACCATCGAACTATGGTGGGGTGTCGATCGGTCGGAAGAGAGGGGAGATGGGAAGAGGCTTTAACGTTTTTTTGTTTTTTTTTCTGAACTAAGATTGAAATGAAACAGACTGGCAATGGGGTTTTATGCTTTGAAGAAAACGGCGCCGTTTGGCTGTAAGGTTAGCTGCATATATCTCTTCAATAGGATAATTGCGCGATGGCCCCTTCCCCTTTTTCTGCGTTTACGGTTTCAAATTGATTTAGCTTTTTTTTCTTTTTAAAATTCACCCTACTATTTCATTTGCGCTTTAATTGAGTCCTCGCAACGAAATCGCCTATCGTGGTGGGTTATTCACCCATTTGGTCCTGTAAGGTTAGGCGCATAACGATGTGGTCCTTGTTCGCTTTTTTTTTTTTATTGCGATTTTAGACCCTCGACTTTCATTACGATTTCATCATAGTCCTTGATTTGCTTAATCGATTATTTATTTGTTTTTCTTTAAAGAAAATCATATTATTATTTTACTATTACTATTTTATTATTATCACTATATTATTACTCTCATCACTACATCACTATATTTATATTATTATTACTATATTATTATTACTATATTTATTATTATATCATTATTACTATTATTATTTTTGTTATTATCACTTCTCACTCTATCATTTTTTTATTTCTATTTTATTATGATTATTATTATTTATTTTTATTATTTTTATTATCTTTTTTATAACCATATTATTATTAGCACTATCACTATATTTTTTTTTTTATATATCTATATATCTCTTATTATTTCGTTTACTAATTGTTATTATGATTACTATTTTCATTACTTATTTTTCTTTACATTTTCATTATTATTTATTTTTATCGTTGTTTTTTTATTTTATTTATTTGTCATTTTCGTTCCAATATATTATTATTATCATTACTTTATTACCATTATTATTATTATTATTATATTATATTATTATCATCCTAAAACTAGTTTTTTTTTAAAATTGTTTTGTATATTATCAACTCTATCTCCTATAAATCTTGCTATGCATATACGTATATATGTTATAATACTATTATTGCTATTGTATCAGATAATGTATATACTTATTCTCCATTACATTTTACTATTGTTTATAATATGTTTACCACCATTATATATCTTATATATTATATTATTATTATAGTCATCATATTATCCTTTTTTATATAATGTGTATATTGTTATTATTACCGTATCCCTTGCATGTACACGTCTCATTATTCATTCGTTAAATACTATTATTCGTATTCTCTTTGCTTATTATCTTTTGTTTTCGCATCTTGTGTTATTAATATTATTACCACCGTGCTTTCTACCATCGTTTGCTTCTCACTAATTTTTCTCGATGCATCAATTTTATAACAACCCATATTTCGTATTAGAGATTCGAGAAGATCGAGCCCTAACTTACTGGGTTCTGATTTTTCTCGTTTAAACTAAACAACGAAATATCCCCTTTAAAATCACAATATAAGTTTCAAATAAAACACTTATTCTCGGAAATTTGAAATGTTGCGCCCTAACTTACTGGACACAACATCTAGTTACCTTGAGATAAGATTTTGAGGCAATATTTCGTGTTTGGACATTCGAGGAATCGTACTCAATCGTGCTGGGTTTCGGTTTTTTTTGGTTTGGCCAAATAGTGGAATACCCTTTTTAAAACTGCAACGCGTGAATTTTGGAAATCATGAAATGATCTTGGTATCGAGAGTTTGAAACATCGTGTCCAATCGTGCTGGATGTGGCATTTCATCTTTTCGGAACAAGGGAATTTCAGTATCCAATTCGAATTATTCAAACGTTTTCTAAAGGATTCGTATTTTAAAATCTTTTTCAATTTTCGACATTAGGACATTAATAATCAATTAGGTACCAATTTTGGGCGTGACGAGGGTGCTAATCCTTCCTCGCACGTAACCGACTCCCGAACCCGTTTTTTGGATTTTGTAGACCAAAAATCATCGTTTTGATAAAAACTTTTATTAAAATGATTGAATTACGAGGTGACCCGATCACACCTCATCAAAAAGGATTGGTGGCGACTCCCCATTTTATTTTCAAAACCAAAGTCGATTCCTGTCTTTTCAAAAAGGATGGTTTCGACAAACATATTCATATGGAACCGAGTCTACAGGACATGTCCCTCAGAGGACGATGTAGCAACATCGGTGAATTCACAGACCTTATCTCCCTAAGTAGTAGTGGAGCATATCAAATTTGGCAAATCCTATCTCCATGTATCGGCAATGGAGCAGATTTTAGCCATTGGTCTAATCTCCTTGATGTAGCAAGGGAGCAGACTAAAAAGTTCAGATTTTGTTCCCTCGAGATGGTAGTGGAGCAGACTGAAGATTGAAGTCTTCCTGAGATAGTAAGGAAGCAAATTGGAAAGTTCAGATTTTGTTCCCTAGAGATGGTAGTGGAGCAGACTGAAGATTGAAGTCTTCTTGAGATAGTAATGAAGCAAATTGGAAAGTTCAGATTTTGTTCCCTAGAGATGGTAGTGGAGCAAACTGAAGATTGAAGTCTTCCTGAGATAGTAAGGAAGCAAACTGAAAAGTTCAGATTTTGTTCTCTCGAGATGATAGTGGAGCGGATCAAGATTGAAGTCTTCCTGAGTTAATAAGGAAGCGGTGAAAAGTTCGAGATCTTGTCCTCGAGATAGTAGTGGGCGGTGAAGATTATAGTCTTATCTTCCCGATGTAGTAAGGAGCAGACTAAATAAAATTGTAGATCTTGTCTCCTCGAGATAGCATGGGGCGGATCGAAGATGGCGAATCTTATCTTCCCGATGTAGCAAGGAGCAGATTTTAACCACTAGCCTCATCTTCCCGATGTAGCAAGGAGCAGACTAAAAATTGTAGATCTTGTCTTCCCGAGATTGCGGTGAAGCGGATCGAAGATACTAACGACATCCCCGAGTTTACAAATGGAGCAGATTAAAAATAGCGGATCCGCTTTCCGAGATTGCGATGAAGCGGTCGAAGACATCGATCTTGTTTTCCCGAGTTTGCAAAGTGGAGCAGATTGAAGATAGCGATCTTGTCTCCTTGAAGTTACAGTTGGGTTAGAGACTACTTGAAGAAGATGAGGATCAAGAGGTTAAGGCTCGACATGACCGGCCAAAATTGGTCCTTTTATAGTCTTTGCTCCATTCTCGTTACCCGACAATGAGCAAAGAGGGGCAAAATAAATAGGCCAATTTAGCCTGTGCCCATACAAAAAATAATAAACCCAAAATAATAAAACAAAGTCCAAGTCCAAATCCAAAATATATCATTTGGCCCAATCGGAATGGCCCATTACTTGAAAAGATTGAAGGTCCATCTACAAGCTTGACGTATATGGGAACACAATCTTTAAGGATATGCAATCTTAGATATGATATGCAAATCTTAGATATGATATGCAATCCTAGAAGATATGGTATGTAATCTTAGAAGATATGATATGCAATCTTAGATATGATATGCAAATCTTAGATATGATATGCAATCTTAGAAGATATGGTATGCAATCTTAGAAGATATGATTTTGTAATCTTAGAGATTTAATTTGTAGATACCTTTTAATCTTAGCCGTTGATGTAATTGATCTGTACCGTTGGATTTGGGAGGCTTAACTATAAATAGAGGCCTCTCCCTTCATTGTAAAGCACACTTGAGTTTTGGGGGAAGCAATAAGAATTATTGAGAGCATTCACTAAAATTTTTCTCCTTCTTGCGTTCTTATTTTCTATGGTTTGTTCTTATTTTATTCTTCATTCATCTTCGTTTTTTTCAATCTTTTTTATTTATCCATTTAATTGTTTAATTATTAGTTATTCTTTTATTTTATTCGTTTATTTATTATTTCTGTATAGAGATTTATTTTATTTTTACACTTTTGCAAATTTGTATTTTATTTATTTATTCCAAATTTTTACGTGGTATTTATTTCAAGCTGTTTTATTTTATCATTTTAGATATTAATTATTTCAAATAGTTTTATTTTGATTAAGTTTTTTTTATATTATTACTTTAAATTATCTTATATATCATTCATTTTTCTTATTGTTTTATATAATGATTATTTTAAAGTGGTTTTATTTTATATCATTTTAAACTGTTTTATATTATCTATTTTAAGTTTTCGTATATTGTTTATTTTAAACTTATACGTACCTTTTTAGGATTTGTCACATATCATTTTCTTTAAGTCATTTTGTATATTGTTTATTTAGATTGATATATATATTGTTTTATATATTACTTATTTAAACTTACTTCTTATATAATATTTATTTTAAAATTCATTTATATATTATTATTTATTTCATATATTATTTATTTATTTATTTATTTTGGATTTATTTCAAACTTTTACATATATTACCTACTTTAAAATTTTTATACATGAATTTATTTTTAAGTTGCTTTTTATTGTCGATTTCAAAATCCTTTTCTTTCACATTATTTGTTTTAACATTGTCCATTATTATTTGAAAGCTTGTTACATTTTGTTTTTTATTTGTTTTTTTTTTAATTTCATTAATCTTTATTTATTAATGTGGCCAAATATACCTTCATATTTCAAAATCCATGGTTTTTCAAATTAAAAAATAAGGCAATATTCGATATTTGGGAGTTTTGAGAAAATCGTGCCCTAACTTACTGGTTTCATTTTTCTCATTAAGTACAAATGATTGAGTACCCTTTTGAAATTAAAACATATGAATTTTTAAATAAAAACCTATTCTCGAATTTAAGATGTTGTGTCCTAACTCACTTTGAATGCGACGCTTTTGTCATCTCGAGGCAAGGATTTCTAAAAAGCAAAGGATATTCGGTGTTTGGAAAATTTGAAAGATCGTGTTCTAACTTACTTGAGTTTTGATTTTTCTTTTAAAATCCAAATAATTGAATGTCCATTTAAAATTAAAGGACATAAGTTTTAAAAATCAAAAGGATCGTGTTTTAAAATATATTCAAATTTTTACATTAGGACATTAATTAATCAATTAGGTACCAATTTTTGTTATTTAGGTGCTAATCCTTCCTCAAATGCATCGACTCTCCGAACCCGCTTTTCTTGAATTTCGTAGGCCAAAATCAATGTTTTGAAATAAAATATTTTATAAGGTGATCCGATCACACCTAAGCAAAAAGGGATTGGTGGCGACTCCATTTTCGTTTTTAAAGTCGACCCTCGTTTTTAAAATCAACTTTAAAAATGGTTTCGACAATATGTGTCGAAACCATTTTAAAATTTCTTGGTTTTAAAAACGGGGATCGACTTTAAAATGAAAATAGGAGTCGCCATCAATCCCTTTTTATTTAGGTGTGATTGGATCACCTTGTAAAACATTTTATTTTAAAACATTTGATTTTGGTCTACGTAAAATGAGAAAACGGGTTCGAGTCGGTTACGTGAGAGAAGGATTAGCACCCTCATAACGCCTAGAAATTGGTACCTAATCGATAAAATCATGTCCTAATGTTGAAAAAATAGACCTTTTATTTGAAGAAAAAACTCGGACTTACCTATCTCAAAGAAATAAAACACCATACCAAGTAAGTTAGGATATAGCATCTCATGACTTTGAAACTAAGCACGTCTTTATTTTAGAAAACTCCTACCTCGAGACGCAAAATGTCGAACCCAATAAGTTAAGGCACAACGATCCGAATTCCCAAGAATAGGTTTTTTTTTTTTTTATTTGAAATTGGTAAATCTCAATTTTTTTAAGGAAAAAGTGATAGGTAATACCTAAAGTTTTACAAGAAAAATCGAACCCAATAAGTTAGGGCAAGATTCTTCTCGAAATCCTTCAAATATCACATATCACCGTATTTTGAAAACCATTTGAAATAAATATTTTGATTCGAAAGGTATTTTATAAATCTGGTTTGAGTGAATCATACATATTTAATAGCAATTCCACGTAATTACAAATTATCAAACAATAATAAAAGAATAATACAATATAAATATATAATGAACTATGCTAAATAATACACGATCTAAAGAATAACAATAAATAAACATGTAATTTAAAATAAATAGCAATAATTGAAATTTTCATGAAATAACAAAATCAAATAAAAGAAGGAATAATATGTTCAAACATTAAAAGATAAAAAGAATATGATAATTTTTAAAATGATTTAATATATACATATATAAACACAAGAAAAAAATATAATAAAAGGGTATTTATGATAAATAAATATAAGTTAATAATTTAATGCATATATATAAAAATAATGATTAGTAAACGATATATAATACTTCTATATAAAAAATATATATAATTCAATAGTCATAAAAAAATACATATAATAAAATAGGTTATAAAATATAAATAAATTTTATAAAGCAAAAATTCCAAAAATAATATATGATATAATGTACTATTATATAATATACAAATTAAAAAAACATATTATAGTACTTAATATATAAATCATAAAATAATATTAAGCTAAATAAAATAATAAATAATAATCATAATATATATATAAGGATATTACATATAATATATATATATAAATTTTAATAAATTATAATAAAGACATCAATATAAACTATTTAATAAAATAATTTAAAACAATGTAAAATAATAAAATAAAATAAAAGGATAAAAATAAAATTAAAACAAAGAAAACAGGGGTTAAATAGCAATTAAAACAAGTATAAAAGGGCTAAATTAGAACGCGCGTTAAATCACAGGGGTCAAAATGGAAATTATGCCAAATATCGAAACGGCATCGTAATGAATTCGGCCCTTAATGCGGACAGAGGGACTAAATTGGAACAAAAACAAAATTTAAGGCTAATTTAATAAATAATGAAAATTCAATTTGGACCGAATTAAAAAAATAAAAAATGCGGGAGGACTAAAATTGAAATTAGACCATTCATAAAAACACGCGGATCCTCCCCAGGTATTCGGGTCAATACGCGGATCCCCTGCTTGAAACGACGTCGTTTTACGTTTATCAGACTAAATGAAAACGACGACGTTTCTCAACTGTTATATAAACTTAAAATTTAACAAAAAAACTCATTTTAAACATTTCTAAAAAAAAAACAAATCTGAGGCCTTAAAATTTTCTCTGATCCTCGGCCTCCGGCCAGACTCCGACCTGGGCCCTATTACACTCGCCGACACACGCGCCGTCGCCTCCAGTAGCCGAAAGGTAAAAGACTTCGCCTTTTTTTTCTATATTATTTTGTTTACGAAATATGCAGGAATCGAAAGAAGAGATAAAAAAGAATGTAAATCACCTCTGAAATGGATTTTTTTTATTTCTCTGTATTCGAATATTTTTTCTTTGTGTATTCTGTTTTTTTCTTTCCGTCCCCATTTTACAAGTTTTTACAAGGGGTTTTTATAACCTGAAAAAATAAAAATAAAAAGGAAATACATGTTTTTCCATATTTGTTTCTTTCCTTTTTTTTGCTGCGTTTTCCTTATTTTGCAGGTCAAGCGAGGATCCTGGTGGTGACCGTGGCGTGACTTGCTGCGCGATTCGCAGCTTTGACGAAGGCAAGGCTTGCGGCGCAAAGGGGCTGAGGGTGTTGCGGCGCGACGATCAGGCTCCTGCTGAGGCGGCGCGACTATTGGCCTGGCATTGCGGCGCCTAGGGTTTCTTCAGAAACCCTAGGTCTCTGAAGCTGTTTAGTGTTGGGCCTTTTGGGCTGCACTAATTTGGGTCTGCTGGGTTTAGTTAATTTGGGTGGTCTGCTGTTGGGCTAATCGGGTAATGGGTCTATTTGGGGTAGGCAGCTTTAGGTGTAAGGCTTAATTTATTTGGGCCATTAATTTGGGCTCTGTAAAAGGACATTAAAAAATGGACATTTATTTTATTTTTGTTTTATTATTTTGTTTTTGTATGGGCCCGGGCAAATTGGGCCTATTATAATATGTTCTTCTACTCATCGATTGGTATTGATCTACTATATCAATCGTCAAATCGTTGCTTGAAACTAGTTAGCAGAACTTTAAAAAAAAAAAACTTAATAACCTAGTAACTCAAAAAGAAAAACTTTTGAATAGTTTAGTGACAAAAACAAAAACTTATCTATAGTTTAATGACTAATGGTGCAATTTGCCCTAAATTTTATAAGTGCATAGAATTATTTGGTAAATTAGTGAAATATAAGTAGTAAATGTAATGTTGGTTGATAAAAGTAAATACTGAATTTTAATAAATTATTTATCCATTGGTTTAATTTTCTTATTAATATAATAGTTTTGGATAAAAGTTAAAATATGATAATTTAAATCTTATTTTTAAATAAAAATAATTTATTTCAAGGTAAAATCAATTTAATATTTTATAGATTAATTAAAAATTTCTAATGAATTATCAAACACATATAACTTAAATTAATTATAGTATTAGATATTTTTATTATGCTATATAAAATACAATATATTTAAAACTAAAAGAAAATAGTACAATATATAAAGATGAGTCCAAGATTCAGACATTAAATATTAAAGTGGGAATATTTCAAATTTAAAATTTGATGTAAAGCTTGTTAAATTTTCAACAAAATATTAAAGTGTTTTTCTGTTTAGGTACTTTGTATCTCAAAATTGGATTGTGTGCTCCACCGACTAATAAAATCTGATGAGTGACATTCATTCATTCGCCTAAAAAATCAGAAAAATAAATTAATGGCATCACTGGACCACATTTTAAGTAACTTATCGTCTTAATTATCAGTCCATGTGGTCCTTCATCTTGTCTTCAAATTTTTTTGTGACCTAAAATATATTTACCTGACATAACTCAAAGTTGTTATATATGAACCACAAGTTTGGTGGATTTCATAACGTGGTGATGTATTTTTTATATTCATTTTATGGTTCATTGTAATACTTTTAAATTTTAAACTTCAGAATATAATACGTTTAATCACTTATTGATATTACCTAAAATTTTAACTTAACAATAATACTTTACACTTCACTTGCGCTTCAAATGTTTTACTTAGCTTCCAAGATCAACTTAGGTTTAGTCATTATTAGATTTGACATTTTCTTTTCTAAGAATGTTCAACTCTCTCATCATTTCATTGTTTGTAGAGCACTACATAAACAACATTATAATCCATCCACTCCACTATACTTTGCCTTAAAATACAAGTTTAAACTCTCATCTTATATTTTAATCATACATTTTATGCACTAAACCGTTAATTGTGTAACGGTAAGCTGACATGCCACGTTAAATCATCATTTCAAACGAAAATTTTAGATTTAATTATACAATTGATCCTTATATCTTTTTTGTTTTGAGCAATTTAATTTCTTTTATGTTCTTTTAACTCTTTTTTTTCTCTCTCTTTATTTTACATTCTCTTCTGCTTCTCTCTTTGTTTTCCACCCTTCTCCATTTCTTTTAACGTAATTTTTTTATGTTTTCCATTTGTTAAAACTAGTCCCTATACTTTTATTTTTTTTGAACAATTTAAATTTTTTTCTTTTTTTTTTCTTCCCCTTTATTTTTCTCTCTTTTCATATTCTTCACCAAATAAACCAAGTTCTTGTTTCCTTTACATGATTATTCCTAAATTGAAATTTCACTCAAACCGTATATCAATCATTCTCAATCAAATCTCGATTTGAATATAACCTAATTTTGAAACTAAAATTGGATCTAAGTAATCAATATAAAAGACCATATCCTTAATCAAATCTAAACATAAATTGAATTCTTAATATTCAAAATATTTTTTTCTCCGTTTCCAATTTTTTATAGAATCATGTAGATTATTCATTTCTTTTTCTTTTATTTTCTGACGAATAAAATTAAGCAAACGATAAAATTGATCTAAACCTTCTTGGATATTCCCAAGCAAGCTTGATTGAAAGTCGAGCATGGATGAACCGAAGAGAGAAATGAAGCATGGAACCAAACTGGTTTGGGTAAAGTTGAGAGTAAGTTTCGTATGGTGGTTGTTTTACTCATCGAGAGTACAGAGCTTGTTTGAAGAATCCGTGAAACAACGTAGTTTTAAGAGGGCGAAAATGTTGTAGGTAAGGTAGATAAGGTAGATAAGGTGGTTGTAGGGATTGGTTAGGAGGTTGAGGAAATGGGCTCGGGAATCTTCGAGTGAGGCGAGCTTGTTGACTAGGTCATTGAGAGATCCAAATTGATTCGTTAAAACGGTGATGGACGAGGAGGTTTGTACTTGTCGGGTGAGAATATGCGAAACAAGTTTTATTTTGGTTTCAACTTTCGCCTTTTCTTTTTTTTTTAATAAACATAAAAAAGTTTTAACAAATGGAAAATACAGAAAAACTACATTAAAAGAAATGGAGAAGGGAGGAAAACTGAGGCGGAAGCGGAAGAGAATGGAAAATAAAGAGAAAAAGAAAAGAAAAGTTAAAAGAACATAAAGTAAAAAAATTAAATTGCTCAAAACGAAAAAAAAAATATAGGAAAAAATTGTATAATTCAACCTAAAAGTTTTATTTAAAATGATGATTTAACATGTCACATCAGTTTACATTACACCATTAATGGCAATTAGCGACTCAGTAATTAAAATGTTACAACACGATAACCTAAATAACTAAAATATAACATGAGACAAACAAAAGTTAACCCTAAAAAAAATATTTCAACTCTCACTTCTTTTTAAAAATTTTTCTTTAAATTTTTAATTGATATAAATAAATCATGGTACCCATATATTATAAATATAATTCGAATCGTGAATTTATAGGTGAATATTGAATGTAATTAAGGTAGGAGTTACACTGTATTATTTTAGATTCTTAGTATTTAATAATTATATTAAACCTTCGAAATCAAATTGAAAACTTTATGAATATTGTTTTCCCTTTCTTAAAACTTTAACTGGTTAATTTTCATTATTTATATTTACAAATCTAAGTTAAAGCTTCAATCCCAATAATAAATAAGAGAATCCAAAGTCCATTAATGGTTGAAAAAAAGAAAAAAAAAAAAAAAAAGGAAACAGAGAAACAAACAGCCCACAAATAGCTATGAGAATGAGTTGATACAATGAGATGAAGAATAATGAAAAAATAGAAAAAAGGAGAGAAGCAAGAATCAATGGCGAAAAAGGTGAGAAGGGGGAGGGTGATGGTAGGGAAAAGAGCTGGCCCCTCTACTCCATCAACGCCTTGGCCACATTTTGACTTCACCCAACACTTGACTCCTCCTCCTGTTTCCGCTAGAACACTCTGTGCCAACCTTTGGCAACTTCAACCTCTTTCCCCACCCCCCATTATGCCTAAACTGCCTCCCAACCTTCGCCCTCACCATGTTCAGGATAAGGGTTTTCATGCTGATGCTTATCATCGTCTTCATCAGGTTGGCACTCGCTTTCTTTCTTTATGAGTAAAGACCAAATAGAAAAGCGTTTTGTTGTTTTTAAAAGTTTCAAGCTTTTTTGTTTGAAGTTTTACTAATGGTTCTTCGGGCTTATGTTTTCACTTTGAATTGATTCCGAGACTTTGCTTAATGTTTTACCCTGAATATCATGTCAGCCAAGTAGCTTGAGGAGGCATAATGCAGCATCAGTTGAAAGAAGTGGGCATGGTTTTTTAAGCCCTGTATCCCCATCAAGCTCACTTGAGGTCAACATCTATCCCCACTAATCTCTATATAATTGTCTGTTTCGTTTTCCTTTTTTTAATGATTATCAAATCATATTACTTTACTGCAAATGTATTGGCTGATATGTTTATATTTTGATTTCTCTGCAGGTGGCATCTTATAACCCTGCAATCACGTCATGTACTTCTTTAGGAGGGTCTGGCTATAGGCTTAAGACATCATCGGAGTTACTCAAGGTGTTCGACCGAATCTGGGCACTCGAAGAACAGCATGTGTCCAACATGTCATTGGTTAAGGCTTTGAAAACAGAAATCGATAGTTCTCGGGCTCGGATCAAAGTGTTGCAGCAAGACAAACTTGTTATGAAGAACAAGGAGCAAAATAGAATCGAAGTTGCCATTCAATCACTAAGTGATGAGAGGAAGTTAAGAAAGCGATCCGAAAGCTTGCACCGCAAGCTAGCTCAAGAACACTCCGAGGTAAAATCATGTTTCGCCAATGCATTGAAAGAGCTCGAGAGAGAAAGGAAAGCACGAATTCTAATGGAGGATCTGTGTGATGAATTTGCTAGAGGAATAAGGGAATATGAAGAGGAGGTTCAATGCTTAAAGCAGAAACATGGGGTCGATGGGGAAAACCATGACCGGCTAATTCTCCATGTTTCAGAGGCATGGCTTGATGAGCGGATGCAACTGAAGCCTGCAGAAAAGGATACGATTGTTGACAAGTTAAGACTCGATATGCAAACTTTTCTGGAAGCTAAATGCTTGATCGAATCGAGATTAGGTGACCTTAAGGAGAATGGCTCACGCATACATTCTTTAGAGTCCTTTCCATTAAACGAAGCTGTTAGTGATGGCGACAAACACCGTTATGAACTTAATAAAACCGCAAAGTTAAGGTCTCGGGAAGGCAGAAAGGGCCGTAAACTGCATCGTTTGCGAGGGCAAGTCGATGACAAGGTTCATCCCGAGAATGGCCTCAAGGAAGATTCACGCGTTACTCAATCAGTATACAATGGCCAAGCTAGTCCTGTTCAACAATGGGTATCGAAGTTGAAACATCCAGAGTTGGGAAAATCCGATTATTCTCAGAAACTGCCAAAAGAATCCATTGAAAGCAAAATCACTAGAAAAGGCCAGCAATAGTTTCAATTCAAAGATTGTTTCTAGAATTGCCTTATTACAATTATTTTCATCTCTCAAATGATAGCCAACATTTGTGCTAGTTTCACACTAAATTATTAGATATACATTCAGTGCAGCATCTATTAAACCAACTCTGATTAGTACATATGTTTGCTTTTTGACTGTGAAATATGTTTTGATTTGGATGGTCGACGTGAGTGATCGCATTATCTACATAAGTGTACTTTCATAGCCATTAAACAAAGCCAAAAGCAGTTCAGAAGATGAACATGATGTTTGTGTGTGTATATAAAAACCCCAGAATCCATTGAAAAGGAAGGACTTTACCTCACCCAGAAATGACCCCAGCATCCACCATAACACTTTATTTTTTATTTATTTATTTTTTAAATAGCATTGGTGCTTTAAATCCATTATTGATGAAGTGAAAGGGGAGCACCTTCATAGTTAGCTGCTTAATTAAATTGCTTGGACTGGTAATGAAATTAAAAATATTATGGCACCTGAACCGTTTTTCTTCAAAGCGATTTGTTTAACATTATTGTTCATCTTTTTATGTAGTGGACCACTCTGGAAAGCAACCAGCTGCTAAAGAATATATTTTACTATGGACATGGTGATGAATATTCATTCTGTTCTAATCCGTAGTGATTGCCACAACAATTTACCATTTAATTTAATTTATTCATGTAAATAAATTAAGGAATCTAAAGCAGTCATCTTGGTTAAAGAAGAAAATTACTCTCATAAATTCTACTAATCATAATTAGGGTTAAGGAAAAAAATCCCAATCAATTCCAATTAAGGATGTTATTTATATTTAACTTGTAGTTAATTTTAATTTTTTTTTATGATTTGAAAATAAATATTTTATATTTAAAATAATAAAAATAACTTATATTTCCTATATAAAAATAAAAATAAAAATAAAATATAAAAATTATTGATTATTTTTAATTCACTTGAACAATTATATATTTTAAAATTACTTATTATAAAAATTTTAAAACTTCATTAAATAATATCTAAAAGAAATTAAAAAAAACTTTTTTTGTCAAAATAAATAATATAAAATCAATAAATAATTCAAAAAAAACCCTAAAAAAACAATCGAATCATAATTAAGAAGTAAATTATAGCAAAGAAAAAAAAAGGTCACGCCGACCAATAATAATAAGTTATCATGATTAAAAAGATACCGCATTATCACTACATATAATTCCGTCTTAATTAATTCAAAATAATAATTATTTCGCCTTAATCAATTCATGGACAAGAAAATCTCTTATATTCCTCCCTCCATGATTTGTGTGTAAATTAATAATTGGACGGCCCAGATTGCTTCTTATTCCTCACGTTTAGGTCTATAAAAGGAACCCCAATTATCCCTTTACTCTCACAATTTTCTACAGACATAGCACTTACTGTTGTTTAAGGTTTAGACGGGGCTCTCTGAACTCCAAACCTAAAAGGAAATGATGGTAGGCTACGGCTGCTAGTTCATGGATGCCCTTGGATGCGTAAAACTGGGCTTGAGGGGTTCGCAGCTGAGGGTTTGCATGAACTAGGAGACGTTGTTACCTTCATCTTTTTGGTATTGGAGTGAAGGGAGCTCCGTTTTCTTCTTTCTTTAAAACACTCCATATACGAGTAAGAAACTTGAAAATCCACTCCAACTACATTGTATTGCATTGAGTCAACTCAAAAGGTTATATTTTCTTGTTTTATTCTTTATTTATTTATTAACCACCTAAGCAAGAAATAATCAAACAGTATCTATTTTACTAATAAGCTTATTTAATAATAAAAATTTTAAATTTTAAATTTGTAAAGAATTGATGATGTGTTGCATATAAATTTTAGTGCTTTCCATGGTCCATCGTAAAAGATTTTAGTAGCTGACCAGCTCAACAAATATTAATAATTGACACTACTAAAATGAAAAATTGGCATCAAATTTAGGACTTTCTTTTTTATCTAAATGATGTTGGTTAAAATATGCGTCTAAGTCCCTGTAAATTTCTTTTTTATTATTTTCAAAATTTAATTGATTTACTTTCCAAATCTAAAAATAAAACTCTATTTATTAATATGGTTCATTATTTTTAAAATTTCAAGTCCTTATAATCTCATTTCTTTTTTTCAAAATATTGCACTTGTGAATTTAATGGAATAATTTTAATAATGTTAATAATTAGACTTAAATTTTTAAAGGCTTAATTTATCATTTGACACCCAAGCTTGACATTTTCTTTAATGTGGTACTTATATTTGAAAAATGTTTTATGTTTTTGGGTAAACTATACTTGTGATCCCCCAACTATTGATAAGTTTATTTTTTTAGTCACCTAACCATAAAAAAATTACAAAATAGTATTCAATAATTCGTTTTTTTTTTTGCCACCCGTCGTTAAATAGTTAATAGAAAGATGATTTGATAGCTTTTAAAATTGACATAATAGCAACTTTAACCCTTAACATTTATACATTGTGTTAATTTAGCCTTAATTTTAAAAAAAAAAATCAACCCTTAACGTTTACACATTGTGTAATTTTAATAGTCTGTTGAGTTATCAATGGGGCTACTGCTTATGTTTTGCATCAAACATTGTGGGTAAAGAAGTAACGCAAACTAGATAGTTAAATCAAGTAAATGTGATTAACGAGGTACATCTCAAACAATTTTCTAGTTTTTTACATTAGCGCTTACCATTGATTTAGCAAGAACACAAAGGCCTTTTCAGAGTTTAGAAGCAGATAAGTCGAGTGTCTTATAAATTAGAATTAGCGACAATATTCAAGGTTAACCCAATGTTTAATGTGGGCATGCCTTTCTGTGAGCATCAAGGGGATCTCAATCGAGGTCACAATAAGGGTAAGTAATAGTGGACTCTTCAACCGAGATGCATAAAGGGGAAAAACAGTGCAAGTTAGATATAAGCTGGGGCGAATGTTTCAAGGGAGGGAACTACCTGACAAAGTGACTAGTTGGGAATCAGTTGATGCATTGTGCCAGTTCCGAGATGAGTTCAACCAGCATTTTTCGAGCACGTGACAAGGACGTCGCAAGAATGAGTGGAGGAGAATGTCACGGGCAACAAATCAAAGCTCGTGACTAATGGACACAAAATCGCCTAATGAGGTCAACTGATCAATTTGAGCTCATTTAACCCATTTTGGTCTGGTCTGATTCGTGAAACATAAAGGGATGCCCGTTTACTTTGAAGCCTTGGTGGCCTAGTGAAACACTCTAGTAAATTAGGTTTACCATTGTAAATATTATAATTCTAAAGGGATAAGATTGTATAGTGTTTAAATCCTTTAAGATTCTTATATTGTAGATAGACATTAATCCTAGTCGTTGATGTAATTTAAATTGTATCATTGGATCTAAGGAGCTCAACTATAAATAGAGGTCTTCCTCCTCATTTGTAATCATCCCATTGAAGAGTAATCAAATACATTGGTGTGCATTTGCTTTCTTGTGTCATTTTCTATTCATTTGTTGTTTCTTTTCTTGAGAGTTTGCTTTTGTTAATTTATTTGTGAATTCTTACTTTTCAAGAGTTAGGTTAACTTAGGCGAATTTGAAATAAAGTTATTGTCTAAGACTGTATGGTTTGTTAGACTAAAGTTCTAACCCTATAACATAAACTTGAACTTGAAAACTTTTGTTCAAAGCGTTACCCATTTTTTAAATGGATAAGTTAACATATAAAAATAAAAAGTAAAAATAATTTAGTTGGTAAATTATGCAAGTGAGCGACTTCTCTATTATAAATATAAGATTAAAATATGTTATAGGTTCTTATACTATTCACAAATTTAGAATTTAATTCCTATATTTTTATTTATTATAATTTAGTTTTTTATTTTTTAAAATTTAAAATTAAGGTTCAATTGTTAACATTGTTAATTTTTTTGTTAAATTTATTGATGTGACATTTTGAAATAAAAGAAAAAAAATACTCACTTGGTAATAAAGTAACTAAAAAGATAACATCGTAATAAACTTGAATTTAACAAAAATAATTTAAATAGTGCTAATAGTTGAACCTAGATTTTGAAATTTGAAAAATAGAAAAACTAAATTCTAAAAGTAAAATTATAAGATTAAATTTTAATTTTATGAAGAGTAGAAGATTTTAACTAAATAGAAACAAAGATAAAAATTGAAAAATAGGTTGGCCAAAGGAAAAAAAGAAAAAGAGGAATTCTAAATATTAATTATCAAGAAAGAAGAGGAAAAATTAAAGCTTTATTCATGTTTTAGCCCTTAAATTATACCTATTTTTTCATATTGACACTTCAACTTTGCTTCTGTTAACATTTTCAATCCAAAATGTCAAACCGCGTTAAAAAAATCGAAACCCAATCAGATTGCGCCACTTGTTTTTCTATTGTAAATAGTATAATTTTTATTAAATATATACATAGCCTTAAATAAAAATAAATATATGAAAATTTCGAAAATCCAAAAAAATATAATTAAAAATTTTTAATTAAAAAAAAGATTGATCTGGTAATTGTTCATCCTCAATTTCATCATCTCAACACCAAAAAATTGAAACCCACTAATTCCTTTAAATAATTAAATGTTTTAAATTAAAAAATCCAAAAAATTACGGGTTCTTCCTCTATTTCTACTTCTTCATTACAACATTACCTTCATAAACTCATTACTTCATCCCTCATCACCATTATCACTAACAGCAACCCCCTACCTTTTTTTTTCTTTTGAACGAACAACAAATTCCTTACCACCCTTTCAAGTTCAACATCTACAACAAACCCCATACAATTCCCAAACCCAGGCAAAATCAACATTTAAAATGGGTTTAGTTTCAGATTCTTTAAGGTAGTTTGGAGTTTGGTTGGAAGATTCAAACGGTGGAATGGATATTTAAGGGCGGACGAGCAATATACCGAAAATGGGGGTTGATCCCACGGTGGAAGAGGGAGATCGGAGAAAGTTAGCTTGCAAATTTTATTTTGATGAAACCGATTTCAGATTTAGAAAGACCATGAAAAAACGAACTTCGAGTAAAGTTTGGGGCTTCGTAGGCCACCGGCGACAGTGGCCGGCATGGCAGTAGGCGCGGCGGCCAGCACCGAACCTGGCAACCTGGGTTCTAGTTTTAGAGAGAGGGCAGAGCATTTTGGTTCTAGAGAGAAAAGGGCAGAAGAAGTAATGATAAAAAATATAAAATTAAATAATTTCTTTATTTATTTGTTGTTTAAAAAATTTATTTAACAAGACCCCAAAAATACGTGTCTAAATCTGATTGGGCATCTAATTTTTTTTAAACGCCGTTTGTAGTGGAAATATTAACAGAAGTAAAGTTGAGGTACCGATATGGGATCAATAAAAATTTAGGTATCAATGTGGGAAAATGGGAATAGTTTGGGAACTAAAACGTGAATAAAGCCAAAAATTATAGCCAAAAAAAAAAAAGAAGAATCTTCAAAATTAAAATTAAAAATAGAAAAACGAGTTAGGGTTTACTTTTCCATCTGAAGAAGGGGGAAGAGCAATCGTTGCGAAGAACCAAAGATGCCGAAGAACAAAGGAAAGGGAGGAAAGAACCGTAAGAGGGGAAAGAACGAGGCCGATGACGAGAAACGTGAGCTTATCTTCAAAGAAGATGGCCAAGAATACGCTCAAGTCTCACGCATGTTGGGTAACGGCCGCTGCGAAGCTATGTGCATCGACGGCACCAAGCGCCTCTGCCACATCCGGGGGAAGATGCACAAGAAGGTCTGGATCGCCGCCGGCGACATCATCCTCGTCGGCCTTAGGGATTATCAAGATGACAAGGCTGACGTCATCTTGAAATACATGCCCGATGAAGCTAGGCTTCTCAAAGCTTACGGTGAGCTACCCGAGAATACCAGGTTGAATGAAGGGATTGCTGGCGGCATTGATGAGGAAGATGATGGTGCAGGCGATGATTACATCGAGTTCGAGGATGAGGACATCGATAAGATTTAAATTTCTCTTCTTCTTTTTTGTCATTTTTGAATTTATTTTAAGATATGGTGGTGATATTTGGCGTATGGTCATGCTTTATTAGGCACAGTGGATGCAGGATTTATGTTATTACACATGGATTTACCTTTTATTATGTTAATGGCATTGTTTTCTCTTTAAATTTGACATGGGTTTTCATATTTTGTCCTCATTTCTGAATATTGCAATTTAGTATGGGTTGATTTTTGAGTTTGGCTGGCGGATTTTGTTTTATTTGCTTTCATGTTATCATTTTCTTTTGAGAATTAGTTAAGATTTTGATTATGGTTGTGGTCTGAGTCCTTTATTCCATTGGGGAGTTCTATTTGATTGCAGGGTGGCTTTGATTTCAAAGTTTTGTGGGAATATTATGGTTTTGATTTCAATGTTTTCTTCTTTGTGTTAGATTTTTATTGTTGTATGAAAATGGAAAAATATTGGTTTCTGGCTTTTTGTAGCCAGAACCATTGCTGTTACTGGAAGGCATTAATCACCATTGTTTGACCAGAACCAAGATGATAGGTGACAATTTCATGTATTATGGTCTATGTTATGTTGATTAGGATTAGGTGGTGAGTGCCGGATATGGGTATACTCAATTGTTTTGAAAAATTTTCATATATTTAGAGGATCCTATTCCTAATATCAATGTTCAAATATGTGTTGAATATGGTTACTTTTTTTTTTTTTTTGGGGGGGGGGGGATGCAGAGTTGTGTGCTAATGTGAGTCTCAAGTATGATATCAATCTGGGTATTGAATGTGGTGGCAGCTGGTTAATATTAATTAACTATGAATGTTATATATCGGTTCCTCTACCTCTAGAAAGCTTCTCCAGCTTTAGGATGACATTCAGGCGACTCCTCTGTTGTATAGGAAAAGAGTTGCAATTTAACTATGGTTTCTTGAGAGATATTAAGAAGTGTTGGCAATTTGCATGCTCGAATTTGTTGCTTTGTTTCTGCACAGTTGATGAACCTTGACATGATAATAGGGCGAGTCACTGTACATTTTAATGGAAGAAATGGGATATCTCTGCACTAAACATGACATTTATATGTAGTAGGAAAACTAGAGGCATGCGCATAAAATTGACAAATTTTATTCCAGGAACAGGGGAAATATAAAGGTGACAAGAATTCATACAAGGAATCCCTACAATTACAGGATAAAGATGTCTCTTTTAGAGGATACAAGAAGGCCAGATTAGCATGCCATTGCCAATCCTGTACATCTATTCAGTTCCAGCAATCTTCTTCTTCAGTGCCTCAATATCCGTAGCTAGTTCTTTCCTGCTTGACTGAGGTAATACGCATGTTGTTAGCACACGGCTTTTAGTGTTCATATATATGGTCTGATACTATAGTCTGATAACCAATTTGATTTTAATCGTAAATTAATCCACTCTTTTAAGTTGAACACCACCTCTAATATATAAGCTAGATTTAAGAGTTCAAAGTGAGCACTTGCAACTAAAAAATGCTGATTCAAAACCATCAAATACATCATTGTCTCTTCATGCATTTGTAAATTTCCCTTTAGAGTTATCAAGTTGAACAATTTGCAAGTGTTTAAATGATGTGGCTCACCCATAAAGAACTTGGATTATTCCACACAAAAAATTCATGGGACCATATATATTTTGACTGAAATCTTACCTTGAAGAGAAGGTATCTATAGACAAACCATCCTGAATATCCAAGTCCAACCAACTCCATTATCTTTGGAAGCTGAGAAGCACAGAAATGCATTGATTTCAGATAGGATTAGCATATAAAACAAGTTAGAAAGTGTAGCATGAAGAGTTTCACTTACCAAAGGCACTGAGTTAATGGCACCAACAAGAATAGATGATAGCCAAACGGCAACTATTGCCCCACCACCATAAAGAAGAACCGTGGTCTTGTTCTCAACTTTATCCCACTAGAAAACCACGAAAAAACAAGCCAAGTCAGGCACTCAGTTCAGCAGGTTAAAAGAGCAAGAAATTGATCATGTGCAGGCCACCATTTTCTCACCTTTTCTTTCAAGTCATCAAAAAGCTCCCCGGTATCGACAGAGGTGTCCTCTGTTGCTTTTGTTTGGAGAAAAGGAAACCTCCGGGATTCTGTACCCAAAACAACAGGGTAAATAGAAGGCCAAGGAATACGTAGCTCAAAGTCTTTTTAAGAAATGCATATACTATGACAGAGACAACCAAATAAAACTATTTGTTGTTGTGGCATTATAAAGGAAGAGCGCTATATATTAGACCACTTCATAGTTGTTTTACCTATCTATTCATGTTATACGAACATGACCGACATTCATCCAGAGTTGTTACTTGCATTCTATCCCATACTTGAATTGGTACCAATTCATCCCCATTTGAAATTTGGGGTCCCAACTCCCATATTATTGTCCAAAAGATTGACCCATTTTTATCAGACAAAGCCTCCATAATTAGTTTACTGCAACTACTCTTAACACTTGTGATTGTCACCAATATAACGTTTCTAATCCTACACCCACCACCAATGATTTCATTTCCGAAAAAAACCAATCTCAATTCCGAATATGGTGTTTGGAAGAACAGGATATAAAAGTGAACTCTTAACTTATATGACCATTAAGCTTTCATTTTCATTCAATAAAATCAAACAAAAGGAAGAGCAGGCAAGTGAAGTGAGGCGTTAAAAGTGCGAATGTTAACAGCAGTACCTGGAGTTAGCTTAACGGACGAGGAAAAAGAAGCGGTGGAAACGCGAGGAGGGAGAGGCGGCAAGGCGGAACAGCGGGTTGTTCTAACGGCTGCAGGAACACGTGGAATCAACACGGCGGTGGCCGACATGGAAGCTGATGCTGCTGCTGCCGCCATTTTTCCTCAAAAATTAATTACTGCTATTTCTGAGATAGATAAGCGCCCTCTTGAACGCTACAAATCCTATCCTTTCCTTTCCTTTCGCTGCCTTCTTTCACAGTAGTATTCTTCCTTGCTTTCAAAAAAAAAAAAAAAAAAAGCTCTTCTTAAAAAAAATTCGTTTTCTAATTTATTTTTGTCCGAATTTTTGAATTACCTAAAAGTAATAATAAAAAATGGTATTATTAGTGTGGGTGAGGTTTTGGTGGCAGACGAATGGAGTGATGGACAGGTGGATAAGATTTTTGAAGGAGGATTATGATTGGTCGGTTCCCTATCTATATGCAATCCATGTTTTGAGGAATAAGGGGTCATAGCCCACTAGCTACACCTCTTAAATGGGCGGGTTATCACGACTTTGATTATTGTTAAAAACTTTCACTCAGTTTACTCAAGGTATATTAATTTTTCTATAAATCAAGGTATTTTTTATATAAAAATATAATTTAACTTTTATCGAAAATTTACCATTTATTTTGAAAGCCGTTAAAAAATATTTATCATTTTATTTTAAAGATTTTTTTTAATTTAGTTAAATAAAATTGTTCAAGTCTAGTTTTGTTAAAATATGATTTTTAATACTACGATTGGATTCTTTTTAATGTTCAAGATAATACTACGACCCATGAGGGAGGAACCAATTGGCCATGCCTTTTTAGAATTCTTGCTTGGCGTATGGAGAAATCACAATCTTTTTATTTTTCAAGGAAAATTTTGGAGCCCAAGTGACAGTCAAAATTTTGTATAGCTGGGCCATACAGTTCTTTTCGGCCTTTAATACGGAAATTGTTGGTTACCACGATTTATCCTATGAAGAACGTGTTGAAAAATATGAACATCACATATATAATAAGGATAAGCACATGTTATTATTATTTACTATCATGATAGATTAGCCCAAATTAAAAGTGATCTAATTTGGTTAAAGTTTTATTGGGCTTTAATTATTAAATAAAGTATGGGTTAAATATGTGTAGATACTCTAGTAATTAAGTTCTAATCAAATTCTAATTAATGATGGGCTAATTAGGAATTAGAACTAATATGACAAGGTTATAAATATTAGGGTTATGGTCTCCAAATTATATACAAGATAACTTTTCTAATATCCCATCCTTAGGAAAGAGAGAGCAAATATTCTCTGAATTTCTTGTGTGCTAATTTAGAAGATCAAATCCCCAAGATCCGTAAAAACTTCAAGGAATTCATGGATTCATGTATACTTCCGCATCTAGTTTTATTCTTATTTTGTTCTTGATGATTTGACATGATAAGATCCTGATTTATGATTTATTAAGTTTTATATCATATCTTAATTAATAATTCTAACAAGTGGCATCCGAGCCTCGAGCATATTGAATAATTGAGAATTGATTAAGGTTCTTCATTTGAATGACTGATTCGTGAAATTTCATGAGTTTTATATTTTGGATATATATGTTAATCTTTGAAGGTTTATATTAAAGTATTTTTTTAAGATCTTGATTATCTTGAATTCATATTAAAATTTTAGGGTCTTATTTTAATTTTTAATTTGGGTGATTTTCAAATTGATGAATTTAATTATAGAGTTTGAAATATTTTACTTCAGTGAATGATCATGTTAAATTCAAGAATTTTTTTCATTCTCCGTTGTCCTATGTTTCAATTTCTATTAAATGAATAAATAAATAAACCTATATGACATTTAGTTAAAAAAAATTGGAAAAGAAGTTCACAGTTTCATATGTTTCATTTATATATATAAATATATAATATATGCATATGCCTTGATTGGTTTAATGCATGTTGTTTTGGAAAATTATATAAATATATATGATTATCTTTTAATTTGAATGAAGGATGAAATTAAGGTAAATATTTTGAAACAAATAAATTCAGATTTTGGCTTTTAATTAAGGATGTCTAATATTTTAAATAGATTAATTAAAACAAAATGTCGCCAAAGTGACCTCTTTTGTGTAGATTAGTTTATTTGAAATATCAAGATGATTATATGTTTTTTGTGATTCATGCGTTTATTGATTGACTCAAATGTAAGTTAATATTTGGCAGAATTTCAACTACATCTATGGTGATAAATGTGTGACAATTATAAGGTATTTTATGTGAGCGATAAGTTAGTCCAAAGATTGATTAATTGTTTGACATCATTTATTGTCAATGTTTGATTGCTACAACAAGAGTATCGCTTACTGTTAATATTATTGTCCAAAGACTTGATATTAATGTTGTGCTTGGTATCTTGAGATGGGATTAGTCATTATCTTAAATTTATTGTTTATTTATGAATATTGATGTGAGCTTGTTTTTATTTGTTCTATATTCAGCTAATTCATATTCTGCTGCCACAATATCTGCTAATATAAATTCTATACCCACATTTAATGGGACTAATTTTAAGGAATGGAAAAGGCACTTACTTATAGTGCTTGCCTGTATAGACATAGACCTTGCATTAAGGGATGAACAATCTGCACTTCTCACTGCGGAAAGCACCCTTGATGTTAAGAGGGATTTTGAGAGGTGGGATCGTTCAAATTGCATGAGTCTAATGATCATTGATAAACCGAAATAGTAACATATTTAAAACCCACATTTAGCATGCTTTTGGGTGATTTAAGCCTTGAATTGTGTAATTTGGTGCTCTTAATCCTTTGTTTTCATGTTTTATACTCAGGAAAGCATCGGAGGATGAAAAGAATGAGAAACGAGCTTAAAACGGACCAAATAGGCCAAATCACAAAATCAACACGGCCTGGGCCCAAGCAACACTGGTCGTGCCTCCCTAATCGGACTAACGCGGCTCAGCCACGATTCACACGGCGTGTGCCAAGGGCGTGTCCTGCCCAGTGGGGAAGAGGAATTTCACTCGGTTTGGATACTTAGGGGTAAAGAAACACATTCCAAAAGCCTATATAAACACCATAGAGGCCAACTTTCAAGGCGCCCAAATAGGCCAAGGAGCCGAGCCAAAAGATCGAATTGTGGAAATTACTTAAAGAAAGCCAGTTGATTCATCTCAAGAAGCCGGGGTTATACTCAAGACAGAGGATCTCTCTTCAAATCCTTCAGGGGGTTTTAGAGTTTTTCTTATGTTTTGTTTTATCTTTTCTTTTGAGATGTATTTTATTATCATTATGAACTAAACCCTCAAATACCTAAGGGGGATGAAACCTAAGATGAATCTTGTTATCGTTTGCTGAACTATATGATAAATATTTGACTTGTTCTTAATTATGTGTTTTTAATTCTTGTGTTGATATTTCGCGGATATTAATTCAAGTTTGATGTGCTTAGGTGGAGGAGCAAAAGTCCCCGCCTAAGAGTAGATCTAGCATAATTAAGCGGAGTTGATCGCGCCTAGAGATAGGGTGACGAGATTTTGCCTGGATTAGGGTGAAACCTAATATGGGATTCCATAGATCGAGTTAATGCAATTCTAGGGGTTTTAATTAGAAAGAGATTTCAATTAATCAACCTAGGGTTAGACGTTATTCGCTTGAGAGAGGGTTTAATATACATTAGGGATCTTACGGATCAAGTCAAATGAATAAATCGTCTGCAGTTCAGAGTTAGATAACAAGTGAAATCTAGGTGGATTCTTCCTTGGGTATTGTTTTAATCAATTGGTTTTTCCCACAAGTATTTCCCCAATTTCATTCTTTTTGCCTCATCGTCTTTAGCCTAGTAGTTAGTTAATTTTCTAGATTAAACCGATTCACTTCAATTTTAAGGCTGAATAATAAAAAGAAAGTTAGTATTAGTAATTTCGGTTCCCTTGGGTTCGACAATCCGGTCTTGCCACTAAGCTATACTACTGTTCGATAGGTACACTTGCCTCAATCGTTGTTATAGTTAGTTTTTAGGCTCGATCATTCTCATTATAAATTTTAAGACTGTGCCACACCGATCAATCATGAAACACACCATTCTAGAAGCCTTTAGGGGCACAAAATCTGAAGAGATTACTCAGGCCAAAGGTTTCTTTGATGAAATTGAGAAACGTTTTGCTAAAAATGATAAAATTGAGATGACATCACTTCTGACTTCTTTGATGTCTATGAAGTATAAGGGTCAAGGAAATGTAAGGGAGTACATTATGGAGATGTTCCATACTGCTTCAAGACTTAAGGCACTTAAGATCGAGCTTTCTGATGAATTGTTTGTTCTTATGGTTTTGTTATCGCTTTCTACACAGTTTAATCAATTTAAAATTAGTTATAAGTGTCAAAAGGAGAAATGGACTCTAAATGAGCTCATTTCTCATTGTGTGTAAGAGGAAGAAAGGTTGAAGTGTGATAAGTCTGAAAGTGCTCATTTGGCCAATGCCTCTAAAGACAATGGCAAGAAAAGATAATATCAGAATGAAGCTGCTAAAAAGTCCATCTCAAAAGAAACAACAGCAAGCTACAGTGAGTTGTTTCTTTTATAACAAGTCTGGACACGTAAAGAAAGATTGTACCAAATATCATGCTTGGCGTGCAAAGAAAGGTATAATTCTTAATTTGGTCTGTTCTGAGATTAATTTAGCTTCAGTACCTAGAAACACTTGGTGGATAGATTCTGGTGCTATTACTCACATAATTGTTTTTATTCAGGGTTACCTAAGTTACTGAAAGCCAAGTGATGGTGAAAGACATATCTTCGTAGGTGATGGAAAATCGGTAGAAGTGGAAGCGATTGGGCATTTTAGGTTGTTATTAGGAACTGGTTTTTATTTGGATTTAAAAAGCACTTTTATTGTACTGTCTTTTAGATGAATCGTTGGACAAATTTGGAGATTATTGTTCATTTGGAAACAATCAATTTAATTTGTCTTTAAATTCTTATGACAACCTTTATTTGCTAGAAACAATTGTATCCTATAATGAAACCTTGCATGTGGAATCACGTGGTATTAAACGCAAATTAAATAAGGAAAATTCAGCATCATTATGGCATAAGCGCTTAGGTTATGTAACACCCCTTACCCGTATTCAACGCCGAAACAGGGTACGAGGCATTACCGGACATAAACACAAGCAAACATACATTTCCGAGTCATAACTTTCCATTCAAATTAAAAATTTTCATACACATTCATATTTTCCCTAAATCGAGCCTACGAGACTCAATACATGCGTTGGAAGTGGTTCGGGACTAAATCGAGAACTTTAGAAAATTTTACAAAACTTAGAAATTTTTTCATGTTACAGGGCTCGCACGCCCGTATGGTCCAAGGGACACGCCCGTGTGACCCTTAGACACGCCCGTGCCACAGGCCGTGTTCAAATTAGGGTGCTCTCTGACTGGTTATATCTTAAAAGTTAGAGTTGAACGCCTTGTGTCTAATGGTATTTTAGAGTTTTTTGACTTCACAGACTTTGATGTCTGTGTCGATTGCATTAAGGGAAAACAGACCAAAACCAAGAGATTGGGTGCCAACAGATCTTCGAACGTCTTAGAATTAATTCATACAGATATCTGTGGGTCATTCCCTACGGCATCTTGGAATGGTCAACAATATTTCATAACATTCATAGACAATTACTCACGTTATGGGTACCTATATCTCATTCATGAGAAATCTCAGTATCTGGACGTGTTCAAAGCTTATAAAGCTGAAGTTGAGAATCAACTCAACAAAAGGATTAAAAACGTCAGATCTGATCGTGGTGGTGAGTACTATGGTAGATATGATGGCTCAGGTGAACAATGTCCAGGACCATTTGTGAAATTCCTATAGGAATACGATATTGTCCCACAGTACACCATGCCAGGATAACCGAGTATGAATGGTGTAGCTGAAAAACGAAATAGGACTCTTAAGGATATGGTAAGGAGCATGATTGCTCGTTTTACCTTACCTGAGTCCCTTTGGGGAGAAGCATTAAAGACAACAGCTTACATTTTGAATAGAGTACCCAATAAAGCAATTGCAAAAACACCTAATGAGCTTTGGACAGGTCAAAAGCCTAGTCTAAAGCACTTTCACATTTGGGGATGTCCAACTGAGGCAAGGTCTTATAGGCCACATGAAAAGAAATTGGACTCCAAAACAGTGAGCAGCTACTTTATCGGTTATTCTGAGCGATCTAAGGGCTATATGTTTTATGATCCCATAATGAGGAATATTTTTAAAATGGGAACAACAACATTTTTTGAGGATGTTGAGTTTGGGGGGAGAAATAAGGTTAGAGACATTGCTTTTGAGGAGGAATTGAATTTTAACTCAGTTCCTACTATCACTTTTGACGATGTTCAGGTTCTCATACCTATCATTGATCAAGAAGTGAATCCAGAACCTCAACAAGACAATGTTGAACAACTCCCCATTCAAGATGAGGTAATTGTTCTAGAAGAACAAACTCAACAATCTCAAGAACAAGTTCCATTAAGGAGGTCTACAAGAGAAAGGAGAAATGCTATTCCAGATGATTATGTTGTATTTCTCCAAGAACATGAGGATGATAATATGATGGAAGATGATCCAATCAACTTTCATTAGGCCATGAAAAGTTCTAATTCTTAAAAGTGGATTGATGCCGTGAAAGATGAGTATAAGTCTATGCAAGACAATTTAAGGTTACTTTTAGAGCATTGAGTAAGACTAAATTTGTATCCTTTAACGACAGGGGTGTCACCTGGTCTACAACTTTGCATGCCAAACCTTTTGAGTACTTTATCGATATAGCTCTTTTGTGATAATCCAAGAATACCTCGAGATCGGTCTCGATGTATCTGAATTCCTAAAACAAAAGAGGCATCCCCAAGATTTTTCATCTCAAATGCTTAGATAAAAACCTCTTGATTTCGTGCAATAAGCCTATATTATTAGCGACAAGCAAAATGTCATCGACATATAGAACCAGAAATATAAACTTACTCCTATTGAATTTGTGATACACACAATCATCAACAATATTCATCTCAAAACCGAACGAAATAATTATTTGATGAAATTTGCGGTACCATTGACGGGAAGCTTGTTTGAGTCCATAGATGGATTTTGTCAATTTGCAAATCATATTCTTTGAGTATTTCGATTCAAAATTTTCTGGTTGCACCATATAAATTGTTTCTTCAATGTCGCCATTAAGAAACGCAGTCTTAACATCCATCTGATGTAACTCAAGATCAAAATGAGCAACAAGCGCCATGATTATCCTGAAAGAGTCTTTCGATGAAACTGGAGAGAAAGTCTCTGTAAAATCAATGCCTTCTTTCTGAGTATATCATTTAGCTACAAGACGCGCTTTATGCCTCTCCACATTACCATTTGCATCTCTCTTTTTAAGTATCCATTTACAACCAATTGGTTTTTCACCTTCAGGTAATAGGACAAGTTCCTAAAAACCTTGAAATTTAGGAAATGCAAAAGATTCCCTATGCATCAATTGTTGGGAGTTTAATGTATGCTCAAGTATGTACGCGTCCGGATATTGCGTACATTGTTGGGATGTTAGGCATATATTTAAGCAACCCTGGTATTCTGCTTCTGATTTTGCTGGGTGCCAAGATAGTAGGAAATCTACATCAGGCTATATTTACCTGTTAGCTGGAGGAGCTATATCTTGAAAAAGTGTCAAACAGACACTTGTAGCTTTATCCACTATGGCAGCAGAGTTTGTAGCATGCTATGAGGAATCAAACCATGGAATATGGTTGCGGAACTTTGTCACAGGGCTGCGCATTTTGGAGAATGTAGAAAGACCACTCAAATTATTTTGTGACAATAAGTTAGCAGTACTGTATTCCAATAACAACAGGAGTTCATCTAAGTCAAAGTATATTGACATAAAGTTCCTAGTTGTGAAAGAAAGAGTGCAAAATGCTCAAATATCCATAGAGCACATTGGGACAAGCTCCATGATAGCGGATCCACTCACAAAAGGTTTACCACCCAAGGTCTTTCATGAGCACACTACTCACATGAGTGTTACATTGTTTGAGGATATCATGATTTAGTGGGAGTTTATATTTATTTGTTTTATGTTTGCTTTCAGACATTTATGTATTTAGTTATATTCTGATCAGAAATAAAGTACTCAGTTTATTCACTCTGTTTGTTATTTTGATACTGACCTCACTTAAGTTTAAAGAGGACCAGTTGGAAATAGACATGTTTAGAAAATATTGCATGTAATTTCCATGCTACACATCCATACTTGATCTATGTCATTTGTTTGTGTTAATATATGTGATCAAGGATGGATTTAGTTACGATATATGTAACAAAAGTCGCCTTGGTTCTATGTTAGCATAATTAATGGACGAGATTGTTCAGAATACCTTTTGGATATGATAGTAAAATTTTTGAGCTCATAAGATTATATAATGACATGTAATTATAGAATAATTAGTATATATATGTGGTCCAAGTGGGAGATTGTTGGAAAATATGGACATCACATATATAATAAGGATAAGCACATGTTATTATTATTTACTATCATGATACGTTAGCCCAAATTAAAAGTGATCTAATTTGGTTAAAGTTTTATTGGGCTTTAATTATTAAATAAAGTATGGGTCAAATATGTGTAGATACTCTAGTAATTGAGTTCTAATCAAATTCTAATTAATGATGGGCTAATTAGGAATTAGAACTAATATGACAAGGTTATAAATATTAGGGTTATGGTCCCCAAATTATATACAAGATATCTTTTCTAATATCTCATCCTTAGGAAATAGAGAGCAAATAATCTCTGAATTTCTTGTGTGCTAATTTGGCAGATCAAATCCCCAAAATCAGGAAAAACTTCAAAGAATTCATGGATTCAGGTACGCTTCTGCATCTAATTTTATTCTTATTTTGTTCTCGATGATTTGACATGATAAGATCTTGATTTATGGTTTATTAAGTTTTATATCATATCTTAATTTATGATTCTAACAGAACGATCATCGGGAAAGCGACTCTTCTTCAACACTGACGGTGTAGTGCAATTGGAGTCAAGAAATGCAGTCTCTAGGGGAGTAATCCGTGATGAAAATGGCGATTGGCTCTCTGGGTATAACATATACCTATGAAAGTGCTCGATTTTTTATGCTGAACTTTGGGGCATTTTGGAAGGACTCAAGCTTAGCCAACGTCTAGGCCATGATAAGATTATAATTCAATATGACAACTTGGAGGTTGTTAAAGCAATTCAAGGAAGCATCTCCACCACTTCGAATTCGGTCTTGATTAAACGAATCCATAATATTTTGTTACAAGAAGATCAGTGGATCTTGCGTTACATCCTTAGAGAGTGAAATTAAGTTGCAGATTTTTTAGCCAAACTAGCTTTGGTTAAAAGAGAAGAATTATAGATCTTTGATCTTCCCCCTACGGCGGTACTAGATTTTCTAGAAACTGGTAAATTAAAGGGTGTTTTTTCTTTTCAGAATATTTCTATGTAATTAGTTAGGAAATGTTATTTTACCACAAAAAAAATGAATTTTAAATTTTACTAGTTTTATCATATTTATAATTGGTTAATTCAAATTTGTTTAAATCCCCTCATAATTTTCTTAAGAAATATATATTAATTTTATTTAATATTTAGTAATTATTCATATACATTCCTTTTTCTATTAATATTGAGATATTGTTGCCTTGGGTCGTTTGAGCAGTGCCTGCTTGATAGCATCAACAGTAGTCCCAACCCAAGAAGACGTTGGTTCATCAGTGTGGGTCAACTATCCAAATGACCCTAAATTTGGGCTTTGCTGCATTGCCCAAAGGGTTCACTAACAGGCTACGCGCCCACTGAACCACAGACAGACCATAACCATGTTCCACTCCAAACTCTCAAATAAATGTTTGTTCAACTTAACATCCCAAAATCTCTAAGTTGCAATCTTAGCTTGTCTATGTTAGGTTTCTAACATGATAATATGCAAAGGTCAATAATTAGAATCTTTTTGTGATTAACAATTTTTTTTCTTGAAGGGGATTGAACAATGGTTAAAGTTAATTAATTTTTTATTTTCAACCTATAGTTTTTATGGTTGTAAATTCTATTTTGATACCATCCGTTTCAATATTAAATTGAAACAACAAATTTTAGATTCTGTCCTGGTGTACCGGTCAATACCAAAAAATAATTTTAAAATATATTTAGATTTAGATTTAAATTTAAATTTAAAATTTTTTATTATTTATTTTGAATTTGTTTAATTATAGATTGTTATATGCATAGTATGAGATGATTTTCTTGTTTAATTTATAAAATAAAATTTTTCATTGTTTGACAATGAATTATATTGTGAAGCTTATTAAATAATATTTTATATAATTACGAGTATTTTATATTTATAAATATATATTATATACATATATTAAAATTTTCAAAATCAAACATAATGGTACACTAAAATCAAATATAATAAAAAAGGGTAACGAACCCGCATTTTAATGCCCAAAATATGTGATTGCAAGACTTAGTTTTGAAATAAATAAATAAATGTCGAGGTTAAAAGAAAAATTAGGTTAGGTGAGAACGCCATTGGGATTCATGTCATTACTTTCATAGAAAAATGCGGCGGCAGTGGCTATTTTCCAATTATATTTCAATTTAAAAATAATTTAATATTTTGCATTACATTGTTGACCAACATTTTTGCTTAGGGTTTCCTTTCCTATTAAAAATTGTCTCTCGAATATTAGCTTCTAGTACACGTCAACTGGGTCCCACTAACTTTTCATCAGTAAAACCATATGAATGGACGACATGTCATCTTGTCGGTATCCCATTCCCCTTTTGTTTGTTAAGAGGTGACGATAGTACCTTTTTAAAAAATTGTTATTAATAAATAGAAACAATTAGAATTACCTGAAAATTGAATTTGAGAATAAGATTGGTGTTAATTAAAGGTGTTATAACACTAAAGATGAAGGTTAAAGGTTAATGAAGTATAATTGTAGGGTGTTTGAAATGTCAGTAATTAGGTTATTATATATTGGTCTCCTTATATAGGTGCTGAGAAAAGGTATTTATAAAGCGAGGATAGCTAGGCATAGGTTATAGCCATTGAACATTCTACTTTACAAATGCAAAGGGTAGAGTAGTAGATTGTTAGGTAGGAGCATTATTAGAGTCGATGTGATGTGACTAGACAGAGCGTCGTCAGACTTGAGGAGGTGATAGATTAATGAGTGCTAGTAGGAACTTTTTTTATATATCTTTTAGGGATTGCACAAGCCCACCTTATGTGAGATGGCGTTTGGCGAGGTGAAGTTAAGATTTGCCAAATTCTATCTTCATACATAAGTTTCAAGGGGTTCACCAATGGATGATATGGCAGGGGTATAACAATTGCTAACAAAAGGTAGGTTGAAGTAATATGGGTTGAGTCAAATCTCTAACGAGTCTAATGGAAGTTCTAACAAGGCCTGAAGAGATTTCAAAGTGCCATGATTATTTGCTTTGTTCATTGTGCATCGCATTAATTGTTCCAAGACACACAATCCAATTTCAAAGCGTCATGATCGAACCATGTTTAATAAAGTTTGATTTCTTCTCTCTACCATGCCATTTTGTTTTAAGAATTCCTGGCGCGATTAATTACGATAATATATCATTCTCTATTAGGTAACCTAAGAAATCATCCAATAAATATTCTCCACCTCGATCAGACCGAAGTGTCTTTATGGGTAAACCTAGTTGTTTCTCTACTTTTATACGAAACTCTTTGAATTTATCAAGAGTTTCACTCTTGCAGTGCATTAGATACACATACTCATATCTGGATTAATCATCTACAAAAGTTACGTAAAAATTGTAACCACTTCGCACACTAACATCAATGGGGCCACATACATCAGTGTGTACAAGTTCTAAAGGTTTCATGGCCCTCGTTCCTTTTGCATTAAAAGATCGCTTAGTCATCTTACATTCTAAACAAGATCCACATTGTGGAAGATCAACTTTCTTAAGTTAACTTAGGGTGTCATCTTTCACAAGTCTAATGATTCTTTCTTGGTTAATATGACCAAGTCTCAAATGCCAAAGGAACGCCTCGTTAGAGTGAGAAGTCTTAAGTCTTTTATTCGTTAATTCAGTTTCAAACAGTGTGTACATATTTGGTTTGATATAATAGAGATTGTTTGACATCCATCCATTACAAATAAGAGTACGATTTCTAAAAATTGCAATACTATTATTGAAAGTCACGGTCCAGTCTCTGGTCCAGTTTCAAACAGTGTGTACACTTGTCCAGTCTCTGGTCCGCAGTTATAGACTCTTATCTCTAAGATCTTTCATTTCCTTGAACCCTTGTAAAGAAACACACATATGGTTAGTGGCTCCAAAATCAATGACCCAGTGGTCTATCAAGTCTTCCACTAAGCAAATTTTTATCATAAAGAGTTTCATACATTTGCCCTTAGTGGCTAGGTAATCCTTTCACTCTTTGCAATTGGCCTTAAAGTGCCCTTTCTTGTTGCAAAAGAAACACGTAGACTTAGATAAGTCTTTAGGCTTCTTAGTTATTTTCCTTTCCACTTTTTGTGGCCCAAAGATCTTAGCATTGTTTCTCTTAACATGCTTTCCCTTCCTTTTAGAGAAAGAAGAAACCGCTAAGTTTGCTTCTACTTTTTGGACAGGTTGACTGCCATTCAACATTAACTCATAGGACTGTAATTCCTTTATGAGTTGTGTAAGGGTATGATTATTGTTTCCAAGGTTATATGCGACCTTAAAGCGTGCAAAGTCCTTGGACAAGCTTTTGAACACCATTTCAATTTGCGTGTTCTAGTCCAAATAAGCCTCATTTTCTGCGACCTCGGCAAAGCAACCTGACCTAACGTCAAATGTAGTAGTTGGTTTAGGTCATTTCTGCACTTAACGAGCTTATTTTCTTGGCATTTCTATATTAATTATTATATTTTTAGTATTAGTATGTTAGGAACTAAAAGTTAATAAAATAAGTATTTTTACTCATTTTCTGCTATTTCAATGACCCGTAAGGCCGACTTAGGCCTCGTGAGTGACTAATGAGCTAATTGAGCATGTAGGATGCTAATCTAGGTCCAATAATATAAGGAAGGTTGATCGGGCTGTGAGACTAGGAAGCCCGATAAGCCAACGAAGCTGCCAAAGGCCAGAAACACACTCGACGTCATGACGAGGAGCTTCCTTTTATCAAAATGACGCGATGAAGAAAAGAGTGAATTCACGGTGGCAACGTCGTGACGAGGAGCATTCCCACGTCCCGACGACGGCAGGCCAATATATTACTGATTCCTTGGACGACACTCTTGGGATATTTCCATATTTGGACCCTAGCTTTTAGCAGAAGATTTTATTTATTGGTGTCTAAGTGAATCTAGATTTGTGTGGTCACCAAGTAGCCTGTTGCCTATATAAGCAACCTTAGGGTCACTGGAATTGGTGTGCAGAATTAGGCAGACAGTTTTATTATTTAGTTTTTGTTTCTTTTCCTGTTCATGTAGTTGGAGCTTTTCTATTCCGATGTGAAGATAATTGCGAGTAGAGGTTGTCCGGGATTGCCCTTCAATATATTTATTCATGAGCGTTCTCCTATCTCTTCTCTTCTCCTCTTCTTTTATTTATCTTCCGTTAATTTGGCCGATTAATCGTTGTATGAATAATTGAATAGATTATTATGCTTTATTTATATTTCACATGATTTGATTAAAAAACTAATTTATTTGTTAAGTGCTTATTTATCCAAAATTTGATTGTTTATTCAAGAGTAATTAGTATATTAAGGAGTGACGCCCTTGACGCCCTTGATAGAATATCAAGATAGGTGAGACTGAAAGGGTATCCTGTCGTGTATAACTTGTGCCAAGCGGTGAGACCTGGAGGGTATCTGTATGCTTAGGAAGAGATTGGAAGGGTGACTTAGGTGGTAATCCTTAGTGTAGATGAGACTGGAAGGGTATTCTTGCTAAGGGTGATAAATAACTCAATCTAGGATAATTAATTATTTAATTAGATAATTAGGGATTTAATTGATCATAGGCTAGAGGCTCGCATTGTCAACACTAGGAATAGGAAAGTCCATTAGGTTAATTTAGGTTAGTTAATTTAATTAGTTTAATTAAAATATTATTTGGATTCGCACTACTAACTCGTAACTCGATTAGATTAGTAATTATTTTCTGTAATTAATTTAATATTAATTTTTCCAATATGCAATTCCTTGGATACGGTCCTCGGAATACTTACCAGTGTTTCATTGTTAATTTTACTATATTACAATTTGATCCGTACGCTTACGGACACCGCCGATTTAAATTATATATATTTGGTGTGCTACTTTTACCATAAACGATAACACGTTTATAGGCAGTCAAGTTGTTGGCGCCATTGTCGGGGATTGCAACGGTGAAATTTTTGTTAGAATGATTACTGTAAAATAATATTAATCGAAAGACGAACGAGCTAGATAATGTTCTAACTTTTATTTAATTAATTTTATTTTATTTTAGTGTGCAAAAAATTATTACGATTATTATTATTTTTTACCTTGTTGATTATTTTTTATTTTTTAGTTAATTAAATATTTTAATTTTTAATTTTTTTTTACTTACCTTGTTGATTATCAGATTTAATCATGAATTTGAAATTTTATAGGTTGATGTACGAACAATACAAATTGAGTTAATTGTACGGAGATTCGAAAAACCAATGGAGTTATGATTACAAGGACGAGCAACCCAAGCGTTTGAACGAACTCCCACCTAAGCGAGTAAGTATATGTATGAGAGAGATAAAGATTCAACAAAACTATGGGATGAAGACGAAGTATACGAGGAGGGAGTATACAATCAATGGTAGATCATGGAGAACCAAAGATTGCTTATGCTAGAGCTTTACCAACGAAGAAACGAAACAATTACTTCATTGGAAGAAATAGATAAGTAACAATTCCGGACATCCGAATATTTAGACGAAACTCTTAATGATTCGTATGACTATATGTTCAAACAAGAAAGCCATGAATGAGAATTCCAAGCTAAATTAAAGCGAAACCAACAAAAGTTGGATAAATTAGCGGAATTTTTCTAGCAAAAACCACAAGCAAGTACTCCATTGGAAGAGGTCATACATGATGTCTCCAATTTCGATTCAAAGGACCAATGTACTACCGACAATAATTCAGAATTAAATCTTGAAAGTCAACAAGAGTTTGGAACCAGAGACAGGAACAAATTGAACATTGCCAAGGAAATCTCAAATCAAATTAACATAGATATAGATATAGATGTAAAATAGAAATAGAATTAACAACTAATTTCGAGCTACAACCGATTCTGAAGGAAAGTGTAGATGAGCGGATACATTTTCTGGCCATAATCGAGGAGATGCCAGCCAAAGAAATCAATGAGTTTACCTCATTCTCGTTTAATGATGAAAATAAAGCTCAGGGTGTAACACCCCTAACCTGTATCTGTCGCCGGAACAGGGTTTCAGAGCGTTACCAAAACATTCAGAACATTTATCGATTAATTCAGGCAAGCTACTATTCATTCACTGAGATCATTCATAATGTCCCTTAAATGGACTCTCGAGGCCCAATACAAGCATTAGAATCAAGTCGGGACTAAATCGGGAACTCAGGGAATTTTTCGCGAAATTCCAAAATTTTCCAATGTGCAGGGCTCACACGCCCGTGTGGTCCAAGGGACACACCCGTGTGACCCTGGGACACACCCGTGCTGTAGGCCGTGTTCAAAACTAAGTAGCTCTCTAACTTGTGCCACACGCCCATGTGCTAGGTCATGTGATTAATCAATTCAATTCGAATTAGGTGCAGGTTTCACACGGCCAAGTCACACGCCCGTGTTCAAGGCAGTGTCTCCCACACGGCTAAGACACACGCTCGTGTCTCTGCCCGTGTGCTCAATTATGAGCATTCTGTTTTCTCAAATTTAAGGTGCAGGGGACACACGGCCAGGCCACACGCCCATGGGGTAGGTTGTGTGTCACACACGGCCTGAGACACACGCCTGCAGTCCGCCTGCGTGTGGACAAAATAAAGCCATTTCCTAGCCTCATTTGTCACCCAAATTTACCATTTTCCTGCATCAAAACATACCAAGTACTATCCAACCATTCCAAGCATTCAAATAAGCAAATTTCATCATTCAACATGGCCTATCGTTGTATGCATACATGTTTACTAGCTTACCTTGGTTCAATTCATGTGTTAAACATGATTTGATCAAGTACTTGACATACATATATAGTTACCATAGTATAACATTACAAGTATATCAAAACAACCATTACTAGCCATTCCAATAGCTAGATTACAAGTATCATTTATATTTACATGCCAATATGGCCAACATATCCTATACATGCCAGTACAACCGTAATTGATTTACCATATTATACCGACATGGGCCGATGGATAGTGTGAGTGATCTCTGCCGAGCTTCCAATGCAACGAGCTTCCGATTTACTCTAAAATAGGGGAAAATAAAACGGGGTAAGCATTGTATGCTTAGTAAGTTCATTTAACTTGGTACTTAACTTACCATTCATTCTATTAAGAGGTAACTATGTAAGGCACATTCATTCAATTTGACTTCAAGCCCTACACATATCCTCATTACCCTTGTTAGTCATATATTCCATAATAACCTCAAAACATGTTTGAGCTCAACAACAATCAAGTTTTCATGCAAATTTGCATTCCATAACATTTGTTCATTTAACATGCATAAATCATCTCTTTATATTACAAGTATAATTACATAATAGTTCATCTCAAGTTCAAATTATTTCATATCAGAACTTTATTCATATTTCTCGAAATATCAATGTCACACGAGTAGTAGTACACTCAAAGTATACAAGTCTATAATCAAGGATGACATATTCATCAAATGAATTTCATGTACAAGTATCATCATCTCATGTTTTCTTATATCAATCATCACGTATCATCATTTTCGTGTATTTTAGACATATACGTGTAATAACTCATTTCTTATTCATATTCTTCTCATGTCAAGAGTTTTACCCGTTGAATTTATTTGGAATATCGATGGACACACTGGTAGTACACTCGAGGTGTACAAATCAGAATCCGTCAATTCATACTCAGTAGTATTTTGTAGGTACACTCGAAGACCACGATCATACAAACAGAATTACCAGTCCAAAGCTAAATTTAGTCAGAACATATACTCTAAGGGTTTGTCGATTACGATTCAAAGCAAAATCCTTTATATGACAAAGAATTCCCTATAGAGTCCGATCCGATTACCACCCAAAGCTAAATCCAACCAATTAGGATTACCACCAGCTAAA
The DNA here is from genome assembly GCA_025698515.1 of Gossypium sturtianum. Taxonomy (NCBI): domain Eukaryota; kingdom Viridiplantae; phylum Streptophyta; class Magnoliopsida; order Malvales; family Malvaceae; genus Gossypium; species Gossypium sturtianum. The sequence goes on from CM046950.1 coordinate 35,989,161, forward strand.
TCCTAATTGAAACATATACTCGAGAGGCTCATTTCTGATTACCCGTCCAAGCTAAATCCATTCTCGCAACACATGCGCTTTTATCGTGAAATCACATTTATCCATCGACTTCCATTTATTCAAACGGGATTTAACATTTATCGTGCAATTGTCGGGTATATGTTCAATCTCATAAATTTATGCATTCATACAATTCAAGTGTTCACATTCAACTCAAGTATAAAATTTACATTTTTATCATTTATCATTTATCGAGCATTATTGCTTATCGGGCACATTTCATTTATCGGGCTTTGACGAATATGTGATCATTTCACAAAATTAAGGCATTTATACAATTCACAAGTACAACATTTAATTCAATCATAAAAATATATACAATTTAGTTACACGAACTTACCTCGACAAAGGTTCGTGTACAAATATATACTAATCCGACATTTTCCTCTTTTTCCTCGTTCTAACTCTGAATTTGGTCTATCCGGATCTATACGAGTAAATTTAACATCAATTTATAATGTTTTACATTCATGTGGACTAAATTTTCATCCTAGGCAAAATTACTATTTTGCCCTTAACTTTTCCATAAATTCCATTTTCGTCCCTAGGCTCGGAAAATGAAACTTGTGCAAATTACTCCCTATTCCAAGCCTAACCAAAGCCCGTTACAAATTTTACAGCACATGTATTCATAAAATTTCAGAATTTTTCCTTCAATTTCACAAGTTTACATTTTAGTCCCTAAATCATGTTTTCATCAAAAATCACTTTGTAAAAGTTGTTTATCTATCAATAATCTTTCATTTTCTACCATAAATTTCTAATTTCAAGCATATACATCCATGACCCATTTTTCATATCTTGATAACTTTTCAATTTAATCCCCCAAATAGATAGATTAGACTATCCTGATTCTAAAAATATAAAAATTACTAAAAACGGGACAAGGAAACTTACCCAATTTGGCCATGAAAGTCTCTTCTCTCTCTCCTAGGGTTTCCATGTTTTATTTTTGGGGAAGATAATGAGAAAATAAGATGATATCTAATTTATCATCTTTTAATTAATTAAAATTTTCACTTTCCAATTTAGTCCTTACCCTTTTTCTATATTTCCATGGATGAGTCACCAAGAAAAATCTACATACTTTTCTTAATGGTCTAATTACCATATAAGGACCTTAAGTTTTGAATTCCATATCTATTTAATCCTTATAGCTACTAGAATTCAACTTTCACATTTTATGCGATTTAGTCCTTCTCATAATTAAGCACTCAATTGATAAAATTTTAGTACCAAAATTTTCACATGTTATATCTATCATAATACAGACCATATAATAAAATAAAAATAAATTATATTTTTCGGCTCGAATTTGTGGTCCCGAAACCACTGTTTCGTTTTTACCAAAATTTGGGCTGTGACACAGGGAACCAAAGCTTCTCACAACATGGAGGGGGAGGAAGCTCGAGACAATAATACCTCGGAAGACAATTTGGGGTTGGCTCATATTCGATACCCAGTGGCTCGTGATGTGGATGTCGTGCTGGTCGAAGATAAGGTGATATCATTGGAACCAACTGAGGATGCTGGTTTATATCTCTCGACGGACGAACAAACAACGGATCAAAGTCTTAAGGATCAGCTGGAAGTTCTTCTTCGGTGATACGGATCGTCTCGATCCTGAAAATGAATTTTAATTTCAAATTTGTGTTAATTTAAATTTTTATTAATTTTATTTTTATGTTTAATTATAATTGATCTATTATTACTTTATTTTATTTTAGGAGTGTTGAGTTCGTGAAGGGAAGTTGATCGGGAACTTAAAATTACAGACAAGAGTAAGCCAAAACAGACGGCACGAGACGAGGAAGATTAAGTCGTTCTGACGAGCCTTTGCCCAATGATGAAATGAGTTGGCCCAAAGAAGTAACTAAGATCACGCGATGTTGGAATGAGACTATCCCCCATGTCGTGACGAGCTGCAACGAAAAAGACTTAGGGTTTTGAGTTAACATTGGGATAAGAGGAGACGATCACGTTGCAATGAAAGGATATGAAACAACCAAGAAATTGAACTACACGCGTCATCAAGACGAAATATCCCTTGTCGTTGAGACGAGCAATGGCTAACGCTTAAGGACTTGTATCGGTAGACAACGTCGAGACGAGCCAAGTTTCTATGTCCCAACGATGCCAAAAATATAAGGCTTCGTCCCGACGTAACCCTTACCAGAACCATTTCCTTCTTCTCTGCCATACCAATGTCTGCTGTTTGTAGTCGCTTTCGATTGTCCTACGCCGTTCGTACGTTACCTCATCACCATCACCACCAACGGCCGACAAAGCATCCCCAACGACAATTTTCTCTCGACTGCGCTTGTCCTTGCTATTTATCGCCATTTCATAGGACTCCTGTTCTCTAGAGGCAAGTCCGGCGACGACCAGTGGTGACTAGCGAGACACCATAACCCCTGTTGTTCCACCGCCATGACCACCACCTGTTCCGCTTCCACAACTTCAGCACATCGGCCCTTCCAACATCCCTCTTTTCATTGGGCAACAAAATTCCTCCACTTGTTGGTGATAGAAGGCAGTGATCAGAGATGTACCACAATGAGAAACGAGTACCACCAAAACTAAAATCGGTGATATTCACTCACTCTAATATATAATTACTAACACGATTTTGTGATAAATAGAGTAGAGAACACTGATTTTTAACTATGATTATTGGTTGTTGAATATCATTGGTTATGACTAACTGTAAGAGGACAACATCTCGAAGAATTGAGGAACGTGATGTTCCTCACGATCCAAAGGGACGATTCGTCTCCGAAGATGCCGCGAAAAGAGTCAGCAAATTCATAGACAAACCACTTATACCAGAACATGAATTTGAATTTTCCACGAACTTATTTTATGACCCAATCATATCTAAGTTTGAGAGATTAAGGTGGGCTACCTTTTGCCGACATCTCTTTCAACCCGCAATCATTGCGGTCGTGCGAGAATTTTATGCAAATTTTATGGAGGCATAAGACTGAAAGATCTTTGTGAGAGGCGTTTTTATGGATACCTCTCTTATCACAATTGAGGAATTTCATAGAACCCCTCGTTACACTTCTGACATTTATGAGGATTTAGAAGAGCACGAGGTGGACTATAATGCCATTATAAATTTCTTAATGGAAGGCCAGGGCACCTGGGTTCAAAGAGAGGGAACCAATGACCTAATAAGGTTCCAGCAATCAATTATGGTACTTGAAGCCAAAAATGTGGATTTGTTTTATTTTTTCCAAATTATTACCTGCACAACACATCACAAAAGTTACCCGTGATCGTGCTGTTATGCTATATGCCATATTTTAGGACTAGCTAATCATCATGGGAGACAAGATCTTCCACAACATGAGGTAGTGTGCAGAAGGGCACATATGAGGGTTTCTATATTTGTATCTAATTACGGAGTTGTGCAGGAGAGCTAGGGTCGAATTTGATGCATATGAGCCGAGCTGCCCATCGAAGGGCATATTAAATGATGTTATCTATGCGCAGTTCTATAATCTACGCGTCGATCGAGTGGAGCAGAGAAATGAATAGGTAGCGACACATCGGGTGTACATGCAAGATCGCGCATTGCCAAAGTCCATGGAAGAACCCTAACTTGTACCACCAAGGGTACAATGAAGGGGGCGACATCGACGTCAACATCCCCAATGATTGAAAAAATGGCTCCATATATAGAGGCTTACCTTGAGTACAACACCGTGTGAAACTACGAATATGAGAAGATTGAAACACCCCCAAACCCGGCCCACGAGCCCAGACCGGATCTGGTATGTTCCTCGAGTAAAACGTTTTAATTTCATGTTTATTACTTGGAAAATTTGGGGTAGTTTTATAAAAATACCGAGTTGTTTTGGGGTTAATCTTTAATTCGGAAATCGTTTGTGTTTAGGTGTCTAAACACTTACATTTATTTTTAAGAAGAGTTGCTTAAACTTTAGATTGATAAAAATTGTATCATAATAAAATAATTAAAATGCATGCATACTAGTGGCCTTATTACATCGAAGGAAAACCAAAATAAATCCAAGATACTTATAAGAAAATGAAGAGTCCAAATTGAAAATAATCTTTGTGCCGAGCATGGCCACCACTAAGCTCCCGCCGACCCCAGTCCATCACCGAGTGTCAATGAAAAATATTCCCAACTGGGTGAGTCAAATAGACTCAATGTGTAACCAACACTAAATCCCAATAGTTTAGGCATATCGGTTCATACATATGCATATAATTAAATAATAAAATGATGCAAACCCGAACCCAAACCTAGTTACCATCTCGCTACACATCACCCGTATACCAACTCGCACACCGTGGGGACTACTAAGTCAACCCTCCATCCGCTACACATCATCGGCTAGCGCCATTTGCATTTACTAGCACATCGCCCTTATAAATTCGTGGCATAGCCACCAGATAATATATTTTGTGACATAAGTCACCACATTCGATTATGTGACCGAAGTCACCACATTCGGATTATGTGACCGGTCACCACATTCGAGATATTGTGGTATAACCCACCGATCACTTCCCTTTCCATATAACCCATATGCCCCATGTCATACCAATCATGCAATTATCATGGCTTAGGCCTTATTTCACATTCTTATCAATGTTCACATACATGCCATATTCCACATGTTCATAACATTTATTAACATGATGTTAAGATTACGTACCTGAGTACTTTGTACCATTGTATGGTACCTTAGCCCGCTTTTCATATTATTATTAACACATATATTAAAATAATACCGTAAATCAATCAAGATTCAGTGTGGGATACACACCTGGTTACTATTGTATTCACTGAATCCCGAAAGTCTACCGAAACAGATTGAACTCTTCCCTAAAAATCAAAGTTAGAATCGGCCAATCACTAACACTTAAAATGGCCTTGGCCGAATATTGATACTCTCTTACCTTGCGGATCTAAATCCCGAAAATCGTCACTTGGCTATGAAGATGTCGAAATACTACATGGTACATGTTAGGGTCAGCCTATTGCACAAGATCTATGAAAATGGCCCTTGGCCGAATACCACACATGGCTTACCTTGGATCTTTGAAATCCCGAAGATCTCCTCCTTGTAGTCGACAATAATCAGAATCCCGAAACCCTCCTTCAGAGTTTCGGCCATAGAGCAACAATGTGGTTAAAGTCTTGATTTCGACAGCCAAAGAAAGAAAAAGAATAGTAAATCGACATAGAAGAGGTCTTTCTACCAAAAAGAAAGACCAAAACGCAAATGGTCACCACCCTCCAAGGGATCGACAGGAAGATCCTGAAGTAGCGAACTTGGTTCAAATGAGAAAGATGATAGGATCTTGGTGCTTAGGAGTAATCGGTTTCAATGGGTGTCAATGAAGTGAACTTTCGGCTTAGGAAAGAATAGCAAAGGGTTATAGGTTCGGCTTTATGAACACTAGGGAGATTCAGCTTCAACAAGTGAAAGAGAGGGAGAGTATGAGGCTTTAGGGAGAATCGGCAATGATGGGTTTTGAGAGAGAGATATTCGGCCCCTAATGAAAAGAGAAAGAGAATGTAATTTGAGAAGTTTCGGCTTATGGAAGTGAGTAGCAGAAAGGAAGAAAAGAAAACGAACACAAGTAGATTTCTTTGGGATTTTCGGCACACATGAAAAGGTGAGAAAAAGAATGAATTTCGGCACACCCTTCCTACTATACCAAAGCCAAAAATACCATCCTCCAATGCCCCATATTCAGCCAACTCTTCCTCCCCTATCAACTCCTTCTTTTTCTCGTAAAATTTCTCTTCTTTACCCATTCAAAAAAAAAAAAATTGAATAATCAAGAATTATCCTTTGCCCCTAGCCGAAATTTAAAAAGAATTTAATCACATCTAAAGCTCCTCCCTCAGTCTCCCAATGCCGTCTATTACTGCTCCCTATTGCCGCAAAATAAAAGCCCCCTTTTTGCTTCCCTTGTGATTCGAACCTAGGCCCTTTTAACTGCTTGTGGCATCACTTACTAAGGCTTTAAGTGGCGCCTTCAAGCCACTTTACCAAGCCCATTTTTGTGTTATAAATCCCCTACATTTTCTCTTAAGGCTACCCTGCTTAGCTTCCTCTTTTAGATTTAAAATCTAATAATTTCTAAGGCATTTTCCTACATTCTAAGGTTCTCAAAAATTCATAAAACATATTTACAACACACACAGGCATGCTACTTCACATGATTAAGCAATAATGCACAAGCCCAAAATCCCGGATATTACAGTTCTACCCCCCTTAAAATAATTTTGTCCTCGAAATTACCTGGCTGAAATAAGTGAGGGTATTGCTGTCACATTGCTTCTTCTGGCTCCCACGAAGCTTCTTCTGATCCGTGATTACGCCATAACACCTTGACTAAAGGAACTGACTTCCTTCGTAGCACTTTCACATCTCGTTCCAAAATCTGAATCGGCTCTTCCTCGTAGGACAAATCTGGCCTTAGCTCCACCTCTTCAACTGGTACTACATGAGATGGATCCGATCAATAACGACGTAGCATAGACACATAGAATACGTCGTGCATCTGTTTCAACTCCGGTGGCAACTCTAACTGGTATGCCACTGGTCCAACTCGCTTCAATACCCGATAAGGTCCTATAAACCTCGGACTTAACTTCCCTTTGCGACCAAATCTCATCACCTTCTTCCAAGGCGAAACTTTAAGAAACACCTGATCCCCCACATCAAATTCTATTTCCTTCCGTTTAAGATCTGCATACGACTTCTGCCTATCAGATGCTTCCTTCAACCGTGCCCGAATTACCTCAACCTTCTCCTCGGATTCTGCCACAATCTCTGGTCCTAAAACTCGACGTTCCCCTAATTCCATCCAACACGTAGGAGTGCGACACTTCCGTCCATACAACGCTTCATATGGTGCCATCCGAATACTGGCTTGATAGCTATTGTTGTACGCAAATTCCGCTAACGGTAAATATTCTTCCCAACTTCCTCTGAAGTCTATCACACAGCCCCTCAACATATCCTCTAACACTTGGATTACTCGTTCAGATTGACCGTCCGACTGTGGATGAAATACCGTAGTGAAATCCAATCTGGTGCCTAAAGCTTGATGTAGAGCTTTCCAAAATCGAGACGTAAACCTTGGATCCCTATCTGAAATGATTGAAATCGGCACTCCATGCAACCTTACAATCTCTGCCACATATAACTTTGCCAACTTCTGCAAAGAATAATCAACTCTTACTTGAATGAAATCCGCGGACTTTGTCAACCGGTCCACTATCACCCATACCGAGTCCTTCTTAGTAGGCGTAAGGGGAAACCCACTAACGAAGTCCATGGTAATTCTCTCCCACTTCCACTGCGGAATCATTATTGGTTGAAGCAATCCTGACGGAACTTGGTGTTCAAATTTAACTTGCGACACGTTAAGCACTTGCCGACAAATCTCGTAACTTCCTTCTTCGCACTGTGCCACCAAAACTGCTCCTTTAGATCCTCAGTACAATTTAGTACCTCCGTGATGCATAGCATAGGGGCTACCATGCGATTCTGAAGAATCCTCTGCCTTAACTCCTTGTTCCTCGGCATACTGAGACCTTACCCTTAAAACACTACACTCATTCATTATTAATACCATAATCTTCCAACTCTCCTCTGCACTTGCGCAACTTAGCACTTAAGTCCTCATCCACTAACCGACTTTCCTTTACCTCATTCAGCCATGACGGCTTAACTTGGAACTCGCGTGAGACTTCCATCGCCATACAAGCTCGAGATGTGCAAACATTGCCCTCGGATCCGACACCACTTTCCGACTTAAGGCATCCGCCACTACATTCGCCTTGCCCTGATGATACTCTATGGAACAATCATAATCCTTCGCAATTCCACCCACCTTCGCTGTCTCAAGTTCAGCTCCTTCGAGTCAACAGATACTTAAGACTCTTGTGGTCCGTAGATCACCGACTTTTCTCCATAAAGGTAGTGCCTCCACACCTTAAGAGCAAAGACCACTGCCGCGCCCCAAGTCATGCGTCGGGTAGTTAACCTCATGTGGCCTCGGTTGTCGAGATGCATAAGCTACAACCTTTTAGTCCTGCATTAGAACACATCCTAATCCCGTGTGAGAAGCATCACAAGACACCACAAAGTCCTTCCCCGCCTCCACTGAATCAAAACCGAGCTTCACCAAAACTCTCTAAGCTTCTCAAAGCTCTCCTGTTGCCCTATCTGTCCAAACGAAAGGTACTTCCTTTCTCAACAACTTTGTCAACAGCAGGTGCGGCTATTGAAGAAAATCCTTCCACAAACCTTCTCGTAGTAGCTTTGCCAATCCCAAGAAACTTCGAATCTCAACCACACGGACTTAGGTGGTTTCCAATCTAGTCTTGCCTCAATCTTCTTAGGGTCCACCCTTATTCCTTCTCGCACACCACATGCCCTAAGAATGCAACCTCCTTAAGCCAAAACTCGCACTTGCTGAATTTGGCATATAGCTTCTTCTCCTTAACACTTCAACACTTTCCGCAGATGCTCGCCATGTTCTTCCTCGGACTTGGAGTATACTAGGATATCGTCGATGAACACAACGACGAACCGATCCAAGTAGGGTTGAAAACCCGGTTCATCATATCCATGAACGCGGCTGGGCGTTCGTCAAACCAAATGGCATCACTACGAACTCATAATGCCCGTATCTTGTCCGAAAAGCCGTCTTATGGATATCCGCTTCCTTCACCTTAAGGCGATGATATCCGGACCTTAGGTCTATCTTTGAGAATACCGCCGCCTTCTTAAGCCGATCGAACAAGTCGCTCTATCCTTGGCAAAGGGTACTTGTTCTTGATGGTCACTTTATTCAATCGACGATAATCTATGCACATACGCATAGTCCCATCTTTCTTCTTCACAAACAAGACCGGTGCTCCCCATGGAGACACACATCGGGTCGAATGAACCCACGATCAAGCAACTCTTGGATTTGAGCCTTAAGCTCAACCAACTCATTCGGTGCCATTCTATACGGAGCGATAGATACCGCACCGCTCCAGTGCAGCAAGTCAATTCCAAACTCCACCTCCTGTCCGGGTATTCTGTAACTCCTCCTAAAGACATCCACAAACTCCTTTACTGTCCTAACTCCACTAACTCCCCTTCTTTGGCATCCAACACCCTAACAAAAGTCGAAATGCCTTGCACCCTTTCCAACCATTTTATCGACCTTTAAGGCGAGAGACTACGTTAGACAAGTAGTTTCTTCTTTCTCCTATCATAATTATCGCCTCATCCTCCTAAGGCGTCTTTAACTCCATTCGTTTAGCTGCACAATCCAATATAGCTCGGTGTTCTACTAGCTACCCATGCCAAGTATGAGATCGAATTCTCCGAAGGAAGTTCCATTAAGTCGGCAGAAAAATATCACTCCCGAATTTCTAAGGGTACGCTCCGAAAGATCTTGTTCACCACTATGGTTTGACCTAATGGGTGACTACATGATCATCTCCCCTATCGATAATTCGGAGGCTATGCCTAGTGTTTCAACTACACTACTTGCAACATAAGAATGGGTCGAGCCCACATCAATCAAAGCAAAATAAGACTTGTTCGCTATAAGGAACGTCACGGTTATGACGCCCAACAGCGTCTTCGTCCTCCCTCCAAATGAACGCATACACTAGACCCGGCTGCCTTGCCTTGGCATTGCCAACACCTCACCGGGTCCCGTCCTCTTTCAAGCACCATTACCTCTGTTATTCGGACCACGACCCCGCCGAGGCTCGTGTCCCCTCTTCCACTGATTAGAACCTTGACTGTTGGTCGGCCCCGCCTATTTTTATAGGATGGTCCTTAATCATGTGGTCCTTGGACCCACACTTGAAACATCCCCTGTCTTCTTCCAACACTCTCCTAGGTGCCTCTTCCCACGGTGATCACAAGTGCGATCATCGCCTCCTGTCACCACTTGTCGACCTCGCGGCCCATCAACTCTAGGCCTCTTCTGCGCATTCCCGGATGACCGACGACGACCCAAAACCTCTTTTTTTTGCCTATTCCGATCGGTAGATTCGCGCTTACAGAGTCCTTAACTCCTTCGGCTACTTTAGCCTTCTCTACTAACACGGCAAATTCCTCTCCTCTTTGCGGAGCTATCAACAACCTTAGATCATCCCTAAGGCCATCCTCAAACCGGACACATCGCTCATGCTCCGTAGCCACGATACCTCGAGCATATCGGCTCAACCTTAAAAATTCACCCTCGTACTCGCCATGGATTTGTTCCTTGAACCACCCGAAAATGCTTTCCTCTCGCGCATCAATATAACGGTACCAACATACTTCTTCCGACGACGCCGCCTTAACATATTCCCAAGTAAGATCCTCACTGTGGCACCATCCCGGATCGTGAGCCACCATTGATATGCTTCGTCGCGAAGTAGTGCCACCATCCCTTTCAGTTTCTCCTCAGAAGTTAAATCGAGCTCTTCCATAATTCGCTTCGGTTGCCTCCAACCAATACTCGGTCGTCTTGGGTGCCACACCGATACACCACGAAACACCTCACCCATTGGCTCGAGTCGCCGGTGCAGATTTACGAGCTCCCATACCTCCACCTCGCTTCACCACCATCTCAAGAACTCGCAGCATTGCTCGCGATATCGCATCCTCCCCGCCTCGATCTTGTTTGCTCAACACCAACAACGGTGGTGGGGGGGGTGGTACCTCATTTTCGGACCCTTGTCCAGACCTAACGGGTTCCGATACGATCATTCTGCCTCTACCACATCCTCGTACATTACGACCACGTCCCCTAGAACTCATGTCTACGATCGCGCTTTAATCTGATTAAGAAATTTTTATGCATTAGTATTTTGTTCCACTGATTATCCGCAAAGAAATTTTATGAAAGAAGTTTAGAAGTAGTTCTTTCGATCGATCAAAGTTTCAAGTCTTCTATCCTAATTTAAAGGAGCACATTCATTCAACACACATTCATCATTCAAACATTTTCGTCCTATTCCTATCCCAGGGTTATTTTTGTCATTTCACCTACAGGGGTATTTTGGTAATAAATCGGGGTTAATTTAAAAATTTGTAAATCAGGGGTAATTTCGTAAATTTTTCCAATTCAGGGTTCCTTGGTGATTTTATGAAATAAGGGTATTTCAGTAAATTTTTTTTCCAAACTAGGGTGGCTGGTCCCTTTCGGGTTTTAATTATAGGGTTTAGCCCATCAACGAGTCCTCATAACTAGGGTGAATAGTCACCACGCACTGTAGGATTCCAATGAAGAGGAGGTGAGTCGCTAGGATCGCTTAAATACCAAGCTCTCCCCGAATCCACTCCTAGGCATGCGTCGCCTATTACCACACCCTAACTCGACTAAGGTGAACAAATACTACGCACTAGGTAAGATTCCAAATAAGAGGAGGTGAGTCACTAGGATCGCTTAAATACCAAGCTCTTCCGGATCCAATCCTAGACATGCGTGATTTACTGTTACCACACCCTAGTCTTGTGGCTCGTTAACGGGTTTGTTTAGTGAAATTAAGTCTTATGAAAGTTTAAGAAGTGGTTTAAACTAAGCCTATAGTCCATCAGAGTCTATTTAAACTAGTCTACGTCCCATAAAGCCCATAAAGCCCCCATGTATATCACACAATGATTTAGGGTACTTACTTGGCGGACTTGGGTCGGAGACGCAGGTGCCATGTTGAGCTAACAGACCTGTTATCCTTTAAAAAGCCCATTTTTAGAAAACGTTTTGGAGCCCAAAAACCCCAGAGCCGAGTTTTGAACCGGACTCTGATACCAATTTGAAACACCCCCAAACTCGGCCCACGAGCCCAGACCGGATCTAGTATGTTCCTCGAGTAAAACGTTTTAATTTCATGTTTATTACTTGGAAAATTTGGGGTGGTTTTATAAAAATACCGAGTTGTTTTGGGGTTAATATTTAATTCAAAAATCGTTTGTGTTTAGGTGTCTAAACACTTACATTTATTTTTAAGAAGAGTTACTTAAACTTTAGATTGATAAAAATTGTATCATAATAAAATAATTAAAATGCATGCATACTAGTGGCCTTATTACATCGAAGCAAAACCCGAAATAAATCCAAGATACTTATAAGAAAATGAAGAGTCCAAATTGAAAATAATCTTTGTGCTGAGCAGGGCCACCACTAAGCTCCCGCCGACCCGGTCCATCACCGAGTGTCACTGAAAAATATTCCCAACGGGGTGAGTCAAACAGACACTCAATGTGTAACCAACACTAAATCCCAATAGTTTAGGCATATCGGTTCATACATATGCATATAATTAAATAATAAAATGATGCAAACCCGAACCCAAACCTAGTTACCATCCGCTACACATCACCCGTACCAACCTCGCACACCGTGGGGACTACTAAGTCAACCCTCCATCCGCTACACATCATCGGCGGCGATACCGCAGCACGACTCAGCACATCGCCTCTTATAAATTCGTGGCATAGCCACCAGATAATATATTTTGTGACATAAGTCACCACATTCGATTATGTGACCGAAGTCACCACATTCGGATTATGTAACCGAGTCACCACATTCGAGATATTGTGGTATAAACCACCGATCACTTCCCTTTCCATATAACCCATATGCCCCATGTCATACCAATCATGCAATTATCATGGCTTAGGCCTTATTTCACATTCTTATCAATGTTCACATACATGCCATATTCCACATGTTCATAACATTTATTAATATGATGTTAAGATTACGTACCTGAGTACTTTGTACCATTGCATGGTACCTTAGCCCGCTTTTCATATTATTATTAACACATATATTAAAATAATACCGTAAATCAATCAAGATTCAGTGTGGGATACACACCTGGTTACTATTGTATTCATCGAATCCCGAAAGTTTACAAAACAGATTGAACTCTTCCCTAAAAATCAAAGTTAGAATCGGCCAATCACTAACACTTAAAATGGCCTTGGCCGAATATTGATACTCTCTTACCTTGCGGATCTAAATCCCAAAAATCGTCACTTGGCTATGAAGATGTCGAAATCCTACATGGTACATGTTAGGGTCAGCCTATTGCACAAGATCTATGAAAATGGCCCTTGGCCGAATACCACACATGGCTTACCTTGGATCTTTGAAATCCCGAAGATCTCCTCCTTGTAGTCGACAATAATCAGAATCCCAAAACCCTCCTTCAGAGTTTCGGCCATAGAGCAACAATGTGGTTAAAGTCTTGATTTCGACAGCCAAAGAAAGAAAAAGAATAGTAAATCGACATAGAAGAGGTCCTTACCGAAAAAGAAAGACCAAAATGCAAATGGTCACCACCCTCCAAGGGATCGACAGGAAGATCCTGAAGTAGCGAACTTGGTTCAAATGAGAAAGATGATAGGATCTTGGTGCTTAGGAGTAATCGGTTTCAATGGGTGTCAATGAAGTGAACTTTCGGCTTAGGAAAGAATAGCAAAGGGTTATAGGTTCGGCTTTATGAACACTAGAGAGATTCGGCTTCAACAAGTGAAAGAGAGGGAGAGTATGAGGCTTTAGGGAGAATCGGCAATGATGGGTTTTGAGAGAGAGATATTCGGCCCCTAATGAAAAGAGAAAGAGAATGTAATTTGAGAAGTTTCGACTTATGGAAGTGAGTAGCGAGAAGGAAGAAAAGAAAACGAACACAAGTAGATTTCTTTGGGATTTTCTACACATGAAAAGGTGAGAAAAAGAATGAATTTCGACACACCCTTCCTACTATACTGGCCAAAAAATACCATCCTCCAATGCCCCATATTCGGCCAACTCTTCCTCCCCTATCAACTCCTTCTTTTTCTCCTAAAATTTCTCTTCTTTACCCATTCAAAAAAAAAAAAAAAATTTGAATAATCAAGAATTATCCTTTGCCCCTAGCCGAAATTTAAAAAGAATTTAATCACATCTAAAGCTCCTCCTCGCCTCCCAATGCCGTCTATTATCGCTCCCTATTGCCGCAAAAATAAAAGCCCCTTTTGCTTCCCTTGTGATTCGAACCTAGGCCCTTTTAACTGCTTGTGGCGTCACTTACTAAGGCTTTAAGTGGCGCCTTCAAGCCACTTTACTAAGCCCATTTTTGTGTTATAAATCCTACTACATTTTCTCTTAAGGCCACCACCGCTTAGCTTCCTCTTTAGATTTAAAATCTAATAATTTCTAAGGCATTTTCCTACATTCTAAGGTTCTCAAAAATTCATAAAACATATTTACAACACACACAGGCATGCTACTTCACATGATTAAGCAATAATGCACAAGCCCAAAATCCCGGATATTACAAAGATGATGAGCTGTCTAGTCAAACAATTTGACATAGGGACGTTCTGATACCCGTAACCTCCACTATTTTGGATAGCCCCATCCGACACCACACGACCCACACAGGCCGAACCATCCACTTCTCAAGGGAAGGAGCCAAGAGTCCTCTTAGATGAGGGAGGCAACAATGATGAGTTTGATGCTGAGGACTCTACTGACGATTGAGGGAACAAAAAAGGATTATATATGTTTTTTTGTGTTTTATTTTTCTGTGTAAGAACCCCACAAATTATGAGACACTATAAATTCGAGCCATAACTGCTAGGAAGAGACAATCCCACCATTTGCGATGGCTTTTAAAGCTAATTGAGTAGCCTCTTTCTTTTATCCTTTGTAGCACATTAGAGACAATGTGCCGAATAAAGTGTGGGGGTGACATAGGAAATTTTTTTAATTTTTTTTGTTATTTTGTTTTGTTTTTAGTCGTTTTTATTTTTTTATTTTTTATTTTGTGTGTTCTGTTTGTGCTTGAGCTTGTAGAAATACAAATGATTGGTTAGGAGCATATATCTAGGTTGTTTTTTCAGATTGTAAATTTAGCTTGAAATTAAATAATTTAGGTTATTTATAGTTAGACTAATTAGTTAGTTCAAGAAAGGGGTTTCAAACCATCGATGATTCTCTGTAAAGAGATTTGGGCATTAGTTCGATATCATAAGTGGGAACGCTTTTGCGTAACCTCGAAAGAAAATGCTGCTATCCCGGTAGTCCAAGAATTTTATGCATTGCTTAAAGGTCAAGAGTCTAGGAGACCGTATGATGCTGTTTGGGAAACTGTAACAGTAAGAGGTAAGGATGTGCACGTCACCCCCCGAGGAATTTGCGAGTTTTACAATGTTCCATATTATGAAACCGATTTCCTTAACAATACTGATTTGACTAATTTTAAAGACATAAATATGGATAACATTGTGAACTACATAACCGAAGGGAGGGGTGAATAGAACCACTGACCGGATACTAGACTACCAACCAATTTCAATCAAGCAATCATGTTTCTCACAACTAAAATGTGGATGCAATTTATTTGCACTAGAATAACTCATGCTTTGAATATTTATAAAATAAACACTTTTTGAGCTATTTATTTTACAGAAAAAGCAAATATGCATCGATCGATGGATCTATCATAGTATGAAGCGTTGTATAAGCGGCCAGAAGGTTGAGGTTTTCTTCTTTCCTCTTGTGACGGTGATATGCAAAAAGGCTGAGGTTCCAATAAAAATAAACGAACAATTTATTAGGCCAATGATAAGCTTAATAGGTGATTCAATGTACACTCAATATGTTGAGCTTTAGTTGAAGCAAATCAAATATTGGAACCAGCGCAGAAAGTGGAAGATGGATGTCCTAGCATCTCTAAAATAGAAAATGACATCAACAGCTCGGGAAGGAACTACAGGAAACGACAACTCAAACACATAATAGATAATAAGATGGATGCAAGAGATGGAACCGATTGGACAAAGATAAAGTAAATAGGAAAAAAGATATTCGAGCTGACTGTATTTTGCACAAATAAATACTATATTCGTATATACATTTTGATGGAGCTATATATTTAATTTTCTTCAACTTGTTTACTTTGTAATTTATTGAATTAATTTGTTTAGTTGTGAATAACTATAAATTATTTAAATTCCTAGCTAGAGTATATATTTAAGCTAAATTTTCTACCGTCGATGCTCTAATCTAATCTCGTGTATCAAGCCGACTCAAGTATATTGTTTAGCTATAGATTTTATTTATTTTCTTTTGTTTGCTTGAGGACAAGCAAAAACTTAAGTGTGGGGGTATTTGACCTGACGTCAAATGTAGTAGTTGATTTAGGTCATTTCTACACTTAACGAGCTTGTTTTCTTGGCATTTTAATGTTAATTATTATATTTTCAGTATTAGTAGGTTAGGAACTAAAAGTTAATAAAATAAGCGCTTTTACTCATTTTCTGCTATTTCGATGACCCATAAGGCCGACTCGGGCCTTGTGAGTGACTAATGAGCTAATTGAGAGTACAGGATGCCAATCTAGGTCCAAGAATATAAGGAATGATGATCGATTTGCGAGACTAGGAAGCCCGATAAGCCAACGAAGCTGCCAAAGGACCGTAACACACTCGACATCGTGACGAGGAGCTTCCTCTCGTCACAATGACGCGATGAAGATAGGAGTGGATTCATGGTGGTGATGTCATCTCATTCTTGTAACACCCCTTACCCGTATTCAATGCCGGAATAGGGTACGAGGTATTACCGGACTTACAACACAAGCATTCAGACAATTTCGAGTCATAAATTTGCGTCTAATTTAAAACCATTCATATTCAGTCATAAAGTCCCTTATACGAGCTTACGAGGCTCAAAACATGCTTTGGAAGTGGTTCGGGACTAAACTGAGAAATTTAGAAATTTTTACAAAACTTAGAAAATTTTTGATAGATGCAGGGCTCACACGCCCGTGTGGTCCAAGGGACACACCCCTGTGACCCTGGGACACGCCCGTGCTTCAGACCGTGTTCGAATTTGGGTGCTCTCTGACTTGTGCCATACGGCCGTGCCACACGCCCGTGTGCTAGGCCGTGTGGTCGATTTAATTTTCATAAAATAGGTGCAGACTTCACACGGCCGGAGCACATGCCTGTGTCTCTGCCCGTGTGCTCAATTTTGGACATCCTGTTTTGTAACAATTATGGTGCAGGGGACACACGGATGAACTACATGCCCGTGGGGCAGACCGTGTGTCACACACGGCCTAGACACATGCCTGTGTGTCTACCCGTGTGGACAAAAACAAAACTATTTACCAAGCCATTTTTCCATCCTTACTTGCACACATCTACACAACATCACAAGGCACAAATTCAAGCATATAAATGCAACCAACAACCACAAACAAGACAATAACATGTCATTCTTATACCATCATTTATTATGCTTAAAACATCATACTTAGCTCTTTAAAAACATACTAATTTCACATTCACAAGAGGGCATTAACATATGAATAAACTTGTGATCAAAATAAGCCATCATTCATGGCTATATATAAGATGAAGCATTAACAATTACAAGCTAACACATATGGCCAAATTAATAATGACACACATAACAAATTGGCCTAGTCCCTATACATGCCATAGACTTAAAATGCTTAAATTCATTTATACCCAAAATGATAGCTTGATAGTGTGATAGAATCTCCGGCGATCTCCAACCCGAGCTTGCTTAATAACTCTATAAGATATGGGAAAATAAGGGGGGTAAGATATATAGCTTAGTAAGTCCGTATGAAAATAATAAGCAACTCTTACAAATCTTTTATCAAGTTCAACAATTTAAACACAAGATAATACAAATTGCTATATCATAACTCAATTTTAGGCTGGAAGCCAAATACATAACCGCCAACCGAATTTACCATGTATTTCATACATCACAATTATTGACCAATAATCACAAGGTTTTCACAAAAACATCACTGTGGAAATCATGAACTCACAATTTCATGAAGTCAATGCTTAGAAACTTTACGTACATACCGGTACCAATTTGTAATACTTACATACTCTTTCTTTCCTTTGACACACTCGTTGAATTTCCCATTGAACCATTTGGAATACTAAAGAATACTCGGGAATCTAGTACATACAGTACCGTACCAATGCCATATCCCAGATATGGTCTACATGAAATCTCGTATCGATGCCAATAGCCCAGCTATGGTCTTACACGGAGTCTCATATCGATGTCATGTCCCAGATATGGTCTTACACGTAATCACAGTAACCCTAATGTCATGACATTTTTATCCTATCTATTCCTAATGTTCAACCAGGACTTTCGCTGTATCGAATCTCCGTCGGTCATTTCCGTAGTATCGTACTCAATAGCATTCACATTTCATTTCAATAATGTAGCATTTACCATAATTATAACCAACACGTTATCCACATCTATAATACTCACAACATTTATTAATCCACAATTATATCAATTAAGTATTTATACACATATAATTTAATGCTTATTAAACATACGAACTTACCTCAGCATAGAAACGACAAAAATGACCTAACCGTTAAATACTTATTTTTCCCCCGTTCTAATCCCGAATCTTGTTTTTCTTGATCTATAACATCAAATTTAACTTATTTAATCATTTTAATATTCAAATCAGTCCAAAAGTCACATTATGGAAAAAATTACATTTTACCCCTAAACTTTTGACATTTTACATTTTAGTCCCTAGGCTCGTAAAATGATTTTCATTCAATTTCTTCAAAACCCAAGCCTAGCCGAACCATTTTCATATTTATAACAGCCCACAATTTTCATTTATTCACAATTTTACACCATATTTTATAACTTTTACAAATAGGTCCTTTTTGACATTTTTACCGAAAATCACTTAGCAAAAGTCGTTTAACAAACAACAAACATGCATTTTCTACCATCAAACATCAAAATACATATATGTTCAACATGGGTAAAATTTTAGACTTTGACATCTCTTCAAATTAGTGGTAGAAATAGATAGATCGAGTTACGACTTAAAAAATGTAAAGAGCATTAAAAACGAGGCAAGAATGGACTTACAATCAAGCTTGGAAGTGGCCAAACCCTAGCTATGGCTTCTCTTGAGACATTCGGCCATAGCATGAAGAAGATGAATGAAATTTTGGCTTATTTTGCCTTTTTAATTCTTTTAATAACCAAATTACTAAAATGCCATTAATGAAAAACTTTAGAAACATACCAAACCATGTCCATTTTTGTCCACCAACTTAACCAATGGTCTAATTACCATTTATGGAACTCTAATTTAAA
The DNA here is from genome assembly GCA_025698515.1 of Gossypium sturtianum. NCBI lineage: Eukaryota > Viridiplantae > Streptophyta > Magnoliopsida > Malvales > Malvaceae > Gossypium > Gossypium sturtianum. The sequence goes on from CM046950.1 coordinate 36,008,409, forward strand.
ATTTCATAACAATTAGACACCTTTAACCTATAGAACTCACTTTTTTCACTTATTACAATTTAGTCCTTTTGGCTAAATTGAGTGCCCAAACGTCAAAATTTTCGAACGAGATTTTCACGAAATCATTCCATAAAATTGTAGACCATAAAAATATAATAAAGATGAATTTTTCTTTGTCAGATTTGTGGTCCCGAAACCACTGTTCTGACTAGACCCAAAATCGGGCTGTTACAACTCTCCCCCCTTTAGGGATTTTCATTCCGAAAATCTTACCGGAATATAAATTTGATTTTCACATAGACTCCTTTATCTCGTAACACTACCAAAGAACCCTCACTAAGGTTATGCTTTTATTTCCCGACTTGTAATCTCTCGTGTCAAAATTCTGATCGATTCTTCGTTATACAACTTATCAGCTGAATCTTAATCCTTATCGGAGAATTCATACTCAAAGAGTCCAATCGATACCATCACAACATAGATACACAAAACACATTTTTAATCTTTTTCCAAGGCAATACTTTCGGAAGCATGCTATCGCTGAACGGGAATTTCATATCCTCATGTTTCAAAATTCACATGCATTTTCTAACAATCTGAAGTGGATTCTAAACTGCCACGAATTGCTTTTACTTTCTGTACGATTTCTGATCGGATAGTCTCTAAAACATATAACTCAACTAATTATCATGTTACATACCCGATCACTAGACATCTATTTCAAATAACTGTACATTTTATTACTCCCTAAATGAACAAACGAGTTACTACTGAGCTTCGTACAAAATTTTCCGCATAAGCTCTGAATTACTCAGTGCGCAAATTCTATCTCAGAATAATAATAACAGTCATCAGGTCCGACCTGAAATTCAGAATCAAAAGTCGCCTCACACTGTACTCATTTAGTTTACTACTCACTATCACATTCCTGAGGTTCTCAATCTTGTAAAGGAAACATCGCTTTAACTTCTAATTTAGCTAGATTCAGACCATCATCAAATAAGATTAATCCTGTATCAAATACTCACAAAATAATCAAAGGTTTTCCATTCAAGCATTTGCAACTATATCTGCTTTCCCAAAGGTTAATCAATAACTGCTCACAGTCTTTCAATAGTTCAAGCCATCTATGCTGTTTTAAATTCAGATCCTTCTGTGACATTAGATACTTTAAACTCTTGGGATCAGGAAACATATGACATTTTTCGTCGGACAACCGGTGCCATCAAATTCTCAACACAGACATAAAAAGTGGCCGACTCTAAATCACCCGTCGGACAGTTCCTTTCATGTGACTTTAACCGTCTGAAAGCATAAACTATCACTTTACATTCTTGTATTAAAACACATTCCAATCCGTTCGATAGTGCATCGCTGAAAAATCACAAATTCTTTACTCAAATCAAACATACCTTCAACTATTTTCAACTTTACTAGCACTCAACAGACCGTTCAAACTTTCACAAATGTGATAGCTTTATCAATCAAAACAACTTTAACTCATAATAATATCATCCAATTAGAACTGATCTAATAGGTATGTCCTTGTATCACACCCTTTTTGAATATAATTCTTCATTCAGACTGTTTGTCAATTTACCCATGAATGTACAAGATTTTATCTTCCTACTTGAGGATAAACTTAAATGCATATAACTCAAATTACCTTTCAACTAACCAGCTCACTTAGATAAAAACAACTGAGTCGATCTCAACTATCAAATAATATCATATCAAAATACTCCTCTCTTTATGCCATTAAAACAGCTCAAACATACAATCTTTCAAAATTTCCTCACATGCTAGTCAAAGATCTTTACAACTGCATTAGCTCAAGGAAACAAAATATCCTGATTGAACTCATTGACCTTAATCAAACTTACCTGAGAAAAGAAAACAATTGTACAATTTGAGCTTGAGCTTCTACTATCTATACCTTTGCCGATGTCAATTTCTTTCACGAAAATTAGAGAAATCCTGATACCAGAATCACCACGTTCCTATGATCGAACCAGAAATACAACCATAATAGACATAGTTATCACAAGCCAAAGAACACACTTTAAAGATGAGCCATGATTGATAATTTACGAAATAAGAATGATAAGAAAACCGAGATAAAGAAATCCAAGATATGATATCATACTGGAAGTCCGAGAACATAACTCTTAAGAAAATAATAAATATCTTGATGATTCCTCAGAGAAAACCAGAAGAAAAACAATACTTATACGCTCTGGAAATCAATTGTAACAGAGACAATATATTTTCCATATATATATATAAAACAAAACAACATCCAGTAGGAACAGAAGAATAGCCTCACATAAATTTTTACCAACAACTTTTATTCCAAACATAATAGAAATAGAATCCCACAGAGAGAGATAAGAAATGCTGCTCATCAACTAACCAGATCAACAATACTATCATCTAACATTATAAGCAGCTAGCATTCTCATACGATAAGAATTTCATCAGAAAACGAATAATCACATATATCTCTGAGGATAAATGAATACATAAAATACCTAGGAGAGATCATCATAATCTATTCAATTACAACTGTTACACTCAGACATCTTTACGATTCAAATATCATTTCTCTGACTAATTCTGTCATCACTAATCCTGTATTATTCCATTCACTAGTGAAGATCAATCCAGAGGAATTTCCAGCAAATACATACTTTAGACATCATACCTGAATGAGTCGATTAGCCGAGATTAACTTTTTCTTTAACAGTGACATCGCGAAATCCGAATGATCTTTAGAATAACCTAGCATCTTTTTTTTTCCAGAACTGTGTTCACTTGTCAAACTATTCTTAACTCTAACCACATTATTAGTCATTCCGCTACTGAACTCTTTAGTCTCTTACTTGTGAGCTCATTCAACTTAAATCTCGTGAAATTTCGTTATAAAATACCATATTGGTAAGGGGGTGAGGTCGTAAAGCCTCTAACTCGACTCTCATAAATACACATATATAACTTAGCATTCATCATCAACATAATATCTTCATAATCATATAATTTACTTCAAGCTAATTAACATACATATTTATGTTACACGAACTTTCTGATTATCTTTGTTCAAACAAGTGCACTTAAACACACATTCCATAAATTTTGAGTAAGTTTACTTATCACATTCACTTAATCAACAAATTAGACACATAACAACATATTAATACCAAATAAACATAGATGAGCTTATCACAATATAAACTTTCATTTCATTTCACCTTTCCATATTTCAAGAATAATTCCCATTAAACTATTGTAATTTCGATGGATACTCGGGTAGTATACTCAAGGTATGCATGTCAACAATCCGTCAATTCATACTCAAAAGTGCCCTTTTGACACATATTCATGGAGCACACTCTCGAGCCACATATGACATAACAGGATTGCCAGTCCAAGCTAAATCCTTTCAGTAACGTATGCTCTAAAGGGCTTACTCTGGATTACCCATCCGGGCTAATTTGATTTCATAACATATGCTCGAGAAGGCTTAATTCAGGATTGCTGTTTCGGGTTAAATCCTTTTTGCAACATTTAAAACATTTTATCCGTTTCATAAAATCACCATAATCTATCGAAATACGATGTTCAACCGGAACAAAGACATTTTATCCATATTTCTCAACTTATGGTTATTTCATTTTTTACATCATCACATACATATCATGAACTCTTATTCATACCTTTTCAAGTTCCGACTCATCACAAACACATTTTCAAATATCTTAGTATCACTTTCAGCGTTTTCAAAAATAGCTCGGTTGGAAAGCATCTCTGCCTTAACAAAACAATTTCATCAGAGTTGGGAGATATCACACTATCAACGGTAGTAATTTGGCATGTATATCTAGACTCACATTCGCTACGTTAGTCCGAGAATTGACTAAATCGTAGCTCTGATACCACTAAATGTAACACCCCTTATCCGTATTCAATGCCGGAATAGAGTACGAGGCATTACTGGACTTACAACACAAGCATTCACACAATTTCGAGTCATAAATTTACGTGCAATTTAAAACCATTCATATTCAGACATAAAGTCCCTTATACGAGCTTACGAGGCTCAAAACATGCTTTGGAAGTAGTTCGGGACTAAACTGAGAACTTTAGAAATTTTTACAAAACTGAGAAAATTTTTGATAGATGCAGGGCTCACACGCCTGTGTGGTCCAAGGTACACGTCCGTGTGACCCTGGGACACGCCCGTGCTTCAGACTATGTTCAAATTTGGGTGCTCTCTGACTTGCGCCACACGGCTGTGCCACATGCCCGTGTGCTAGGCCATGTGGTCGATTTAATTTTCATAAAATAGGTGCAGACTCCACACGATCGGGGCACATACCCGTGTTCAAAGTCGTGTAGCACACACGGTCGAGCCACACGCCTGTGTCTCTGCCCGTATGCTCAATTCTGGGCATTCTGTTTGCAACAATTAAGGTGCAGGGGACACACGGCTGAAATACATGCCCGTGAGGCAGACCGTGTGTCACACACGGCCTAGACACACGTCCGTGCGTCTACCCGTGTGGACAAAAATAAGGCTATTTACCAATCCATTTTGCCACCCTTACTTGCACACATCTACACAACATCACATGGCACAAATTCAAGCATATAAATGCAACCAACAACCACAAACAAGACAATAACATGTCATTCTTATACCATCATTTATCATGCTTAAAACATCATACTTAGCTCGTTAAAAACATACTAATTTCACATTCACAAGAGGGCATTAACATATGAATAAACTTATGATCAACATAAGCCATCATTCATGGCTATATATAAGATTAAGCATTAACAATTACAAGCTAACACATATGGCCAAATTAATAATGACACACATAACAAATTGGCCTACTCCCTATACATGCCATAGACTTAAAATGCTTGAATTCATTTATACCCAAAATGATAGCTCGATAGTGTGATAAGATCTCCAGCGATCTCTAACCCGAGCTAGCTTAATAACCCTATAAGATATGGGAAAATAAGGGGGTAAGCTATATAGCTTAGTAAGTCTGTACGAAAATAATAAGCAACTCTTACAAATCTTTTATCAAGTTCAACAATTTAAACACAAGATAATACAAATTGCTATATCATAACTCAATTTTAGCCCGAAAGCCAAACACATAATCGTCAACCGAATTTACCATGTATTTCATACATCACAAGTATTGACAAATAATCATAAGGTTTTCACAAAAAACATCACTGTGGAAATCATGAACTCACAATTTCATAAAGTCAATGCTTAGAAAATTTACGTACATACCGATACCAATTCGTAATACTTACATACTCTTTCTCTCATTTGACATACCCGTTTAATTTCTCGTTGAACCATTTGGAATATTAAAGGTGTAACAGCCCGATTTTGGGGCTAGTCGGAACAGTGGTTTTGAGACCACAATTCTGACGCAATAAAATTTATTTTTATTATATTTTTATGGTCCACAGTTTTATGGAATGATTTCGTGAAAATTTCGTTCAAAAATTTTGACGTTTGGGCACTCAATTTAGTAAGGGGGACTAAATTGCAAAAAAGTGCAAAATTTGAGTTCTATATGTTAGAGGTGTCCAATTGCTGTGAGATTTTAAATTCAAGGTCCTTAGATGGTAATTATACCATTATTTAAGCTAGTGGACAAATATGGACATGGAGTAAGAGAAATTTTATGATTTAAGTTAGGGGTATTTTGGTCATTTGGTTAATAAATGAATTAATAATCAAATTAAAAGCCAATTTTTGCTCATCTTCTACCCCTTGGCTGAAATTTACAAGAGGAAGACATAGCTAGGGTTTTTCAAGCTTCCAAGCTCAATTGTAAGTCCGTTCTAGCCCTGTTTTTAATGATTTTTATGTTTTTGAGATCCTTGTAACTCGATCTACCTATTTCTAGTACTAATTTGAAGTATGATTAAGGTCTAGGGTTTGAGCCATATTAGATATTTGTGTATTTTGATGTTTAGTGGTAGATTATGCAAATTTGATGTTGGATAAACAACTTTTACTATGTGATTTTCGGTAAAAATGTCAAAAAGGACCTATTTGTAAAAGTTATAAAATATGTAGTAAAAGTGCAATTTAATGGAAATTGTGGGCTTTTATGGGTATGAAAATGGTTCGGCTAGGCTTGTGTATTAAAGAAATTTAACACGTTTCATTTTACGAGCCTAGGGACTAGATTGTAAAAATGTGAAACATTAGGGGTAAAAATGTAATTTTGCCATAATATGATTTTTGGACTGAATTGAACAATGTGAGTATTAAATGAGTTAAATTTTTTATTATAGATCAAAAAAATGAGGTTCAAACCTAGATCGGGGGAAAAACAAAGTGTTTGACGATTAGGTCCCATTTCTACTATTTTTGTACCGAGGTAAGTTCGTATGTAAATAATGCATTATTATATTTATATTTTAAATACTTTAATATTGTATGAATTGTGATTTACCCTTTGGGTGTATTCGAAAAAGTTTCGACAAGCGAGAATGTAACACCCCAAACCCGGCTTAGACGTTATGGTCGAATCTGACGATGTCACATGGAATGGAATTTGAAAGCGAGCTTAACAAGTTAAAACCGTTTCCATTTATTATCTTCTATTAATCTCTCGTTGGTTTCAAAATCATTTTCTCGTTAATTTGATTCGCTTAAAAACATATTCAGTAGCGGAAGCTTTTTAAACCGTGATATTTTAAGAAAATCGTTCTCGTTTAGGAGAAATGTTGCATTTAGTAAACCGAGGTTTCGTTGCAGTTCAGAAATTCATGAAAACAGTTAAAAATCCCAAAACAGAAGCAAACAGTCCAAAAGTCCATATTACATCAAGATTACTCCAAAAAAAAAAGGGAATTAAAAATAGTAAATGGAATTAAACCGCTCAGTAGACATGTGGTCATCGTAGAGTCCTTTGCCGCACCGGTCCGTCTAAGTCTGGGGATTACCTGTACAGATAAAACAAAAAGGGGTGAGTTTACGTAAACTCAGTGTGTAATCCCCATAGAAAACATGCATACAGTCAAACACAACAAACAATCAAATGCGATGCGGCTAAAGCCCATTTCGATTTCGAGAGTGGCAGCTTCGGGCCTTAGCCTGCTTCTGATTCGATTTGGGCCAGATATGCATTAGGGCCTAAGCCCATCACAATAATAGAACCAGATATACATTAATCAGTAAACAGGGTCCTACCCAACCAGCCTCTACACACCATTTCCGTCCATCCCTACACTCCATGTGGGGTTTAAAACACCCACCCATCCCTACACTACAAGTAGTACCGAATGCGGCACATAATCAGTAAATTGCAGCTGAGCTGCCAGATAATAGGCTTAAGAGCCTTTTAGTACACTTCCTCCAAATATCACATCCCAACCCAATGCAATGCAACATACAGTATATGACATGCTAATACATGAGTATCAGTTATTCATACAGTTCAATATTCATTCATATAATCATCATACATACAGTTCACGCATTTAAGGGTCTAAGTAGTGCTTACCGACCCAACAGTAGGTTCACAGTCGACTTGGGCGACCCGTGCAACCTTAGAACACATTTCAGTTAAATGGGCTCACACGCCCATGTGGCCTGCCCGTGTGGCCCATACGACACAATTTGGCCTTGGCCGTGTGGATCACACGGCCTGGCCCAGAATCCCACACGCCCGTGTGGACTACCCGTGTGGACCCACACGCCCGTGTGGCCCACAGGGCCCAAATCAGTTTAGCCCGTGTGTCGCACACGGCCTACTTGGCCATCACACGACCGTGTCTTGCGCGCACGGCCTGGCCTCGTCGATCACATGCCCGTGTTATAGCACACGACCTACCACACGGGTGACCACACGCCCGTGTGGCGTTGACAGTGGGGTTCTTGGCTTTCGCCAAAACCTCGTTTTCTGTATTTTCAGGTACACACCTGGTAACGTTTCGATGCAAAACCACTCCTGAGCCTTTCAAAAGCCTAAAATCGACAACACAACATTTGAAATCAGTCTTAAAATCCGCTTAAACTGAAATCACGAAACCGACAGTATTTCAATCAAACGTTTAACACTTACACAACAACCCTGAGTGAATCAGCTACGATTCTGAACGAGGAGAGCCTCTAACCTCTTGATTCGCTGTTGCCAAAACCAACAATGAGTCTCCAAACGACAATTGGAAAACAAGATTACCAAAAAGGAACATTTACCTCCACTTACCGAACAACTAAACAAAGGGCGCAGAGAGGAAATAGTTGAACCAGAAATCAAAACGAAAAAGATCAAAACGAAACGAAAAAGAAAAGAACGGGGAGGCAGAATTTTGGCAGAAAGAGAAGAACGGAATGTCAGTTTTCTGCAGAGAATTTCTTTTGGGAAAATAGATTTATCAAAATCCTTAAATTCACTCATCCATTCACCCACTACTTAGAATTCCAACAGCATTGAAACACTTGTGTAAAACCCAGCAAAAATAAACTCCCACGCTCGCGCAGGGATTCGAACACAGGACCTCCAGTATACCAACACTCCACCTAACCACTAGACCAGCAGGCCCATTCTGATATGTTTCTACAAAAATCAAATATAAGCCCACTGAATAGAGATAGGGCTTTATATCAGAAAAATACCAAAATTTCCCAAAGCTAAGGCTTGAACTTGGGACCTCACACACACATCTAGAACACTTAACCACTGAAGCAGATACACAGTTTTGTGTCATATTTTAACAGAAACAAAAATAGGAATTTTGGGGCGTTACAACTCTACCCCCTAAAAGAAAATTTTGACCTCGAAATTTACCTGAACAGAACAGATGAGGATACTGCTGATGCATCGCATCCTCATGCTCCCACGCGGCCTCCTCAATGCTATGATTTCGCCACAGCACCTTCACTAATGGGATGGACTTCCTCTGAAGAACCTTTGCATCGCGATCCAGAATCTGAACCGGCTCCTCCTCGTAGGTCAAATCTGGCCTAACCTCAATGTCCTCAACAGGGACAATATGAGGAGGATCAGAGCGGTAACGCCTCAACATCGAGACGTGAAAAACATCGTGGATGCGGTCTAACTCTGGGGGTAGCTCTAACTGATAAGCGACCGGTCCCACTCGCTTCAGAATTCGGTATGGCCTAATAAACCTAGGGCTCAGCTTGCCCTTACGATCGAACCTCAAAACCTTCTTCCATGGCGAGACCTTAAGAAACACGAAGTCCCCTACAGAATACTCAATCTCACGTCTCTTCAGATCAGCATAAGACTTTTGTCTATCAGAAGCCGCCTTCAAACGATCCCGAATTAGTCGTACCTTATCCTCAGTCTCAGAAATCAGCTCAGGACCCAATACTCGACGCTCGTCCAACTCAGTCCAACACAAGGGAGTACGACACTTACGACCATACAGAGCTTCGTAAGATGCCATCAGAATACTCGACTAGAAGCAGTCATTGTAGGCGAACTTGGCTAACGGCAGATAATCCTCCCAACTGCTTCGAAAATCGATAACACAACTCCTCAACATATCCTTCAGTATCTGAATCACCCTCTCAGATTGACCATCGGTCTGAGGATGGAACGCAATACTGAAGTCTAATCTCGAACCCAGAGCCTCATGTAACTTTTTCCAGAACCGAGATGTGAAGCGAGGATCTCTATCAGAAATGATTGAGACCAGTACCCCATGCAGTCTCACTATCTCAGAAATGTAGAGCTTCACCAACTTCTGAAGAGAATAGTCCGTGCTAACTGGAATAAAGTGCGCAGACTTGGTCAATCGATCCACGATGACCCAGACAGAATCCTTCTTAGTGGGTGTCAAGGGCAACCCACTAACGAAGTCCATCGTCACTCTCTCCCACTTCCATAGCAGAATCTTAACCGGCTGTAGCAAACCCGAAGGCAATTGATGCTCAGCCTTAACCTGCTGGCATGTCAGACATCGTGCCACAAAATCAGTAACCTTCCGTTTCAATCCCGACCATCAATACAGTTCCCGAAGATCTTGGTACATCTTATCCCACCGGGATGCATAGCATAAGGGCTGCTATGCGCCTCTCTCAGAATAGACTACCTCAGATCAGTATCATTCGGTACACAGATCTGACCTCAGAAATAGAGTACCCCATCATTATTCAGCCCAAAGTCCGTAGTACTGCCACTCTCAATCTGACGGAATCGTAAACTCAGAGACTCATCCTCCAACTGTTTATCTCGAATATGCTCAATCTAAGTCGACTTAACTTGCAAATCGGCCAACATGTAACACCCCTAACTCGAAGCTGTTGCCGGAATAGGGTTAAGAGGCGTTACCGAACCATCAGAATGTTTTACATCCATTTCACAACACAAAGTCAATCATCATTAAATCATATCCCAACATAATCATATAGTCCCTTATTAGGGTCCACGAGACCTCAAACACATGCTAGAAAGAAGTCGGGACTAAACCGAACACATACGGAAATTCTCAGAAACTTAAAACTCTTTGAACACTGTAGAGGTCACACGCCCGTGCAATCAGGCCGTGTGCCTCCCACGGCTACTAGACACGCCCATGTGTCTTGGCCGTGCCAAAACAGGGCATGTATACTGACTTATCCCCACGGCTACTAGGCACGCCCGTGTACCATGGCCGTGTACTCTTAGGCTATATACTGACTAAATCCCATGGTCACTAGGCACGCCCGTGTGCCACGACCGTGTATGCATAACAGGCCCTCTGCAAGGGCAATATGCCACCCACACTTGGGTCAATCAACAAGCCTTAAAGCAACACCGATTCATGCTTCTAAATGCATTCAAACATACCATTTCATACACCAATTAGTCATCCATAATATCATCTACTTCTATACCTAATGACATCACAAATGAGTCCATCCAAGTATCAATTATACATCCCAAAAAATTTATAACTCAAACATCATATAATCCATACCAAAACTCATCTTCTAATCACCTCTTTCATCACCCATAAAGTTATGAAACATACCACATTCATAGTTCATTCACAATTTCAATATTATCTCACTTCCGAGCCAAATCACATGGCAAGGATTAAACATCACAAATCATACCATAACTTCTAGCCTATACGTGCCATATTTAATCTATATACATCTTTCTAAAAGTACCAAAATAGATTGCCGATAGTGTGATTGATATGCTGACGATCCCCAGATCCGAGCTAGCTTAACTGACACTACAAAGCAGAGAAACAAATCACACAGTAAGCTTTCCAAAGCTTAGTAAGTTCATAACATAATACATGTAATTCACAATTCAAGTCAATATACAAAAATAAGGCATCACTTAGATTAATTTATCAATGATACACCAACTCAACTATGCTCAATGCTCACATAGCACTTCATCCATCTACTTTCAAAACCACCAACACATAGATATCATACATACCTTAGCCAATACATAGTTATAGTACATACCTTGCCAACACATAGCTACTCACCAACCAAGCTACTCAATTGCTCGACTTTACATTTTGATCAACCTTTACTATACTTTTGATTTATTCGCACACTTAGTGCCAATTTGTAATTGAAACATATTTATCATCGCACACTTAGTGCCAATTCGATAAACTAAACTTGTATTAGTATCGCACACACAGTGCCAATTCGGTAAGCCGAAGTTTAATTAACATCACACACACAGTGCATCTATAACAAACCGCTCTTCAATTGGTGTCGCACATACAGTGTCAATCACAAAGTCGAAGATTATATTATTTCGCACACACAGTGCTAATCATCTCAATCACGTTTACGAATACGCACACTTAGTGCCACATAACTCAAACTCTCACATAGCATCCACATTTCAATATCATTATAACATTCATTTCATAGCATTTAACATAACTAAATATTCGTATTATGTCCGAACTTACCTCGGACGTTGAACTATCGAAACGGTCGGTCAATCGAGCACTTTATCTTTGCCTCGATCTCGATTCGAACCTCTCCTCTCTTGGTCTATACACATTCAAATTCAATCCATTCAATTTCCAAATCATTCAGTTTAGTCCAAACACACATATTTAGGGCATATTACATAATGGCCCTCATATTTTCACATTTCGACACTTTAGTCCCTAATTCACAAAATCATCAAATTCACATAATTTCTTTCCACACAAGCCTAGCCGAATTTTCCTTGTGTTCATACAAGCCCACATATTTCATTTATGTCACATTTTAATCCTTCAATTTCACATTTTCTCAATTAAGCCTAAAATACTCAATTTCACTAAAAATCCCAATACAAACTATGTTAACCCAACACCAAATTTTCATATTTTACTATCAACTAGCACATAGCTCAAGCATTCATCAATGGCTCATCACTAAAACATCATCATTTCAAAAAATTACAACATGGGTTAATTAGAACACGAAGCAACGATTACGAAAACGTAGAAATTAACAAAAATTGAAACCAAATCATACCTTAATTGGCTTGTGCAAGTGCCGAATATTTAACAAGCTTTCTCTTTTCTTTTCTTTCTAATTTCGGTGGAACCAAGATGAACATTCCACTATCTATTTTCTTTTGTTTTTATTATAACCTTATAATATAATATATAAATTTTAACTTATAATTTTAACATATAAAAACATATATGTTATCATTTAATGCCGTCCACTATACTCAATTATGACCAAATTACATCATAAGTCCTCCTCATTATAAAGACAATAACAATTAAGCACTTAACAATCAGCACACAACATTTTACACTTTATGCGATTAAGTCCTTTTTACTAAATAAGCACACAATCAATAAAATCTTCACACAGAAATTTTACACAGGCCATAACACATACCGTAAACACATAGAATAATATTAAAATATAATTTTGACCTCAGATTTGTGGTCTCGAAACCACTATTCCGACTAGCGTCTAAACCGAGCTGTTACAACTCTCCTCCCTTAGGGATTTTCGTCCCCGAAAATCTTACCAGTGAATAAATGTGGATATTGCTTTCTCACAATGTTCTTAGGCTCTCACGTAGCCTCTTCAACTCCGTGTTTGTGCCACAACACTTTCACCAGGAAAATTCTTTTGTTTCTCAACTCTTTAGTCTCTCGTGCCAATATTCGAATCGATTCCTCACTATACGACAAGTCTAATTGAATCTCAACCTCAGTAGGAGCAATCACATGAGACGGATTAGATCTGTACCGTCAAAGCATCGACACATGAAACACATTATGAATCTTTTCTAACTTAGATGATAACATCAATCTATAAACAACCAGCCCTATTCATTCAATGATCTCACACAGTCCGATAAACCTCAGATTCAGCTTACCTTTTTTTTCCGACCAAATCGAAGTATATTTTTCACGTAGACAAAGACAATCTCGACACAAAGTCCATTGCGATTCCCTCCCACTTCCACTTTGGAATCATAATCAGTTGTAATAAACCAGACGAAACCTGATGTTTAGCTTTAATTTGCTGACATTTTAAACGTTTCGACACAAAGTCAGAGATATCCCGTTTCATACCATGCCACCAGTAAAACTATTTCAAATCATTATACATTTTTATACTCCTCGGATGAACAGTCAAACGACTATTGTGAGCTTCATTCCAAAATCATCTGAATCAACTTTGAATTCTTCGAAACACAAATCTAATTTCTGAATCTCAAACAATATCATTATCAATTCGAAGTTCTGAATCAAAATTCAAATCACATTGAGCTCGTTTTTCAATCATCACATCATCCATTTTCTTACATAACTAATCTGATGTATGAACATCAATCTCACTTCCAACTCAGCCAAAACTGAACCATCATCACATAGATCTATCAGAGAATTCATAGCTCGCAAAGCACATAAAGACTACAATGTTATCTTTGCTCAGATGAAAATCAATCACAAATTCATAATATAATACATTCAACTCAATGAATCAAATCAATATACCAAGTAAACCATCACATAGATAGTTTCACCAAAAATATTCAAACACAACTATATCCGATACTCACATAACCATCCATTCATCTATTTTCAAATTCATCAACTACATAAGTTCCATATATACCTTTTCCAACACTTAGTTAACGATCATACATGCTATTCCATGCTCGATATCACACATCAATTGCTCTTTGTTATTTATTCGAATTAATTGCACACTTAGTGCCTTTACTTTAAAGCAAATTTAATTGGGTATCGCACACACAGTGCCGATTGATAAAGCTGAGGCTTCCATTACTTCGCACACACAGTGCTATTCACCTTCGTCCCGATTTTTAATTTCGCACACTTAGTGTCACATTTCTCAATTCCACTTATAGCATTTCTGGTCAATAATCACATATTCATTCATTTCATAACATTTAGATATAAATTTAACAACTCGTATTCCCGCAGCTGATACAATATGCCCAGAAATCCAAAAACTCGCATTTGCTAAACTTAGCATACAATTGTTTCTCGCGCAAAGTCTGTAACGCAACTCTCAAATGCTCGGCATGTTGCATCTCATCACATAAATGAATCAGAATGTCATCAATAAACACTACAACAAAACGATCCAAGTACGGTCTGAATATACGGTTCATCAAATCCATAAACACTGTAGGAGCATTCGCTAGTCCGAAAGGCATAACTAAGAATTCATAAATCACAGGCATAGATTCAACTTTCTTATCAATCACTTTTATATCAATCAAATATGTCAAATAAGCTTCGCAACCCTTTCTCACATAGTTCAAAGCTTTCATCGCAGGTACAACAACTGGTACCCCTTTCATATCACTAGATTCAATTCAAACTATCTCACCATTCTGACTTCTCAAATCTATACTCTTTCGTTTACAATTCACAATGGCCTTATGCAAAGTGAGCCAATCCATACTAAAAATTATATCAAATTTATCGAATGGTGGCATCATCAAATTAGCCGAAAAGCATATATCCCGAAACATCAAGGAGCAATTTTTGCATACTTTATCCATCAAGACACACTTATCTAAGGGTTCGATACTCTAATTACCAATTCAGTAGACTGAACAGGTAGAGTCTTGCTTGATACTAAATTCACACACACATACGAATGAGTAGATCCTGAATCTATCAATGCAATCACATCGATATCAAGTAAAGTGAAAGTACCAGTGATGACGTCTGGAGATAACGCTTCCTCTCGTGCTCGTATAGCATAGGCTCGGGCAGGTGCTCTCGCCTCCGATCTCACAGCTGTATCGGTAGTCCTTCTCTGGCTTCCGCTCACATTTCTGATATTTCTGGGTGGTCTACCCCTAACCATCACATTGCTCGATCTCACGTTCTGAACATTTTCTTCCTCAACTAACTTTGGGCAATCTCCAATGAAATGTTCTCGTGATCCACATTTATAGCAAACTCTATTATTGTATTTGCCCCAGCATTCTCCCACATGTCGTCTTCTACACTGTCTACACTCAGGTTTGTTGCTTTTAGGACTTTCAATATTTGATTCAATTGGAGCTTGAGTTCTCGGACCAACACTTAGTCTTGCGTAGTCTTTATACAATTGTTCAAATGAAGTATTTGATCGGTTGCTTGCATCTCTAAATCTCTTTATCGAAGGCTGAGACAACTTACTCATCGATCTTTTTCTTTCATCTCGAGCTTCAGAATCAGCTTTCTTCTTTTCTTTACTGAGCTCCTCGGCTTTGCAAGCTCTTTCAACTAACACAACAAATTCGTTGATATCAAGTATCCCAACCAACAGCTTAATGTCTTCATTCAGCCCTTCTATAAAGCGTTTACACATAGTAGCTTCAATCGAAACACATTCTCGCGCATACTGGTTCAATCTCACAAATTTCCGCTCATACTCAGTAACGGACATACAACCCTGTTTCAGCTCTAGAAACTCTTTACGTTTCTGATCAATGAATCGTTGACTAATATACTTCTTTCTGAATTCAGCTTGAAAGAAATCATAGGTGATTCTCTCTCTCGGAACCACGGATATCAATGTCTTCCACCAGTTATACGCGGTGTCTCTCAACAACGAAATAACATATTTAATACATTCGTCTGAAGTCAACGACATCTCGTCAAATACTCAAATGGTATTTTCGAGACAAAATTCAACTCGTTCAGCGTCATAATTAGCTGTGGCCCTAAACTCTTCGGCCACGTACTTACGAATCTTATCCACAGGAGGTTTATTCAATCTGATCGGATCTACAACTTGAGGCAAAATAGGTACTTGTGGGGGTGGAGGTGGTGGAGCAGCCAGATTCGTTCGAACGAATTTCGAAAACCACTCACTCATCATTCGGAAGAAGGCTTGCTTAGCCTCTCCTCCCTCACCACTATCATTCAGCCTAGATGTGGCCGGCGCTGTCCCTTGAGCGGGAGTAGGCGCGTTACTCTCTACATCGTCAGCAACTGCTCGATCAGGATCTATTACTATAATAAAACACATTTTCAACTGTCAGTATTCATCACACTATCGCAATTTCATGTATGGCATGTATAGCTAGACTCACACACGCTACGTTAGTGCGAGAATCGACTAAATTGTAGCTCTGATACCAATAAAATGTAACACCCCTAACCCGAAGCCATCGCCAGAATAGGGTTAAGAGGCGTTACCGAACCATCAGAACATTTCACATCCATTTCACAACACAAAGTCAATCATCATTAAATCATATCCCAACATAATCATAGAGTCCCTTATTAGGGTCCACGAGACCTCAAACATATGCTAGAAAGAAGTCGGGACTAAACCGAACACATACGGAAATTCTCAAAAACTTAAAACTTTTTGAACACTGCAGAGGTCACACGCCCGTACAGTCAGGCCGTGTGCCTCCCACGGCTACTAGACACGCCCATGTGTCTTGGCCGTGCCAAAATAGGGCATGTATACTGACTTATGCCCACGACTACTAGGCACGCCCGTGTACCATGGCCGTGTACTCTTAGGCTATATACTGACTAAATCCCACGGTCACTAGGCACGCCCGTGTGCCACGACCGTGTATGCATAACAGGCCCTCTACAAGGGCAATATGCAACCTACACTAGGGTCAATCAACAAGCCTTAAAGCAACACCAATTCATGCTTCTAAATGCATTCAAACATACCATTTCATACACCAATTAGTCATCCATTATATCATCTACTTCTATACCTAATGACATCACAAATGAGTCCATCCAAGTATCAATTATACATCTCAAAACATTTATAATTCAAACATCATATAATCCATACCAAAACTCATCTTCTAATCACCTCTTTCATCACCCATAAAGTCATGAAACATACCACATTCATAGTTCATTCACAATTTCAATATTATCTCACTTTCGAGCCAAATCACATGGCAAGGATTAAATATCACAAATCATAACATAACTTCTAGCCTATACATGCCATATTTAATCTATATACATCTTTCTAAAAGTACCAAAATAGATTGCCGATAGTGTGATTGATATGCTGACGATCCCCGGATCCGAGCTAGCTTAACTGACACTGCAAAGTAGAGAAACAAATTACACAGTAAGCTTTCCAAAGCTTAGTAAGTTCATAACGTAATACATATAATTCACAATTCAAGTCAATATACAAAAATAAGCCATCACTTAGATTAATTTATCAATGATACACCAACTCAACTATGCTCAATGCTCACATAGCACTTCATCCATCTACTTTCAAAACCACCAACACATATATATCATACATATCTTAGCCAATACATAGTTATCGTACATACCTTGCCAACACATAGTTACTCACCAACCAAGCTACTTAATTGCTCGACTTTACATTTCGATCAACCTTTACTATACTTTTAATTTATTCGTACACTTAGTGCCAATTCGTAATTGAAACATATTTATCATCGCACACTTAGTACCAATTCGATAAACCAAACTTGTATTGGTATCGCACACACAGTGCCAATTCGGTAAGCTGAAGTTTAATTAACATCGCACACACAGTGCATCTATAACAAACCGCTCTTCAATCGGTGTCGCACACACAGTGTCAATCACAAAGTCGAAGATTATATTATTTCGCACACACAGTGCTAATCATCTCAATCACGTTTACGAATACGCACACTTAGTGCCACATAACTCAAACTCTCACATAGCATCCACATTTCAATATCATTATAACATTCATTTCATAGCATTTAACATAACTAAATATTCGTATTATGTCCGAACTTACCTCAGACGTTGAACTATCGAAACGGTCGGTCAATCAAGCACTTTATCTTTGCCTCGATCTCGATCCAAACCTCTCCTCTCTTGGTCTATACACATTTAAATTCAATCCATTCAATTTCCAAATCATTCATTTTAGTCCAAACACACATATTTAGGGCATTTTACATAATGGCCCTCACATTTTCACATTTCGACACTTTAGTCCCTAATTCACAAAATCATCAAATTCACATAATTTCTTTCCACACAAGCCTAGCCGAATTTTCCTTGTGTTCATACAAGCCCACATATTTCATTTATGTCACATTTTAATCCTTCAATTTCACATTTTCTCAATTAAGCCTACAATGCTCAATTTCACTAAAAATCCCAATACAAACTATGTTAACCCAACACCAAATTTTCATATTTTACTATCAACTAGCACATAGCTCAAGCATTCATCAATGGCTTGTAACATTCGGGATTTAGGGGCTTTGCATCTTTTATGTTTTTCTACGTTTGTTGAGTTATGCCTGTTGTTTAGATGTGTTTAGGGACCTCGAAAAGGCTCGGAGTTAAGTAGAAGCCTTGGTATAATTTTAGTTTTGGGCATTTTAGGAGGGAAGCTGAATGGGGACAGTACTTAAGGGTTTTTTGTTGCGTTTGGTGACACAAGAGGTGCAGTGGAAGAGTGGCAAGGGGACGCTACCTAACATGCAGGAAGATGGCGTCACAAGGGGGAAGCTGAGAGAGAGAGGGTTCGAAACTCCCTAGCAGCACAAGGAAGTATTATTTTTGGTTCAGGCAAGAGAGGCAGTTGGATGGTAATCAAACTCTGGAGGAGAGAGGCAAGACTTGGTCAAATATTTTAAATGGATGGTGGAGAGTGATTAAGGGAGTTTGAATTATTCAAACTAGTTTGAATAAGTGGAGGAGAGGGAATTAAGGAGTGTTTCAAGGGGACGGCATGGGGGATTGAGGTGAGATGGGTTGTTAGCCAAATTTTGAATAGTGAGGGGGGTGAGGCTTTCGGTTTTGGGTATGGGGAGTGGGTGTCGGAAGTGTTAGAAATATCAACTTTTAGGAATAAAAAGTTTTTCTTTTCGGCATTTGTTTGTGGTGCATTTGGAGCAAATTGGTTCATTCTTCCTTTAGTTAAAGCCGAAACATCTTCTCCCTTTTTAGCATTTTTTTAGTATCGTGTAAGCCTTGCTTTCATCTCCTAAGAGCCGAACCCTCTTACCTTTCTTCTCTCATTTTTACCACTTTCACTTAATTGCTTCAAGAACTAAACCTCAACTCTCTCTCCCTCTCCTTTTTATTTTTGTAATTTGAGTTGATTATTTCACCATCAAAAGCCAAAAAAATTCTTTTCTTCTTGTGGCCAAACGTGTTTCTCATTTGATGAACCATAGCCGAACCTTTTAATCTCATCCATTCCATTATTTCTTTCTTCTATTTGTTTACTTCTCAAGTCCCACCTCTTGGCCGAATTCCCTTTGGTCTTTTCTTTCTCTTTCGGTTCTCATCTCATCTATTCTAGACGAAATCTATCCCTATTTCTTCTCTTTGGGTTTTACTTCCGTTTTCTATTCTTCTAAAGCCGAACCTCTCTGGTGTGGTTACTTCTTTTCATTTATCGATTTGCAAGAAGATTCTCGTCACTCTCCTCTTTTTAATCTTCTCAATCGGATTCTTCTTGGTAGTGCCAGCGTTTGAAGGGTATTAGGGATCATTCAGATTCGATCAACCAGGCGATCTATTAATTCAAGTGTAGAACCCTCCAGGTTCTGTCGATTTTGATCATTTTTATGGAATCAAGTACCAGCCAAGTAAAGGAAGGGGTTGGACACGTAGTCCCCACCCCTAAATTCAAGAAGCGAGCAGTTTCGACGGTTCGAGATTGGCCACCGGGGTGTGGGCCAGCTTCTAAAAAGGATAAGCAGATCGCTGTAATCCCTACGAGTGAGGACGTTAGTGAGATTGATAGTTTAGTTCTTCAGGTTTACAGGTGTGTAATTATCACACTATTTCCTTAGATTTATATATTTGTATGTGTTATGCTTGAAAGCCGAAAATAGCGACAATGGTGATTGAGTTACCTATGTTGGGTAAACCGGAAAACCAGGTCAGTATATTATACTCATGCGTTATTAATATTTGCGGATAACCTGATTGTGGGTGTATGCCAAGTATTATGTATATTTCATATCATGTAACCTATCTTTTATACTATGTTGCATGTGCATGGGATATTGGGATGAAAATGATTTAAAGGGGAAGTGTATATTGGTGACTTTGTCACGATTAATGATGGCGTGGTGCCTCATTGTGGATTTGGTGATTTAATCACGTGTGGAATCAGTGGCTAGACCACTTATGTGGACTTTGAGTAGTGTCTGTCAGCATGACTGCCAAAGAGGTGTGTAGCGGATGGAGGGTTGATTGTAGAAATCCCCACAGGTGTGTATGAGGATGGACATACGGAGCGGTGTGTAGAGGATGGAATACTAGGTTGGGCTGGGCTATCATATTGATTACTTGTGCATGATGTGAGAATCCGATAATGGTTTGGGGCTCAAGCCCACTTGTGAAATTTTATGAACTAATTGCACACTGAGTCTGGTGACTCACTCTATTTTGTAACAAATTGCAGGTAGCTTATGATTCTTTGGACTGGGTTAGATTGGACTCGAGGTGGCCATACTAGGGTTCTTTTATTAAACTTTATTTTGAATTATTAATCACTATTTTCTTTTGGGATATTTATTTTTATATGTAATAAGGCCACTTCAGATTTGGTAAATTTTGGATTTTTAAGTTGGGTTTTGTTATTCATTAATTATGAACTATTCGATGGAACGTTCTATCAAAAATAATCAAAAGTTTCTTTGCAAACCCGTTTAAACATATTTCCTACGAAATTAAAGATTTTTGTTAAATAATTCATAAATCGAAAGAGAGCTAAGTTTTGTTTTTCTCAAACATCACCTAATCGCTAGGCTAGCTAAATACCTTTTTACTTAATTAATGAGTTTTCAAATATGCCATTAAATTTGATTTTTATTAAAGAAATTTTCCAAAATTTATAAAACCTTTCAAACCCTTTTTCCTAGTGACATGCCAGATCCGGTCGTGGTGTTTGGGCCGGGTTTGGGGTGTTACAATTTGGTATCAGAGCTAAGTTTTAAAAACTTGGCCTTGGGTTTTGGGTCCAAAACATTTTCAAATTTTGTATTTAAGATGGTATAAAAAG
Source organism: Gossypium sturtianum (assembly GCA_025698515.1). Taxonomy (NCBI): domain Eukaryota; kingdom Viridiplantae; phylum Streptophyta; class Magnoliopsida; order Malvales; family Malvaceae; genus Gossypium; species Gossypium sturtianum. Next base: position 36,029,920 of record CM046950.1, read on the forward strand.
AAAATTTTATATGAACTTGTCCTTTGGAAGAATGGCACTCGAGTTCCAAGCCCAGGTCCACCAGGTAAGTTTTCTGATTGTTACGTGAATTGCATGAGGTGGTTATATGATGTATTGTTGTGGATGCTGGAATTTAGAATTTCTACTATAGAGATGAAAACCTTTAGGAATGTATGTGCTTTACGAAGAAACTACTTATAATTCTGTTTCATAAAACTACTCGTTAATAAACAAGTGGTAAGATATACTGACTCCTAAAATTTATAAGCAGAGTAAGGCAGAGTGATAGATATGAGTGGTAGAGGACGTGGACGTGTTACTCGCGGTCGTGGGAGAGGCCAAGGTACTGGGGTTGAACTTTCGGAAGCGAGGAATGAGCCTGAGGGCGAGGCGCCAGCATCACCTGTGGCGGGAGCGGGGTCGCAAGATAGAACTAGTGGAGACGATGCCCTGTCTCAAGCGATGTTGCGTGTGTTAGAGCGTGTGGCTGGGGCACGTGCTGGAGCAGCAACTCGGAAGTCCATTCCTGAGCGACTCCGAGCTAATGGAGCTAAAATATTTTGGGGTATTTCTGGGGTAGCTCCAAATGTGGCGGAATATTGGTTAGAGGCAGTTGAGAGAATTATGGATGATTTGGACTGCACGGCGAAGGAGAAGCTGAAGGCTGCAGTGTCTTTACTTCGGGATGAGGCCTATCAGTGGTGGCTTACTGTGAAATAGGGTACTCCGGCGGACTGGATAGATTGGATTTCTTTAAGATGATGTTTCAAGGGAAGTATGTTGGAAGTAGTTATGTGGATGCTCAGAGAAAGGCATTCTTGAATTTAGTACAAGGGGGTTAATCGCTAGCAGAGGATGAGGTGATGTAACACCCCCAAACCCGGCCCATTCACTACGACCGAATCTGGTTATGTTAGTGAAAATATTTTAGACTTAGAATAAAATAGTAAAAATTTATTTGCTCTTGGAAACCATGTTCTTCTGAAATTATAGCCACATGTTTAATAAATTCCATATTTGAATAAGTAAGTTATAAAAATATAACCATCTTCACATAGTGTTTCAATTTAAACAAACCATAATAGAGTTAATAATAAAATGGTACCAAAATAATAAAATAAATCATTATTACAACCATTATTTGAACGAAATACTTAATATTTAATATAGCCAAAAACATCTCCTTCGGCATGGGCCACCATGTATCCTCTCCCGATCCCTGGTCCATCTCATGAATCACTGAAATGTTAGGAAAATAATTGGGTGAGTCCACGCACTCATGCATAACCACAACACAAATTTTCCACACGTATGGGCTTGGCCCATACCCACACAATCCTCAAAACAAATCATGCAAAGATGCACTTCAACCCAACCTACTATCCAACCGTGCACGCCAACCTTAGCGGACTCCGCCTAAGGCCGTGGATAAACCACCACCGATCACCTCGTGATCCAAAACATTACCTTGGCAACTCTTCGCACAAGGCCGTGGCTGAGCCACCGATCAACCAAAATGATCTCAACCTCAATATCTGCTCACGGTGATGCACATAGCCATCAACCGCCGAGATGGGCACCTAGCCAACACCTCCTTGAGGTAGCACACACGCCTAACCATCAAGCGCTAATGTAGCCGAGGCTAACATTAGACCACGTTACATCATATGTACCCTCTTCCTTCATTGAATCAAACCCAAGTCCCATGCAAATATGTAAATGCTACATGTTAAGTCAAGATATAAAATGAGTATATATCTCACATCATCACCACATCATATATGTATATACACATCACAGTAATATCATATCACAACTTACTCACCTGATATCCGATTACCCAAAATGTGGTATTCACCACCTAACCCCATCATCATTCATATACATAAGCATTAGCAAGCAATTAACCGAAGGAAATAGTGCGATGATTACGCACCTTATTAACACAAACGATCAAATCCCGAAATGCTACTTGACTAAAACTCTTCCGCCACACCCTACACAACCCACCATAGAATCGGTCACCACCCAAAAATGCATAACATGGCCCTAGGCCGAATGTCATGACCTACCTACCATGCTCACCTTAAAACCTGAAGACCCCTCAGCTAACTCCCTACCGCTGGCTTCCAAGACGAGTCACGGATCCAAGGCCTTGAATGGATTTGGTCATACACAAAAATACAAGGTTAAACTTCAAGGTTTCACACCAAACAAGAATAAAAGATTAAATCAAAGAGACCTTACCACACTACCGAAATCGGCACAAGGAGATTCGGCCAGAGAGAGACTATTCGGCTTTGAAGAAACAAATGGGATGTTGTTGGGTTTCAAACGGTCACAAGGAAAGGAGAGGGATTTCGGTTTAGGAACAAAGAAAATGAAGAAGAGAATGGGAGGAAAGGGGGCTTGAAGTTTCGGCCAAGGTGAATTTTTAGAGTGTGAGAAGAAAAAGAGTGTAGGCTTTAGAAGAGGGAGCTAAAATTCGGCAAGAAGGAAGCTCACACCCCTTATATAGCATTCGGCCATCCCCTTAACCTTCATAGTTGAAAAAGTCAACAAAAGAACCCCCCCTAGCCGTCCAACACCTTTGCCACTCACCCAATCCCTTGATTCCTTCCTAAAATCACTCTACACCCATCTTTCAAACTAATTCAAACTTAATCCCCCTCATCTCTCCCCTAGCCATCCATTTAAAATGATTTGAACAAGTCAAATCCTTCTTTTAAGATGCCAAAACCGAAACCAACTCTTCCCCCTTGCTCCTGGCGCAAAAACAAACCAAAAGCCGCCTAAGCCGCTCGAACTCGAGACCCTTAGCACCCTTGAGGCGCCACTTCTCCATGCCTTATGTGGTGCCTCCTTGCCACTCTACCAAGGCCAATTCTTGTGTCTTACCTTCACCAAAATTTCCCTTAAGACCCAACTTTGCCAAGCTCCCCTTTTAACCACTAAAAGCTAAAAATTTACTAAGGCATTCCACCACCATCTAGGGTTCTCAGACCCCCTAAAACTCACCCATCCACACACATCAAGTGTGCCAACACCGAGCTAAGCACCAAAAGCCTAACCCCTGCAACTGTGGTGTTACAATTCTACCCTCCTTAAAATAATTTCGTCCTCTCTAAATTACTTGTCTAAACTACAGTCCAACTCCTCCCACTACACTATGGCTGCGCACTCTGTTCTTAAAGAGCTATCATACTTTTAGGCACAGTATCTATCATACTCAAGGTTCTAGTTACTTTACAAGCAACGAAGTAAACAGTCACCAAAACGAACAAAACAACAGAGAATATTCCAAACATAAGATACTTACCCGCTGACACATCCGGCACATCATTATCCTCTCTCCGACGAATCGCATAAACCGACACTGGTTGTCTTGCCTCGTGCCACCATTATCGCGACCCAAAGCTCCACGACCTTGGCCGGAACCATTCCCTCCATGGTTCAGACCACGACCTCTTGTCGCTTGCTGACCACCTCTGCCTGGTTGCACATAACCTTGACCCACTGTCCGAGTCCTATTCGGATCCTGGGGACAATCCTTAACCAGATGAGTCTTGGACTTGCATCTAAAACATTCTCGAACACGATTCCAGCACTCGCCAACATGGTACCTTCCACATTGAGCACACGGACGATCTGGATTTCCGGCGGCTGGCTTAGCAATATGAACAGGAGTCTCAACCCTCGGTCTTTTCTGAACCCTCTCAACCACTTCTGACGGTCCAACACTTCTCTTATCACGGTTCCTTTCTCTGTTCTGCCTCTCAGCCTTTTTGACCTCCTCAGCTATCCGAGCTTTCTCCACTAATACGGCGAAGTCTCTTTCTCGTTGCGGCGCAATCAAAACCCGCAGCTCATCCCGTAGCCCATCTTCAAATCTGACGCATCTCTCATAATCAGTTGCCACGATTCCCCGAGCATACCGGCTCAAACACAGAAACTCAGCTTCGTACTCGGCTATTGACTTGCTACCTTGCACCAGACTGAGGAACGCCTTCCTCTGAGCATCCACATAGCTCGCTCCAACATACTTCCCCTCAAACTTGATCTTAAAGTAGCCCCAGTCCACTCGATCCACAGGGGTACTTTCCTTAACCGTGAGCCACCACTGGTAGGCTTCATCCCGTAGCAACGAAACAACACCTTTAAGCTTTTCCTCAGCAGTCAAGTCGAGATCATCCATAATCCTTTCAACTGCCTCCACCAAGATTCTCTGCCACGTTCGAGCTACCCCGCACACTCCTCAAAACCTCGGCCCCATTCGCCTAAGCCTTTGGTCTCGACTTCCGAGTCCCATCGCCTCATTGGCTCCTCGCCACTCGCTCAAGCACCCGCAAAGATAGCTCGCGATCTCGCGTCGTCTCCTCCACCGATCCTGCTGTTCAACCTCAACGGTGGTGGCGGTGCATCGCTCTCGACCCATGGCGTGACCCAACCGGGTTCCGATCATCGACATCCCGCTCTACCACGCCCACGAGTATTGCGACCACGCCCCTAGAACTCATATCTAGCGCCTCGCTTTAGTCTGTTTAGAAAGTTTTATGCATTAGAAATTCTTGTTTCACTGTTTTATCCACGAGAAATTTTATGCAATGAAGTTTCCAAGAGTAGTTCTTTTCGAGCAATCAAGTTTCATTCCCTACCTGTGGGGTAATTTCGTCATTTTCCTATAAGAGGTATATCGGTAATAACTCAGGGTCAATTTTGAAAAATAGTTTTCCAACTTAAAGATATTTCAAAATTTACAAAATCACAGGGGTCATCTTGAAAATTTTGTTTTTCAAACCAGAGGTATCGCACAAATTTCAGAAATCAGGGTTATTTTTGTAATTTTGGAAATCATGGGCATTTTCGTAAATTCTCCAAATCAGAATATCACAACATTTCTCAAAATATAATTTTCTGATATTTAGTAAAATAGGAATATTTTAGTAAAAGTCGAGAGAAATCTGAAAATTTAGAAACCAATGGCATTTTGGTAATTTTATCAACCAGGGGTATTTTCGTAAATTTCTGCAAACCAGAGTATCTTAATATTTCGAAACCTCAAAATTTTGGTATTTTGTAATGTAAAAATCATTTTATCAAAAGTTGAGGGTAATATGGTAATTTTATAACACAAGGGCATTTTTGTAATTTTGCCACTAGGGCATTTTGGGAAATTTTGTAAATCAAGAAAATGTCTTTTAAGATCAAATTTAGGGTTTCACAAACCAAAGAGGTAAAATTTTGAATTTTTTTTTTCCTAACACTAAGAGTTTTAAAACAGCAAGGCTAATTCCCTTTCGGGTTTTAATAATCGGTTTAGCCTATGAACAAGTCCTCTTGGTTAAGGTGAACCGTAGCTACGCACCAGGTAGGATTCCTGCGAAGAGGAGGTGAGTCGCTAGGACTGCTTAAGTACCAAGCTCTTCCGGATCCAATCCTAGACATGCGCACCGAGGTTACCACACCTTCACTCGGCGACTTACTTCACAGGTTTGTTTAAGAGCTTTAAGTTTTATGCATATGTTTGAGTAGACTAATCCTAGGGTCCAACAGCCTGAATATTCTAATCTACGAGCCCAAACTAAGCCCATAATAAGTCATACAAACAAATCACTTCAAGAAAGTCCGAAGTACTTACCTGGTGGACTTCGGGTCGGAGGTACAGGTTCCATGCCAAAATAACCTGAAAACTTTTATGAAAGCCTATTTTTCAAAAGCCCATTTTTGAAAACTGCTTGCCCAAACCCTCAAAGCCGAGTTTTGAACCGGACTCGATACCAAATCAGAACACCCCAAACCCGCCCATTCACTACGCACAGAATCTGGTTATGTTAGTGAAAATATTTTAGACTTAGAATAAAATAGTAAAAATTTATTTGCTCTTGGAAACCATGTTCTTCTGAAATTATAGCCACATGTTTAATAAATTCCATATTTGAATAAGTAAGTTATAAAAATATAACCATCTTCACATAGTGTTTCAATTTAAACAAACCATAATAGAGTTAATAATAAAATGGTACCAAAATAATAAAATAAATCCTTATTACAACCATTATTTGAATGAAATACTTAATATTTAATATAGCCAAAAACATCTCCTTCGGCATGGGCCACCATGTATCCTCTCCGATCCCGGTCCATCTCATGAATCACCTGAAATGTTAGGAAAATAATTGGGTGAGTCCACAGACTCAGTGCATAACCACAACACAAATTTTCCACACGTATGGGCTTGGCCCATACCCACACAATCCTCAAAACAAATCATGCAAAGATGCACTTCAACCCAACCTACTATCCAACCGTACGCCAACCTTAGCAGACTCCCTGCCTAAGGCCGTGGATAAACCACCACTGATCACCTCGTGATCCAAAACATTACCTTGGCAACTCTCTGCACAAGGCCGTGGCTGAGCCACCGATCAACCAAAATGATCTCAACCTCAATATCTGTCTACGGTGATGCACATAGCCATCAACCGCCGAGATGGGCACCTAGCCAACACCTCCCTTGAGGTAGCACACAGCTAACCATCAAGCGCTAATGTAGCCGAGGCTAACATTAGACCACGTACATCATATGTACCCTCTTCCTTCATTGAATCAAACCCAAGTCCCATGCAAATATGTAAATGCTACATGTTAAGTCAGCATATAAAATGAGTATATATCTCACATCATCACCACATCATATATGTATATACACATCACAGTAATATCATATCACAACTTACTCACCTGATATCCGATTACCCAAAATGTGGTATTCACCACCTAACCCCATCATCATTCATATACATAAGCATTAGCAAGCAATTAACCGAAGGAAATAGTGTGATGATTACGCACCTTATTAACACAAACGATCAAATCCCGAAATGCTACTTGACTAAAACTCTTCCGCCACACCCTACACAACCCACCATAGAATCGGTCACCACCCAAAAATGCATAACATGGCCCTAGGCCGAATGTCATGACCTACCTACCATGCTCACCTTAAAACCCAAGACCCTCATTAACTCCCTACCGCTGGCTTCCAAGACGAGTCACGGATCCAAGGCCTTGAATGGATTTGGTCATACACAAAATACAAGGTTAAACTTCAAGTTTTACTGGCCAAACAAGAATAAAAGATTAAATCAAAGAGACCTTACCACACTACCGAAATCGGCACAAGGAGATTCGGCGAGAGAGACTATTCGGCTTTGAAGAAACAAATGGGATGTTGTTGGGTTTCAAACGGTCACAAGGAAAGGAGAGGGATTTCGGTTTAGGAACAAAGAAAATGAAGAAGAGAATGGGAGGAAAGGGGGCTTGAAGTTTCGGCCAAGGTGAATTTTTAGAGTGTGAGAAGAAAAAGAGTGTAGGCTTTAGAAGAGGGAGCTAAAATTCGGCAAGAAGAAAGCTCACACCCCTTATATAGAATTCGGCCATCCCCTTAACCTTCATAGTTGAAAAAGTCAACAAAAGAACCCCCTAGCCGTCCAACACCTTTGCCACTCACCCAATCCCTTGATTCCTTCCTAAAATCACTCTACACCCATCTTTCAAACTAATTCAAACTTAATCCCCCTCATCTCTCCCCTAGCCATCCATTTAAAATGATTTGAACAAGTCAAATCCTTCTTTTAAGATGCCAAAACCGAAACCAACTCTTCCCCTTGCTCCTGGCGCAAAAACAAACCAAAAAGTGCCCAAGCCGCTCGAACCTGAGACCCCTTAGCACCCTTGAGGCGTCACTTCTCCATGCCTTATGTGGTGCCTCCTTGCCACTCTACCAAGGCCAATTCTTGTGTCTTACCTTCACCAAAATTTCCCTTAAGACCCAACTTTGCCAAGCTCCCCTTTTAACCACTAAAAGCTAAAAATTTACTAAGGCATTCCACCACCATCTAGGGTTCTCAGGACCCCTAAAACTCACCCATCCACACACTGAAGTGTGCCAACACCTGAGCTAAGCACCAAAAGCCTAACCCCCAGAACCAGGGTGTTACAGGTGAAGTTCCTGCGGTTAAGTTGGTATGCCCGAGGGATAGTTGTGGCCGATTATGAGCGATACGTACGATTCGAAGATGGGCTGCGAGACGAGCTGCGAGTGTTGATAGCTCCTCAGCGGGAGAGAGACTTTGCTATTTTGGTGGACAAAGCTAAGATAGGGGAGGAGGTAAAGCGAACTGAGAAGCAAAATAAGGATCAGGATAGAGGCAGAAATAAGAGGAGTTTTAGACCATCAGTGTCATCAGGAGGGTTTCAGAAGAGGCCTAGGGTTGAGGGGCCGAGTCGTGTTGCAACGCCAGCGGTTGTAGGGCAATATCGATAGTGTGCTCTGTGCGGGAGGTCTCATGCAAGAGAGTGTTGGGGAAGAAATAAGGAATGTTTCAGGTGTGGGTCAAAGGATCATCTGATAAAGAATTGTCCGCTAGATATAACCAGGGCTCGAATGGTAGGTCAGGGGTATGTGCAGCCAGGTAGGGGTGGACAGCAGAAGCTGAGAGGTCGTGGTCCGAACCGAGGAGAGAATGGTTCTGGTCGGGGTCGTGGAGCACCAGGCAAAGGTGTTGGGAGTACTGAGGTGAGACAGCCCGGGTTGGTTTATGCAGCCAAATATCGAGAAGAGGGTGACGCACCAGATGTTATAACGGGTACGTTCCTCATTTTTGGTTTACCCTTTACTGCATTATTTGATATTGGGTCGACGCATTCCTATGTTGCTAGTGTGGTGTCTAGAACCTTGAACATGAACTCTGAAATTGCTTCTAGGGAGATGACTGTACTTAGTCCTTTAGGGCAATCTATAGTAGTAAATAAACTTTTTAGGAATGTGCCTCTAGAAGTACAAGGGTTGGTTTTCCCGGCTGATTTGATGGAACTACCGTTCGAGGAGTTCGATTTGATCTTAGGTATGGATTGGTTGGTAAGATATCATGCAAACTTAGATTGTGCTGCTAAGCGCATGGTGTTAAGGACTCCTGAGGATGATGAAGTTTTGGTGATAGGTGAGAGGAGAGACTACTTGTCCAATATAGTGTCTGCTCTTAAGGCGGAAAGAATGGTGAGAAAAGGGTGCATGGCTTTCTTAACTTTTGTCAATGCCTTGGATACAAATGAAGTGACCGTGGATAGGGTTAGAACAATAAAGGAATTTGTGGATGTCTTTCTGGAAGAGCTTCCAGGGTTGCCTCCGGATCGTGAGGTGGAGTTTGGAATCGAGCTTCTACCAGGTACGGCTCCGGTATCCATCACCCCTTATAGGATGGCACCGAAGGAGCTGGTTGAACTTAAAGCTCAGATCCAAGAGCTGTTGGATCATGGTTTTATCCGACCCAGTGTATCTCCATGGGGAGCGCCGGTGCTATTCGTGAAGAAGAAAGACGGGTCCATGCGAATGTGCATTTATTACCGCTAGTTGAATAAATTGACCATCAAGAACAAGTACCCGCTGCCGAGGATAGATGATCTGTTTGATCAGCTTAAGGGGGCTTCAGTTTTTTCAAAGATAGATTTGAGGTTAGGATACCATCGACTTAAGGTAAAGGAATCAAATATTCATAAGACAGCTTTCCGGACTCGCTACGGTCACTATGAATTTTTGGTAATGCTGTTTGGGTTGACAAACGCACCAGCCGCGTTCATGGATATGATGAATCGGGTTTTTCAACCCTATCTGGACCGGTTCATTGTAGTATTCATAGACGACATTCTAGTATATTCCAAGACAGAAGAGGAGTATGATTCGCATCTTCGGGTAGTTCTACAAATTTTGAGGGAGAAGCAGCTGTACGCCAAGTTTAGCAAGTGTGAGTTTTGGTTAAAAGAAGTTACTTTTCTGGGTCATGTGGTATCCGCAGGAAGGGATAAGAGTCGATCTTCTAAGATTGAGGCAATCTTTGGACTGAAACCACCTAAGTCTGTGGCGGAGATTCAAAGTTTCTTGAGATTGGCAGGTTACTACAGAAGGTTCGTTGAAGGGTTCTCATTAATTGCGGCACCTTTAACCAAGTTGTTGAGGAAAGGGGTACCTTTTGTTTGGGCTGACAAGCAGCAGGAAAGTTTCGAGAAGCTGAAAAGGATTTTGACAGAGGCTCCGGTTTTAATTCAGCCTGAGGCTGGGAAAGATTTCGTAGTGTACTGTGATGCTTCTCACACGGGGTTAGGTTGTGTGCTGATGCAGGATGGGAAGGTTGTTGCCTATGCGTCCCAGCAGTTAAGACCGCATGAGATTAACTATCCCACGCATGATTTGGAATTAGCTGCGGTGGTTTTTGCTTTAAAGGTTTGGAGACATTATTTGTGTGGAGAGAAGTCTGTTATCTACACCGACCACAAGAGTTTAAAATATCTTTTAACTCAGAAGGAGCTGAATCTAAGGCAGCGAAGGTGGATTGAGCTGTTGAAGGATTATGACTGCTCAATTGAATATCATCCGGGTAAGGCAAATGTGGTGGCAGATGCGTTAAGCCGAAAGGTAATATCAGATTTGAGAGCGATGTTCGCCCACCTTAGTTTATACGACGACGGAAGTCTATTAGCTGAACTGCAAGTGAAGCCGACATGGGTAAGTCAGGTTAAGGAGAAACAGTTATTGGATGATGTTTTGAGTGCTCGACTTCTGCAAGTACAGGATGGTGGAGTAGAGGATTACAGTTTGAACAGCAATGGAGTTTTGTGTTTCCGTGGGAAGGTTTCATGCCGAAGGATGTGGAGTTGAGGCAGATGATTCTTCAGGAAGCGCATAGTAGCCCTTACGCTATGCATCCTGGAGGAAGTAAGATGTATCAGGATCTGCGTGAATAGTTTTGGTGGCCTGGATTAAAGCGGGAAGTTACGAAATTTGTGGGAAAGTGTTTAACGTGTCAGCAGGTCAAAGCCGAACACCAGTTGCCTTCGGGGTTGTTGCAACCGGTGAAGATTCCACAGTGGAAATGGGAGAGGATCACTATGGACTTTGTTAGTGGGCTACCTCTTACGCCTACTAAGAAAGATTCGGTATGGGTGATTGTGGATCGGTTGACAAAATCCACTCATTTCATACCTGTTCGTGTCGACTATTCTCTTCAAAGATTGGCTAAGCTGTATGTGGCAGAAATTGTGAGGTTGCACGGGGTACCAGTGTCGATCATATCAGATAGAGACCCTATATTTATGTCGCGGTTCTGGAAAGCATTGCATCAGGCTTTTGGCACAAGGCTAGACTTTAGCACAGCGTTTCATCCGCAGACAGATGGACAGTCTGAGAGAGTAATTCAGGTCTTGGAGGATATGTTGAGGGGATGTGTCATCGATTTCAGGGGTAGTCGGGAAGAGTTCTTACCGTTGGCAGAGTTTGCGTACAACAACAGCTACCAATCTAGTATTCGATGGCGCCTTATGAAGAGTTGTATGGACGAAAGTGTCGTACTCTCACCTGTTGGATGGAATTAGGTGAACGCCATATTTTAGGTCCAGAAATGGTTGCAGAAATAGAAGAGAAGGTTAAGTTAATTCGAATTTGATTGAAAGAAGCATCAGACAGACAGAAATCATATGCGGATTTAAAGCGAAAAGAGATAGAGTTTGCAGTAGGTGATCGGGTCTTCTTGAAAGATTCACCGTGGAAGAAGGTGATGAGATTTGGATGTAAGGGTAAGCTAAGTCCCAGGTTTATCGGGCCTTATCAGGTTTTGAAACGTGTGGGACCAGTAGTGTATCAGTTGGAGTTACCTTCAGAATTGAAACAGATGCATGATGTATTCCATGTTTCAATGTTAAGACGTTACCATTCAGATCCATCTCACGTTGTGCCAGTTCAGGAAGTTGAAGTAAGGCCAGACTTGTCTTATGAGGAGAAACCAATCCATATCTTGGATCGAGATGTCAAGGTGCTAAGAAGGAAATCAGTTTCTTTGGTCAAAGTGGTGTGGCAGAATCATGGTTCGGAGGAGGCGACGTGGGAGCCAGAGAATGCGATGCGACAACAATACCCTCATCTCTTTTGATCAGGTAATTTCGAGGCCGAAATTTCTTTAAAGGGGGTAGAACTGTAACATCCGGGATTTAGGGGCTTTGCGTCTTTTATGTTTTTCTGCGTTTGTTGAGTTATGCCTATTGTTTGGATGTGTTTGGGGGCCTCGGGAAGGCTCGGAGTTAAGCCGAAGCCACGGTATAATTTTAGTTTTGGGCATTTTAGGAGGGAAGCTGAATGGGGACAGGACTTAAGGGTTTTTTTGTTGTGTTTGGTGGCACAAGAGGTGCAGTGGAAGAGTGGCGAGGGGACGCCACCTAACATGCAGGGAGATGGCGTCACAAGGGGGAAGCTGAGAGAGAGAGGGTTCGAAACTCCCTAGCAGTACAAGGAAGTATTATTTTTGGTTCAGGCAAGGGAGGCAGCTGGATGGTAATCAAACTCTGGAGGAGAGAGGCAAGACTTGGTCAAATATTTTAAATGGATGGTGGAGAGTGATTAAAGGAGTTTGAATTATTCAAACTAGTTTGAATAAGTGGAGGAGAAGGAATTAAGGAGTGTTTCAAGGGGACGGCATGGGGGATTGAGGTGAGATGGGTTGTTAGCTGAATTTTGAATAGTGAGGGGGGTGAGGCTTTCGGTTTTAGGTATGGGGAGTGGGTGCCGGAAGTGTTAGAAATATCAACTTTTAGGTATAAAAAGTTTTTCTTTTCGGCATTTGTTTGTGGTTCATTTGGAGCAAATTGGTTCATTCTTCCTTTAGTTAAGCCGAAACATCTTCTCCCTTTTTAGCATTTTTTTTAGTATCGTGTAAGCCTTGCTTTCATCTCCTAAGAGCCGAACCCTCTTACCTTTCTTCTCTCATTTTTACCACTTTCACTTAATTGCTTCAAGAACCGAACCTCAACTCTCTCTCCCCCTCCTTTTTATTTTGGTAATTTGAGTTGATTATTTCACCATCAAAAGCCGAAGCAATTCTTTTCTTCTTGTGGCCAAACGTGTTTCTCATTTGATGAACCATAACCGAACCTTCTAATCTCCTCCATTCCATTATTTCTTTCTTCTATTTGTTTACTTCTCAAGTCCCACCTTTTGGCCGAATTCCCTTTGGTCTTTTCTTTCTCTTTCGGTTCTCATCTCATCTATTCTAGACGAAATCTATCCCTATTTCTTCTCTTTGGGTTTTACTTCCATTTTCTGTTCTTCTAAAGCCGAACCTCTCTGGTGTGGTTACTTCTTTTCATTTATCGATTTGCTAGAAGATTACCGTCACTCTCCTCTTTTCAATCTTCTCAATCAGAATCTTCTTGGTAGTGCCAGCGTTTGAAGGGTATTAAGGATCATTTGGATTCGATCAACCATGTGATCTAATAATTCAAGTGTATAACCCTCCAGGTTCTGTTGATTTTGATCATTTTTGTGGAATCAAGTACCAGCCAAGTAAAGGAAGGGGTTGGACGCGTAGTCCCCACCCCTAAATTCAAGAAGCGAGCAGTTTCGGCGGTTCGAGATTGGCCACCGTGGTGTGGGCCAGCTTCTGAAAAGGATAAGCAGATCGCTGTGATCCATATGAGTGAGGACGTTAGTGAGATCGATAGTTTAGTTCTTCAGGTTTACAGGTGTGTAATTATCACACTATTTCCTTAGCTTTATATATTTGTATGTGTTATGCTTGAAAGCCGAAAATAGCGGCAATGGTGATTGAGTTACCTATGTTGGGTAAACCGGAAAACCAGGTCAGTATATTATACTCATGCATTATTAATATTTGCGGATAACCTGATTATGGGCGTATGCCAAGTATTATATATATTTCATATCATGTAACCTATCTTTTATACTATGTTACATGTGCATGGGATATTGGGCTGAAAATGATTTAAAGGGGAAGTGTATATTGGTGACTTTGTCACGATTAATGATGGCGTGGTGCCTCATTGTGGATTTGTTGATTTAATCATGTGTGGAATCAGTGGCTAGACCACTTATGTGGACTTTGAGCAGTGTGTCTGTCAGTATGACTGCCAAAGAGGTGTGTAGCGGATGGAGGGTTGATTGTAGAAATCCCCACAGGTGTGTATGAGGATGGACATACGGAGCAGTGTGTAGAGGATGGAATGCTAGGTTGGGCTGGGCTATCATATTGATTACTTGTGCATGATGTGAGAATCCGATAATGGTTTGGGGCTCAAGCCCACTTGTGGAATTTTGTGAACTAATTGCACACTGAGTCTGGTGACTCGCTCTATTTTTTTAACAAATTGCGGGTAGCTCATGATTCTTTGATCAAGTTAGATTGGACTCGAGGTGGCCATACTAGGTTCTTTTATTAAACTTTATTTTGAATTATTAATCGCTATTTTCTTTTGGGATATTTCTTTTTATATGTAATAAGGCCACTTCAGATTTGGTAAATTTTGGATTTTTAAGTTGGGTTTTGTTATTCATTAATTATGAACTATTCGATGGAACGTTCTATCAAAAATAATCAAAAGTTTCTTTACAAACCCGTTTAAACACATTTCCTACGAAATTAAAGATTTTTGTTGAATAATTCATAAATCGAAAGAGAGCTAAGTTTTGTTTTTCTCAAACATCACCTAATCGCTAGGCTAGCTAAATACCTTTTTACTTAATTAAAGGGTTTTCAAATATGCCATTAAAATTGATTTTTATTAAAGAAATTTTCCAGAATTTATAAAACCTTTCAAACCCTTTTTCCTAGTGACATGCCAGATCCGGTCGTCGTGTTTGGGCCGGGTTTGGGGTGTTACAATTTATATCGAGCCAAGTTTTAAAACTCGGCCTTGGGTTTTGGGTCCAAAACGTTTTCAAATTTTGTATTTAAGATGGTATAAAAAGAAAATTTTATATGAACTTGTCCTTTGGAAGAATGGCACTCGAGTTCCCGGCCCAGGTCCACCAGGTAAGTTTTTTGATTGTTAAGTGAATTGCATGAGGTGGTTATATGATGTATTGTTGTGGATGTTGGAATTTAGAATTTCTACTGTAGAGATGAAAACCTTTAGGAATGTATGTACTTTACGAAGAAACTACTTATAATTCTGTTTCATAAAACTACTCGTTAATAAACAAGTGGAAAGATATACTGACTCCTAAAATTTATAATTAGAGTAAGGCGGAGTGATAGATATGAGTGGTAGAGGATGTGGACGTGTTACTCGCGACCGTGGGAGAGGCCAAGGTACTGAGGTTGAACTTTCGGAAGCGAGGAATGAGCCTGAGGGCGAGGCGCCAGCATCACCTGTGGCGGGAGCGGGGTCGCAAGACAGAACTGGTGGAGACGATGCCCTGTCTCAAGCGATGTTGCGTGTGTTGGAGCGTGTGGCTGGGGCAGGTGCTGGAGCAGCAACTCGGAATTCCATTCCTGAGCGACTCCGAGCTAATGGAGCTGAAATATTTAGGGGTATTTTTGGGGTAGCTCCAAATGTGGCGGAATATTGGTTAGAGGCAGTTGAGAGAATTATGGATGATTTGGACTGCACGGCGGAGGAGAAGCTGAAGGGTGCAGTGTCTTTACTTTGGGATGAGGCCTATCAGTGGTGGCTTACTGTGAAAGAGGGTACTCCGGCGGACCGGATAGATTGGATTTCTTTAAGATGATGTTTCAAGGGAAGTATGTTGGAAGTAGTTATGTGGATGCTCAGAGAAAGGCATTCTTGAATTTAGTACAAGGGGGTAAATCGGTAGCAGAGTATGAGGCGAAACTCCTGCGGTTAAGTCGGTATGCCCGAGGGATAGTTGCGACAGATTATGAGCGATGCGTATGGTTCGAAGATGGGCTGCGAGACGAGCTGCGAGTGTTGATAGCTCCTCAGCGGGAGAGAGACTTTGCTATTTTGGTGGACAAAGCTAAGATAGCGGAGGAGGTAAAGCGAACTGAGAAGTAAAATAAGGATCAGGATAGAGGCAGAAATAATAGGAGTTTTAGACCATCAGTGTCACCAGGAGGGTTTCAGAAGAGGCCTAGGGTTGAGGGGCCGAGTCGTGTTGCAACGCCAGCGGTTGTAGGGTAATTTTGACAGTGTGCTCAGTGCGGGAGGTCTCATGCAGGAGAGTGTTGGGGAAGAAATAAGGAATGTTTCAGGTGTGGGTCAAAGGATCATCTGATAAAGAATTGTCCGCTAGATATAACCAGGGCTCGAATGATAGGTCAGGGGCATGTGCAGCCAGGTAGGGGTGGACAGCAGAAGCTGAGAGGTCGTGGTCCGAACCGAGGAGGGAATGGTTCTGGTCGGGGTCGTGGAGCACCGGGCAAAGGTGTTGGGAGTACTGAGGCGAGACAGCCCGGGTTGGTTTATGCAGCTAAACGCCGAGAAGAGGGTGACGCACCAGATGTTATAACGGGTACGTTCCTCATTTTTGGTTTACCCTTTACTGCATTATTTGATATTGGGTCGACGCATTCCTATGTTGCTAGTGTGGTGTCTGGAACCTTAAACATGAACTCTGAAACTGCTTCTAGGGAGATGACTGTACTTAGTCCTTTAGGGCAATCTGTAGTAGTAAATAAACTTTTTAGGAATGTGCCTCTAGAAGTACAAGGGTTGGTTTTCCCGGCTGATTTGATGGAACTACAATTCGGGGAGTTCGATTTGATCTTAGGTATGGATTGGTTGGTAAGATATCATGCAAACTTGGATTGTGCTGCTAAGCGCATGGTGTTAAGGACTCTTGAGGATGATGAAGTTTTGGTGATAGGTGAGAGGAGAGACTACTTGTCCAATGTAGTGTCTGCTCTTAAGGCGGAAAGAATGGTAAGAAAAGGGTGCATGGCTTTCTTAACTTTTGTCAGTGCCTTGGATACAAAGGAAGTGACCGTGGATGGGGTTAGAACAGTAAAGGAATTTGTGGATGTCTTTCCGGAAGAGCTTCCAGGGTTGCCTCCGGATCGTGAGGTGGAGTTTGGAATCGAGCTTCTACCAGGTACGGCTCCGGTGTCCATCGCCCCTTATAGGATGGCGCCGAAGGAGCTGGTTAAACTTAAAGCTCAGATCCAAGAGCTGTTGGATCGTGGTTTTATTCGACCCAGTGTATCTTCATGGGGAGCGCCGGTGCTATTCATGAAGAAGAAAGACGGGTCCATGCGAATGTGCATTGATTACCGCCAGTTGAATAAATTGACCATCAAGAACAAGTACCCGCTGCTGAGGATAGATGATCTGTTTGATCAGCTTATGGGGGCTTCAGTGTTTTCAAAAATAGATTTGAGGTCAGGATACCATCAACTTAAGGTAAAGGAAGTAAATATTCATAAGACAGCTTTCCAGACTCGCTACGGTCACTATGAATTTTTGGTAATGCCCTTTGGGTTGACAAACGCACCAGCCGCATTCATGGATATGATGAATCGGGTTTTTCAACCCTATCTGGACCGGTTCGTTGTAGTATTCATAGACGACATTCTAGTATATTCCAAGACAGAAGAGGAGCATGATTCGCATCTTCGGGTAGTTCTACAGATTTTGAAGGAGAAGCAGCTGTACGCCAAGTTTAGCAAGTGTGAGTTTTGGTTAAAAGAAGTTACTTTTCTGGGTCATGTGGTATCTGCAGAAGGGATAAGAGTCGATCCTCGGAAGATTGAGGCAGTGCTGGACTGGAAACCACCTAAGTCTGTGGCGGAGATTCGAAGTTTCTTGGGATTGGCAGGTTACTACAGAAGGTTCGTTGAAGGGTTCTCATTAATTGCGGCACCTTTAACTAAGTTGTTGAGGAAAGGGGTACCTTTTGTTTGGGCTGACAAGCAGCAGGAAAGTTTCGAGAAGCTGAAAAGGATTTTGACAGAGGCTCCAGTTTTAATTCAGCCTGAGGCTGGGAAAGATTTCGTAGTGTACTGTGATGCTTCTCACACGGGGTTAGGTTTTGTGCTGATGCAGGATGGGAAGGTTGTTGCCTATGCGTCCCGGCAGTTAAGACCGCATGAGATTAACTATCCCACGCATGATTTGGAATTGGCTACGGTGGTTTTCGCTTTAAAGGTTTAGAGACATTATTTGTGTGGAGAGAAGTCTGTTATCTACACCGACCACAAGAGTTTAAAATATCTTTTAACTCAGAAGGAGCTGAATCTAAGGCAGCAAAGGTGGATTGAGCTGTTGAAGGATTATGACTGCTCGATTGAATATCATCCAGGTAAGGCAAATGTGGTGGCAGCTGCGTTAAGCCGAAAGGTAATATCAGATTTGAGAGCGATGTTCGCCCACCTTAGTTTATACGACGACGGAAGTCTATTAGCTGAACTGCAAGTGAAGCCGACATGGGTAAGTCAGGTTAAGGAGAAACAGTTATCGGATGATGTTTTGAGTGCTCGACTTCTGCAAGTACAGGATGGTGGAGTAGAGGATTACAGTTTGAACAGCAATGGAGTTTTGTGTTTCCGTGGGAAGGTTTCATGCCGAAGGATGTGGAGTTGAGGCAGATGATTCTTCAGGAAGTGCATAGTAGCCCTTACGCTATGCATCCTGGAGGAAGTAAGATGTATCGGGATCTGTGTGAATAGTTTTGGTGGCCTGGATTAAAGCGGAAAGTTACGGACTTTGTGGGAAAGTGTTTAATGTGTCAGTAGGTCAAAGCCGAACACCAGTTGCCTTCGGGGTTGTTGCAACCGGTGAAGATTCCACAGTGGAAATGGGAGAGAATCACTATGGACTTTGTTAGTGGGCTACCTCTTACGCCAACTAAGAAAGATTCGGTATGGGTGATGGTGGATCGGTTGACAAAATCCGCTCATTTCATACCTGTTCGTGTCGACTATTCTCTTTAAAGATTGGCTAAGCTGTATGTGGCAGAAATTGTGAGGTTGCACGGGGTACCAGTGTCGATCATATCAGATAGAGACCCTAGATTTACGTCACGGTTCTGGAAAGCATTGCATCAGGCTTTGGGCACAAGGCTAGACTTTAGCACAGCGTTTCATCTGCAGACAGATGGACAGTCTGAGAGAGTAATTCAGGTCTTGGAGGATATGTTGAGGGGATGTGTCATCGATTTCAGGGGTAGTTGGGAAGAGTTCTTACCATTGGCAGAGTTCGCATACAACAACAGCTACCAATCTAGTATTCAGATGGCGCCTTATGAAGCGTTGTATGGACGGAAGTGTCGCACTCCCACCTGTTGGACGGAATTAGGTGAACGCCATATTTTAAGTCCGGAAATGGTTGCAGAAATAGAAGAGAAGCTTAAGTTAATTCGAATTCGATTGAAGGAAGCGTCAGACAGACATAAATCATATACGGATCTAAAGCGAAAAGAGATAGAGTTTGCAGTAGGTGATCGGGTCTTCTTGAAAGTTTCACCGTGGAAGAAGGTGATGGGATTTGGACGTAAGGGTAAGCTAAGTCCCAGGTTTATGGGGCCTTATTGGGTTTTGAAATGTGTGGGACCAGTAGCGTATCAGTTGGAGTTACCTTCAGAATTGAAACAGATGCATGATGTATTCCATGTTTCGATGTTAAGACGTTACCGTTCGGATCCATCTCACGTTGTGCCAGTTCAGGAAGTTGAAGTAAGGCCAGACTTGTCTTATGAGGAGGAACCAATCCAGATCTTGGATCGAGATGTCAAGGTGCTAAGAAGGAAATCGGTTCCTTTGGTCAAAGTGTTGTGGCGGAATCATGGTTCGGAGGAGGCGACGTGGGAGCCAGAGAATTCGATGCGACAGCAATACCCTCATCTCTTTTGATCAGGTAATTTCGAGGCCAAAATTTCTTTAAGGGGGGTAGAACTGTAACATCCAGGATTTAGGGGCTTTGAATCTTTTATGTTTTTCTGCGTTTGTTGAGTTATGCCTGTTGCTTGGATGTGTTTGGGGGCCTCGGGAAGGCTCGGAGTTAAGCCGAAGCCTTGGTATAATTTTAGTTTTGGGCATTTTAGGAGGGAAGCTGAATGGGGACAGGACTTAAGGGTTTTTTTGTTGCGTTTGGTGGCACAAGAGGTGTAGCGGAAGAGTGGCAAGGGGGCGCCACCTAACATGCAGGGAGATGGCGTCACAAGGGGGAAGCTGAGAGAGAGGGTTCGAAACTCCCTAGCAGCACAAGGAAGTATTATTTTTGGTTCAGGCAAGAGAGGCAGCGGGATGGTAATCAAACTCTGGAGGAGAGAGGCAAGACTTGGTCAAATATTTTAAATGGATGGTGGAGAGTGATTAAGGGAGTTTGAATTATTCAAACTAGTTTGAATAAGTGGAGGAGAGGGAATTAAGGAGTGTTTCAAGGGGACGGCATGAGGGATTGAGGTGAGATGGGTTGTTAGCCGAATTTTGAATAGTGAGGGGGGGTGAGGCTTTCGGTTTTGGGTATGGGGAGTGGGTGCCGGAAGTGTTAGAAATATCAACTTTTATGTATAATAAGTTTTTCTTTTCGGCATTTGTTTCTGGTGCATTTGGAGCAAATTGGTTCATTCTTCCTTTAGTTAAAGCCGAAACATCTTCTCCCTTTTTAGCATTTTTTTAGTATCGTGTAAGCCTTGCTTTCATCTCCTAAGAGCCGAACCCTCTTACCTTTCTTCTCTCATTTTTACCACTTTCACTTAATTGCTTCAAGAACCGAACCTCAACTCTCTCTCCCTCTTCTTTTTATCTTGGTAATTTGAGTTGATTATTTCACCATCAAAAGCTGAAACAATTCTTTTCTTCTTGTGGCCAAACGTGTTTCTCATTTGATGAACCATAGCCGAACCTTCTAATCTCCTCCATTCCATTATTTCTTTCTTCTATTTGTTTACTTCTCAAGTCCCACCTCTTGGCCAAATTCCCTTTGGTCTTTTCTTTCTCTTTCGGTTCTCATCTAATCTATTCTAGACGAAATCTATCCCTATTTCTTCTCTTTGGGTTTTACTTCCGTTTTCTATTCTTCTAAAGCCGAACCTCTCTGGTGTGGTTACTTCTTTTCATTTATCGATTTGCTAGAAGATTGCCGTCACTCTCCTCTTTTCAATCTTCTCAATCGGATTCTTCTTGGTAGTGCCAGCGTTTGAAGGGTATTAGGGATAATTCGGATTCGATCAACCAGGCAATCTATTAATTCAAGTGTAGAACCCTCCAGGTTCTGTCGATTTCGATCGTTTTTATGGAATCAAGTACTAGCCAAGTAAAGGAAGGGGTTGGACATGTAGTCCCCACCCCTAAATTCAAGAAGCGAGCAGTTTCGGCGGTTCGAGATTGGCCACCGGGGTGTGGGCCAGCTTCTGAAAAGGATAAGCAGATCGCTGTGATCCCTACGAGTGAGGACGTTAGTGAGATTGATAGTTTAGTTTTTCAGGTTTACAGGTGTGTAATTATCACACTATTTCCTTAGCTTTATATATTTGTATGTGATATGCTTGAAAGCCGAAAATAGCGGTAATGGTGATTGAGTTACCTATGTTGGGTAAACCGCAAAACCAGGTCAGTATATTATACTCATGCGTTATTAATATTTGCGGATAACCTGATTGTGGGTGTATGCCAAGTATTATATATATTTCATATCATGTAACCTATCTTTTATACTATGTTGCATGTGCATGGGATATTGGGATGAAAATGATTTAAAGGGGAAGTGTATATTGGTGACTTTGTCACGATTAATGATGGCGTGGTGCCTCATTATGGATTTGGTGATTTAATCACGTGTGGAATCGATGGCTAGACCACTTATGTGGACTTTGAGCGGTGTGTCCACAAAGATGACTCCAAAGAGGTGTGTGTAGCGGATGGAGGGTTGATTGTAGAAATCCCCACAGGTGTGTATGAGGATGGACATACGGAGCGGTGTGTAGAGGATGGAATACTAGGTTGGGCTGGGCTATCATATTGATTACTTGTGCATGATGTGAGAATCCGATAATGGTTTGGGGCTCAAGCCCACTTGTGGAATTTTGTGAACTAATTGCACACTGAGTCTGGTGACTCACTCTGTTTTTTTAACAAATTGCAGGTAGCTCATGATTCTTTGGACTAGGTTAGATTGGACTCGAGGTGGCCATACTAGGGTTCTTTTATTAAACTTTATTTTGTATTATTAATCACTATTTTCTTTTGGGATATTTCTTTTTATATGTAATATGGCCACTTCAGATTTGGTAAATTTTGGATTTTTAAGTTGGGTTTTGTTATTCATTAATTATGAACTATTCGATGGAACTTTCTATCAAAAATAATCAAAATTTTCTTTGCAAACCCGTTTAAACACATTTCCTACGAAATTAAAGATATTTGTTGAACAATTCATAAATCGAAAGAGAGCTAAGTTTTGTTTTTCTCAAACATCACCTAATCGCTAGGCTAGCTAAATACCTTTTTACTTAATTAATGGGTTTTCAAATATGCCATTAAATTTGATTTTTATTAAAGAAATTTTCCAGAATTTATAAAACCTTTCAAACCCTTTTTCCTAGTGACATGCCAGATCCGGTCGTGGTGTTTGGACCGGGTTTGGGGTGTTACATGGCTCATCACAAAAACATCATCATTTCAAAAAATTACAACATGGGTTAACTAGAACACGAAACAACGATTACGAAAACGTAGAAATTAACAAAAACTGAAACCAAATCATACCTTAATTGGCTTGTGCAAGTGCCGAATATTTAACAAGCTTTCTCTTTTCTTTTCTTTCTAATTTTGGTAGAACCAAGATGAACATTCCACTATCTATTTTCTTTTTTTTTTATTCTAACATTATAATATAATGTATAAATTTTAACTTATAATTTTAACATATAAAAACATATATGTTATCATTTAATGCCGTCCACTATACTCAATTATGGCCAAATTACATCATAAGTCCTCCTCATTATAAAGACAACAACAATTAAGCATTTAACAATCATCACACAACATTTTACACTTTATGCGATTAAGTCCTTTTTACTAACTAAGCACACAATCAATAAAATCTTCACACAGAAATTTCACACAGGCCATAACACATACCGTAAACACATAGAATAATATTAAAATATTATTCTGACCTCGGATTTGTGGTCTCGAAACCACTGTTCCGACTAGGGTCTAAACCGGGCTGTTACACAATAGGCTCCCATCATCAAACAAACTAAGGCGAGCAAACATCGCCCTCAAATCAGTCATTGCCCTACGGCTCAATGCATCGGCCACCACATTGGCCTTGCCAGGGTGGTACTTAATAGTACAGTCATAGTCCTTAAGCAGCTCAATCCATCTACGCTGCCTAAGATTCAACTCCTTCTGAGTCAGGAGGTACTTAAGGCTTTTGTGGTCAGTGTAGATAATACACCTCTCATCGTACAGATAGTGCCTCCAGATTTTCAAAGCAAAGACTACGGTGGCCAGTTCTAAATCATGGGTCGTATAGTTCGCTTCATGTGTCTTAAGCTGACGAGACGCATATGCTACAATTTTACCGTTCTGCATCAGAACACAACCCAAACCCACATGCGAAGCGTCGCTATATACTACAAACTCCTTGCCGAATTCAGGCTGTACCAGAACAGGAGCCTGAGTCAGAATAGTTTTGAGCTTCTCAAAGCTAGATTTCTGCGCATCAGTCCAGACAAACGGTACACCCTTACGTAGCAGCTTAGTTAAGGGTGCTGCAATCAGAGAGAAACCTTTCACAAACCGCCGATAATAACCCGCCAGACCCAGAAAACTGCGGATCTCAGACGCATTCTTCGACTGTTTCTAATCCAGTACAGCCTCAATCTTTCTAGGATCGACTCGGATCCCAAAAAAAGTGACTTTACGAAGCCAGAACTCACACTTACTGAATTTAGCGTAGAGTTGCTTCTCACATAGAATCTAAAGTACTACTCTAAGATGCTCATCATGCTCGTCTTCAGTCTTAGAGTAAACCAGAATACTGTCGATAAAAACTATGACGAACTAATCTAGATAGGGTTAAAACACTCGGTTCATCAGATCCATAAATGCGGCCGGTGCATTCGTCAACCCGAAAGGCATAACTAGGAACTCGTAATGCCCATAACGAGTCCTAAAAGTAGTCTTGTGAATATCCGCATCCTTAACTCTGAGCTGATGGTACCCAGAACAAAGATCTATCTTAGAAAATACCGAAGCCCCTCAGAATTGATCAAATAAATCGTTTATCCTCGGAAGCGGATACTTGTTCTTGATAGTCAGCTTGTTCAACTGCCGATAGTCTATACACATCCTCATGGTCCCATTCTTCTTCTTAGCAAATAGTACCAGTTCTCCCTACGGAGACACACTGGGACGAATGAAACCACGGTCTAAAAGTTCCTGCAGTTGAGCCTTAAGTTCTATAAGCTCATTCGGTGCCATTCGATAGGGAGCAATAGACACCGGAGCTGTACCAGGAAGAAGCTCAATCCCAAATTCCACTTCCTGATTCAGAGGTAAACCCGGTAGCTCCTCAGGAAAGACGTCCGAAAAATCCCTTACAGTTCGCATGTCCTTTACAGTAGAGTCCCCAGAAAAAGAAACGCTAACATAGGCCAAGAATGCCTCACACCCCTTACGAACCAGTTTCTCAGCCACCAGTGCAGAGATCACATTAGCCAAATAATTCCAATGTTCTCCAATCATAACTACCTTATTATCCTCCTCGGTTCTCAAGATGACCCTCTTAGTCACACAGTCTAGACTGACACGGTGCTTGACCAACCAGTTCATACCCATAATCAGGTCGAACTCCCCAAACAAAAGTTCCATTAGATTAGCCAGAAATACCGACCCTTGAACCTCTAGCGAAACATCTCTATACAGTTTGCTAACCCGAACCGATTGCCCCAGTGGACTCAGTACAGTCACCTCACTAGAATTACTCTCAACCAAAATCCCCAAATTTCCAGACACAGGGCTAGCTACATAGGAATGTGTGGAACCTATGTATATCAAAGCAAGATAAGATACATCATAAATTAAGAATGTACCGGTAATGACGTCTGGAGCATCTCTATCCTCTCGGCGACGAGCAGCATAAACAAGAGCAGGCTGCCTCACCTTAGTCTGTCCAGCACCTCTGCGTGGTGTGCTCTGTCCACGACCCATACCGTTACCACCCCTAGCCTGACCACGGCCCCTCGGTGGCTGCTGAACTACCCTTTGTGGCTGCACAGTACCAGAACCTAGAGCTTGCATCTGATCGGCCTTCAGCGGACACTCCCGAATACGGTGCTCTAATGACCCACACCTTAAACAAGCCCCAGTCCTCCTCCAACACTCGCCTTGATGGCGTCTACCACAATCTCCACACAGTTGCAATCCAGTAGGAGCAACAGGAGGCCTAACTCTAATCGGCCCATCAGTCCTGGCCTTTTTCTTAGGCTTCTGTACCGAACTCGAGGGCTCTGAATCCCTCTTGTTCTTACCTCTCTCACGGTCTTTGTTTTGGCGCTCAGTGCACTTAACCTCTTTGGCGATCTTCGCCTTCTCTACCAGGACAGAAAACTCGTGCTCCCTCTGCGGAGCTATCAACACTCTCAGATTATCCCTGAGACCGTCCTCAAAATGGACACATCTCTCATACTCATCCGCTACCATGCCTCGAGCATAGCGGCTCAATCTCAAGAATTCGGCCTCATACTCGGCCACAGATCAGTCTCCCTGAGTGAGATTCAGGAACTCACGTCTCCTAGCATCAACATAACTGGCTCCCACATATTTACTCTAGAACGAAGTCTTAAAGAGCTCCCAATTCAGACAGTCAGGCTGAGTGCCCTCCTTAACAGTCAACCACTACTGGTATGCCTCGTCGCGAAGTAAGGAGACTGCACCCTTCAATTTCTGCTCAGGGGTACGGTCTAGATCATCCATAATCTTCTCTGTGGCCTCCAACCAGTACTCAGCCACATTAGGGGCGACTCCTGTGACACCCCTAAATAACTCAGCTCTATTGGACCGGAGTCGCCCAGTTACCGACCCTCGACCCCCAGATCCAGAATTAGGCCCAACGACCCTCTCCAATATCCTCAACATGGCTTGGGATGGTCACGTCGTCCCCACTGAGTGACTCGAGACCCAGTCCTCGTGAGCAAAGCAAATCGGTGTCTCACTAGTGTCTAAATTTGGCATACTGCCCAGAGAGGAAGACTCAGCTCGAGCCCCCCTACGGCCTCTACCACGGCCTCGAGTACCACATCCACGGATACCTCATGCGCTCATTATAGTTTCAAATTTTATCTACATTAAAAATTTTATGCATCAGTTTCAGTTTTTATTAACAGATGTTTTATGCATAAAGTATCAAAAATTCAGAGTTGTTTGTAAAAATTTCAGTCTTCTAACTAGCTCAGTACAGTTTCAAAAGATACTAAATATAGTATTTCAGAACAGTTTAACTAAATGCAGAAATACTTACAGGATCGACGCCGGAGACTCGGTGAACCACATTCTCAATCAGAATATTTTAAACCATTTGTAAATCTATTCTTCAAAAACCAAATTTTAAGACCTAAAAATCCACAGCCAAGTTTTGTAACCTGGCTCTGATACCACTAAATGTAACACCCCAAATTCGGCCTAGACGTTACGGTCGAATCTGACGATGTCACATGGAATGGAATTTGAAAGCGAACCTAACAAGTTAAAACCGTTTCCATTTATTATCTTCTATTAATCTCTCGTTGGTTTCAAAATCATTTTCTCGTTAATTTGATTCGCTTAAAAACATATTCAGTAGCGGAAGCTTTTTAAACCGTGATATTTTAAGAAAATCGTTTGCTTTTAGGAGAAACGTTGCGTTTAGTAAACCGAGGTTTTATTGCAGTTCAGAATTTCATGAAAACAGTTAAAAATCCCAAAACAAAAGTAAACAGTCCAAAAGTCCATATTACATCAAAATTACTCCAAAAAAAAGGAATTAAAAACCGTAAATGGAATTAAACCGCTCAGTAGACATGTGGTCACCGTAGAGTTCTCCTCCAGACCGATCCGTCTAAGTCTGGGGATTACCTGTACAGATAAAACAGAAAGGGGTGAGTTTACGTAAACTCAGTGTGTAATCCCCACAGAAAACATGCATACAGTCAAACATAACAAACAGTCAAATGCGATGCAGGCCTAAGCCTATTTCAGCTTCGAGCGCTTTGGGCCTTAGCCCGCTTCTGGCCAGATAGATATGCATTAGGGCCTAAGCCCATCACAATAACAATATCAGATATACATTAATCAGTAAACAGGGTCCTACCCAACCAGCCTCTACACACCATCTCCGTCCATCCCTACACTCCATGTGGGGTTTAAAACACCCACCCATTCCTGCACTCCAAGTAGTACTGAATGCGGCACATAATCAGTAAATTGCAGTTGAGCTGCCAGATAATAGGCTTAAGAGCCTTTCAGCACACTTCCTGCAAATATCAACATCCCAACCCAATGCAATGCAACATACAGTATATGACATGCTAATACATGAGTATCAGTTATTCATACAGTTCAGTATTCATTCATATAATCATCATACATATAGTTCACGCATTTAAGGGTCTAAGTAGTGCTTATCGACCCAACAGTAGGTTCACAATTGACTTGGGCGACCCGTGCAACCTTAGAACACATTTTAGTTAAATGGGCTCACACGCCCATGTGGCCTGTCCGTGTGGGCCCACACGCCCGTGTGGCCCATACGGCCCAATTTGGCCTTGGCCGTGTGGATCACACGGCCTGGCCCAGAATCCCACACGCCCGTGTGGAGTACCCGTGTGGCCCATAAGGCCCAAATCAGTCTAGCCCGTGTGTCACACACAGCCTATTTGGCCATCACACGGCTGTGTCTTGCGCGCACGGCCTGGCCTCGTCGATCACACGCCCGTGTTATAGCACACGGCCTACTACACGGGTGACCACACGCCCGTGTAGCGTCGACCGTGGGGTTTTCAGCTTTCACTGAAACCCTATTATCAGCGTTTTTGGGTACACACCTGGTAACGTTTCGATGCAAAACCACTCTCGAGCCTCCCAAAAGCCTAAAATCGAAAACACAACACTCGAAATCAGTCTTAAAATCTGCTTAAACTGAAATCACGTAATCGACAGTATTTTAATCAAACGTTTAACACTTACACAACAACCCTGAGTGATTCAGCTACGATTCTGAACGAGGAGAGCCTCTAACCTCTTGATTCGCTGTTGCCAAAACCAACAATGAGTCTCCGAACGACAATTGATATTTCCTTCTTTTTTATATATTTATTTTTGCCAAAACGATCGAGATTTTTTTTCTCGGGCACTTTATATGAGGGTTATACTAGTCATACTAAACTAATTAGTCTAAATATAGATAACCTAAATTTTTTAACTTCAAGCTAAATTTACAATCTAAATAAACAACATAGGTATATGCTCCTAACCAATCACTTGTATTTCTATAAACTTAAGCACCAACATAAAACACAAAATAAAAAATTTAAAAACGACTCACAACAAAACAAAATAAAAGAAATTTTTAAAAAAATTTAAAAATTTTCCTATCACCCCTACACTTTATTCAGCACATTGTCTCTAATGTACAACAAAAATATAAAGGAAAAAGGTTACTCAATTAGTGTTAAAGGTCCATAGAAAATGGTGGGATTGACTCTTCCTTGTTGTTTCGGCTCGAATATGTAGTGCCTTATAACTTGTGGTGTTCCTATATAGAAAAAGAAAACCCTCAAAGAAAATATATATAATAATATTTTTTGAATAAAGAAATTGTTTTAACAAAAACAAAAAAATTTAAAGTAAAATCCCTCATAAATCGACGAAGATGTCATCGCCGAACTCATCCGTGCCATCATCGTGCTCGTCTAAGATGACTCTCGCTGTATCACCTTTCAATCTGGATGGTCTGGCTGGCGTAGGCTGGGAGGTGCCAGAGGGTGGAATGGGTGGTGCTATGCTTGTCGGGGTGACCCATTATGGGGCCATCCAAAGTCAAGTCGGTCCACTTTCTCGTCATGTTGGGCCATCTATAATGTCTGACGCTCGATGCGGGCTGCTATATGTCAAAACCACTTCTTTCTTGTTGGATTTTCTGGAACCTTCTGAGATCGGAGTACTTGTGGTGGTACGGGTTGGGGTTCCTCCATCAATTTCAGGAGCCCATGGTCTTTCGAGTACCCTCGGTGTACGACCATCTCCTCATTTCTTTGTTTTACCCGATCAGCGTGTTGATTACAGAACTGCACATATATGACATCATTTAAAATGCCCTTTGATGGGTAAGTTGGTTCCTCGGGATCAATCATCGCTCCAGCCTGCCTGCACATCTCTGTAATTAAGTGCGGGTATTGGAGCCCTCGTGTGTGCCCTTCGACACATTGTCGCATGTTGTAACATCTCATACTCAGTCCAGTCGTCGAACTCGAGCTATGAAATGCCACATTAGCCACCTAAGTGACTCTTCGGTCGAACACCAACCGAACCTCCAACACATAAAACATGTTCAGATTTGAGAAAGCACAAGCTCATGAACTAACATCGCTTGCTTCATGACACGCAGGATTAATAATATGCAAACCTACACCATTTGTAAAAGCTTGACTTCCCATTCCCTCGCGAACGACCCCTACGCATTTAGGTTATGCGAACACATTTCGCAGGGTTTCTCAAATTTCACGTTTCAAAAAATATTAAAGGTTCGCAGGTATCAGTTCACCAATCGTTAGGGTTTGTACTTTGCATAGTTCGACAACGAAGCCGCTTTGCAGCAACTTTGGCGAACTCTATATAAGTTAGTCAGTTTTGATTATTTCATGCATTTGCTTATGGCATACACTCTGTTAGAAATTAAATTCTTAAGCATAACCTTGTAAATTAGGAAAACATCAAACCAGTCTTGGACTATATTTGTATACTTAAAATTAAAGTATATATATATATATATATATATATGGTTTTATCAGTTTGCAAAAAAGTATTATTGAAAAAATACATAAATAAACTAAGTCCTAGAACAATCGGCGAAGCCAATAGATAAAAAGATATTTCTAATTCCAAGCGGAATCCCACATTGCCTTTAAGTCCAGAGTTCGTTTGTACCACCTATTCAGTGTTTATGCCTCACCTGGATCACCCGCTTCGCTGCTACACACCGTGTGATCTAATTTTCTACAGTGTTTAGAAAAGAGTGTGTGAGCTGTTGTAGGCCTAGTGAATGTACATAAAAATCACATAACATGCACAAAACATAAGTTGGTTAAATAGTAAAACACAAATTTATTCACATATTCTTTTCTGTTGGATAAACGAATCTCCTTATGACTCCCCACTTTAACTCAGAGTCCAACATATCCCATAAGTGTAGCATTAAGCTAACGTTCTCCATCACACCAACATATCTCATTGAATGGAGCTTGACTCGACATTCCCTTATTTCTCCTAACATGTCCCAGGGTCTCTCGCCCAAACCATAAAACATAAGGGTGAGTACTCACAATCCTATGGTGTAACACCCCTAACCCGTATCCGTCGCCAGAGTAGGGTTACGAGGTATTACCGATCAATTCACAACATATAGCATTCATTTATCAAACATAAAGCATTCATTCTCCTAAATCATTCAACACAATTACATTGTCCCTTATAAGGGCCGACGAGGCCTTAAACATGCTTTTCAAGTGGTTCGGGACCTAACCGGTAACATACGAAAATTTTTGGAAACTTAGAAAAATTTCAACCATACAGGGGTCACACACACGTGCGAACAGGTCGTGTGCCTCACACGGCTCCAGACACGCCCGTGTCTCAGGCCGTGTGGAAGCACGGTATACATAATGACTTGGGTCACACGGCCAACCACACACCCGTGTGTCTAGCCTGTGTGCCCTTCGAAGTGGCCACACACGCTCATGTGCCAGGCCGTGCCAAACCTTTAGGGTATACTGACTTATGCAACATGGCCAAGTCACACGCCCGTGTGCTAGGCCGTGTGCCAATTAGGGTGTATATTGACTTGTACCACACGGCCAGTCACACGCTCGTGTGTAAGACCGTGTAGATCATACTGACTTCAATTCAATTTCAACACCAGGTGATAAACCAAAATAGTAACATATTTTAAGCCCACATTTAGCATACTTTTGGATGAATTATCCCTTTATTTATGTAAAAAGGTGCTCTTAATCCTTTCTTTTCATGTCTTATACTCAGGAAAGCACCCAAGAATAAAAAGAATGAGAAACGGGCTCAAAACGGACCAAAATGGGCCAAAGAAGAAATCGACACGGCCTAAACTAAAGCCCACACGACCGTGCCTCCTCAAATATACTAGAACACGGTCTGATGTCGATCTACACGGCCGTGCCTCATTAACGGAGTCCAACACGGCTTGGCCACGATTCACACGGGCGTGTGCCATGGCCGTGCCCCTGCCGTGGAGGAGAGTAATTTCACTTGGAAAAAGATACTTAGGGGAAAAGAAACCTATTTCAAAAGCCTATATAAAGACCCTAAGTATAACCTAGAAGAGGGCGGTTAGCTAGGCTAAGGAGCCGAAGAGGTCAGATTTGTGGGAAACTCTCAAGGGATAGCCAGTTGATCCATCTCAGGAAGCTGGAATTCTACTCAAGACGGAGGATATCCTTCAATTCCTTCAGGGAGTTTTAGGGATTTCTTATGTTTTGTTTTATCTTTTCTTCTGAGATGTTTTTCTTTATTATTATGAACTAAACCCTCCAGATACCTGAAGGGGGATGAAACCTAGATGAATCTTGTTATTGTTTTCTGAACTATATGATAAATACTTGATTTGTTCTTAATTATGTGTGCTTAATTCTTGTGTTGATATTTTGCCGATATTAATTCAAGTATGATGTGCTTAGGTGGTGGAGCAAAAGTCCCTGCCTATTCATAGATCTAGCATAATTACAGCGGAGTTGATCGCACGCCTAGAGATAGGGTGACGAGATTTTGCCGGATTAGGGTGAAACCTAATATGGGAGTCCATAGATCGATTTACTGCTATTCTAGGGGTTTTAATTAGAAAGAGATTTCAATTAATCAACCTAGGGTTAGACGTTATTCGCCTCGAGAGAGGGTTTAATATAAATTTGGGAGTCCTACGGATCAAGTCAAGTGAATAAATCGTCTGGTTCAGTGTTAGATAACAAGTGAACTCTTGGTGGATTCTTCCTAAGGGTATCGTCTTAATCAACTGAGTTTTCCCAAGTGTTTCCCAAATTCATTCTTTTTTTCTTTGCGTCTTTAGCTTAGTAATTTGTTAATTTAGATTAATAAACAACTTCTCTTATTTTAGGCTAAATAATAGAAAGAAAGTTAGTATTAGTACTTTTAGTTCCTTTGGGTTCGACAATCCGGTCTTGCCTAAGCTATACTACTGTTCGATAGGTGCACTTGCCTCAATCGTTGTTATAGTTAATTCCAGGATCGATCATTATAAATTTAAAACTCTGAAATACAACGATCAAGTTTTTGGCGCCATGTTAGAAACTAAAATATTAAGAAAGCTCTATTTTTATTACTTTAGCCATTATTTTTATTTTCTGCAATTTACTTTTATTTTTAAGTTTAAATTTTAACTTTGCTAAATTTCCTTTCTTTCTTTTCCTAGCAGGTACCTCTAGTTTATAACTAGAAGGAACTCGAGAGGACCACTAGTATACGACAGTGATATTGAAGCTACCGCTCGTAGAAATCGCAGAGAAATTAGGCGAGCCCTAAATTACACAAAAGAAGAGCGAGAAGACAGATCCAATCCTACTGAAGGGATGGACGAAAATAATCCACCACCACAAGATGTGGCAGAAAATAATGCTCCACGTACTATGTATGATTATCCTAAACCTCATTTAACAGGAGCAGAATCTAGTATTGTTAGGCCTGCTATAGCTGCTAATAATTTTGAATTAAAGCCTAACACTATACAAATGATTCAACAATTTGTTCAATTTGATGGTTTGCAGGACGAAGATCCAAACACTCATATAGCTAATTTTTTAGAGTTCTGTGATACCTTCAAAATAAATGGCGTTTCTGATGATGCCATAAGGCTTCTAAGTATTTCCCTTTTCATTAAGGAATAAAGCCAAACAATTGGTTAAACTTCGTTACCACGAGGGTCAATCACTACATGGGATCAAATGACCAAAATTTTTTATTAAAATATTTCCCACCGCCAAAACGGCCAAATTACGGAATGATATCTCTTCTTTTGTGTAGATGGATTTAGAGACATTATACGACGCATGTGAGAGATATAAGGATCTCTTGGGAAGGTGTCCGCACCATGGTTTACCCTTGTGGCTCCAAGTCCAGACTTTCTATAACGGCGTAAACCCCTCAACGAGGTAACTAATTGATTCAGCCGCCGGTGGAACCCTGAACAATAGAACTCCTAAAGCAGCTTACGAGTTTATTAAAGAGATGTCACTGAATAACTATCAGTGGCAGGTTACAAGGACCAAACCAACAAAATCAGCCGGAGTTTTCAACATAGATGTAGTAACCATGCTATCAACACATGTAGAGATGATGAATAAAAAGCTTGATAGTTTGTGTTCTTCGCAGGTACTTCCAGTGATGCAGTGCGACATAAGTGGAACGTGGCAAATTCTGAGTACCCACCCTACCAACCGGGCACAGAGAGCGAACATATGAACTATATAGGTAACAATTTCAGATCTAATAATAACCCATATAGTAATAATTATAACCCAGGTTGGAGGAACCACCCAAATTTTTCGTGGGGAAGTCAAGGAAATCAAGGAAATCAAAGACAACAACCTCATCAAAATTTCCAAAATCAGCCCTATCCACAGGAGAAAAAGCCGAACCTTGAAGAGATGCTGATAAGATTCATGGCATCCACAGAAAACCGTCTCCAAGACAATGAAACCACCCTTAAGACCCAACAAGCATCGATCAAAGGGATCGAGAGCCAAGTTAGGGAAGTCACTAAGTCAGTTGAGGAAGTTTCTAAGTCGGTTGGACAACTCGCGGTCGGCGATGTCCGAACGATCGCAAGGGCGTCTACCAAGCAACACTGAGATTAACCCAAAGGAGCAAATCCAAGCCATAACAGCTCAAGAAAGTGAAGGATTAGACGAACCCAGTCCAATACAAGGAAACGAGGTAGAAAAAGGTAAAGTTGAGGTAACACAAGAAAAACCAAAACCGGTAATCAAGGAGTACCAACCTCGTATACCATATCCCGGCGTTAACGAGAGATCGACACGAGAGGAACAGTTCGGTAAGTTTCTTAAACTTTTAAAGAAATTACATATTAACTTACACTACTTGAAGCTCTTTCACAGATGCAGATTCGAGGAAATTTTTAAAACATCTCTTGACAAACAAATGCAAATTAGACGAGGATCCACATGTGGAATTAAACGCAGATATGCTCAAAGAATGTTACTGAATAGACTACCACAAAAGCTAAAAGATCCAGGAGTTTTACAATTCCATGTTTAATTGGTAGACTAACTGTTGATAATGCGTTAGTCGATTTAGGGGCAAGCATAAATGTCATGCCTTATAAATTGTTTAAACAATTAGGTCTAGGGAAACCCAAACAAACTAGGATGAGCATTCAATTAGCTGATAAAACTGTTAGAATTCCTAGGGGTATTATCGAATATGTTCTTGTAAAAATTGACAATTTCATTTTCCCAGTAGATTTTGTTGTCTTAGACATGGATGAGGATAATTCGATTCCCTTAATTTTAGGAAGACCCTTTTTGGCAACTGCCAGGACTAAAATTGATGTTGATGCAGAAGAACTCATACTTCGTGTAGGTAATGAGACGGTCACCCTCAAGGCTCTTGACTCAGCCAGAACATCGAGTAATCAAGGTGAGAACGTAAATTCTACTAATAACCATTCGGTTAACCCTTATTTTCAGGAAGCACCACAAAAGAATACAACTGAACCCGATCCTAAACCCCATACCAACAAGGAAGTAGCTCATAAAGATCGAAGGATTCAGATCGATGATCTAGACGAGTGGAAGACACACTTCAAGGAAAAATTAGGGATACACGGCGAAGAACCGGAACCACACAAGGTAAAACCGAAGGAGCCCCTGTAAGAGCTCATAGGAGCAACAAACCACTTCAAAATAGGAGACCAGTGCTCATTAGATAAGCCAGATCCTCGAATATCTCCTCCTGACCTAACATAAACAAAGAAATACCTTTTAGGGTAACGAAAGTTTTCCCATACTGAATGATGAGGTAAGTAATCCTATTTTTGGTACTTTTACTATAAACGCATCTCGACTTAAAATTTTTCACGAGTATAAAACTGATAGCATGAGGAAGGACTTTCAACTCCTCAAACCACCCTGGCAATGCAAACGAGAGGAGAGTCTAGCTAAAGACTTTAAACGAGCGCTTCTCGGGAGGCAACCCGAGCACTAACCCCATTAACTTTTACATTTTTATTTTTTCTTATTTATTCTATTTTATCCTTTCTTTATAGTATCTAGCTTTAAACTAACCAAAAAGTGTAGATTTCCAGGCCACACGGCCTAGCACACGGCCGTGGCTGTGTGGATGCCCCGGATCACCATACTGACTTGGCAGAGGTGGTACGAGTCAGAGAGAATTAAATCTTCGAAGTCACGGACTCTAACCACTGCCCCACGGGCACCGACAGAATGCCACGACCGTGCGACGCGGCCGTGGACGACACTGACTTATCACCAACGGGCGTGGCAATCTGTAAAACGGGCGTGGGTGAACCAACACGCCTATACACACGGCCGTGTGAATCGACACACCTAAGGCGCACGGGCGGGGTTGTACCAGGTTTGAAAATCTATTTAACCCCCCTCCCTTCCCTCTTCTCCTATTAACTTACAACCTTCAACTTTTCATTTTTTTCCTACTCCTTTTGTCTATACCCTTGAGCTACACCAAAACAATGCCAAAGAAGCGGAAGAAGCCAAGCAAAGTCTCCTCAAAGGAGACCAATCTATATAAGTTCATGCCGGCCACTTCAATCACTCGCCAAGCCAAGGGTCTTTGAGACCAATTATCTGTTCTTTTATTTTTATCTTCTCCCTTATTTTCCTTCTCTTTAACACTCTTATGCTTAATTTAGTTTATTTTATCCTAGTTTCTTAGTGTCAGGTTTTAAAGGCTGCTTGGAAATCACACCACGACCGCCACCACCTCACCACAGCCTTAGAGGTTACACCCACCTCGCGAACCATCCAACGATAAGGACATACGGTCCATTAATTTTTCTTTTAATTTTATTTTAATTTTCAATTTATTTCACTTTAGCATGCTTTTCTTTAATTTTATTAGTATAGTTTTAATTATCGTGTCTTAATAATCCCTGGCTAATCCTCTACGAGCTACCCAATTTCTTCATCTAGCGCAAGATCATCATCCAGACCGACCCCTCCAACTTATCTTTCACCACGACCTCTGCCAACTCAAGGAATCCATCCATAATTCAGGGAGTTTCACTTATCCCCATATCTTCTGATCTGAACATTATATTTATATTATCTATCTTTGTACATTGAGGATAATGTACATCTTAAGTATGGGGGGGTGAATCTTAGACGTGCCTAACTTTTTTCATTATTCTCAAAATCTTGAATTTAGTCTTGTTTTTAAGTAAACTCCTCATATTACTAATTAGGATGAAATTTGTAATGATTTATGATTGATATGTTTTAGATTAAGTCATTGATAATTGTGCATTGATAATTAAATTCTAAGAATACTAGAGAATCAAGCATGATAAGTCCATTTTTTTTCAATTAAAATTTGCTAGGTTGTCCACCTGAATTTGAATATTACTTTGACGTTTGAAATTTATGAGGTTGATGTCAAAAATACCCATAATTTTGTGAGTTTTTGAGCCTTATAGAGCATATATTCTTTTTCATGCTCACTTTATTGATTATGAGTATGTTAACATTGATCTGTTATTCTAGAACTTGCCTCGTTTATACAAATCGAGACCACACCGATGATTTGATATACAGAGATGATTAAGGCACCTAGGTTTTAACCCACTAACTCATTAAAAGCCTACCTTCACAATTAACCCCTAGTGAACCCCTTTTAATCCTAACAACCCTTTTTATTGACATAACCACTAATATTAACCCAAAACCCTTTGTATTTGTTATCACCATTCTTTTTCGACTTCCCTTATATTGAGATTTGACTTGATTAAGCTACCTAATTATTTCATCCTAGTATATGAATAGATGTATTATAAAAAATAATCGAAGTATAGTCGTTATTCATTACTAGTTTTGTGATTAAGTGAGCTTATACGTTTTAATTCCAAATATTGAAGAAGAATCTCGTATTATTAGTTTAAAGTTTCAATCCATTATGTAATTATTCAGTTTATTATTTCTAGTTAGGTATTTTGTCAATTCAATCTCGATTCTAACCCTCTAATTCAGCCTTTATCCACACCTTTAACCCAAGCC
This sequence comes from Gossypium sturtianum, assembly GCA_025698515.1. Classification (NCBI taxonomy): domain Eukaryota; kingdom Viridiplantae; phylum Streptophyta; class Magnoliopsida; order Malvales; family Malvaceae; genus Gossypium; species Gossypium sturtianum. Next base: position 36,067,238 of record CM046950.1, read on the forward strand.
CCATTACAACCATGTTAAAGACCTTTTGATTTGTGCATCATCTCATATTATAGTGGTGGAGATTTGATTTTCAGGCAAGCCTATGGGATTAACTTTTCATGTTCGACTTTTGAGCGCTTTTTCCTGAACCTTAAACACTTTGAGTGATTTGAGTGAATCTCTAGTGAGGATGTCAATCCTTGTCGGTTTTGAATTAAAGGTAATTATTTAGATAAGGGGAGACGCCTATATTTTCGAGCTACAAATCTATGACTTAGATTGTTTGAATCCTTAGAACTCTTTGAATTGAATTATCCATGTATAAATTATCTATCAATTATGATAAAACATCGTTGATAGGAATTATGAATTATAGAAAGTTTGTTTTAATTGTAAGTTGAGAACTTTGCTTGAGGACAAGCAAAACCTTAAGTGTGGGGGTATTTGATAAACCGAAATAGTAACATATTTTAGGCCCACATTTAGCATACTTTTGGATGAATTATCCATTGATTTATGTAAAAAGGTGCTCTTAATCCTTTCTTTTCATGTCTTATACGCAGGAAAGCACCCAAGAATAAAAAGAACGAGAAACGGGCTCAAAACGGACCAAAATGGGCCAAAGAAGAAATCGACACGGCCTAGACTAAAGCCCACACGGCCTGATGTCGATCTACATGGCCGTGCCTCATTAACGGAGTCCAACATGGCCTGGCCACGATTCACACGGGCGTGTGCCATGGCTGTGCCCTTGCCGTGGAGGAGAGTAATTTCACTCGGAAAAGGATACTTAGGGGTACAGAAGCCTATTTCAAAAGCCTATATAAAGACCCTAAGTATAACCTAGAAGAGGGCGGTTAGCTAGGCCAAGGAGCCGATGAAACACCCCAAACCCGGCCCACGAGTCTTGACCGGATCTGGTATGTTCCTCGAGTGAAGTGATTCAAAAACCTCTTGATTACTTTTGGAAAATTCGGATGGGTTTGAAAGAAATTTTAAATTGTGTTGGGCTTGGGTTGAAAACGAGCTTATCTTATATTGAAAACTATTTGTTTTTAGGGTGTCCAAAACAATTAGAGTTCATTTTTAAAATAAGCTTACTTAGTCTTTAATTTGATAAAAATTTCGTAACATAATAATTTCAAATAAAAAAAAAACAAAACATGTATAAAACAGTTCACACTATGGCCTTATTAAATCAAAATTTAAAACCCGAAATAAACCAAAGTATATAAAGTATAACATGTCCAAAATTAAATAAAATCCCGAACTGAGCATGGCCACCACTAAGCTCCTGCCGACCCGGTCCATCACTGAGTGTCATCTGAAAGAAAATATTCCCAACTGGTGAGTCAAACCGACCCAATGTGTAACCAACGCTAAATCCCAATAGTTTAGGCATATCAGTTCATACATGTTCATATAGTTAAATAAATATATAATGATGCAACCCGAACCCAAACCTAGATGCCATCCGCTACACATCACCCCGTACCAACCGTCACACCGTGGGGACTACTAAGTCAACCCTCCATCCGCTACACATCATCGAAGCGCGCACGCAATGACGTGCTCATCGCCCTTATAAATTCGTGGCGAGCCACCACATAATAATTTGTGACATAAGTCACCACATTCAAATTATGTGACCGGTCACCTCATTCATATATTGTGACCAAGTCACCACATTCACATATTGGGGAATAAAACCGCCAATCACTTCCCCTTTCATAATCACCCATATGCCCATGTCATACATTTCATGCAATATCATGCCTTATTTCACATTCTTATCACAGTTCACATAGGTGCCATATCACATATCCATAATAAGATAACTATAGTAGTAGTAAATTAACATACCTGAGTACTTTGTACCATTGCATGGTACCTTTGGCCACATTCATATTATTGTAAACACACATAATTAATTTAAGCCGTAATCTAATAAGGTTTAGTGTGGGGTACACACTGTATCAATGCTTTCACGAAAACCCAAAACTGATCTAACGCTTTAGATCCTTAGTCCCTACATTCGGCCAACATCTTAATATTTAAACAAAAGCCTATTCGGCTATAGAATCAAATCCCGAAGGATTAACGAAACCAATTCCTCACCTTGCTGCCGATTTGAATATTAATCAAATCCCGAAATTTGTAGTCTTTCCTCCTTGCATTAAATCACTTGACTAGGTTAGTTTTCGGCTTTTTAATAAAATAAGGAATAGATCTAGGTTGCTAAATAGGCTTTGGCCGAATACACATGTTCACTTACCCTGTGAATCTTAATCCCGGAAACAACCACTTGATTGGAGGTATCTGTCGAAACCATTATGGCATATGTTAGATCCAAATTAATCGTAATGAATGGCCCTTGGCCGAATACATGCCTTACCTTAGATAACCGAATTCTGAATGCTCTCCCCTAGAAGTCGGCTATTCCAAAACAAATCCCGAAATTCCTATCCAAACCGCTTTGCTAAGGGATCACAAAAGATCTCTAACTTGGTTGTTATTCGGCCAAGACTGAGAAGAGATGAGGTGGGAGAATTTCGGTAATGGCTTGGGGAATCAATGAAGATTCGGCTTCAATGGAAAAAGGAAAATAACATTGTGGTTTGGCCTTTTAAGAATATGGAGAGGGAGAGTGTGAAGCTTAGGAGTTTCGGCAATGGTGAATATAGAAGGAAGAAGATTTCAGCTTGACAAAATAAAAAGAGAAAAGAGGATATTGCTAGAGAATTCGGCAGAGAGAAAGGAAGGAAAAGGAAAAGAATGAATAATGGCCTTAATTCCTCCTTTGGCCGAAAATACTAACCTTAGTCTCCCCCAATCGGCCAACTCTTCTCTCTCAATCCAATCCCTTGTTTTTCTCTTACTTTATCTCTTATCTTTATTTATTCAAAATAAATAAAATAAATCTACATTTATCTATCTATTTAGCCAAATTTTTATAAGGAATTATCCAAGTCAAATCCTCATCCATCTAGTCTCCCCATGCCGTCCATCACCTTCCCATTGCCAAAAAATAAAAATTCCCTTATTGCTTTCCTTGTGGCTCGAACTCAAGACCTCCTTGTACTGCATATGGCGTCACTTACACGGGCTTTAAGTGGCGCCTCCAAGCCACTTAGACAAGCCCCATTTCTGTGTCATATTTCCCTTACAAATTTCTTTAAGGCCTTATCAAGCTTAGCTCCTTTTAAACTTAAAAATCCAATAATTTCTAAGGCATTTAACTATACACTAAGGTTCACAAAAATTCATAGAACACATTCAAAATATTCATAAGCATGCTACATCATCTAATTTAGTATTAATGCATAAGCCATAATCCAGATATTACAGCTTCTACCCCTTAAAAATAATTTCGACCTCGAAATTACAGCTAAAATAAGTGAGGGTATTATTGTCGCATTGCTTCTTCGCGCTCCCACGAAGCTTCTTCCGATCCGTGTGATTACGCCATAACACTTTGACCGAAGGAATCGACTTCCTTCGCAACACTTTCACATCTCGTTCCAAGATCTGAATCGGCTCTTCCTCGTAGGACAAATCCGGCCTTAATTCCACCTCTTCAACCGGAACTACATGAGATGGATCTGATCGATAACAACGTAGCATAGAAACATGGAATACGTCGTACATCTGCTTCAACTCCGGCGGCAAATCTAACTGGTATGCCACTGGTCCAACTCGCTTTAATACCCGATAAGGTCCTATAAACCTTGGACTTAGCTTCCCTTTGCGACCAAATCTCATCACCTTCTTCCAAGGCGATACCTTCAGAAACACTTGATCTCCCACATCAAATTCTATTTCTTTCCTCTTAAGATCTGCGTATGACTTCTGCCTGTCAGATGCTTCCTTCAACCGTGCGCGAATTATCTCAACTTTCCCTTCAGATTCTCGCCACAATCTCTCGACCCAAAACTCGCTGTTCCCCAATTCCGTCCCAACACGTAGGAGTGCGACACTTTCGTCCGTCTGACGCTTCATACGATGCCATCGATCGGCATGGCTTGATAGCCGTTGTTGTATGCAAATTTCGCTAACGGCAAATATTCTTCCCAACTTCCTCTCAAGTCTATCACACATCCTCAACATATCCTCTAACACTTGGATTACCCGCTCGCATCGCCTGTCCGATCGTGGATGAAAACCCGTAGTGAAATCCAATTTAGTGCCCAAAGCCCGATGTAGAGCCTTCCAAAACCGAGGACGTAAACCTTGGGTCCCTATCTCGAAATAATTGATAGTGGCACTCCATGCAACCTCACAATTTCCGCCACATATAACTTTGCTAACTTCTGCAAAGAATAATCAACTCTTACCGAAATGAAGTGCGCGGACTTGGTCAACCGGTCCACTATCACCCATACCGAGTCCTTCTTAGTAGGCGTAAGGGGAAACCCACTAACGAAGTCCATGGTAATTCTCTTCCACTTCCACTGCGGAATCATTATCGGTTGAAGCAATCCTAACGGAACTTGGTGTTCAGCCTTGACTTACTGACACGTCAAGCATTTTCCTACAAATTCGGTAACTTCCCGCTTAAGACCAGGCCACCAAAACTGTTCCCTTAAATCCCTGTACAACTTAGTACCTCCAGGATGCATAGCATAGGGGCTACCATGCGATTCCTAAAGAATCCTCTACCTTAAGTCCTCATTCTTCGGCATACAGACCTTGCCCTTGAAACATAATACTCCCTCGTCATTAATACCGTAATCTTTCAACTCTCCATTCTGCACTTGCCGTAGCTTAGCACTTAGATCCTCATCCACTAACTGACTTCCCTTTACCTCATTCAGCCATGACGGCTTAACTTGCAACTCTGCCAGCAGACTTCCATCGTCATACAAGCTCAGATGTGCAAACATTTCCCTCAAATCCGACACCACTTTCCGACTTAAGGCATCTGCCACTACATTCGCCTTGCCCGGATGATACTTTATGGAACAATCATAATCCTTCAGTAATTCCACCTACCTTCGCTGTCTCAAGTTCAGCTCCTTCTGAGTCAACAGATACTTAAGACTCTTGTGGTCCGTGTACATCACTGACTTTTCTCCATAAAGATAATGCCTCCATACCTTAAGAGCAAAGACCACTGCCGCCAATTCCAAATCATGCGTCGGGTAGTTAACCTCGTGTGGCCTTAATTGTCGAGATGCATAAGCTACAACCTTCCCGTCTTGCATTAGAACACATCCTAATCCTGTGTGAGAAGCATCACAGTACACCACAAAGTCCTTTCCTGCCTCCGACTGAATCAAAACCAGAGCTTCAGTCAAAACTCTCTTAAGCTTCTCAAAGCTCTCCTGTTGCCTATCTGTCCAAACGAAAGGTACCTCCTTTCTCAACAACTTTGTCAACGGTGCGGCTATTGATGAAAATCCTTCCACAAACCTTCTGTAGTAGCCTGCCAATCCCAAGAAACTTCGAATCTCAGCCACAGACTTAGGTGGTTTCCAATCCAGCACTGCTTCGATCTTCCTAGGATCCACCCTTATCCCTTCTGCAGACACTACATGCCCTAAGAATGCAACCTCCTTAAGCCAAAACTCGCACTTGCTGAATTTGGCATATAGCTTCTTCTCCCTTAACACTTGCAACACTTTCCGGAGATGCTCGTCATGTTCTTCCTCAGACTTGGAGTATACTAGGATATCGTCGATGAACACAACGACGAACCGATCCAAGTAGGGTTGAAAAACCCGGTTCATCATATCCATGAATGCGACTGGGGTGTTCGTCAACCCAAACGGCATTACTACGAACTCATAGTGTCCGTATCTTGTTCGAAAGGCTGTCTTATGGATATCTGCTTCCTTTACCTTAAGCTGATGATATCCAGACCTTAAATCTATCTTCGAGAATACCGCTGCCCCTTTAAGCTGATCGAACAAGTCGTCTATCCTTGGCAAAGGGTACTTGTTCTTGATGGTCAGCTTATTCAGCTGACGATAATCTATGCACATACGCATAGTCCCATCTTTCTTCTTCACAAACAAGACCGGTGCTCCCCATGGAGACACACTGGGTCGAATGAACCCACGATCAAGCAACTCTTGGATTTGAGCCTTGAGCTCAACCAACTCCTTCGGTGCCATTCTATACGGAGCGATAGATACTGGCGCCGCCCAGCAAAGAAGTCAATTCCAAACTCCACCTCCACAATCCGGGGTATTCTGCAACTCCTCCGGAAAGACATCCACAAACTTTTTCTTTGTTCTAACTCCACTAACTCCCCTTCTTTGGCATCCAACGCCTAAACAAAAGTCGAAATGTCTTGCACCCTTTCCGAACCATTTTATCACCTTTAAGGCGAGACTACGTTAGACAAGTAGTTTTTTCTTTCTCCTATCATAATTATCGCCTCATCCTCCTGGCGTCTTTAACTCCATTCGCTTAGTCATTGCACAATCCAATATAGCCCTGTGTTCCACTAGCCACCCATACCAAGTATGAGATCGAATTCTCCAAGAGTAGTTCCATTAAGTCGCAGAGAATACCATTCCTTGAATCTCTAGAGGTACTCTCCAAAAGATCTTATTCACCACTACGCTTTGACCTATTGGGCTTACTACGCTCATCTCCTATCCGAAAGTTCGAGTCTATGCCTAGTGTTTCAACTACACTACTTGCAACATAGGAATGGGTCGAGCCCACATCAATCAAAGCAAAGTAAGGCTTGCCAAATATAAGGAACGTACCGGTTATGACGTCCGGTGCGTCTCCGTCCTCCCTTCGGTGAACCACATACATTAGATCCGGCTATCTTGCTTCAGTATTACCAACACCTCGGCCCGGTGTTCCTCGTCCCCTTCCAGCACCGTTACCTCTACCATTCGGACCACGACCTCGCCGAGGTCTGTCCCCTCTACCACCGATTGTCATTCCGCCTGTTTGGTGGCCCCGTCTATCATTATAGGACAGTCCTTGATCACGTGTTCCTTAGACCCACACTTAAAGCATCCTCTCGTTTTCTTCCAACACTCTTCTAAGTGCTTTTTCCCACACACAGTAAAAGTACGGTACTGCCCGCCTGTACCAACTTGCTGACCTCGCGGCCCATCAACTCTAGGCCTCTTTTGAGCGTTCCCAGCTGACCCTGCTGGTCCAAACCCTCTTTTCTGCCTATTCCGATCAGAGTTCTGCCTTACAGAGTCCTTAACTCCTTCGGCCACTTTAGCCTTCTCCACTAGTACGGCAAATTCCCGCTCCTGCTGCGGGGCTATCAACAACCTTAGGTCATCCCTAAGTCCGTCCCCAAATCGGACACACCGTTCATGCTCCGTAGCCACCACTCCTCGAGCATATCGACTTAACCTTAGGAATTCAGCCTCGTACTCCGCCACGGATTTGTTCCCTTGAACCAACCCCAAAAATGCCTTTCTCTGCGCATCAATATAATGTGTACCAACATACTTCTTCTGGTAGGCTATTTTAACATATTCCCGGGTAAGATTCTCAGCTATGGCACCATCCCGAACTGTGAGCCACCATTGATAGGCTTCATCGCGTAGTAGCGCCACCATTCCTTTCAGCTTCTCATCAGCAGTTAAATCGAGCTCATCCATGATTCGCTCTGTCGCCTCCAACCAATACTCAGCCGTACTGGGTGCCACACCAGATACACCATGAAACACCTCAGCCCCATTGGCTCGGAGTCGCTCGGGTATAGATTTTCGAGCTCCCATACCTCCACCTGCTCCAGCCACCATCTCAAGAACTCGCAGCATTGCTGCGATCATCATCCTCCCCGCTGCGATCTTGTTTGCTCAACACCAACAAACCTGGTGGGGGTGGTGGTACCTTATTTTCTGACCCTTGTCCGACTCTAACGGGTTCCGATACGGTCATTCTGCCTCTACCACATCCTCGCACATTACGACCACGTCCCCTAGAACTCATGTCTACGATCGCGCTTTAATCTAATTAAGAAATTTTTATGCATTAGTATTTTGTTCCACTAATTATCCGCGAAGAAATTTTATGAAAGAAGTTTAGAAGTAGTTCTTTCGATCGATCAAAGTTTCAAGTCTTCTATCCTAATTTAAAGGAGCACATTCATTCAACACACATTCATCATTCAAACATTTTTGTCCTATTCCTATCCCAGGAGTATTTTCGTCATTTCACCTACAGGGGTATTTTGGTAATAAATCGGGGTTAATTTAAAAATTTGTAAATTAGGGGTAATTTCGTAAATTTTCCAATTCAGGGTTCCTTGGTGATTTTATGAAATAAGGGTATTTCGGTAATTTTTTTCCAAACTAGGGTGGCTGGTCCCTTTCGGGTTTTAATTATAGGGTTTAGCCCATCAACGAGTCCTCATAACTAGGGTGAATAGTCACCACGCACTGTAGGATTCCAAATGAAGAGGGAGGTGAGTCACTAGGACCGCTTAAATACCAAGCTCTCCCTGAATCCACCCCTAGGCATGCGTCTGCCTATTGCCACACCCTAACTCGACTAAAGTGAACAGTCACTACGCACCATGTAGGATTCCAAATAAGAGGAGGTGAGTCACTAGGATCGCTTAAATACCAAGCTCTTCCGGATCCAATCCTAGACAGACATGCATTTACGCGGTTACCACACCCTAGTCTTGTGGCTCGTTAACGAGTTTGTTTAGTGAAATTAAGTCTTATGAAAGTTTAAGAAGTGGTTTAAACTAAGCCTATAGTCCATCAGAGTCTATTTAAACTAGTCTACGTCCCATAAAGCCCATAAAGCCCACATGTATATCACACAATGGTTTAGGTACTTACAGCGCGACTTGGGTCGGAGAGACGCAGTGCCCATGTTGAGCTAATGCACCTGGTTATCCTTTAAAAAGCCCATTTTTAGAAAATGTTTTGGAGCCCAAAAACCCCAGAGCCGAGTTTTGAAACCTGGCTCTGATACCAATTTGAAACACCCCAAACCTGGCCCACGAGCCTTGACCGGATCTGGTATGTTCCTCGAGTGAAGTGATTCAAAAACCTCTTGATTACTTTTGGAAAATTCGGATGGGTTTGAAAGAAATTTTAAATTGTGTTGGGCTTGGGTTGAAAACGAGCTTATCTTATATTGAAAACCATTTGTTTTTAGGGTGTCCAAAACAATTAGAGTTCATTTTTAAAATAAGCTTACTTAATCTTTAATTTGATAAAAATTTCGTAACATAATAATTTCAAATAAAAAAAACAAAACATGTATAAAACAGTTCACACTATGGCCTTATTACATCAAAATTTAAAACCCGAAATAAACCAAAGTATATAAAGTATAACATGTCCAAAATTAAATAAAATCCCGAACTGAGCATGGCCACCACTAAGCTCCTGCCAACCCGGTCCATCACTGAGTGTCATCTGAAAGAAAATATTCCCCAACGGGGTGAGTCAAACAGACCCAATGTGTAACCAACGCTAAATCCCAATAGTTTAGGCATATCGGTTCATACATGTTCATATAGTTAAATAAATATATAATGATGCAACCCAACCCAAACCTAGATGCTATCCGCTACACATCACCCCGCACCAACCGTCACACCGTGGGGACTACTAAGTCAACCCTCCATCCGCTACACATCATCGAAGCGCGCCTGCGCAATGACGTGCTCATCGCCTCTTATAAATTCGCGAGAGAGCCACCACATAATAATTTGTGACATAAGTCACCATATTCAAATTATGTGACCAAAGTCACCTCATTCATATATTGTGACCGAAGTCACCACATTCACATATTGGGGTATAAAACCGCCAATCACTTTCCCTTTCATAATCACCCATATGCCCATGTCATACATTTCATGCAATATCATGCCTTATTTCACATTCTTATCACAGTTCACATAGGTGCCATATCACATATCCATAATAAGATAACTACAGTAGTAGTAAATTAACGTACCTGAGTACTTTGTACCATTGCATGGTACCTTTGGCCACATTCATATTATTGTAAACACACATAATTAATTTAAGCCGTAATCTAATAAGGTTTAGTGTGGGGTACACACCTGGTATCAATGCTTTCCTGAAAACCCGAAAACCTGATCTAACGCTTTAGATCCTTAGTCCCTACATTCGGCCAACATCTTAATATTTAAACAAAAGCCTATTCGGCTATAGAATCAAATCCCGAAGGATTAACGAAACCAATTCCTCACCTTGCTGCCGATTTGAATATTAATCAAATCCCGAAATTTGTAGTCTTTCCTCCTTGCATTCAATCACTTGACTAGGTTAGTTTTCGGCTTTTTAATAAAATAAGGAATAGATCTAGGTTGCTAAATAGGCCTTGGCCGAATACACATGTTCACTTACCCTGTGAATCTTAATCCCGGAAACAACCACTTGATTGGGGGTATCTGTCGAAACCATTATGGCATATGTTAGATCCAAATTAATCATAATGAATGGCCCTTGGCCGAATACATGCCTTACCTTAGATAACCAAATTCTGAATGCTCTCCCCTAGAAGTCGGCTATTCCAAAACAAATCCCGAAATTCCTATCCAAATCGCTTTGCGAAGGGATCACAAAAGATCTCTAACTTGGTTGCTATTCGGCCAAGACTGAGAAGAGATGAGGTGGGAGAATTTCGGCAATGGCTTGGGGAATCAATGAAGATTCGGCTTCAATGGAAAAAGGAAAATAACATTGTGGTTCAGCCTTTTAAGAATATGGAGAGGGAGAGTGTGAAGCTTAGGAGTTTCGGCAATGGTGAATATAGAAGGAAGAAGATTTCGACTTGACAAAATAAAAAGAGAAAAGAGGATATTGCTAGAGAATTCGGCAGAGAGAAAGGAAGGAAAATGAAAAGAATGAATAATGGCCTTAATTCCTCATTTGGCCGAAAATACTAACCTTAGTCTCCCCCAATCGGCCAACTCTTCTCTCTCAATCCAATCCCTTGTTTTTCTCTTACTTTATCTCTTATCTTTATTTATTCAAAATAAATAAAATAAATCTACATTTATCTATCTATTTAGCCAAATTTTTATAAGGAATTATCCAAGTCAAATCCTCATCCATCTAGTCTCCCCATGCCGTCCATCACCTTCCTATTGCCAAAAAAATAAAAATTCCCTTATTGCTTTCCTTGTGGCTCGAACTCAAGACCTCCTTGCACCGTTGCATATGGCGTCACTTACTGGGCTTTAAGTGGCGCCTCCAAGCCACTTAGACAAGCCCATTTCTCGTGTCATATTTCCCTTACAAATTTCCTTAAGGCCTTATCAAGCTTAGCTCCCTTTTAAACTTAAAAATCCAATAATTTCTAAGGCATTTAACTATACACTAAGGTTCACAAAAATTCATAGAACACATTCAAAATATTCATAAGCATGCTACATCATCTAATTTAGTATTAATGCATAAGCCATAATCCAGGATATTACAGCCTAGCCGAAGAGGTCAGATTTGTGGGAAACTCTCAAGGGATAGCCAGTTGATCCATCTCAAGAAGTCAGAATTCTACTCAAGACGGAGGATCTCCTTCAATTCCTTCAGGGAGTTTTAGGGATTTCTTATGTTTTGTTTTATCTTTTCTTCTGAGATGTTTTTCTTTATTATTATGAACTAAACCCTCCGTATACACAAGGGGATGAAACCTAGATGAATCTTGTTATTGTTTTCTGAACTATATGATAAATACTTGATTTGTTCTTAATTATGTGTGCTTAATTCTTGTGTTGATATTTTGCGGATATTAATTCAAGTATGATGTGCTTAGGTGGTGGAGCAAAAGTCCCTGCCTATTCATAGATCTAGCATAATTACAGCGGAGTTGATCGCATGCCTAGAGATAGGGTGACGAGATTTTGCCGGATTAGGGTGAAACCTAATATGGGAGTCCATAGATCGATTTATTGCTATTCTAGGGGTTTTAATTAGAAAGAGATTTCAATTAATCAACCTAGGGTTAGACGTTATTCGCCTCGAGAGAGGGTTTAATATAAATTAGGGAGTCCTACGGATCAAGTCAAGTGAATAAATCGTTTGGTTCAGTGTTAGATAACAAGTGAAGTCTAGGTGGATTCTTCCTAAGGGTATCGTCTTAATCGACTGAGTTTTCCCAAGTATTTCCCCAATTCATTCCTTTTGTCTTTGCGTCTTTAGCTTAGTAATTCGTTAATTTAGATTAATAAACAATTTCACTTATTTTAGGCTAAATAATAGAAAGAAAGTTAGTATTAGTACTTTTAGTTCCTTTGGGTTCGATAATCCGTTCTTGCCTAAGCTATACTACTGTTCGATAGGTGCACTTGCCTCAATCGTTGTTATAGTTAATTCCAGGATCGATCATTATAAATTTAAAACTCTAAAATACAATGATCACCAAGGGACACACGGCCGTGTAACATGACCGTGTGTCACACACGGCTGAGACACATGCCCGTGTCTCTGCCCGTGTGGACAAAAATAGGCCATTTGCAAGGCCAATTTGCCACCCCAACTTCAATGTACCTACACAAGGCTAAATGGTACCATTTCATCATACAATTAGGTAGCCAATATCATCAATCAAATGTACAATTCATACCATTATAATTTCATCTATTCCAATTCTCAAATCACTACCATTTATTTAGCCAAATACATGCCAAAACAATATCAAACAATATGGTTCATTTACCATAATTCACTCATACATAACTTACCCTATAAATAACCAACACAACATCTAAAATCATACCTCATCAAGGCATTTCTCAAGCATATATACTCCACAAATCAATTAACCATTTGAGCAACTATAAAACCTTAACCACATTTATACCAAACATACCAAAATAAGCCATCACTCATGGCTATATATACAAACCAAAACATATACATTTACAAGCCATTTCTATTAGCCAAACACACATCAATATTAACATCATTTACAAGCCAAATCTCATGGCTATGATCACAACCAAAATACCACATCTAGCCTATACATGCCATATACCATAAATGTATAATTCAAAAGTACCAATATAGATGTTTGATAGTGCGATGATGTTCCCAACGACTCTCGGGTTCGAGCTAACCTTGATTCATAATAAAACATAGAAAAATAACACGAAGTAAGCTTCATAGCTTAGTAAGCTCATATGTGAGTAACTTAATTCATCGAATAAATGCAAATCAACCAATTACACATGACAAAACCATATACACATTAATTACAAACCTATCTCATGTCTCATAACATGATCAAATACAAACTCATCGAACTTTCACTATTTAATACTCGAATAGGTTCTGCACGTACCTGTATCGCCTCGTACTAACCTCTTTATCAACCACATCATTCGTTTACCCATTGAAACATTTGGAATAGAAACCAGATACTCAAGAGTCTCGTATGATAAGTACCTATACCATGGCCCGTAGCCAAATCAAGGTAACTTATCCGAAGAACTATCACCATGGCCCGAAGCCAAATCATCTGATATGCATGGCCCGAAGCCAAATCGGTAAAATACACACCTGAAGTGCTAATATCATGGCCCGAAGCCAACTCAACATATCACCTACTAACATGTCAATAGTATCCAAAACTATTCTTAATGTTCAACTGGGCTTTCACACTTTTCGTTTCTATCATCGAATGCATCCGTAAAGTCGTTTTCACAATTCATACATTATCCATAATCCCGTTTTAACAATTTATGCAATATTAAAGCATTTTAACATACGTTTATAATGTAATCATCACATATGAACTTACCTCGTATTCGAAATTGACGGATCGGGTCGACTACTCGATAACCTTACTTTTTCCCCGATCTAAATCTGAATTCTTTCTTTCTTGATCTATATGAATTCAAAATTAACTTATTTATTCATCTACTCATTCAATTAATCCAAAAATACATATTTGGGCATTTTTACACATTAGCCCCTAAACTTTCGCATTTAATCAATTTAATCCCTATTTCACAAATACACAAAATTCACACAATTCAAAAAAACCCATGCTTGGACGAATTATATATAGGTCCCTAGCAGTCCAAAATTTTCATTTATTTCACATTTCAACCACACAATTTGCACATTTCACATTTTAATCCCTATTATGCATTTCATCAAAAATCACTTAACAAAACATGTAAAACTATCATCAAGCTTTCATATTTCAACATTAAACATCAAAGAACACATAAATTCAACAATGGAAACTCTTAAAATCTTTAACAGTTTCAAAATTAAAGGTACGAGCTAGCTAGATTGAGCTGCAACGATTACAAAAATATAGAAATCATCAAAAACTGAGCTAAAATCGTACCTTAATCAAGCTAGGAGTGTGCGGAACCTTCAAACAAATTTCATGGCTTTTCTAAGCCCTAATTTTCGGCTAGGAAGATGAATGTGGGCTAATTTGGTTTTTGTTATATTTAACATATGATAATTATGCTAATTACCATAATAACCTTAATGAAAAACCATTTAAAAACATCCATTAAATGTCCATATATGTCCACTTACCAATTTAATGGTCTAATTACAACATAAGGACCTTAACATTAAAGTTCTATAGCTATTTGACACCTTTAGCTAATAGAATAGTACTTTTGCCTTTTACGCGATTTAGTCCTTTTTATCCAATTGAACATTCAAACTATAAAATTAGCTCACAATATTTTCACACATATCAAATAACATATTGTAAATACCGAAAATAATATTAAAATAATTTTCTAACATCAGATTTGTGGTTCCGAAATAACTGTTTCAATTTAGCTAAAACCGGGCTGTTATATATGGCATGCCATTATATCCAATGGTTACAAAAGATTATAGTGTCAATACATTTACTTAAACATAGAGCTTGTAATTCATGAGGAGCTTGCAAAATACTGTTCATAACTAGCTCGCAATACAAAGCTCGCATATAATAGTTCATAAAAACACATATTTAACACAATCACAAAACAATGTTTAGAGAAGAATTATTCTCGAAACTTAGGATAAAGCCCTAAGCTCCTTATTAAAACTATGGTTCGCACATACAAGTGGTGATCCCTAAACACTCACCAGTTTGCTGAAAGCTTTAAACAAGCTTTGCCTTTCCCTTATCTTTTCTTGTAGACGGTTCTATCAGGTTCGCTATTTTACAAACATACACAAGTCACTAACAACACATTAAAACTCATACATAATCACAAGTGAACCTATGTTCACACATGCTAGTCTTTTGGCAAACCTAGTTTCCTTTGTTGTGAACTTTCTTAACTACTTCTAAATGTCTTAACCAAATAGAGAAATAGAGTCTTACCTTAAATCCTGAGAGCTAAGTTTTGGGTTCTTGTTTCTGTAGAAACTTGACAACAAGAGAAATAAGTGATCGATGAATAAATTTTTTTGTTTAAAATATTATGAAATTTTAATGAAAAGAGCTTAATTTATAGACACTAAGTGTTTTGATGTTTCTTAGGATGCCCTAATCACAGTAGAAGTAGGAAAGAGTTATGTGCATGAGTGGTGTTTCTGAAGAGGAAAATAAGTTGACTTCCTAACTTTGGTATAACTGCCCTTTGGCTACTCTTAATTTTAACTTTCGACCCAAACCAATGACTGTAGCTCACCAGGCCCTCTAACGACCCCATTTCACTAGGCCCAAACCAATGATCACAGACGCCAAGTGCACTGGTGACCCCAATTCTCTAGGCCCAAGCCAATGATCGCAGCTCGCCAAGTCCACTGGCGACCCCAGTTCTCTATGCCCAAACCAACGATCGCAACTTGCCAAGCTCTCTGGAAATCCCAACTCTCCAGGCCTGAAACTCCTAGGCCCTATTCCTGGATGTTACACATGTTGTGAAAAATTGGACCCCACATTTATCTTTCGTCCCTACAAAATAGAGTACAAGAGAATAGCACGATCAAGGGTAACTCCCGTGACATGCTGAGTAGGGAAGAATTTTGCACTGATAAAATACATCCATATTTTTGCATTTGGAGTCATAATCGACTATTGAAATCGTAAATGTTTGTTAGTCATGGACCTCCGATGTAACAACTTATTTTCAGTGAAATTGGAACAGTGGTTTCGGGACCACAAATTTGAGCCAAAAAGAAATTTATTTTAATATTATTGCATGGTCTGCATTATGATAGGAATGTCATATGGAAATTTTGATAAGAAAATTTTATCAATTATGTGCTTAATTATGGAAAGGACCAAATTGCATAGAATGCAAAAGTTGAATTCTAGTAGCTAGAAGGATTCAATAGCTATGGAATTCAAAATTTGAGGTCCTTATATGGTAATTAGACCATTAAAGAAAAGTTAGTAGATATTTTTGATGAATCATCCATGGAAAATTAGAAAAAGGCAAGGAATAAATTGGAAAGTGGAAAAATTAATGGATGATAAATAATTAAATAGAAATAATATCATTTTATATCATCTTCATCCCCAAAATTTCCATGGAAACCTTAGGAGAGAGAAAGGAAACTAATCAAGCTTAATTAGGTATGTTTTCTTGTCCCGTTTTTAGTAATTTTTATATTTTTGAGATCGGGATAGTTTAATCTATCTATTTTGGGGATTAATTTGAAAAGTTGTCAAAGTATAGAAATTTTTCATGGATGAATATGCTGAAATTTTAAAATTTATGGTAGAAAATGAAAGGTTGTTGATAGATAAATAACTTTTACAAAGTGAATTTTGATAAAAATATGATTTAGGGATTAAATTGTAAAAATATAAAAGTTATGGAAAAATTCTGAATTTTGTGAAATATATGTGCTGTAAAATTTATATGAAAATTTTGGTTAGGCTTGGAATACGGATTAAATTGCATGAATTTAATTTTCTGAGCCTAGGGACGAAATTGGAATTTATGAAAAATATAGGGGCAAAATGGGAATTTTGCCTAGGATGTAAATTGAATCCAATTGAATATGAAATGTGATAAATTGATGATCAAATTTATTTTTATAGATCCTGAAAGACTTAATACCGAGTTGGATCGAGGAAAACAAAAAGTCTCGGATTAGTAGATTTCGTATACGAACAAGTATCGAGGTAAGTTCGTGTAACTAAATTTTGTACATTTATATGTTTGAATTAAATGTTGTATATGTGAATTGTATAATTGTCATGTGTGTGAATTTGATTGAATTTCTGATAATGCCCCATAAATGTCAAATCCCGTTTGAATAAATGAAAGTCGATGGATACAGGATTTCCCGTATTGGTTGTAGTCCAGCATATGTTGCGGATACACCATAGCTCGAAAAAGCATACCGTTATAAGCCTTCTCGAGCTTCCCGTTATAAAGTTCTTGTGAGCTTCCCGTTATAGCTCTTCGGAGCATCCCGATTGGTTGTGATCCTGCATTTGTTGTGGACACACCTTAGCTCTTATGAGCATCCCAATTATAGGCTCTTCAAGAGCTTCTCATTAAATTAGCTCTTTGTGAGCTTTCCGATAGTGCTCACTTGAACTTCCCGATATTGGCTATCTAGAGCTTCCCGATATGGTTCTTTGTGAACTTCCCAATTATGGCTCTTATGAGCTTCCCGTTATATAGCCCGGATAAGCTTCCCGATAGGCTCTTTATGAACTTCCCGAAATGGCTCTGTGTGAGCTTCCTGTTACAAGGCTCGAGAGTGTGCTTCCCGATTATGCGCCTTAATTGGGTACCCCTAGAAATGAATTAATGAATTATAGTAGTGTACACTAAAGTGTACTACATGAGCGTATCCATTGATATTTCATATAAATTCAACGGATAAAGTTCTGACATGATTAAATTGAACTTTAAATGATTTGTCATTAAAGTGTACTTGTAATATGGAATAGTGATAAGGAAAGCATATGTATATGAAAGACATTAAATGATGAGCTCACCCATGTTCTTAGTATTATGTGAATTTCTTGACTAACATGATTGGTGAAGTTGTGTTTTAGGCTATAAGCCAAATTGCTTGGATGCATTATTGTATGTTTATCTTAAATTTAAATATATGGTAAGTTAAATTCCTATCATACGAACTTACTAAGCATTAAATGCTTACTAGGTTTTCTTTTCTCTGTTTTATAGTACTCGGAAGCTCATAAGGTTGGAGATCGGTCGGAGTAATCATCACACTATCCACCAGTTCGTTTTGGTATAAAAAGCAACCTTATTTTAGTATAATGGCATGTATAGGTTAACTTGGCCAATGTTGGCAAGTACATGGTTGTTGTAATTTAGCCATTGGAATGGCTAAAAATGGTTTTTTTTTTGGTATATTATTATGAGGTTATATATAAATCATGCTTAACATATATGTATGTGGTTGGTTAGATTGAATTAGGGTAAAATATAAGTCTTTACTAAAAGGTAAGTTTGATCATATGAATGTATGTGGTGTTATTTCATGCATGTTATTGATGTTTGTTTGATTTATATGACTTGAATTAGTTGGAAAATATATGCAAATGTTGTTGTAGGTTGAAGGTTAAAATTGGGTGAGAAATAAGGCTAAGAAATGGCCTTATTTTTTCCACACGGGTAGACACACGGGCGTGTGTCTTGACCGTGGGTGACACACGGCCTGGCACATGGTCATGTGGTTTGGCCGTGTGTCCCCTGCATCTTAAAATTTAGAAACAGAATGCTCAGAACTGGGCACACGGGCAGAGACACGGGCATGTTTTTCAGCCGTGTGTGCTACACGGCCTAGAACATGGGCGTGTGTCTTGGCTGTGTGAAACCGCCACCTAATTTGTGAAAATTAAATTGACCACACGACCTAGCACACGGACGTGTGGCTGGCCGTGTGGCACAAGTCAGAGAGTTACACGAGTAAGGACACGGGCTGGGACATGGCCGTGTGCCTCACATCAAATGCCCACACGGCCAGAGACATGGGTATGTCACTTGGCCGTGTGAGCCACACGGCTTACTTACACGGGCGTGTGAACCCTGTATTAAAGATTTTTTTTTTAAATTTTGCAAAAATTTCTCTGACATCCCGTTTTAGTCTCGACTTGATTTTAATGTTTTAATTGGGCCTCGAGGGTTCATACAAGGTACAATATGATTAGTTTCGGTTATGAACAGTAAATGACATGAATTACATGAAATTATTCTGTAAACTCCGGTAATTGTAACAACCTGATTTTAGCTAAATCGGAACAGTGGTTTTGGAACCACAAATCTGAGGTCAAAAAAATATTTTAATAATATTTTTAACGTCTATGGCATGTGATTATATATGTGTGAAAGTTTCGTGATTTAATTTTATCGATTGGATGTCTAATTTGATAAAAGGACTAAATCGCGTAAAATGAAAAGTTGCATTCTACTTGTTTAAAGTGCTTAATTGCTATGGTTTATTAAATGAAAGGTCCTTATGATGTTATTATGCGATTGATAAGGTTAATGGACATTAATGGCCTTATATTTGATGATTAAATAGTTTAATAACCAAGGGTAAAACGATAAATTATGTATTAATGCGTTATTAATAAAACAAAACATAAAAATTAGTCATAATATTCATCTTTCTCACCAAAAATCAAAAGAAAAAAAGACCATTTGAAGCATTTTAGGGTTTAGCCCTTTGTATTCTTGATTGAGGTATGTTTTGAGCTCGGTTTTTGATGATTTTTACGTTTTTGAGATCGTTGCATCGAGTACTAGCTAGCTCGTGCCCTAATTTTTGAGTTTGTTGATGATTTTGTGAAGAGACATTGATGAATAGTTAAGCTTTTGAATGTTTTATGATGAAAAATGAATATTTGTTGATAGTTACACAAGTTTTGTAAAGTGATTTTTGACAAAAATGTCAAATAGGGATTTATTTGTGAAAATGTGTGGTTAAATGTGTGAATAAATGATAAATATGGGCTGATATGTGCACTAGGAAAATTCGGCTAGCTTAGGAAGGTATTAAATTGCATGAATTTTGTGTATTTGTGAAATAGGGACTAAATTGAATAAATGTGGAACTTTAGGGGCTAAAGTGTAAAAATGCCCAAATATGTGTTTGTGGACTGAATTGAATGATTTGTTGAATAAATGAGTTAATTTTGAATGTATATAGATCAAGAACAAAAGAAATCGGATTTAGATCGTGGAAAATCAAAGGTTATCGAATAGTCGATCCATTCCGTTTATCCCGAAAACAAGGTAAGTTCATATGCAAATAAATGTCTTTAAATTGAATTATATATGTTTAATTGTCATTGAAACGTTATGAATGTTGAATGATCAAATACGAGCAAGAATCGACAGGGTTACAATATCCAAAAGTCCCGTACGAACCTTAGGAATAGTATAGGATACAATTGTCATGACATTAGGATTATCGAGATGTGAATACGTGTAAGACCATGTCTGGGACATTGGCATCGTTATATGATTTCGTATAAGACCCTGTCTAGGACAGTGGCATCGATATGTGTTAACATGTAAGACCATATCTGGGATATGGCATTGTACGAGTTATATGTGATTTCCGAGTATCCTTAACGATTCCGAATGGTTCAACGGGCAAAGTCAAGTTGAGAAAGAATGTGTGAATGAGTTAAGTGACTCAAGCACGTACGAGATTCATACGAGTATTGAAAAGGGAAGTATTTGATGAATTCACTTATGATTTTGAATATGTGTTCAATGGGAAAGGTTTGTGAGCTTTTATATGCTTATTCATGATTTGTCTATTAATGAAAATGATATTGATTCATGTGGTAATTTTATTTGTATATGGCTTACTAAGCTTTTAAAGCTTACTTTGTGTGTTCTTTCCCTATTTTATAGATAATCGAAGCTATCTCGGACTCGGGGATCATCAGGAACATCGTCATACTATCGAACAACTTGTTGGTACTTTTGATGCTATGTAAATATGGTATATGGCATGTATAGGCTAGTATTAAGATGCTATGTTTTGAGCTATGATATTAACCATGAGATTTGGCTCATAAATGATGTAAATGTGGGTGTGTATTTGGCCATTTGAGTTGGCTTAATTTATGAATTTGGTAAGTGATATGTGATATATATATGGCCTTGTGTTTTGGCATGTTTGGTATGATTGTTGTGATGGCTAAGTGGTTAATTGTTTTGATTATTTACCAATGATATATCATGGTTAATTTGGTATGGTATAGGGATGATGAATTGGTATATTTTGTGGCATGAATTAGTTGATAAAATGATGAGAAAAATGCATAGGGAAGATAGGTGAAATGGTTGGTAATGATATATTGTTTTGGTATGTTTATGGTTATGATTTGAGTAGTGAAATGGTTGAAGATGAAATGGCATGATTTGTATATGAATTGGCATGTTTTGGTTGCCTATAAATGTGTTGAAATGGTATTATTTTGGTTGTTTAGGTGAGCATGAGAAAGGGTGGAAAATTGGCCTTGCAAATGGCCTATTTTTGTCCACACGGGCAGAGACACGGGCGTGTGTCTCAGTCGTGTGTGACACAAGGTCATGCTACACGGCCGTGTCCCCTGGTGTTGAGATTGAATTGAAGGCAGTATTGTAACACCCCTAACCCGTATCCGTCACCGGATTAGGGTTAAAGGCGTTACCAGACAGATCAGAAACTTTTACAGACATTTCATATTACAAATCATCAATCACAATCAAAGTGTGCCTTTTTATAGGTCAATGAGACCATAATCATGCTTTCGAATAGGGTCAGGACTAAACCAAACACATATGGAATTTCTCGGAAATTTAAAACTTTTTTCAACACTGCAGAGGTCACACGCTTGTGCAGTCAAGGCCGTGTGTCTCCCTCGGCTACTAGACACACCGATGTGTCCTGGCCGTGCCAAAACAGAGCATGTATTCTGACTTATCCACACGGCCACCAGACACGCCTGTGTGCCATGGCCGTGTAAAATTAGGCTAGCTACCGACTTATTTACACGACCACCAAGCACGTCCGTGTAACCTACTCAATCACACATTGAAGTGGCCCTTGAGCCACACGGAAGAGACACACGCCCGTGTCTCTTGGCCATGTATGCAAAATAGGCCATTTGCATGCCCAAAATACCACCCACACTTGGGTCAATCCTACAAGCAATATCCCAATTCATTTCATGCACAATTGACATCTAAAAACATGTCAAATGTTCAACATATCATTCTATCCAATTTCATTTCAAGTCATGCCAACCTACATACCAAATTGCACAACTAAAACACATATATAACCAAGCATGTTACATCCACATCTTACATTTGATATAACCATTTCATTGACTAAATGTATGCACTCATATTGCATCAATAAGCTTACCATAATCTTGACCATATCACTTGCCATCAAGCCATACTAAAACATGCATCATATACCATATTCACTCATGCTTATTATCAACATTTACCATATTCACATCACATGGCTTTTTACATCTCAAACATATACCAAATGACTAGCCTATACGTGCCATATTTAACTATATACACATTTTAAAAGTACCAAAACACGTTTGAGTAGTGTGATGACGATCCTCGACAGTCCCTGAGCCTTCAGTAGCTTTGACGATCTATAAAACAGAGCAAACACACACACAGAGTAAGCTTTCAAAAGCTTAGTAAGCCATATACAAATAAACTTAGCATAAAATGCTCATAACCATATTGATACAATGACATTAATGTTTTCTCAATGCAAATTCATCACATATTCTTTGGCCCATTAGCTTAGCCATAGCTTGCCACAATTCTCAACTCAATTATCACATATACACATAGCTCATTCAAGCATATATTCACATATTATCTCAGCATTTCCATACACATATTCATCTTAGTAAGTTCATATAAACACTTACCTTTTTATACACATAGTGTACTTTTCAAACGTACCTGAATCAGATATACAACTCACGTAGTCATTCATTGCTCAGACTTGCCCGTTGAACCGTTCGGAACTAAATAGGATACTCAGAGTGCTCGGAATATTCATACAATGCCAACGTCCCAGACGTGGTCTTACATGTAACCAGATATCGAAGCCACTGTCCCAGACAGGGTCTTACACGAATGAATTACGATGCCAATGTCCCAGACATGGTCTTACACGTAAATCTCATATCAATGCCAACGTCCCAGACGTGGTCTTACACGAAATCTCAAATCAATGCCAACGTCCCAGACGTGGTCTTACATGATATCACAAAACGGACACCTATGTCATGACATATACTATCCTATCTATTCCTAGGTTCAGACGGGACTTCTCGGATATTAACCATCTCTCGCTACTTTCTCGGAATTCATTTATTCATCATTTCAAGTATTATTCATAACAATTCAAATGTCATATATTCACAAATAAATCAATTCAAATGCATTTATTTGTATATCGACTTACCTCAAGTTTGGTTTAACTGAAACGGATACGGCTACTCGATTACTTTCGATTTCCCGCGATCTAAGTCCATTTTCTTTGGTTCTTGATCTATACATATTCAAATTTAATCCATTTATTCACTAATTCATCCAATTCAATCCAGATACACATATTTAGGGCAATTTGCAAATTAGCCCTCACATTTTCACATTTAGACATTTTAGTCCCTATTTCACAAAATCACAAAATACATAAAATCATCACATACCCATGCTTAGCCGAATGTTCATGTAGCTCATACAAGTCCATGCATTTCATTTATTTCACAATTTAGTCCCTCAAAATACTATTTTCTCAATTAAGCCCTAATTAGCTAAATTCACCAAAATTTCAAGAACAAAACATGTTCGTTAAACACATATCTTTCATTTAACACCAATACTCATCACAAAGCTCACCATTTCATCAATGGCACACCTCATAAACATAATCAATTCTTAAAATTACAACATGGTCTTGATAGTAGACTAAGCAACAATCTCAAAAACATAAAACTCATCAAAAACTAAAGTCAAAACATACCTTAATTTTGGCCACAAGCTAGCCGAATATTAGAAGCATTCAAACCCTTTCTTTTCTTTATGAATTTCGGTGGTGGATGAGTCAAAAAGATGAACAAATGTTTTATTAAGGCTTTTGTTTAATTAATATTATGTTATTATTCCATTTACAAAATTAACCTTAATATAAAACATATATAACTTATAAAATTAATGGCATAACCGTCCATAGTCTTCCACTATCCTTATTAATGGCATAATTGCCTCATAAGGCCTCCCCATTTAAAAGCCATTGATGAACCATAAAAGTAACATATTTAAAGCCCACATTTAATATGCTTTTGGATGATTTAAGCCTCAATTTATGTAAAAAGGTGCTCTTAATCCTTTCTTTTCATGTTTTATACTCAGGAAAGCACCCGATGATGGAATGAACAAGAAACGGGCTTAAAACAGACTAAATTGGGCCAAGCCACGAAATCAAAGATGACTGGACTTCAAGCCACACTACCGTGCCTCCTTAATTATCTAGAACACGGCCTAGCCACGATTTACACTACCGTGCCTCATCAACGAGAGTCCAACACGGCTGGCCACGATTCACACGGGCGCAGCCATGGCCGTGTCCCCGCAAATGGAAAGAGGAATTTTACTCTGATTTGGATGCTTGGAGGCGAAGAAACACATTCCTAAGTCTACTTAAACTCCCGATAGGAATTTCACTCAAATTAGGATACTTGGAGGCCAAGTAACACATCTCAAAGCCTATATAAACACCCTGTAGCAACTTAGAAGGGAGTTCGCGGAAGCCTTCTCGCGGGGCTTTGTCGTAGCGGGTGAGCTAGGCCAAGGAGCCGAGCCAAACAGTCGATTCGTGGGAATCACTCAAGATAGCTAGTTGATCCATCTCAAGAAGCTTCGAATTCTACTCAAGACGGCGGATCTCTCTTTCAATTCCTTCAGGGAGTTTTAGGGATTTCTTATGTTTTGTTTTATCTTTTCTCTTGAGATGTTTTCTTTTATTATTATGAACTAAACCCATTCAGATACCTGAAGGGGATGAAACCTAGATGAATCTTGTTATTGTTTTCTGAATTATAAGATAAATACTTGATTTGTTCTTAATTATGTGCGCTTAATTCTTGTGTTAATGTTTCCGAGATATTAATTCAAGTCAGATGTTCTTAGGTGGAGGAGGAATAGACCCTGCCTAAGAATAGATCTAGCATAATTACAGCGGAGTTGTTCACGTGCCTAGAGATAGGGTGACAAAACTTTGCCGGATTAGGGTGAAACCTAATATGGGAATCCATAGATCGATTTACTGCTATATTAGGGGGTTACTATAAGAGAAAGAGATTTCCACTAGTTAACCTAGGGTTAGATGTTATTCGCCTCAAGAGAGGGTTTAATATACGTTAGGGAGACCTACAGATCAAGTCAAGTGAATAAATCATATGGTTCAGTGTTAAATAACAAGTGAAGTCTAGGTGGATTCTTCCTGAGGGTATCGTCTAAATCAGCTGAGTCTTTCTAAAAGTTATCTCCCCAATTTAGTCTTTTTGTCTTTGCGTCTTAGCTTAGTAGTTAATTAATTTAGATTAATAAACAACTTCACTTATTTTAGGCTAAATAATAAAAAGAAAGTTAGTATTAGTACTTTTAGTTCCTTTGGGTTCGATAATCCGGTCTTGCCTAAGCTATACTACTGTTCGATAGGTGCACTTGCCTCAATCGTTGTCAGAGTTAGTTTCTAGGTTCGATCATTCTCTTTATAAATTTTAAAGCTCTGATTCACAGCGATAAAGTTTTTGGCGCCGTTGCCGGGGAACTAAAATATTAAGAACACTCTATTTTTATTACTTTAGCCATTTTTTTTTATTTTTGAAATTTATTATTATTATTATTATTATTATTATTATTATTTTACTTTGCTAATTTTTCCTCTATTTTGCTTTTGGCAGATAATTTTAGTCTATAGAGAAGATGGCACTGAATAATTATCAGAGGCAAGCGATGAGGACAATTCCTACTAAAGCAGCCAGTGTCTTCAACCTCGACGTGGTCACCAGGTTATCTAATCAGTTAGAGATGATGAACAAAAAATTTGACGGTTTGAATAGTCTCTCGCAGGTACACCCAGAAATACAATATGATTCGAATTTAGGAGGCGTGGCGAATCCTGAGTACCCACTCTACGGATATGGCATGGAAAACGAGCAAGCTCACTATACGGGTAACTATTCTAGACCACAAAATAATTTTTATGATAACACTTATAATGCAGGTTGGAGGTACCATCCCAATTTCTCGTGGGATGATGAAAGTAGCCAAAGGCCTGAACTTCCTCCAAACTTTCAACAACCACCTCACCAACAGAAGAGGAGTCGAACCTTGAAGAGATGCTGACAAAATTCATGGCAGCTACAGATAATCATCTCCAAAAAACTGAGACAACACTTAATGACCAACAAGCATCGATCAAAGGGATCGAGAGCCAAGTTGGGGAACTTACTAAGTCAGTTATACAACTTGCTAAGTTGATCTCAGAACTACCACAAGGAAGCTTGCCAAGCAATACTGAAACTAACCCGAGTGAGCAAAATCAAGCCATTTACGATAGTGAAGGGTTAGACGAACCAAACTCAAGGGAAGAACCTGTGGTAAGTGAAGGTAAGGTTGAAGTGTGCCATGATATACCAAAACCGGCAATTACAGAGTACCAACCTCGTGTGCCATATCTCGATGCAATAAAGAAAGACCACACAGAGGAAGAAGTCGGTGAACTCCCACTTCGTGTAGACGATGAAACAATCACCCTTCAAGCTCTTGACTCAGCTAGGACATCGAGTAATAAAGGTACGAACGTTAATTCTATTGATAACCATTTGGTTCAACCTTCTTTACAGAAGCATCACGAAATCACCTAGTGAGCTAGATCTTAGACCTCGTACTCCATAAAGAAATAATTCATGAAGAACTAAGGCTTCAGGTCGATGAATTAGAACAAGTGGAAAACACACTTTAAAGAGAAACTAGGAATACACGAAGTGAAACCAAAGGAAACCCCAGACGAGCTGATAGGAACAACAAATCACTTCAAAATAGGGGATCAGGTTTTGTTAAATAAGGAAGACCTCGAATCGCCAATGCACTTCAAGACAACCGAAGAAATCACTTTTGAGGTACTTAATGTCTTCCTATACGGGACAATGAGGTAAGCAATCCTAAATTCAAAGACTTTTGAGGTAAACACTACTCGACTTAAACTTTCTATCAAAAATCGAGTTGATCGCATGAGAAAGGATTTTCACCTCCTCAAACCACCATGACCATACGAATGAAAGGTAAAGTCTAGCTTAAGACTATAAACGAGCTCTTCTCGGGAGGCAACCCGAGCACTAACCTCATTAATTTTTACATTTTTAATTCTTTTTTTACTTTTATTTTTCCTTTTTAGCACCTAACTATAAACTAACCAAAGTGCAGATTTCCATACCCACACGACCTTGCACATGGCCGTGGCCGTGGCCGTGTGAACACCACGGGTCGGCACATGGGCGTGGACCGTATCACTATTTAATTATTCACTTTTATTTTTATTTTTATTTTTATTTTTATTTTCATTCTTATTTTCATTTTTATTTTCATTTTCATTTTTATTTTATTTTCATTTTTTTATTCTTATTCTTTTTTTATTTTTTTTTATTTTTTTTTATTTTATTTATTATTTTCTTCTTATTATTCATGCCATTTAGATTTAGTTTAGGATACAATAAAACCACCTGGCATGCTTCGAGGATTCAAATTCAAACGGTTCGAGACGCTTCCCCGCGCTCACTTCAAATTCCTATCCAGCTTTCTTTTCATTAACTTCATCCAAAATTCGGGAAGTTTCACCTCTCCTCTCTTTTGATTTTCTTACTATATGCTATTATTTATCTTTGTACATTGAGGACAATGTACATCTTAAGTGTGGGGGGGGGGGGGGTTAACCCTAGTATTATTTGAAAATCCCTGAATTATGCCTTGTTCTAAAGTAATTTCCTCATATTATGATCAGAATGAAATTTCCTTTGATTCATGAGTTTATTGATATGTTTTGGATTAAATCATTGATAATTGTGCATTGATGATTAAATTTGAAAGATACTAGAGAGTCAAGCATGATAAATCTATTTTTTAGAATTAAAAATTTTCTAGGTTGCCTACCTGAATTTGAATATTACTTTGAAGTTTAAAATTTACGAGGTTGATCTCAAAAACCCATAATTTTTGTGAGATTTTGAGTCTTATAGAGCATATATTCTTTTTCTTGCTCACTTTATTGATTATGAGTGTGTCAACATTGATTTGTTATTCTAGAACTTGCATCGATTATACATGTCGAGACCACACCTTTGATTTGATATACAAAGATGATAAAGGCACCTAGGATTTAACCCACTCACTCCACTAAAAAGCCTACCTTAACAACTAACCCCTAGTGAACCCCATTTAATCCTAACAACCCTTTTTATTGACTCACCCACTAATATTAACCCAAAAAAACCTTTGTATTTGTTATCACCATTCTTTTTTTTTACTACCCTTTTTGTCGAGATTTGATTTTGAGCAGTTATCTAACTATGTTCTATATTTCAGTTGTACTTTCTTATTATTGTAAATAGTTAATGATATGTGTTCTTAAAAAAAAAAGAGACAAAGTATATTCATTATTAGTTTTATTAGTGAGCTTACATATTAAAATTCCACATCTTGAAGAAAAAGCTCGTATTATTATATTACAAGTTTTTAGTTGATGTAATTATTAGCTCATTTTTCTAGTTAGGTAATTTGTCAATTCAATCTCGATTTTAACCCTATAATTCAACCTATATCCACACCCTTTAACCTAAGCCCTGTTACAACCCTAATTAAAGACCTTTTGATTTGTGTATCATCTCATATTACAGTGGTGGAGATTTGATTTTCATGCAAGCCTATGGGATTAACTCTTCATGTTCGACTTTTGAGTGCCTAATTTTGAACCTTAAACACTTTGAGTGATTTGAGTGAATCTTTAGTGAGGATGTCAACCCTTGTAGGTTTTGGATCAGAGGTAATTATTTAGATAAAGGGAAACAACTATGTTTTGTGCTACAAATGTATGACTTAGATTGTTTGAATCTTTAGGACTCTTTGAGTTGAATCATCCATGTATGAATTATCCTTGAATTATGATGAAACATTATCAATGACTATTATGAATTGAGGGAAGTTTGTTTTAATTATGAGTTGAGAATTTTGCTTGAGGACAAGCAAAAGCTTAAGTGTGGGGGTATTTGATGAACCATAAAAGTAACATATATAAAGCCCACATTTAATATGCTTTTGGATGATTTAAGCCTCAATTTATGTAAAAAAGGTGCTCTTAATCCTTTCTTTTCATGTTTTATACTCAGGAAAGCACCCGATGATGAAAAGAACGAGAAACGGGCTTAAAACGGACTAAATTGGGCCAAGCCACGAAATCAGCACGGCCTGGACTTCAAGCCACACGGCCGTGCCTCCTTAATTATCTAGAACACGGCCTAGCCACAATTTACACGACCGTGCCTCATCAACGAGTCCAACACGGCCGGCCACGATTCACGCGCGCAGCAATGGCGGTGTCCCCGCCATGAGGAAAGAGGAATTTTACTCGATTTGGATGCTTGGAGGCAAAGAAACACATTCCTAAGTCTACTTAAACTTCCAAATAGGAATTACACTCAAATTAGGATACTTGGAGGCCAAGTAACACATCTCAAAGCCTATATAAACACCCTGTAGCAACTTTGAAGGGGAGTTCGCAGGCCTTCTCTCACGGGGCTTTTGTCGTATGCGGTGAGCTAGGCCAAGGAGCCGAGCCAAACAGTCGATTCATGGGAATCACTCAAGATAGCCAGCTTGATCCATCTCAAGAAGCCGGAATTCTACTCAAGACGGCGGATCTCTCCTTCAATTCCTTCAGGAGTTTTAGGGATTTCTTATGTTTTGTTTTATCTTTTCTCTTGAGATGTTTTCTTTTATTATTATGAACTAAACCCTTCAGATACACAAAGGGATGAAACCTAGATGAATCTTGTTATTGTTTTCTGAATTATAAGATAAATACTTGATTTGTTCTTAATTATGTGCGCTTAATTCTTGTGTTAATGTTTCCGAGATATTAATTGTAACACCCCAAACCCGGTCAAAACGTTACGACCAGATCCGGCATGTCACATAAATAGGGTTGTTTAAAAATAACGCGATTGTTAAAAATTTCGAGTTTAATTATGTATTCGCTTGTTATCCTTTTGTTAACATTTTAACTAGAATTTGGAACTCCCTACACATACTCAAAACACCTAACCATTAAAGCAGACATATATCTTATACGCAACCAATTTCTATATCCAAACATCACATCCAAACAAAACACATACAAAATAAATACCAAAAATACAGTCATTACAGCACATAACAGAGTATAAGGTCAGGAAACTTACGGATTCGACGCCGGAGACTCGGTGTACCACACTTTCAAAAATCGGTCAATACAATTTCAGAACTTTAAATATTTTCAAGCCTTTTTGAAACAATAATTTCAGAAATTCAATTTTGAAAACCCAATCCACAACCGAGTTTTGCAACCTAGGCTCTGATACCACTAAATGTAACACCCCAAACTCGGTCAAAACGTTACGACCATATCTGGCATGTCACATAAAAGGGTTGTTTAAAAATTGTGCGTTTGTTAAAAATTTCGAGTTTAATTATGTATTCGCTTGTTATCCTTTTGTTAACATTTTGGAAAACGATTATTAAGGGTTTAGGAATATCCCGTATTAAACATTTAAGAATAATAGGCAGTATCATATTAAAAGCTAAACCAAATAAAATACCAAATTTAAAGTTAAGGCGGCCTTATTACAAAATATTAACCCAAGTTAAAAATAAGTAAAATACTAAAGTCCAAAACTGCTCGTAGTGTGGCCACCTCCGAGTCCTCCAAAGACGTCGAACCGCCTACCGAGGATTACCTAAGAAAAATTAAAAAGAGGGGTGAGTTTACGAAAACTCAAGGTGTGTAATTCCCTTACGAACAAAATCAGAAAAACATGCATCAAAACAATTTGGGCCCAAGCCCATTAAAGTAACGGTGGCAATTGGGCATTAGCCCAAAATAGCCTCGGTTGGGCCTTAACCCAAGTCAAATGTCACATGTCATACATATAAATCGGGGCCTAATCCCATCTCAGTAATATAATCCAGATATGCAATGCGTTAATGCCCATACCAACCCTGCACTCCGTCTCCTGTCCAACCCTACACTCCTGTGGGGATTTAATCGACCCACCCATCCCTACACTCCTTATGTAGCACCGGTTGCGGCACTAACTTATCGGTGCAGCATAGCTGCTCGGTGGCTAAAAAGCCTTCAGTAGCGGTATTACAATTGGCACAAAGCCATCAGTGACTGTATTATATTTGGCACATAGCCATCAGTGACGGTAATATAATCGGCACACAGCCTTGGGTAAATATGATCGACACAGAGTCATCGATATATAAGTTAGGCACATAGCCATGGTAAATACGATTGGCACAAAGCCATAATATCGGCACAGAGCCTTCGGTATTGGCACAAAGCCCATAATTACGACACGGCCATATTAGTGGCACACACACCCTCAAGAACATTATCGGTGCGGCATGGTCGCTCGGTGGCTAAAAAAACTGCGCGTGGCTATAAAGCCTTCTGGATCCACAATCGCAAGCGACCATGCGATCCTATTAGCACTTCCTCCGTATTAATAACCCCAACCCCATGCAATATGTCGTATGTCATGCTCAATCATTACACGTGTATGCAAAATGGCCATGCTCAGTAACAATTATTTAAACATGTAATAAAAGCATATCACCATACAACCACAATCCAAATTAGTCTACTCATTGCACAAGTCGATCATTTACCTACAAGGGCAAATCGCTTATTTTACCCTATAAGGGTATTTCTTGTAATTCTACCCTACAGGTAGTTCTGTAATTCTACTCATAACCAATCCATGTATGCAACGATCTCAAACATAATCAATCATACAATTAACACATACAACGCTAGTACTACCACGAGGGTACAACGATCATTTTGTCGTTTAGGGGTAAAACAGTAATTTCGTAAACTAAGGGTATTTCAGTAATTTCGCAAATCGGGGGTATTTCACTAATTTTGCAAATCGGGGGTATTTCGGTAATTTTGCAAACTGAGGGTATTTCAGTAATTTAGCTAACCGGGAGTATTTTGGTAATTTCACAAATCGGGGTATTTCAGTAATTTTGCAAACCGGGGTATTTTAGTAATTTTCACAAATCGAGGGTATTTCCGTAATTTTGCAAATCGGGGGTATTTCGATAATTTTGCAAACTAAGGGTATTTTAGTAATTTCGCTAATCGAGGGTATTTTGGTAATTTCGCACCTGCAATGGCCTTTCTAAAGGCCTAATGTCGCCTCGAGCGACTCAACTACCATTTCCGGCCGTACCGGACTATTGGGCCTAAAACCCGATTTCGGCCCATTCGGGCCCACACGCTCGTGTGGTCCACCTAACACAAATCTAGCCACGTATATGAGGTTCACCTAGTCTATGAAACACCCCAAACCCGGCTCACGAGCTTTGACCAGATTTGGTATGTTCCTCAAGTAAACCGGTTCAAAGTTCTTTTGTCCTTAGGAAAAATTTGTGCGATTTTAAAAAAAAAACATTGTTTGGGTTGGGCTTGTGTTGAAAACGAATTCAATTCTTTATATTAAAAATTTTACTTAAACTTTAATAGGTAAAACTCATAATCATAATAAATAGAAATAAATGGAAAACAATTCAACTATGGCCTTATGGCCTTATTACATCAAATAATTTCCAAGTAATTCAAGTACTTAAATAGAAATAGTAGTTCATAAAATAAAAACTTCATGTTGAGCATGGCCACCTCAAGTTCTCGCTAGTCCCGGTCCATCACTGCTCATCACCTCAAACATGGTCCCACAACGGGTGAGTCAAATAGACTCAATGTGTACACGACACTAAGTCATAATAGAATCAGGCATACAAATGTTACGCATTCATGTCATAGCATACAAATTATGATGCATTCCCAAACCCAAACCTAATAAGCCATCCGCTACACTCCCCCGTACCAACCTATACACCGTGGGGACTACTAAGTCGACCCTCCTTCCGCTACACTCCAAATTGCGGTCTTAGGTCACCGCATTCGTGGTCTTAGGTCACCACGCTCGGTTTATCGTGGTCTTAGGTCACCACTTTCATTCATCGTGGTCTTAGGTCACCACTTTCGATATCACGGTCTTAGGTCACCGTGTTCGTGGTCTTAAGTCACCACATTCACTTCCCCTTTCAAACAAACCCATATGCCCCATATAATAATGATATGCATAAATATGCCGAGTTCACATTCTTATCATATTCTCATGTTACTAATGACCTTTTCATATTCTTTGTAGAAGTAGGAAACGTGCACTGAGTACTTAGTACCATAACATGGTACCCTAGCCACTTTCATATTCTTAATATCACATATTTTAATAAAACAGGCCATGAAACATATTAAGAAGTAGTGTGGGTACACACCCTGATTTGCTTAACCACTTAATTGAAATCCCAAATCTGATCTATCGCCTTTAGATCCTTAATCCCTACATTTGATTAATCACTTATCGATTTAATAAAAAGCCATTCGACCATAAATCCAAATCCTAGTAGGATTAGTATAATTAAACTTACCTTGTGCCGATTGGATTAAAAATCAAATCCTAAAACTTGCTTTGAGTTCCTTCTTGAAATTGGCTAGCCACCAAAACTCCTAACTAGTTAGTTTTCACTTTTAAAACATATGAGAAATAGATCTAGAATACCAAACATGGCCTTAGCCGATTGTATTTAGGCACTTACCTTGCGATTTCCAAATCTCGAAAGTATCCCTTGGTTATGGAGATGTCGAAACCTATAGGATATCTGTTAGATCCACTTCTAACATTTAAATCACCTTTTCATAGCCCTTGGCCGAATATGTACTTACCTTGGTTGGCTAGATCTCGAACTATCTCCCTTAAAAGTCGACACTAGAAAAGATCCCGAAATCTCTCCTTAATATTTCGGTCAAAGAATACAATAAGAATTAGAATTAGCCTTTGAGATTTCGACAAGTCCTTAAAGGAAAGAATAGAAATCAAACTTTGATCTTACCTTTATTTGAAGAAGACGATTGCACCTTTGTTCGAAACCCTTCAAAGATTCGGCTATGAATACTTGGAAGCTAGATGGCTATGGTTCAACTGAATTGAAAAGAGAGGGATTTGCTCTTAGGGAGAATCGAAAATGGTGGATTTAGGGAGAAGAGGATTTCGGCTTGGCAAACATAAATAGAAAGAAGAGAGTTTGCTAGGGATTTTCTACAGAGAGACTTAGTTGGGAAGAAAAGAAAATAGGTAGAATGGCCTCTCTTTTCCCTAAATGCCGAAATTACTAGGCCTAGTATCCCTTACTTGGCCATCACTCCTCTTATCTTTATCTCTTTATTTAAAATTAATAAGAATAATCCTCTAATTATCTCTTTGAAAATAATCAAAATAAATCACCATTTATCCACCCTTAGCCAAAAATTTAAAGAGAATAAGACTCTTTTCCAAATGCCTTGGTGCCGTCCAACTCTCTGCTTCGAAGCAAAATAAAACTTCTTTTATTTGCTTCCCTTGTGACTCGAACTCAGGCCCAACACCCTTGCATGTGGCGCCATTTCCAGAGGCCCTAAGTGGCATCTTTAGGCCACTTTTCCAAGCCTGTTCGTGTGTCAAATTTCACAAACTTTTTCTTTTAAGGCCACCTTGCCTTAATTTCCTCTTTAAACTTTAAAACTCGACATTTCTAAGTCATTTCTAAGTTTCCAAAAATTTTCGTTCGCTCAGAAACTTGACATTTTCTTACATTTCCAAGTTTCCAAATGTGCACTTTCCTATTTTGAATCATTTCCAAATCATTTCCATCCATTTCCAAGTTTCCAAAAATGTTCACTTTCCATTTTTTTTAACTTCACATTTCCATACATTTTCAGGTTTCCAAAATTGTTCAAAATTTATTCTTAGTACATAAAACATGTTACTTCGTACAATTAAACCGAAAATGCATAGGCCTTTTCCAGGATGTTACAATTCTACCCCCCTTAAAATAATTTCGTCCTCGAAATTTTCTAACTAAAATAATTGAGGGTATTGTTGTCGCATTGCCTCTTCTGGTTCCCACGAAGCTTCTTCCGATCCATTATTGCGCCATAACACCTTGACTAGAGGAACTGACTTCCTCCGTAGCACTTTCACATCACGCTCCAATATCCGAATCGGCTCTTCCTCGTAGGATAAGTCTGGCCTTAGCTCTACTTCTTTGACAGGTACCACATGAGACGGATCCGATCGGTAACGACGTAGCATGGATACATGGAATACGTCGTGCATCTGTCGCAACTCTGGTGGCAACTCCAATTGGTATGCCACTGCTCCAACTCGCTTCAGTACTCGATAGGGCCCTCTAAACCTTGGGCTTAACTTCCCTTTGCGACCAAACCTCATCACCTTCTTCCAAGGCGAGACTTTCAGAAACACTTGATCTCCCACTTCAAACTCTATTTCCTTCCGCTTAAGGTCTGCGTCGACTTACGCCTATCGAGGCTTCCTTTAACCGTGC
Source organism: Gossypium sturtianum (assembly GCA_025698515.1). Taxonomy (NCBI): domain Eukaryota; kingdom Viridiplantae; phylum Streptophyta; class Magnoliopsida; order Malvales; family Malvaceae; genus Gossypium; species Gossypium sturtianum. Next base: position 36,102,864 of record CM046950.1, read on the forward strand.
TCGAATCATCTCAACCTTCTCTTCGCTTAGCCACTAACTCGGACCCAAAACTCGACGTTCTCCTAACTCACCCAACAAGTAGGAGTTCTACACTTCCGACCATACAATGCTTCATATGGTGCCATCCGAATGCTAGCCTCGATAGTTGTTGTTGTAGGCGAACTCAAATAAAGGCAAATAGTCTTCCCAACTTCCTCGAAATCCATCACACACCTCTCAACATATCCTCCAACACTTGTATAACTCGCGTCAGATCGCCTGTCTGATTGTGGATGAAAAGCCGTAGTGAAGTCCAACTTAGTGCCTAAAGCTTGATGAAGTGCCCTCCGAAACCGAGACGTAAACCTTGGGTCTCTGCTTGAGATGATCGATCATCGGTACACCATGTAACCTCACAATTTCCGCCACATATAACTTAGCCAGCTTCTGAAGAGAATAGTCAACTCTTACCGGGATGAAGTGCGCGGACTTAGTCAAACGGTCCACTATCACCCATACCGAGTCCTTCTTAGTAGGCGTAAGGGAAGCCCACTAACGAAATCCATGGTAATTCTCTCCCACTTCCATTGCGGAATCTCGATTGGTTGAAGCAATCCCGATGGAACTTGGTGTTCAGCCTTAACTTGCTGACACGTCAAACATTTCCCCACAAATTCAGTCACTTCTTGCTTAAGATCAGACCACCAAAATTGTTCCCTTAGATCTCTGTACAGCTTAATGCCTCCGGGATGCATAGCATAAGGGCTACTATGCGCCTCCCGAAGAATCCTTTGTCTTAACTCCTTGTCCTTCGGCATACAGACTTTTCCTTTGTAACACAATACTCCTTCATCATTAACGCCATAATCCTTTAATTCCCGCCCGCACTTGTTGTAACTTAACACTTAGATCCTTATCAACCAACTGTCCCTCTTTCACCTCCTTCAGCCATGTGGGCTTGACTTGTAACTCTGCCAACAGGCTTCCATCATCGTACAAACTTAAGTGAGCGAACATAGCCCTTAGATCCGACACAACCTTCCGACTTAGGGCATCAGCTACCACATTCGCCTTGCCCGGATGATATTCTATCGAATATCGTAGTCCTTCAATAACTCCACCCACCTTCGTTGCCTCAAGTTTAACTCCTTCGAGTCAACAGATACTTAAGGCTCTTGTGGTCCTGTGGTAGATCACCGACCTTTCTCCATAGAGGTAGTGCCTCCAAACCTTAAGGGCGAAAACCACTACCGCGCCCAATTCATGAGTTGGGTAGTTAACCTCATGAGGCCTTAGTTGCCGAGACGCATAAGCGACTACTTTTCCTTCTTGCATTAGCACACATCCTAATCCCGTGTGCGGCGAGCGTCAAGACACCACAAAATCCTTCCCACCTCCTACTGAATTAACACCGAGCCTCCGTCAACACCTTATTAAGGTTGTCAAAGCTCTTCTGCTTCTTATCGCACCATTCAAAGGGTACTTCCTTCCTTAGTAACTTTGTCAAAGGCGCGGCTATTGACGAGAATCCTTCTACGAACCTTCTGTAATAGCCTGCCAAACCTAAGAAACCTCGAATCTCAGCCACGGACCTAGATGGTTTCCAATCCAACACTGCTTCGATCTTCCTAGGATCCACTCTTATTCCTTCTGCGGATACCACATGCCCTAAGAATGCCACCTCCCTAAGCCAAAATCCACACTTGCTGAATTTGGCATAGAGCTTCTTCTCCTTAACACTTGTAGCACCACTCGGAGATGTTCATCATGCTCCTCTTGCACTTAGAATACACCAAAATATCGTCGATGAACACAACGACGAACCTATCCAAGTAGGGTTGAAAAACTCGGTTCATCATATCCATGAGCGCGGTGGAGCATTTGTCAATCCAAACGGCATCACCACAAACTCAAAATGGTCGATCTTTGTCCTAAAAGCGGTCTTATGGATATCCGCCTCTTTCACCTTCAACCGGTGATATCCCAACCTTAAGTCTATCTTTGAGAATATCGCCCTTCTTCACCGATCGAACAAGTCATCGATCCTTGGCAAAGGATACTTGTTCTTGATGGTCACTTTATTCAATCGACGGTAATCTATGCACATACGCATAGTTCCGTCCTTCTTCTTACAAATGCAATCGGTGCTCCCCATGGAGACACACTGGGTCGTATGAACCCACGATCCAACAACTCTTGGATTTGAGCCTTGAGCTCAACTAACTCCTTTGGCGCCATTCGGTATGGAGCGATTGACACAGAGCTGCTCCCTGTAGTAAGTCTATTCCAAACTCCACCTCCCTATCCGGGGTATTCTGTAATTCCTCCGTAAATACATCTTCAAAGTCTTTCACTGTTCTAACTCCACCGACACCTTCTTCCTTTCCACCTAACGCACTTACGAAGGCTAAGAACGCCTTGCACCCTTTCTTAACCATTTTCTCACCTTCAACGCCGAAACTACGTTGGACGGTAGTTTCTTCTCTCTCCGATCATTACTACTACTTCATCCTCCGGGTCCTTAGTTCCATTCGTTTAGCCGCACAATCCAACACGGCTCGGTGCTCTACTAGCCACCCATTCCAAGTATAAGTTCAAACTCCCGAAAGGTAGTTCCATTAAGTCACCAAAGTTTACTCCTCGAATCTCTAGGGGTACATTTCAAAGATCTTATCCACCACTACGCTTAGCCCTAATGGGCTTACTCCACCATCCGCCTATCGGAAGGTTCGAGTCTAGGCCTAGTGTTTCCACTACACTACATGCAACATAGGAATGGGTCGAGCCCACATCAATTAGAGAAAAATAGGGCTTGTCAAAAATAAAGAACGTCTCGGGTTATAACGTCCGCGCGTCTCCATCTTCCCTCCGCGAACCGCATAAACCAAACTCGGTTGCCTTGCCTCAAAGATTAGCAAAGACCTCTCGCCTTGTGTTCCACGGCCTCACAAGGCACCATTACCTCATTACTCGAACCACGACCTCGTTGAGGCTGCGGTCCTCCTCTACCACCGACTAACATTCCGAGTCGTTGGTCGGCTTTCATCCGATTGCTTAGGAAAATCCTTGATCACATGGTCCTTGGACCCACATCTAAAACATCCTCCTGCTTTCTTCTAGCACTCTCCTAAGTGCTTCTTTCCACACACATCACAAGGTCGATACCGCCCTTCTGAACCAACTTGCTGACCTCGCGGCCCATCAACTCTAGGCCTCTTATGAACCTTTCCAGACGTTCCAAAACCTCTTTTGGGCCTATTCCTATCCATAGCCTTGCTTTGTAGAATCCTTGATTCCTCAAATTACCTTGACCTTTTCTACCAAAGTAGAAAACTCCCGCCTCCCGATGCGGTGCTATCAACGATCTCGAGATCATCCCTTAGCCCGTCCTCAAAAGCGGACACAGCGCTCATGCTCGGTTGCCACTACTCCTCGAGCATATCGGCTCAACCTCGAAATTCACCTCATACTCCGCCACGGACTTGTTCCCTTGAACCAGCCCCAGAAATGCCTTCCTTTGCTCATCAGTATACCTGGTTCCCACATACTTCTTCTGAAATGCTTCCTTAACATATTCCCAGGTCAGATCCTCAGCCGTGGCACCATCCCGAACAGTCAACCACCACTGATACGCTTCATCGCGTAACAGTGCCACCATTCCTTTTAACTTCTCCTCAGGGGTCAAGTCAAGCTCATCCATGATGCGCTCTGTTGCTTCCAACCAAGACTCACCGAACCGGGTCCCACACTGATACTCCACGAAACATTTCGGCTCCATTAGCTCGGAGCCGCTCAGTACTGCACTTACGGGTTCCCAAATTTCCTCCCGCACTGACCACCAACTCCAAAACTCGCAAAGACACCTGCGACACGGCATCATCCCCGTCTGAGCTTGCTTTGCCAACACCAACACCGGGGTGGTGGTGGCGGTGGTATCTCATTGTCGGACCCTTGACCCGATCTAACGGGTTCGACACCGCCATCCTTCCTCTACCTCGTCCCACGACGACCACGTCCTCTAGAGCTCATTTCTAACGTCGTGATCTGATTAAGAAGTTTTATGAATTAGTCTTTATTTCACTTGATTACCCGCGAAGAAATTTTATGAAAAGAGTTTTAGAAGTGGTTCTTTCGTATGCACACAGTCTTTCCATTCATTCATCCATACATCCATCAAACAATCATGAACTCTCGTTCATTCAGAGAAAGGTTGTAGTTTTCATTGTTATTGTTTTTTTTTCTTCCACTACCTAGGGGTATTTTCGTAATTCTTTCCTACAGGGGTATTTTCGTAATTTTTCAAAAGGAAAAAGTTCCTTGGTGATTTTGTCACAAAGTATTTTGGTATTTTTAAAATTTCCGGGGTATTTTGAAAAATTTTGAAATCCAGGGTATTTCGGTGATTTTGGACCTCGGGGTATTTTGGTGATTTTCTTTTTTTTTTTCCAAGTCAAAATTTGTAAAATCTTATAAATCAGGATATTTCAAAGGTTGCAAAACTTTGAGGGTTCTTTTTGAGAATTGTACTTTTCAAAACGGTGATGTTGCAAAAATTTTGGAAATCGTAGGTCATTTTGGTAATTTTATAAGTTAGGGGCAATTTTGAAATTTCCAAAATTCAAGGTATTTTTGATAATTTGAAAATTAGGGTTTTTGAACATTGATAAAATAATTAAATTTTGGCAAAACTGTTGGGTAGTTGGTCATTTTATAAACCAAGGGTATTTTGGTAATTTTACCACTAGGGCCATTTTTGTATAAATCGGAAATCTTTCGGAAAATTTTGTAAAGATGGTTTTCATGAATTTAGAAGAAAGTTTTAAGAGTTCTAAAACTAGTGTTTTGTTGTTTTTATAAAAACACGGCTAATTCCCTTTCGGGTTTTAGTTATTGTGTTTAGCCTATGACCGAGTCCTCTTAGTCGTAGTAAACCAAAGCTACGCACCAGGCAGATTCGAGTGGAGAGGAGGTGAGTCACGCGGATCGCTTAAATACCAAGCTCCCACCAGAACCATTCCTAGACATGCGCACGCAGGTTGCCACACCTACTAAGTCTTCTTGGTTAGGGTGAACCGAAGCTACGCACTGCAGGATTCCAAATAAGAGGAGGTGAGTCACTAGGACCGCTTAAATACCGTGCTCTTCCGAATCCAATCCTAGACATGCGCATGTGGGTTACCACACCCCCTAACTTAGTGACTTAGCCATGGGTTTGTTTAACGTTCCTTAAGTCTTATGTGTTTGTGTTTGAGTAGACTAGTCCTAGGGTTCAAGTTCCTATCATGCTATTCTACGTTCCATTCCTTTTCTACCCTTCTAATATTCATACACATAATCACACAAATAGTTAGGGGTACTTACCTGGTGGACTGCGGGTCGGAGACTTAGGTGCCATGCCAGAAAACCTGCTTATTTCTTAAGATACTTTCAAAAAGCTTACTTAGCTCGATTTGAAAACGTTTTGGGCCTTAGCCCACAGGCCGAGAATTTTAAAACCGGGCTCTGATACCAAACTGAAACACCCGAAACCCGGCCCACGAGCTTTGACCAGATTTGGTATGTTCCTCAAGTAAACCGGTTCAAAGTTCTTTTGTCCTTAGGAAAAATTTGTGCGATTTTTTAAAAAAAAAACATTGTTTGGGTTGGGCTTGTGTTGAAAACGAATTCAATGCTTTATATTAAAAAATTTACTTAAACTTTAATAGGTAAAACTCATAATCATGATAAATAGAAATAAATGGAAAACAATTCAACTATGGCCTTATGGCCTTATTACATCAAATAATTTCCAAGTAATTCAAGTACTTAAATAGAAATAGTAGTTCATAAAATAAAAACTTCATGTTGAGCATGGCCACCTCAAGTTCTGCCGTCCCGGTCCATCACTGTTCATCACTTGAAACATGGTCCCACAACGGGGTGAGTCAAACAGACTCAATGTGTACACGACACTAAGTCATAATAGAATCAGGCATACAAATGTTACGCATTCATATCATAGCATACAAATTATGATGCATTCCCAAACCCAAACCTAATAAGCCATCCGCTACACTCCCCCGTACCAACCTGTACACCGTGGGGACTACTAAGTCGACCCTCCTTCCGCTACACCCCAAATTGCGGTCTTAAGTCACCGCATTCGTGGTCTTAGGTCACCACGCTTCGGTTTCATCGTGGTCTTAGGTCACCACTTTCAGATTCATCGTGGTCTTAGGTCACCACTTTCGAGATATCACGGTCTTAGGTCACCGTGTTCGTGGTCTTAAGTCACCACATTCACTTCCCTTTCAAACAAACCCATATGCCCCATATAATAATGATATGCATAAATATGCCGAGTTCACATTCTTATCATATTCTCATGTTACTAATGACCTTTTCATATTCTTTGTAGAAGTAGGAAACGTGCACGAGTACTTAGTACCATAACATGGTACCCTAGCCACTTTCATATTCTTAATATCACATATTTTAATAAAACAGGCCATGAAACATATTAAGAAGTAGTGTGGGGTACACACCTGATTTGCTTAACCACTTCACTGAAATCCCGAAATCTGATCTACTGCCTTAGATCCTTAATCCCTACATTTGATTAATCACTTACTGATTTAATAAAAAGCCATTCGGCCATAAATCCAAATCCTAGTAGGATTAGTATACTTAAACTTACCTTGTGCCGATTGGATTAAAAATCAAATCCCAAAACTTGTCGAGTTCCTTCTTGAAATCGGCTAGCCACCAAAACTCCTAACTAGTTAGTTTTCGGCTTTTAAAACATATGAGAAATAGATCTAGAATACCAAACATGGCCTTAGCCGATTGTATTTAGGCACTTACCTTGCGATTTCCAAATCTCGAAAGTATCCCTTGGTTATGGAGATGTCGAAACCTATAGGATATCTGTTAGATCCACTTCTAACATTTAAATCACCTTTTCATAGCCCTTGGCCGAATATGTACTTACCTTGGTTGGCTAGATCTCGAACTATCTCCTTAAAAGTCGACACTAGCAAAGATCCCAAATCTCTCCTTAATATTTCGGTCAAAGAATACAATAAGAATTAGAATTAGCCTTTGAGATTTCGACAAGTCCTTAAAGGAAAGAAATGAAATCAAACTTTGATCTTACCTTTATTTGAAGAAGACGATTGCACCTTTGTTCAAACCCTTCAAAGATTCGGCTATGAATACTTGGAAGCTAGATGGCTATGGTTCAAGTGAATTGAAAAGAGAGGGATTTGCTCTTAGGGAGAATCGGAAATGGTGGATTTAGGGAGAAGAGGATTTCGGCTTGGCAAACATAAATAGAAAGAAGAGAGTTTGCTAGGGATTTTCTACAGAGACTTAGTTGGGAAGAAAAGAAAATAGGTAGAATGGCCTCTCTTTTCCCTAAATGCCGAAATTACTAGGCCTAGTATCCCTTACTTGGCCATCACTCCTCTTATCTTTATCTCTTTATTTAAAATTAATAAGAATAATCCTCTAATTATCTCTTTGAAAATAATCAAAATAAATCACCATTTATCCACCCCTTAGCCGAAATTTAAAGAGAATAAGACTCTTTTCCAAATGCCTTGGTGCCGTCCAACTCTCTCTGGAAGCAAAATAAAACTTCTTTTATTTGCTTCCCTTGTGACTCGAACTCAGCCCAACACCCTTGCATGTGGCGCCATTTCCAGAGGCCCTAAGTGGCATCTTCAGCCACTTTTCCAAGCCTGCTTCGTGTGTCAAATTTCACAAACTTTTTCTTTTAAGGCCACCTTGCCTTAATTTCCTCTTTAAACTTTAAAACTCGACATTTCTAAGTCATTTCTAAGTTTCCAAAAATTTTCGTTCGGCTCAGAAACTTGACATTTTCTTACATTTCCAAGTTTCCGTAATGTGCACTTTCCTATTTTGAATCATTTCCAAATCATTTCCATCCATTTCCAAGTTTCCAAAAATGTTCACTTTCTATTTTTTTTAACTTCACATTTCCATACATTTTCAGGTTTCCAAAATTGTTCAAAATTTATTCTTAGTACATAAAACATGTTACTTCGTACAATTAAACCGAAAATGCATAGGCCCTTTCTAGGATGTTACAGTCTAGTTCACTATATACTACACCATCATACATTTTATTCAATTGGGCCCACTGGCCCAATGGGCGCATTTCGACCCATCGTAGCCCAAGCGGCCTCAACCCACAAGAATACTACTGATGGCCTCAACTATCACGTCGAAGCCCCACACGTGTGTTCGCACGCTCGTGTGGCTACTATTGCCGTGACCGGCACTTCGGCATTTGCCGCTCTACAACTAGAGTAGAGAGAGTTACACACCTGATAGGAATCTGGTACTAATCCGCGCTCCGACCAATCCTATGCCCAAACGCCCTCCAAGGTATCCTTCCTCCTATCATAGAATGCTCTATATATAGCTAGCTTCTCACCTTCCTTCTTTGTATCTTTCCGATGTGGGATCCATTCGTAAGTAGAGTTTAAATCCAACTCAAACTCTTGCCATCCAATTCGCAAAATAAATACTCCCTTGCTTTTCATGAGATTCGAACTCAGGCTCCCTTGTAACATAATCCACGCCGCTAGCCACTAAGTCACAAGCTCCTCTTGTGTCTTAAACCATGCGCAACTAAATATAAATCTATAGCCAAATTCTAAAGTCCATTTAAAAAGAAAACCAAAATGCAAGAGCCAAGACTTGAACCTTGGACCTCCTTTCCTTCCTTGGCGTCACCCCTTGCTCCCTAAGTGGCGTCACTTTGCCACTACACCACACATTCCACTTGTGTCATTTTTCTCCACATTTTATTCTTAAAGCCTACCTACCAACTCCCAGGGTTTTTTTCACCTAAAACCAAAATTTTCCTAAAGCTCAAGTTTAATCACGGGACTTCATAGAAGCCCCCTAACCTTCCAAAATCACTCACCTAATAGGTCCAACAAGCCGTTCTCTTGTTCTCAAAAATTTTAAACGCTACTACGCCCAAGGCCATTGGGCCCAATTCTACTAGGCCCAAATTCAGGTCGTTACATTAATTCAAGTCAGATGTTCTTAGGTGGAGGAGGAATAGACCCTGCCTAAGAATAGATCTAGCATAATTACAGCGGATTTGTTCGCGCGCCTAGAGATAGGGTGACGAAACTTTGCCGGATTAGGGTGAAACCTAATATGGGAATCCATAGATCGATTTACTACTATTCTAGGGGGTTACTATATGAGAAAGAGATTTCCACTAGTTAACCTAGGGTTAGACGTTATTCACCTCGAGAGAGGGTTTAATATACGTTAGGGAGTCCTACGGATCAAGTCAAGTGAATAAATCATATGGTTCAGTGTTAAATAACAAGTGAAGTCTAGGTGGATTCTTCCTGAGGGTATCGTCAAAATCAACTGAGTCTTTCTAAAAGGTATCTCCCCAATTTAGTCTTTTTGTCTTTGCGTCTTAGCTTAGTAGTTAATTAATTTAGATTAATAAACAACTTCACTTATTTTAGGCTAAATAATAAAAAGAAAGTTAGTATTAGTACTTTTAGTTCCTTTGGGTTCGATAATCCGGTCTTGCCTAAGCTATACTCTTTTCGATAGATAGGTGCACTTGCCTCAATCGTTGTCAGAGTTAGTTTCCAGGTTCGATCATTCTTTTTATAAATTTTAAAGCTCTGATTCACAGCGATCAGCCATCTCCAATAGGTGTCTTTTCATAAAGCATGAAATTTTTGCATTCAATGCAATTTAATCCTTTTCTCAAATTAAGCACACAGACAGACAAATTTACTTACGGAACTTTAACACATGCTTAATCACACACAGTAAACACAGAAAATAATATTAAAATACTTTACTGATGATCGGTGTGTCACAGTCTTAAAATTTATAATGAGAATGATCGAGCCTAAAAACTAACTATGACAACGATTGAGGCAAGTGTACCTATCGAACAGTAGTATAGCTTAGTGGCAAGACCGGATTGTCGAACCCAAAGAACCGAAAGTACTAATACTAACTTTCTTTTTATTATTTAGCCTTAAAATTGAAGTGAATCGGTTTAATCTAGAAAATTAACTAACTACTCACCCTACTAAGCTAAAGACGATGAGACAAAAAGAATGAAATTAGGGAAATACTTGTGGGAAAAACCAATTGATTAAAACACTACCCAAGGAAGAATCCACCTAGACTTCACTTGTTATCTAACTCAACTGCACGATTTATTCATTTGACTTGATCCGTAAGATTCCCTAATGTATATTAAACCTCTCTCTCGCTTAATAACGTCTAACCCTAGGTTGATTAATTGAAATATCTTTCTAATTAAAACCCTAGAATCGCATTAACTCGATCTATGGACTCCCATATTAGGTTCACCCTAATCTGGCAAAATCTCGTCACCCTATCTCTAGGCGTGCGATCAACTCCGCTTAATTATACTAGATCTACTCTTAGGCAGGGACTTTTGCTCCTCCACCTAAGCACATCAAACTTGAATTAATATCCCGAAAATATCAACACAAGAATTAAGAACATATAATTAAGAACAAATCAAATATTTATCATATAGTTCAGCAAATGATAACAAGATTCATCTTTTGTTTCATCCTCCTCAGGTATTTGAGGGTTTAGTTCATAATGATAATAGAATACATCTCAAAAGAAAAGATAAAACAAAGCATAAGAAAAACTCTAAAACCCCCTGAAGGAATTGAAGAGAGATGCTCCGTCTTGAGTATAACTTCGACTTCTTGAGATGAATCAACTGGCTTTCTTCAAGTAATTTCCACAATTCTGATCTTTCTGGCTCGGCTCCTTGGCCTAGAGGGACCCCCTTGAAAGTTGGCCTCTAGGGTGTTTAAAAAGGCTTTTGGAATGTGTTTCTTTACCCCTAAGTTTCCAAATCCGAGTGAAATTCCTCTTCTCCACGGCAGGGACACGTCCTAGGCATACGCCCGTGTGAATCGTGGCCAGGCTGTGTTCAGGTCTGATTAGGGAGGCACGGCAGTGTTGATTGGGCCTAGGCCGTGTTTAGGTCTGATTAGGGAGGCACGGCCGTCTTGCTTGGGTCCAGGCCGTGTCGATTTTGTGATTTGGCCCATTTGGTCCATTTTAAGCCTGTTTCTCGTTCTTTTCATCCTCCGGTGCTTTCCTGAGTATAAAACATGACAACAAAGGATTAAGAGCACCAAATTACACAATTCAAGGCTTAAATCACCCAAAAGCATGCTAAATGTGGGTTTAAAATATGTTACTATTTCGGTTTATCAAATACCCCCACACTTAAGCTTTTGCTTGTCCTCAAGCAAAATTCTCAACTCATGATTAAAACGTACTTCCTTGATTCATAATATTCATCAATAATGTTTCATCATAATTCAAAGATAATTCATACATGGATAATTCAACTCTAAGAGTCGTAAAGATTCAAACAATCCAAGTCATACATTTTGTAGCATGAAAACATAGGTGTTTCCCCTCATCTAAATAATTACCTCTGATTTAAAATTACAAGGATTGGCATCCTCACTAAAGATTCACTTAAATCACTCGAGGTGTTTAAGGTTCAAAAATTAAGCACTCATAAGTCGAACATGAGAAGTTAATCCCATAGGCTTGCATGAGAATCACATCTCCACCACTGTAATATGAGATAATACACAAATCAAAAGGTCTTTAACCGGGTTGTAACGGGGCTTGGGTTAAGGTGTGGATATAGGCTGAATTAGAAAGTTAGAATCGAGATTGACCTGACAAATTACCTAACCAGAAACAATGAACTGATAATAAACAATTACATCAATTGAGAACTTGTAATAATAATACTATTACTAATACGAGCTTCTTTTTCAACAATTGGAATTAAGATGTATAATCTCACTTGATCACAGAACTAATAATGAATATACTTTGATATTTTTTTTAAGAACAAATCAAATATATATAATAATTGATGAATTTACTATCGAAATCAATAGGCAATCGATCAAATCAAATCTCGATATAAGGGTAGTCAAAAGGAATGGTGATAACAAAAACAAAGGGTTTTGGGATAATATTAGTGGGTGAGTCAATAAAAAGGGTTGTTAGGATCAACGGGGTTCACTAGGGGTTAATCAAATGGGTAGGCTTTTTAGTGGAGTGAGTGGGTTAAAACCTAGGTGCCTTTATCATTTTAGTGTATCAAATCAAAGGTGTGGTCTCGACATGTATAATCGATGCAAGTTCTAGAATAACAAATCAATGTTGACACACTCATAATCAATAAAGTGAGAAAGAAAAAGAATATATGCTCTATAAGGCTCAACATCTCACAAAAATTATGGCTTTTTGATGTCAACCTAGCAAATTTCAAACTTCAAAGTAATATTCAAATTCAGGTAGACAACCTAAAAAAAAATTTAATTTCGAAAAATAGACTTATCCTGCTTGATTCTCTAGTATCTTAAAGTTTAAATTATCAATGCACAATTATCAATGACTTAATCTAAAATATATCAATAAAAATCATAAATCACAAGAAATTTCATTCTAATCATAATATGAGAAACTTACTTAAAAAATAAGACATAATTCAGGATTTGAGAATAATGAAAAAAGTTTGGCACCTAATTACAGGAATTTGAGAATAATGAAAAAAAATTAGGCACCTTTTAGGTTGTTCACCCCCCATACTTAAGATGTACATTGCCCTCAATGTACAAAGATAGATAAGAATTCAAAAAAGATAAGGAGAGATGAAACTTCTTAAATGTGGATGGATTCCTTGCGTTGGAGGTGAAAGATAACTTGGAGGAGGCGTCTCTGGTGGTGGTATGGTGCCCGTCCATAGTCTCTAAAGAAATTGGGTAGCTCGTGCAGAATTAGCCAGGAAATAATAAGAATAATTTGACTTATACTAATTATATGTTTAAAGAAAAGCAAGCTAAAGTGAAGGATAATAAAAAATGAAATAAAATTAAAAGAAAAGATTAATGGATCGAAGGGTCCTTATTGTTGGATGGTTCGTGAGGGGGGTGTGATTTCTAAGGCCGCGGTGGTGTTGGCAGTGGTCGTGGTGGGGTGACTCCCTAGCAGCCTTTAGAACCTAAAACCAAGAAACTAAGATAAAATAAACTAAGTTAAGCATAAGAGTGTCAAAGAGAAGGAAATTAAAAGAGATGAGAAAAGAAAACTAAGAGCTAAATGTTCTCAAAGACCCTTGGCTTGTTGATTAATTGAAGCAGCCGGCATGAACTTATATAAATCAATCTCCCACAGGGAGACTGTGCTTGTATTCGTCCGTTTCTTTGACATGGATGTGGTGTAGCTCAAGGGCTCTGTAGATGGAGGAATAGAGGAAAGAATGGAGGGGTTGGGAGGGTAGGGTGAATGTGAGTAGGGAAAAAGGGATGGGGAGTGGGTGAGAAAATAGGGCAAGAGGTGTTTTAAATAGAATTTTCAAAACTGGTACATCCCCACGCTCGTGTACCATGGGCGTGTTGGGTCACACGGCCGTGTTGTGTTTCGTTCGTTTCTTCCACGCCCGTTTCGTGGTCACCACGCCCATGTAGGATTAAATAGTTTCGACCACGGCCGCATCGCACGGCCGTGGCTAGTTGGTTGGAGCCCGTGTGTCTTCCCTCAGTGTCGGCCACGGCCATATCACACGCCCGTGGCAATTTATAGTCGTTCGTGATCTGGGAATCTTTCATCATTGGCTCGTACTACCTCTGCTATGTCAGTACGAAAATCCATAGTATCCACACGGCCACGGCCACGGCTGTGTGCAAGGCCGTGTGGTCTAAAAATCTGCACTTTGGTTAGTTTAAAATTAAATGTTGAAAAGGAAAAATAAAAGTAAAAATAAAAAAATGTAAAAATTAATGGAGTTAGTGCTCGGGTTGCCTCCCAAGAAGCGCTCGTTTAAGTCTTAAGCTAGACTTACCTCTCGTTTACATCATCAGGGTGGTTTGAGGAGTTGAAAGTCCTTCCTCATGCTATCAGTTTCATTATCATGATAAAGTTCAAGTCGAGATGCACTTATATTGAAAGTACCAAAAATAGGATTACTTACCTCGACTGTTCCGTATGGGAAAACACTGATTACCCTAAAAGGGATTTCTGTGTTTGTATTAGGGTCAGGAGGAGATATTCGAGGGTCTGTTTCATCTATCAATACTTGATCTCCGATTTTGAGCTTGTCTGCTTCGTGGATTGGCTCTGGTTCTGCTTCGTGTATCCCTAATTTTTCCTTGAAATGCGTCTTCCACTCGTCTAGATCATCGATCTAAATCCTTCGTTCCTCATGAGTTATTTCTTTGTTGGTACGGGGTATAGGATCGGGTTCAGTTGTGTTCTTTTGTGGTGCTTCCTAAAAAGAAGGGTTAACCAAATGGTTATCATTAGAATTTATTTTCTCACCTTGATTACTCGATGTTCTAATCGAATCGAGAGCCTAAAGAGTGACTGTCTCGTCACCTACACAGAGTATGAGTTAACCTGCGTCGACATCAATTTTAGTCCTGGCAGTTGCTAAAAAGGGCCTTCCTAGAATTAATGGGATACTATTGTCCTCATCCATGTCTAAAACAACAAAGTCTACTGGGAATACGAATTTATCAATCTTTACTAGCACATCTTCGATTATACCCCTAGGAATTCTAACAGTTTTTTATCAGCTAATTGAATGCTCATCCTAGTTTGTTTGGGTTTCCTAGACCTAGTTGTTTAAACATTTTATAAGGCATGACATTTATGCTTGCCCCTAAATCAGCTAACGCATTATCAATAGATAAACTACCAATTAAGCATGGAATTGTAAAATTCCCTGGATCTTTTAATTTTTGTGGTAATTTATTTTAGAGAATTGCTGAGCACTTTGCATTGAGTTCCACATGCGATTCCTCGTCTAGCTTTCGCTTGTTTGTCAAAAGCTTTTTTTAAGAATTTTCTTGAATCTGGCATCTACGAAAGAGCTTCAAGTAATGGTAAGTTAATATGTAATTTCTTTAAAAGTTTAAGAAACTTACCGAACTGTTCCTCTGTGTCGTCTTTCTTTATCACCTCAGGGTATGGTATACGAGGTTGGTACTCTTTAATTACTGGTTTTGGCTTTTTACTTCCTTCCACAACCTTACCTTCTTCTACCACATTCTCTTGCCTTAAATGAGGCTCATCTAACCCTACATTATCGTGAATAGATATGGCTTGAATCTGCTCCCTTGGTTTAGTTTCAGTGTTGCTTGGCAATCTACCGTGTGGTCGTTCCGTCAAGATCTTGGTGATTTGCCCAATTTGATCTTTGAGCTCTTGTGTCGATGCTTCTTGTTTTTCAAGTTTTGTTTCTATACTTTGGAAACGTGTTTCTGTTGCTGCTATATATTTTTCCAGAATCTCCTCAAGGTTCGGCTTCTTTTCCTGTGGGTACTGCTGCTGTTGGAAATTTAGAGGGTGTTGTTGTCTTTGATTTCCTTGGCCACCCCATGAAAAATTAGGGTGGTTCTTCCAACCTGGATTGTAAGTATTGCTATAAGGGTTATTTTGATATCTGAAATTATTACTTACATAGTTCATTTGTTCGCCTTCTATGCCATGTCCGTAGGGTGGGTACTCAGGATTCGCCACACCTCCACTTGTTTCACACTGCATAACGGGTTGTACCTGTAAGGAATTACACAAACCATCAAATATTTTAGTTAACACATCTACCTGATTTGATAGCATGGTTACTACGTCGAGGTTGAAAACACTGGCAGCTTTCGTGGGCTTTGTCCTCGTGACTTGCCACTGATAGTTATTTAGGGACATCTCCTCTATAAACTCATAAGTCGCCTGTGTGTTTTATTATTCGTGAGTTCCACCGGCCACGAATCGATCAACCGCCTAGTTGAGGGTTCACACCGTTGTAAAAAGTTTGGACCAGAGCCACAAGGGTAATCCATGGTGTGGGCACCATCTCAGTAGATCTTTGTATCTCTCTCATGCATCGTAAAGTGTTTCTAAATTCATCTGCACAAAAGAAGAGATATCATTCCTTAATTTGGCCGTTTTGGCCGGTGGAAAATATTTTAATAAAATTTTTTCGGTCATTTGTTCCCATGTAGTAATTGATCCTTGGGGAAGAGAATGCAACCACTGTTTAGCTTTATTCCTCAGAGAAAAGGGAAATAACTGAAGTCGGATGGCACCATCAGAAACGCCATTAATTTTAAAAGTGTCGCAAAATTCCAGAAAATTCGCTAAGTGTGTGTTAGGATCCTCATCCTGCAAACCATCAAACTGAATGAACTGTTGTATCATCTGTATAGTGTAAGGTTTCAATTCGAAATTATTTGCAGCAATAGTAGGTCTAACAATACTAGATTCAGTACCAACTAAACTAGGCTTAGCATAATCATACATAGTTCGAGGAGCCCGATTTTCAGCCATCTCTGGAGGTAGCAGATTATTTTCAGCCATCTCCTTGGTGGTATTGATGATGTTTTCTTGCTCTTCTTCTGTGTATTGTAGACTTCGCCTAATTTCTCTCCGGTTTCTGCGAGCGGTTGCTTCGATCTCACTATCGTAAATTAAAGGTCCTGTCGGGTTCCTTCTAGTCATAAACTAGAGGTACCTACAAGGAGCAAAGACTAAAATTTAGAAAGATAAAAATAAAAACAAAATAAGAGTAAAATTGCAGAAAATAAAAATGGCTAAAGTAATAAAAATTGAGTGTTCTTAATATTTCAGTTCCCCGGAAACGGCGCCAAAAACTTGACCGGTGTGTCACAGTCTTAAAATTTATAATGAGAATGATCGAGCCTAAAAACTAACTATGACAACGATTGAGGCAAGTGTACCTATCGAACAATAGTATAGCTTAGTGGCAAGACCGGATTGTCGAACCCAAAGGAACCGAAAGTACTAATACTAACTTTCTTTTTATTATTTAGCCTTAAAATTGAAGTGAATCGGTTTAATCTAGAAAATTAACTAACTACTCACCCTACTAAGCAAAAGACGATGAGACAAAAAGAATGAAATTAGGGAAATACTTGTGGGAAAAACCAATTGATTAAAACACTACCCAAGGAAGAATCCACCTAGACTTCACTTGTTATCTAACTCTGAACCGCATTTATTTATTCATTTGACTTGATCCGTAAGATTCCCTAATGTATATTAAACTCTCTCTCGGGCGAATAACGTCTAACCCTAGATTGATTAATTGAAATATCTTTCTAATTAAAACCCCTAGAATCGCATTAACTCGATCTATGGACTCCCATATTAGGTTTCACCCTAATCCGGCAAAATCTCGTCACCCTATCTCTAGGCGTGCAATCAACTCCGCTTAATTATGCTAGATCTACTCTTAGGCAGGGACTTTTGCTCCTCCACCTAAGCACATCAAACTTGAATTAATATCCCGGAAATATCAACACAAGAATTAAGAACACATAATTAAGAAAAAATCAAATATTTATCATATAGTTCAGCAAACGATAACAAGATTCATCTTAGGTTTCATCCCCCTCAGGTATTTGAGGGTTTAGTTCATAATGATAATAGAATACATCTCAAAAGAAAAGACAAAACAAAGCATAAGAAAAACTCTAAAACCCCTGAAGGAATTGAAGAGAGATCCTCCGTCTTGAGTATAACTCCGGCTTCTTGGGATGAATCAACTGGCTTTCTTCAAGTAATTTCCACAATTCTAATCTTTCTGGCTCGGCTCCTTGGCCTAGCTGGACCCCCTTGAAAGTTGGCCTCTAGGGTGTTTAAATAGGCTTTTGGAATGTGTTTCTTTACCCCTAAGTATCCAAATCCGAGTGAAATTCCTCTTCTCCATGGTAGGGACACGCCCTAGGCACACGCCCGTGTGAATCGTGGCCAGGCCGTGTTCAGGTCTGATTAGGGAGGCACGGCCGTGTTGATTGGGCCCAGGCCGTGTCGATTTCGTGATTTGGCCCATTTGGTCTGTTTTAAGCCTGTTTCTCATTCTTTTCATCCTTCAGTGCTTTCCTGAGTATAAAACATGAAAACAAAGGATTGAGAGCACCAAATTACACAATTCAAGGCTTAAATCACCCAAAAGCATGCTAAATGTGGGTTTAAAATATGTTACTATTTCGGTTTATCAACTGACTCGGATTTGTGGTCTCGAAACCACTGTTCTGACTAGGGTATAAATCAGACTGTTACAATTCTCCCCCTTAGGGATTTTTGTCCCCAAAAATCTTACCGTTAAACAGATTCAGATATTGCTGTCTCATTGAATCTTCAGGCTCCCACGTAGCCTCTTCTATTCCGTGTCGATACCACAACACTTTCAATAACATAATTTTCTTGTTTCTCAAATTTTTCACTTCACGAGCTAAGATACGGATCGGCCCTTCTTCGTAAGTCATATCAGATCGGATTTCAATCTCAGACGGAGTAATCACATGTGACGGATCAGATCGGTATGTACGGAGCATAGAAACATGGAATACATTGTGGATCTTTTCTAGCTCAGAGGGCAACAATAATCTATACGCAACTGGCCCAATACGCTCGATGATTTCATATGGTCCGATGAACCTCGGACTCAACTTGCCTTTATGTCCAAATCGAAATACTTTATTCCACGGAGACACTTTCAGAAACACTTTGTCACCAATCTCAAATTCAATATCTTTTCGTTTCAAATCTGTATAAGATTTCTGACGATCAGACGCTGCTTTCAGACTATCACGGATTACTTTCACTTTCTGTTCAGTGTCTTTTATCAGATCAACCCCGTGTATCTTAATTTCACTGAGCTCAGTCCAATACAGAGGTGTACGACATTTACGTCCTTACAAAGCTTCATAAGGTGCCATTCTGATGCTCGACTGAAAACTATTATTATACGCAAATTCAATCAATGGCAAATACTGATCCCACGTACCATCAAACTCAAGGATGCAACATCTCAACATGTCCTCGAGTATCTGAATAATCCGCTCGGATTGACCATCCGTTTATGGGTGAAAAGCTGTACTGAAATGCAATTTTGTGCCTAAAGCTTCTTACAACTTTTTCCAGAACCATGAAGTAAATCTCGGATCTCTATCAGACACAATGGACAATGGCACTCCATGCAATCTTACAATATCACAAATGTAATGCTTAGCTAACTTATCAAGTGAGTAATCAGATCGTACCAGAATGAAATGGGTTGATTTCGTCAATCTGTCAACCACAACCCAAATTGCATCTTTCTTTCTCGGAGTCAAAGGTAATCCAGAAACAAAATCCATCGTTACTTTATCCCATTTCCACTCTGGGATTAGATTCGATTGTAGCAAACCAGACGGAATCTGATGTTCAGCTTTAACTTGCTGACAGACTAAACATCTTCATACAAAGTCTGAGATATCTCTTTTCATACATGACCACCAATAGTGTAGCTTCAGATCATGGTACATCTTTGTACTTCCCGGATGTACAGATAGACGACTGTTATGGGCTTCATTCAAAATCAACTGAATCAACTCTGGGTTTCTCGGAACACATAATCGATCTCGAAATCTCAAGCAATCATCAACATCAACTCGAAATTCAGAATCAGAGTTCGAATCACACTGAGCTCGTTTTGCTATCATTTCATTATCCACTTTCTGAGCATCACATATCTGTTGTAAAAACAACGATTTCGCTTTCAATTCAGCTAACACTGAACCATTATCAGACGAATCTAAATGAATATTCATAGCACGTAATGCAGACAGTGATTTCTGACTCAAAGCATCAGCTACAACATTTGCTTTACCCAGGTGATAGTCAATCACAAGCTCATAGTCTTTCAACAGCTCTAACCATCTTCTCTGTCGCAAATTCAAATCTTTTTGAGTCATCAGATATTTCAGACTTTTATGATCTGAAAACACGTGACATTTTTCACTGAAGAGGTAGTGACGCCAAATCTTTAATGCGAACACAATCGCAACTAATTCAAGATCGTGTGTCGGATAGTTCTTTTCATGCGGCTTCAATTGTCTCGAGGCATAAGCTATAACTTTGCCTTCTTGCATCAGTACGCATCCCAGGCCATTCAATGAAGCATCACTGTAAATTACAAACTCTTTGCCTGATTCTGGTTGTGTCAAAACTGGAGCTTCAGTCAACAGAGTTTTCAATCTATCAAAACTTTTCTGACATTTATCGGACCATTCATATCTTACATCTTTCTGAAGCAATCTAGTTAACGGAGTAGCTATCATCGAGAATCCTTTTACAAACCGACGATAATAACCAGCGAGTCCCAGAAAACTATGAACTTCAGACACATTCTTCGGAGGTTTCCATTCCAGAATAGCAGAAATCTTGTTCGGATCAACTCGTATTCCAGAGGCTGATACAATATGTCCCAGAAAACTGACTTCACGCAACCAGAATTCACATTTGCTGAATTTCGCATACAATTGATTTTCTCGCAGAGTTTGCAACACAACTCTCAGATGTTCAGTATGCTCATTTTCATGACATGAATAAATTAAAATGTCATCAATGAATACGACAACAAATCGATCTAGGTATGGTCTAAAAATTTTGTTCATCAAATCCATAAAAACAGCATGAGCATTCGTTAGTCCAAATGGCATAACTAAAAACTCGTAATGCCCGTACCTCATTCTGAAAGCAGTTTTCGGAATGTCTGAATCTTTTACTCTCAACTGGTAATATCCCGATCTCAAATCTATCTTAGAAATTACAGTGGCTCCTTTTAGCTGATCAAACAAATCGTCAATCCTGGGCAACAGATATTTTTTCTTTACAGTCACTTTATTCAACTGACGATAGTCAATGCACATTCTCATCGTGCCATCTTTCTTTTTCACAAACAGAACAGGAGCACCCCAAGGTGAGAAACTCAGTCTTGCGAACCCTCTATCAGTCAACTCTTGCAATTGTGACTTTAACTCTTTCAACTCTGTTGGTGCCATTCTATACGGGGCTATCGAAATAGGTGTCGTACCAGGCAACAGATCAATACCAAATTCAACTTCACGTATCGGAGGCAATCCCGGCAATTCTTCTGGGAATACATCAGAAAACTCACAAACAATTGACACTGATTCAACTTTCTTTTCAGACACTTTCGAATCAATCACATAAGCAAAATATGCCCCATATCCCTTTTTCACATATCTTTGAGCTTTCAATACAGATATCACAGCAGTCAATCCATTCAAATCATTAGACTCAACCCGAACTATTTTATCATTCGGACATCTCAAATCAATAATCTTTCTTTTACAATTCACCACAGCATCATGCAATGTCAACGATCCATACCTGAATGATATCAAACTCATCAAATGGTAATAGCATCGGATCAAAGGGGAAAGCAGATATCTCGAAATATTAACGGACAGTTTTTGCATACTTTGTCAACCAAGACACTTTTACCTAAGGGGTTCGATACTTTTATAAAAAATTCAGTAGACTCTACAGGCAAAGTCTTACTGGATACCAAATTCATGCATATATACGAATGAGTAGAACCAGGGTCTATCAAAGCAATCACAGAAGTATCATAAAGAGTAAATGTACCCGTTATAACATCCGGAGATGAAGCTTCCTCACGAGCTCAGATGGAATACGCTCTGGCAGGCGCTCTAGCTTCAGATCTCGCAATCTCTCATAGTTCTCTGACTACCACTGACATTTCTTACATTTCGGGAAAGTCTACCTCTCACTAGAGCATTATCAGATCTCGAATTCTGGGCAGTCTCTTACTCAACAGACTCTGGGCAATCACGAATAAAATGATCTATCAATCCACATCTGAAACAAGCCTGGTCATTCAATCTGCAACTTCCCGGATGTCTTTTACCACAATGCTTACACTCAGGTCGTTCGGATCGAACATTTCCAACACTTAACATCGATGTTGCCGGAGCTTTGGAACTCAAATATGATCTAGCTCGATCTCTATTAGAATGTCCCACATTAACTCTCGAACGACTTTGTTCATCTCGGAATTTCTTCGAAACAGACTGAAATGATTTACCCAGAAACCTTTTTCTCACATCTCTAGTTTCAGACTCAACTTTTCTTTTATCTTCCCCGAGTGCTTCAGCTTTACACGCTCGATCAACAAGCACAACAAACTCTTTTATCTCAAGAATTCCGACTAACAAACGTATGTCTTCATTGAGGCCATCTTCAAATCTCTTACACATAATTGCTTTCAACGATACACATTCCCGAGCATACTAACTTAACCTCACGAATTCTCTTTCATATTCAGTAACAGACATACGGCCCTACTTCAATTCCAGAATTTTTTTTCATTTCTGATCAATGAATCTTTGACTAATGTATTTCTTTCGAAACTCAGACTGAAAGAAATCCCAAGTGACCCGCTCTTTCGGAACAATAGAAATCAGGGTCTTCCACCACTGATAGGTCGCGTCTCGTAACAAAGATACAACACATTTTATACATTCTTTTGGTGTCGGTGACATTTCATCGAATACTCGGATAGTGTTTTCTAACCAAAACTCGGCTCTCTCAGCATCGTCATCACTAGTAGCCTAAACTCTTCAGCCCCATATTTACGAAATTTGTAGACTGGAGGCTTACTCAACAGATTCAGATTCGTAGTCGGAGGCATAGCAGATGTTTGAAGGGAATTAGGCGGGGGCGGAGGTTGTGAAATAGCCGGATTATTTCTCACAAATTAAGTGAACCACTCACTCATCATCTGGAAGAAAGCTTGTTTAGCTTCTCCCTCTTGACCGCTCGTACCCGGTCTCGAATCAGATGGCGTTATTCCTTGAGCGGGAGCAGGCGCATTACTTTCTACATCATCAGCTACGGCTCTTTCGGGATCCATTACTATACGAAAATCACATTTTACACGTCAGGATTCATCACACTATCACAATTTAGATATATGGCATGTATAGCTAGACTCTTACACGCTACGTTAGTTCAAGAATCGACTAAACCGTAGCTCTGATACCAACCAAATGTAACACCCCTAACCCGTATCTGTCGCCGAATTAAGGTTAAAGGCGTTACCGAACAGATCGAAAACTTTTACAGACATTTCATATTACAAATCATCAATCACAATCAAAGTGTCTCTTTTTAAGGGTCAACGAGACCATAATCATGCTTTCGAATAGGGTTGGGACTAAACCGAACACATATATAATTTCTCAAAAAATTAAAACTTTTTTCAACACTGCAGAGGTCACACGCCCGTACAGTCAGGCCATGTGTCTCCCACGGCTATTATACACACCCATGTGTCCTGGCCGTGCCAAAACAGAGCATGTATTCTGACTTATCCACACGGCCACCAGACACGCCCGTGTGCCATGGCCGTGTAAAATTAGGCTAGCTACTGACATATTTACACGGCCACCAAGCATGCTCGTGTGTCACAGCCGTGTAACCTACTCAGGCACACTTCGAAGTGGCCCTTGAGCCACACGGAAGAGACACACGCCCGTGTCTCTTGGCCATGTATGGAAAATAGGCCATTTGCAAGGCCAAAATGCCACCCACACTTGGGTCAATCCTACAAGAAATATCCCAATTCATTTCATGCACAATTGACATCTAAAAACATGTCAAATGATCAACATATCATCCTATCCAATTTCATTTCAAGTCATGCCAACCTACATTCCAAATTGCACAACTAAAACACATATATAACCAAGCATGTTACATCCACATCTCACATTTGATATAAACATTTCATTGACTAAATGTATGCACTCATATTGCATCTATAAGCTTACCATAATTTTGACCATATCACTTGCCATCAAGCCATACTAAAACATGCATCATATACTATATTCACTCATGCTTATTATCAACATTTACCTAGCCACATCACATGGCTTTTTACATCTCAAACATATACCAAATGACTAGCCTATACATGCCATATTTAACTATATACACATTTTCAAAGTACCAAAAAAAGTTTGAGTAGTGTGATGACGATCCTCGGCGGTCCCCGAGCCTTCAGTAGCTTTGACGATCTATAAAACAGAGTAAACACATACATAGAGTAAGCTTTCAAAAGCTTAGTAAGCCATATACAAATAAACTTAGCATAAAATGCTCATAACCATATTGATACAATGACATTAATGTTTTCTCAATGCAAATTCATCACATATTCTTTGGCCCATTAGCTTAGCCATAGCTTGCCACAATTCTCAACTCAATTATCACATATACACATAGCTCATTCAAGCATATATTCACATATTATCTCATCATTTCCATACACATATTCATCTTAGTAAGTTCATATAAACACTTACCTTTTTATACACACATAGTGTACTTTTCAAACGTACCTGAATCAGATATACAACTCACATAGTCATTCATTGCTCAGACTTGCCCGTTGAACCGTTTGGAACTAAATACGATACTCAAAGTGCTCGGAATAGTCATACAATGCCAATGTCCCAGACTTACATGTAACCAGATATCGATGCCACTATCCTAGACAGGGTCTTACACGAATCAATTACGATGCCAATGTCCAAGACATGGTCTTACACGTAAATCTCATATTGATGCCAACGTCCCAGACGTGGTCTTACACGAAATCTAAAATCAATGCCAACGTCCCAGACGTGGTCTTACATGATATCACAAAACGGACACCTATGTCATGACATATACTATACTATCTATTCCTAGGTTCAGATGGGACTTCTCGGATATTAACCATCTCTCGATACTTTCTCGGAATCCATTTATTCATCATTTCAAGTATTATTCATAACAATTCAAATGTCATATATTCACAAATAAATCAATTCAAGTACATTTATTTGTATATCGACTTACCTCGAGTTCGATTTAACGGAAACGGATATGGCTACTCGATTACTTTCGATTTCCCGCGATCTAAGTCCGTTTTCTTCGGTTCTTGATCTATACATATTCAAATTTAATCCATTTATTCACTAATTCATCCAATTCAATCCAGATACACATATTTAGGGCAATTTGCAAATTAGCCCTCACATTTTCACATTTGGACATTTTAGTCCCTATTTCACAAAATCACAAAATACATAAAATCACCACATACCCATGCTTAGCCGAATGTTCATGTAGCTCAAACAAGTCCATGAATTTCATTTATTTCACAATTTAGTCCCTCAAAATACTATTTTCTCAATTAAGCCCTAATTAGCTAAATTCACCAAAAATTCAAGAACAAAACATGTTCATTAAACACATATCTTTCATTTAACACCAATACTCATCACAAAGCTCATCATTTCATCAATGGCACACCTCATAAACATAATCAATTCTTCAAATTACAACATGGGCTTGATAGTAGACTAAGCAACAATCTCAAAAACATAAAAATCATCAAAAACTAAAGTCAAAACATACATTAATTTTGGCCACAAGCTAGCCGAATATTAGAAGCATTCAAACCCTTTCTTTTCTTTATGAATTTTGGTGGTGGATGAGTCAAAAAGATGAACAAATGTTTTATTAAGACTTTTCTTTAATTAATTTTATGTTATTATTCCATTTACAAAATTAACCTTAATATAAAACATATATAACTTATAAAATTAATGGCATAACCGTCCATAGTCTTCCACTATCCTTATTAATGGCATAATTGCCTCATAAGGCCTCCCCATTTAAAAGCCATCTCCAATAGGTGTCTTTTCATAAAGCATGCAAGTTTTGCATTCAATGCAATTTAATCCTTTTCTCAAATTAAGCACACAGACGGACAAATTTACTTACGGAACTTTAACACATGCTTAATTACACACAGTAAACACAGAAAATAATATTAAAATACTTTACTGACTCGAATTTGTGGTCCCGAAACCACTGTTCTGACTAGGGTATAAACCGAACTGTTACAAGTATGCTCTACACGGTCTAACACACGGGCGTGTGACCGGTCGTGTGGCACAAGTCAGTATACCCCCTAAATGGCACACGACCTAGCACACGGGCGTGTGATTTGGCCGTGTTACATAAGTCAGTATACCCTACAGGTTTGGCACGGCCTAGCGCACGGCCTGGTACACGGGCGTGTGTGGCCATTTCAAAGAGAACACGGGCTAGACACACGGGCGTGTGGTCAGCCGTGTGACCCAAGTCAGTATGTATGCCCTATTTTCACATGGCCTGGGACACAGGCGTGTCTAGAGCCGTGTGAGGCACACGGCCTGTTCACACGAGCGTGTGACCCTTGTATGTTTGAAAGATTCCTAAGTTTTCGAGAATTTTTGTAAGTTATCGGTTTAGTCCCGAACCACTTCTAAAGTATGTTTAAGGCCTCGTAGGCCCTTATAAGGGACAATGTGATTATGATTGAATGGTGTTTTAGAATGGATGTATAAATGTATGTTGCATGATGTGATTTGATCGGTAATGCCCCATAACCCTATTCCGGTGACGGATATAGGTTAGGGTGTTACAGTAATGCTCTGTAACTCTGTTCTGGCGACGAATACGGGTTAGGGGTGTTACATTCGAACCCAAGTACCTCTACCTTGCTGTAGAAAATTTATAATTTCATCGTAGTCCACCTCATTATCTTGTAAATTTTCATAAAAATCTAGGCTGTAGTGAGGTGTCCTATGAAGTCCCTCGATTACGGTAGGAGAGGCGTCTACGTAAATGCCTCTCACCCGGACTTTATTTTTTTGGGCTTTCGGGAAATTCACATAGAATTCCTAGACAATCGATCTAACGACCGATTTCTGGGGATGCCGACAAAACGTGTTCATTCGTAGGTGATCGATTCTTGTAATTATAGGATCGTGAAAATATTGCGTGGCAAGCCACGTTGAGGAATAAATGGTTTATCCACGAAATTGTTGGCTTGGGTAGCAGCGTTAGTGGAGACAAATCGTCTCCTCAGTTAATCGGGAACATCGCGTTACTCGATTCATCGAGACGCGGGTCATTTGCGAGGAGACATATTAACCAATTACAAATTCAACAGATAATAACACAATGATATCTATGCAAATAGATTTCCCAATTAGCTAATCTAATTATTAGGATTTTAAACGAATACTCAAAGATTAGAAAAGAAAGTATCGAGTATCACCGGGCTTTTGCGTCATCGGAATGTTGATGTGTAACACCCCTAACCCGTATCCGTTGCCGGAATAGGGTTACAGAGCGTTACCAGAACTTTTCAGAACATTTTCAGATAAATCATGTCAATCACTATTCATTAATCGGGATCATTCGTAATGTCCCTTAAATGGACCCTCGAGGCTCAATACGAGCATTAGAATCAAGTCGGGACTAAATCGGGAACTCAGGGAATTTTTCACGAAATTCCAAAATTTTCCAAGGTTTAGGGCTCACACGCCCGTGTAGTCCAAGGGAAATGCCCGTGTGACCCTGGGACACGCCCGTGTTGCAGGCCGTGTTCAAAACTAGGTAGCTCTCTAACTTGCACCACACGACCATGCCACACGCCCGTGTGTTAGGCCGTGTGGTTAATTAATTCGATTCGAATTAGGTGCAGTTTTTACACGGCCAAGACACCCGCCCGTGTTTTAGGCCGTGTGGCATACACCACTGAGACACACGCCCGTGTCTCTGCCTGTGTGCTCAATTCTGAGCATTCTGTTTCTCAAAATTTAGGTGCAGGGGACACACGGCCTAACCATATGCCCGTGTTACCAGGTCGTGTGTCACACACGGTCTAGACACACGCTCGTGTGTCTGCCCGTGAGGACAAAATAAAGCAATTCCTAGCTTCATTTCTCACCCCAATATTTGCCATAATCCTACACCACATCTTACATTCATAACTCAACAAATCCAAGCATTTTATTCAAATTAATTCTGTCATTCAACATGGTATACCATCATATGCATACATGTTTATTATCTTATCTTGGTTTAGTCCATATGTTAGACATAGTTTGATCAACTACTTAACACATGTGTAGCTACCATAGTATGACATTACAAATATATCAAATCAACCATTACTAGCAGTTCCAATGGCTAAATTACAAGTATCATTTATATTTACATGCCAATATGGCCAACATATCCTATACATGCCATTACAACCATAATTGATTTACCATATAATACCGACATGGGCCGATGGATAGTGCGAGTGATCTCCACCGAGCTTCCGATTTACTCTAAAACAAGGAAAAATAAAATGGGGTAAGCATTGTATGCTTAGTAAGTTCGTATAACATGGTACTTAACTTACCATTCATTCTATTTTGAGGTAACTATGTAAGGCACATTCATTCAATTTGACTTCAAGCCCTACACATATCCTCATTGCCCTTGTTAGTCATATATTCCGTAATAACCTCAACACATGTTTGGGCTCCACAACAATCAAGTTTCCATGCACATTTGCATTCTATAACATTTGTTCATTTAACATGCATAAATCATCTCTTTATTTTAAAAGTATAATTTCATAATAGTTCATCTCAAGTTCAAATTATTTCATATCAGAACTTTATTCATATTTCTCAAAATATCAGTGTCACACGAGTAATATTACACTCAAAGTATACAAGTCTATAATCAAGGATGACATATTCATCAAATGAATTCCATGTACAAGTATCATCATCTCATGTTTTCTTAAATCAATCGTCACGTATCATCATTTTCGTGTATTTCAGGCATATACGTGTAATAACTCATTTCTTATTCATATTCCTCTCATGTCAAGAGTTTTACCCGTTGAATTTATTTGGAATATCGATGGATACACTGGTAGTACACTCGAGGTGTACGAATCAGAATCTGTCAATTCATACTCAGTAGTACCTTGTAGGTACACTCTTGAGCCACATATCATACAGCAGAATTACCAGTCCAGGTTAAATTCTAGCTATAACATATACTCTAAGGGCTTTTTCGGATTACCAGTCCAGACTAAATCCTTTATATGACAAAGAATTTCCTATAGAGTCCGATCTGGATTACCAGTCCAGGCTAAATCCAGTTAATTAGGATTACTAGTCCAGGCTAAATCCTAATTGAAACATATACTCGAGAGGCTCATTTCGAATTACCCGTCTGGGCTAAATCCATTCTGCAACACATGCAGTTTTATCAGGGAAATCACATTTATCCATCGACTTCCATTTATTCAAATGGGATTTAACATTTATCAGGCAATTTTTGGGTATATGTTCAATCTCATAAATTTATGCATTCATACAATTCAAGTGTTCACATTCAACTCAAGTATAAAATTTACATTTTTTATCATTTATCATTTATCGAGCATTATTGCTGATCGGGCACATTTCATTTATCGGGCTTTGACGAATATGTGATCATTTCACATAATTAAGGTATTTATACAATTCACAAGCACAACATTTAATTCAAGCATAAAAAAATAAACAATTTAGTTACACGAACTTACCTCGATAAATGTTCGTGTACATAAATCTACTAATCTGACATTTTCCTCTTTCCTCGTTTTAGCTCAGAATTTGGTCTATCCGGATCTATACGAGTAAATTTAAAATCAATTTATCATATTTTTCATTCATGTGGACTAAATTTTCATCCTAGACAAAATTACTATTTTGCCCCTAACTTTTCCATAAATTCCATTTTCGTCCCTAGGCTCGGAAAATGAAACTTGTGCAAATTACTCCCTATTCCAAGCCTAACCAAAGCCTCAATACAAATTTTACAGCACATGTATTCATAAAATTTTAGAATTTTTCATCAAATTTTACAACTTTTCATTTTAGTCCCTAAATCATGTTTTCATCAAAAATCACTTTGTAAAAGTTGTTTATCTATCAATAATATTTCATTTTCTACCATAAATTTCTAATTTCCAGCATATACATCTATGACCCATTTTCATACTTTGATAACTTTTCAAATTAATCCCCCAAATAGAGAGATTAAGCTATCCGGATTCTAAAAATATCAAAATTACTAAAAATGGGACAAGGAAACTTACCCAATTTGGCCATGAAAGTTTCTTCTCTCTCTTCTATGGTTTCCATGTTTTATTTTTGGAAAGAAGATGAGAAAATAAGATGATATCTATTTTATCATCTTTTAACTAATTAAAAATTTCACTTTCCAATTTAGTCCTTACCCTTTTTCTATATTTCCATGGATGAGTCACCAAGAAAAATACACATACTTTTCTTAATGGTCTAATTACCATATAAGGACCTTAAGTTTTGAATTCCATAGCTATTTAATCCTTATAGCTACTAGAATTCAACTTTTGCATTTTATGTGATTTAGTCCTCCTCGTAATTAAGCACTCAATCGATAAAATTTCTGTACCAAAATTATCACATGTCATATCTATCATAATACAGACCATATAATAAAATAAAAATAAATTTTATTTTCGACTAGGATTTGTGGTCCCGAAACAACTATTCTGATTTCACCGAAATTGGGCTGTTACATGATGTCACTGTGCTTCCTCCATCGGCTACTTTCGTTCATCGAAGAGAGTTTCTCCACTTGATGAAGAACTGATTTAATCAAAAAATGGAGAGAGCCTTTGATTAAAATGGAAGAGTTTTACTTAATACTAAAGAAAAACTAATTTAAAGAAATAGGGGTTTAGAAGCAATGGCGGCGAAGAACGACAAAGACAATGAAGAAAAAACATGTTTAGGGCGACACTAATAGGGTTCGTCATGACGAGGCCCTTATATATTTGTTGTGTTGTCGCGACGTGGAGTCTAGGGCTCGTCACGACGTTGCCTCATCATTACAATTTTCGAGGTAGTTACGTCACGTGGAGTCTAAGCTCCTCTCATTGCGATGTCGGGATAACTCACATCGCGATGTCATCACTGTTTATTTCCTCACTGTAGCCTCTCATTATGACGTTGCGAAGTCTCGTCAGGATGTGGGATCTCATCGTAATGATGTGACTTCCTCGTCACGATGTTATGTATAGTTTCGGTCACCTCGCACGCGAAATGTTGACTTTTCGACTCATTCGTTGCTCCTCCCTTTTGACGAACACATCCACCCCTTAAAATACACCTAAAATATTATAACTACAAAAGTTTACAAAATAATTGCACATAAAAAAATAAAAGTGAAAAATTTAAATTCAAAACAAATTTAAACGAGAAGCTCTTTTATGAATCGGGACGATGTAACGGCCCAAAAATATAGGGTCTTTAATTTTGCATGTTTTGACACAAAAAGCTTGTTTGCTTTAATGGCTAAGTGATTTGGGTGTGTATGGGGTGTGTGAGAAGCCTGGGTTCAAGTCTTGGCTCTTGCAAAATTTTTAGTTTTTCTCTTAAATGAATCTGGTCACTGGCATATAGGCTTTATTATTAATAGTGCTTGTTTATGACACAAGAAGAGTTTGTGGCCTAGTGGCAAGGTGGGGTGTAGTGCAAATGCAAGGTCTGAGGTTCAAGTCCTGGGTTGCGCAATGGGTATTTATTTTGATGCTTGAGCTGTGTAGGTAGTAGAGTTGGACTGAAACACAGCTAAGGGAAGTTTGAAATGATTTGAATGGTGTTTGAACTGGTCATGGAGAGATTCAAGGAGGGATAAAGGGAGAGAATCAAGGAGTTTGAGTGAGAGGAGAGTTGTGCCGTTTGGGGGATCTTGTGCCTTGAGATTTTGGCTGGGGGGAGGGTTGTGGGTCATTTCGGCATTTGAGTTAGCCTCTGCCGAATTTGGTAGGCTCTGACACTTTTTCTCTGAACACGTTTGCATTTTTTTCTTTCTTCTCCCTGCCGAATCTCCTTTCCTTCCCTCCATTCTCTGGCTTTTGGTTCATTTGCCTTTTTCCTGTCGGTCAATAGGTGAATTTTGTGAGCAATCCTTCCTCTCTTTTCTTCCTTTTCCTTTCTTCTTCAAGCTGCCCCCTCTTTGGCCGAATATGTCATCTCGGGATCATTTGTGCTTTCACCTCTCTTTCTCTTTATCTAAAGAAATAGCCAAATCCTCATAACATTTTGGTAAGCCAAATATTTCATCTTCTTTTTCCCTCTCTTTTGTTTCTCTGCTTGTTCAATAGTGACTGAATATCTATCTTGTCTTGGTACCTTTTGGAGGTTAGTCTCTGACAAGCGGTAGAGCATCGACTGCCTTACTTTTCTGCACATCTCTGCCTTCTGCTTCGAATACCTCTTTGGCCGAATACTGTGAGGTAAGTAGATTGTTTTGTAGTATTGGTCGGATACCCAATCTACTCTAACTCTTTGGACTATGGGCATCAATTCAAGCCTTTTATTACGCAAGTATGGCTAATGAAATCTGTCTTATGCGCAATAAATCAAGAAGAAGGGTGTGATCATTTCCAACCAACGATCTAAGAGTAGAAATTGCGTAACTTTCGGTCAAGGTAAGTGGTGATATCAGTTTGGGGTTTTAGTGTTAATGATCTAATGGATGAGAGACTGATTGTGTTGGGAGGTTGATCGCGCTTGGGGTAATCTGTTCGTTGCGCAAACAGGTGTGTAGTCACACCCCTCTCTACTGTGAATCGGCGAAAGCCGAAAATCTGAAAAGTCGAAACTCCGGCATCTATGGCCCCACGAGCTTACGATCGCTCGAGGGGTGAACTGAGCCCACAAACCGTGGGCGATAGACTTAGAGGCCACCACGAGCATTCTCGTGCTCTTGGGCCGATATGGGCCTCGTTTGGCTGAAATGGGCCGTATGGGCCCACTGGGCTCGTGGGCCCCACAGGAAAAAATCCTTGATAATTGGGAAATACTGGACTGGACTATGTAGTCCATATAGCCGTGACTGAATTTGGGCTACATGGTTCACACGAGCGTGTAGGCCCACTTAGGCCGAATATTGGGCCTTGGGCCCATTTACACCGTTATGATCATTTAGGTTATATGTGTCACTCGAGGCGACTGTAGACCTTCGGAAAGGTTGTTATCTGCACAGAAATACCCCTAAAGAGTAAAATGACTGAAATACCCCTAAAGAGTAAAATGACTGAAATACCCCTATAGGATAAAATGACCGTTGTACCCCTAAGGGTAGGTTGACTGATGTGTTCATGATTTGTATATGATTGTTACTGAGTATGACATTCTGCATATACGTGATCACTGTGAATCAGAGCTTTAAATTTATAAAAAGAATGATCGAACCTGAAAACTAACTCTGACAACGATTGAGGCAAGTGCACCTATCGAACGATGAGTATAGTTTAGGCAAGACCGGGATTATCGAACCCAAAGGAACTAAAAGTACTAATACTAACTTTCTTTTTATTATTTAGCCTAAAATAAGTGAAGTTGTTTATTAATCTAAATTAATTAACTACTAAACTAAAGACTCTAAGAAAAGAAGAATGAATTTGGAAAATAACTTGGGAAAAACTCGGTTGATTTAGACGATACCTAGGAAGAATCCACCTAGACTTCACTTGTTATCTAACACTTTGAACCATACGATTTATTCACTTAGTTTGATCCGTAAGACTCCTAACATATATTAAACCCTCTCTCGAGGCGATTAACGCCTAACCCTAGGTTAATTAGTGGAACTCTCGTTCTCTTATAATAACCCCTAGAATAGCGATGAAATCGATCATGGATTCCCATATTAGGTTTCACCCTAATTCGGCAAAATCGCGTCACCCTATCTCTAGGCGTGTGACCAACTCCGCTTAATTATGTTGGATCTACTCTTAGACAGGGTCTATTCCTCCTCCACCTAAGCACATTAAATTTGGATTAAGCTCACATAATTAAGAACAAACTAAGTATTTATCATATAATCCAGTAAACAATAACAAGATTCATCATAGGTTTCATCCCCTTCGGGTATCTGAAGGGTTTAGTTCATAACAATAAAGGAAAACATCTCAAGAGAAAAGATAAAACAAAACATAAGAAATCCCTAAAGCCCCCTGAAGGAATTGAAGAGGAGATCCTCCGTCTTGAGTATAATTCTGGCTTCTTGAGATGGATCAACTGGCTATCCCTGAGTTAATCCCCACAAATCTGCCTTCTCTGGCCTAGCACGACGCCCCTAGACGATGGCTTTGGGCTCCCCCTTTTAGGTCATACTTAGGGTGTATTTATAGGCTTTTGAAATACGTTACTTTCTCCCTAAGTATCCTTTCCCGAATGAAATTGCTCTTCTCCACGGTAGAGGCACGGCCATGGCGCACGCCCGTGTAAATCGTGGCCAGGCCGTGTTCGAATTTCTTTAATGAGACACGGCCGTGTGAGTCGGGGTTAGACCGTGTTCTAGATGATTGACTTGGCACGGCCGTGTGGGTCCAAGTCCAGGCCGTGTCGATTTCCTCTTTGGTCCGTTTTGATCCGTTTTGAGCCCGTTTCTCGTTCTTTTTATCCTTGGGTGCTTTCCTGGGTATAAGACATGAAAAGAAAGGATTAAGAGCACCTTTTTACATAAATCAAAGGATAATTCATCCAAAAGCATAATAAATGTGGGCCTAGAATATGTTACTATTTCGGTTTATCAAATACCCCCACACTTAAGCTTTTGCTTGTCCTCAAGCAAAATTCTCAACTTACAATTAAAAGGAACTTCCCTCAATTCATAATAGTCATTAATAGTGTCTCATCATAATTCAGAGATAATTTATACATGGATAATTCAACTCAAAGAGTCCTAAAAATTCAAACATTATAAGTCATAGATTTTGTAGCACAAAACATAGGTGTCTCCCCTTATCTAGATAATTACCTTTAATTTGAAATCGACAAAGATTGACATCCTCACAAAAGATTCACTCAAATCACTCAAAGTGTTTAAGGTTCAGAATTTAGGCACTCAAAAGTCAAACATGAAGAGTTAATCCCATAGGCTTGCATGAAAATCAAATCTCCACCACTGAAATATGAGATGAAACACAAATCAAAAGGTCTTTAACAGGGTTGTAACAGGGCTAGGGTTAAGGTGTGGAATAAGGCTAAATTAGAGGGTTAGAATCGAGATTGAATTGACAAATTACCTAACTAATGAACTAATAATAATAAGTACATCAACTGAAAACTAATAATACTAACACTACGAGCTTCTTCTTCGATATTTGGAATTTAAATGTATAAGCTCGTTTAATCACATAACTAATAGTGAATATTGAATATACTTTTGATGATTTTTTTTTAAGAACAAACTAAATACATAATAAGGGATAAATTTCTAAAATTCATAATTAGGCAGCTAATCAAATCAAATCTCGATATAAGGGTAGTCAAAAGGAATGGTGATAACAAAAACAAAGGGTTTCTGGGTTAATATTAGCGGTTATGTCAATAAATAGGGTTGTTAGGATTAAAAGGGGTTCACTAGGGGTTAATTATGAAGGTAGGCTTTTTATGGAGTAAGTGGGTTAAATCCTAGGTGCCTTTATCATCTCTGTGTATCAAATCAAAAAATGTGGTCTCGACATGTATAATCGATGCAAGTTCTAGAATAACAAATCAGTGTTGACATACTCAAAATCAATAAAGTGAGCAAGATAAAGAATTTATGCTCTATAAGGCTCAAAAACTCATAAAAATTATGGGTATTTTGATGTCAACCTCGTAAAATTCAAACTTCAAAGTAATATTTAAACTTAGTTCGACAACCTAGAAAATTTTTAATTCAGAAAAAATAGACTTATCTTGCTTGATTCTCTAGTATTCTTCAAATTTAATTATCAATGCACAATTATTAATGACTTAATCTAAAACATATCAATAAAAATCATAAATCATCAGAAATTTCATCCTAAATAGTAATATGAGGAAATTACTTTCAAACAAGACTAAATTCAGGGATTTGAGAATAATGCAAAAAGTTTGGTACCTAATTTCAGAAATTGAGAATAATGAACAGAAGTTAGGCACCTTTTTAGGTTGTTCACCTCCCACACTTAAGATGTACATTGCCCTCAATGTACAAAGTTAGATAATAACACAATAATACTAAAATCATAAGATATGGGGAGAAATGAAATTTCCTGAATTATGGGTGGATTCCTTGAGTCGGAGGTGACAGATGACTTATGTAGCAGTGAGTTACTCCTAGTGATTTGTTCGTTATTTTTGAGTGTACCATTGAAACTGCGAAGTCATTAGTTAGATGTTTAGGGGTTGAAATTAAACCAGTGTTAGTAATACTCTAAGGTTAGATAGCCAATGATAATATGAATAAAATAAGGGTATGAAACATATACGGCAAAAGAGTTTAAATTAAGACAAATAAAAATTAGAACGAAAGAACTAAAAATAAAGAAAAGAAAACTAAGAATAAGGAAAATAAAAGGACTCAAAGGTCCTCATCATCAGCTGGGTCCTGCGGTTGTGTTGGTGAAGAGATGTGGAAATGTTGACAAATTTGCTGGAGGGTGGCCTCGATACCGTCAAAATGTCGAGCTGTGTCAGTGAATTGCTGAGTACAGTATTGCTCGAACTGAGTAAGGCATGCAGAAATGTCCGAAAGTGAAGCTGCTGCATGGGTGGGCCGCTGGCTCGGGAGTGGTGGCTCGTGTGGTAGTGGGACATCATCAGTAATGTCCTCTGGTCCCTCCTCGTCAGTGGGTAGGGCTAATCGGTATTGAGGGGGATCAGTTCCACGTTGACGCTGGATCATCCTCATATGTAGCATCGTCTGGATGCCCTGTGGGGCCATCTGCCCTATCAGTGTGAGTGAAGAGGTTTATTCGTCGGTGTTTAGGAGCCCGAAATACCGAGCTAAGCGTGTGATGTAGGGCCCCATCGATAAAATCCCCTTCCTGTGCGGCTCTGTCTGATGTTGAATTGCACAGGCGATGAAGTATGCTAGGTCGAAAACCTGCCCTTCTGACATGCACGATAGGTAGTAGACATCGTGCTTGTTCACCACCCCTGTGCTCTCACGTCGTCCTGTGATGGTGTGAGCGAGAATGGCGTGAATATATCGTAGGGGTGGGCTGGCGGCTGTCGCCTTCGAGCGATCGGGTCGAGACATTCGTGGTGGAGTCTTGAGCCGCGCCAAGATAAAAAGGGAGTGCGATGGAGTTGACGGTCTAACTCGGAGAGTGGATTTTCTTCTATAAATTCCTCCGTATAGAGTCCGAGTGCCATACCGAATTGCGGTACGCTTAGTCGACGTATCATACCTCTTAAGTGGAATTGCACTGTGCCCGGGTCGTCATACTGGGCCATCACTGTCTGTAAGGTAAAAGTAGTGCAGAACTCGAGGGTGAGTTCCAAATAAGTTGGCTCAACGATAGAGAAAAATTGCTCCCACAGCTCGGTCGATATGAGGGCTCGAATATCAGTTGCTAATCTGACCTGTTCCACCGCGTTCCAGTCAATGCATCTACCGATTCCTAGAGGTCTTTCCCGGAATGCCTTGTATCGTTTTTCCTGAGCTTCTTAAGAGAATTGGAGGAAGCGGTGTCTTAATTCAGAAGATGTGCTGACTGAGGATGATCCGGACCCCTTTCTTTTCTTAGTTGGTGCGGCCGTGGTTCGTTTCCCTCGTGATGACGACATTATACCTGAGAATAAGTAACAGTTGTACCAAATTGTCATCTATGCCCAAGATATTTAAATGCTAAACACAATCATTCACCTATGAGCAACCAATTCTAATTCTACATAGGAAGGTTTGTAAAAGATTCTAATCAACAGAGAATATGAAATCCATCTAATAACGATAAATAGAACACATAACTAATCATCAAGATTATGAACATTCAATAAGTTCTAAAATGAGTTCTAAAAGAAAAAAATCATATTTAATATTAAAACTTTAAACAAAACAAAATAATATGACATAATATGAAATTTATCAAGCTTTAAGTCAAGAAAATGAAGTAGTGGAGGGAACCAGGGGTCGTGATTGAAGGTATTGGCAGGACACGGGCGGGGCACGATGGTGCTGCGATTTTCTGGGTTTGCACGGCTGTGGCGTAGACGTGTTTTTCCAGCAGCACGGTGGTGGCGTGGGTGTGTTCACGATTTTAGTGTGGTTTTTTTGGAAGAAAAGAAGGTTGAGGGTTTGATGGGACGGTGGAAGGTTTGAGTGTGGCCGAATTTGAGAGGGGTGAAGCTTAAAATTCGGTTTAGGGTTGATTTGGGGGAAGGTGACGGTTAAAGTTGCTTAAATAGGTATACGAGCACGGGCAGGGGCCACGCCCGTGTTTGATTTTTATGCGCCCGTGTTTTTCGCGATTTTGAGTTTTAGGCGCGTTCAGGTGGATTTGCCACGGCCGTGCTGCTTATGCCACGCCCGTGCTTGATAAGTCAGTAACCTCACACAGTTGGGTGGCACGGGCGTGTTTATCCCGTGCTTAACAAGTCAGTAACCTCACACAGTTAGTAGGCACGGCCGTGTTTAGTCCATGCTTAATTAGTCAGTAACCTCGCACGGGTAGTTGGCACGGGCGCGGGATATTATCGCAGCCCGTGTTGAGGAAAAATATTCTTCTTTGTTGAGCACGGCCGCTAGCACGCCTATGGTTTATCCCCTGGCTTCCGCACGGCCACGGGCACGCCCATGTGTAAGGCCGTGTGGTCTAAAACCTGCACTTTCTTAGATTAATTAGTATGAATTTAGATGCTAAACAGTTAAAAGTATAATGTTAGGGAAGTTAGTGCTCGGGTTGCCTCCCGAGAAGTGCTTGTTTATAGTCTTAAGCTAGACTTTCCCTGTTTTCGGTTCTAAAAGAAGGTTCCTGGAGCAGAAGCTCCTCTCTCATAACTCTAAAATCTGTACCATTATAAATTTTTAGTCGGTGACCATTTACCTTTAATGTGCCCTTAGTGGGGTGAGTTACCTCGATTGTGCCGTATGGAAAAATTGTTTTGATCATGAATGGGCCTCGACCATCTTGATTTCAAATTTCCTTCAGAAATAATTTAAGCCTTGAGTTGTACAGTAGGACCAAGTCCCCTACTTCGAATTGTTTCGACTTCTTTAGACGAGCGTCGTGGCGTTGCTTAGTTGCCTCTTTGTATAGTTTCGAGTTCTCGTAGGCCTCAGCTCACCATTCGTCTAGCTCGTTCATCTGCATCATTCTTTTCTTTCCTGCAGTGCTAAGATCAAAATTTAAAAACTTTATTGCCCAAAAAGCTTTGTGTTCTAACTCGAATGGTAGATGACAGCTTTTCCCGTATACAAGTTTGTATGGGGATTTCCCTAGAGGGGTTTTAAATGCTATTCTATAGGCCCATAAGGCATCATCTACTTTTAATGCCCAATATTTTCTGTTTGATTCAACCATTTTTTCTAGAATGCGCTTAAGTTCTCGGTTTGCTACTTTAACTTGCCCACTGGTTTGAGGGTGATATGGGGTCGCTATCCTATGGTGTACTCCATACTTTTTTAAGACTTTGTCAAATTGAGTATTACAGAAATGAGTGCCCCTATCACTAATGATAGGTCTAGGCGTTCCAAATCGAGAGAACAGTTTCTTGAGGAACTTAACTACTGCTCTAGCATCATTAGTAGGTAGAGCTTCGGCTTCCACCCATTTCGACATGTAATCAACTACCACTAGGATGTATTTATTTCCGAATGAACTAGGAAACGGCCCCATAAAATCAATACCCCATACATCAAATATTTCACATGATAGCATATATGTTTGAGGCATTTCATCACGTTTAGAGACATTACCTGTTCTTTGACATTTATCACATGAAGCGACATACCTGTTGGCATCCTTGACTAGAGTGGGCCAATAAAAACCTGATTCGAGTATCTTATGTGCTGTCTTAATGCCACTGTAGTGTCCTCTTAAAGGTCCTGAATGGAAATGTTCTATAATCTTACTTGCTTCTGTCCTTGAAACGCATCTTCGAATTACCTGATCTGCATATATTCAGAAAAGAAAGGGATCTTCCCAAAAATAGTTTTTTGCATCAAAAAGAATCGCTTCTTTGGTGATGTGTTAATTTTTTGGCAAGATGTTAGTGGCTAAATAATTCGCAATATCCATGAACCATGGTGCCTCGAATGAGTTATCGAAAAGAGTTGTTCTTACCGGGAATGAATCGTTTATCTCTCCTTCATTCAGCTCTTCGATATGGGGTTTTCGAGTCTAGAGAGGTGATCACCGCAAGGTTCTCACTCCTTTCTTATCCTGTATTTCCAAATCAAATTCTTGTAAAAGTAAAATCCATATTATGAGTCGTGGTTTCGCATCGAGTTTAGTTAATAGATAACGAAGAGAGTGAGTGGTCAGTGAAAACGACAACTTTAGATAATAATAAATCTGTCTAAATTTGTCAAAAGCAAAAACTACAACTAGCGCTTCTTTCTCCGTGGTGGTGTAGTTTTCTGTCTTTGTGTCAAAGTCCTGCTAGCATAATAGATTGGCTGAAAATGCTTGCCTCTTCGTTGTCCCGAATCGCACCTCATCGAAATCACTTGCATCACAAATTAGTTCAAAGGGTAGATTCTAATCAGGTGCAATTATAATCGAAAAATTTATTAGTTTATCCTTAGGATATTGAATGCGTCCAAACATTCCTGATCAAAATTGAAAGGAACATCTTTTTCTAGTAATTTTGTTAAAGGCTTAGCTATTTTAGAAAAATCCTTGATGAATCTTCTATAAAATCCTTCGTGTCCTAAAAAACTTCTAATGGCCTTAACTGAACTAGGAGGAGGTAATTTTTCTATGGTTTCAATCTTTGCTATATCTACCTCAATCCCTTTACTAGAAAATTTATGTCCTAATACAATTCCCTCTTGTACCATAAAGTGACATTTCTCCCAATTTAAAACAAGGTTTGTTTCCTCACATCTCATCAAGACTCGTTTTAAATTTTTAAGGCAAAGATGGAAAGAATTACCGTAAACTGAGAATCATCCATAAATACCTCCATAATATCTTCCACGAGTTCATCAAAGATTGCTAGCATGCAACACTGAAAAGTAGCAGGAGCATTACATAATCCAAAAGGCATTCTACGATAAACAAACTGATCGCTGTAAATCAGAGTTTTAAAATTTATAAAAGAATGATCGAACCTGGAAACTAACTCTGACAACGATTAAAGGCAAGTGCACCTATCAAACAGTAGTATAGTTTAGGCAAGACCGGATTGTCAAACCCAAAGGAACTAAAAGTACTAATACTCACCGTCTTTTTATTATTTAGCCTTAATATAAAGTGATGATTGTTTAAACTAAAAATAATCTACTAACTAAGCTAAGACGCAAAGACAAAAAAGAATGAATTCGGGAAATAACTTTTGGGAAAACTCAGTTGACTCAAACGATACCCTTAGGAAAAATCCACCTAGACTTCACTTGTTATTTAACCTTGAACCATATGATTTATTTACTTAGTTTGATCCGTGAGACTCCCTAACGTATATTAAACCCTCTCTCTAGGCGAATAGCGTCTAACCCTAGGTTAATTAGTGGAACTCTCGTTAAACATAATAACCCCTAGAATAGCAATGAAATCGATCTGTGGACTCCCATATTAGGTTTCACCCTAATCCGCAAAATCTCGTCACCCTATCTCTAGGCGTGCGATCAACTCCGCTTAATTATGTTGGATCTACTCTTAGCGGGTCTATTCCTCCTCCACCTAAGCACATTAGATTTGGATTAAATTCACACAATTAAGAACAAACTAAGTTATTATCATATAATTCAAATAATCAAATAACAAGATTCATCATAGGTTTCATCCCCTTCTGTATCCAAGGTTTAGTTCATAATAATAAAAGACAACATCTCAAGAGAAAAGATAAAACAAAACATAAGAAATCCCTAAAACCCCCTGAAGGAATTGAAGAGGAGATCCTCCGTCTTGAGTAGAATTCTGGCTTCTTGAGATGGATCAACTGGCTATCTTCGAGTGATTCCCACAAATCTGACCTTCTCGGCTTGGCTTCTTGGCCTAGCTCTCCGCCCCCTATCAGCTGGTACCTAGGGTGTATTTATAGGCTTTTGAAACACGTTTCTTTCTCCCTAAGTATCCTTTCCCGAATGAAATTACTCTTCTCCACGACAGAGGCACGGCCATGGCACACGCCCGTGTAAATTGTGGCCAGGCCGTGTTCGACACTATTGAATGAGGCACGGTCGTGTAAGTCGTGGTAAGGTCGTGTTCTAGTAGGAATGGTGGCACGACCGTGTGGCTTGAAGTCCAGGCCATGCTGATTTCGTGGCTTGGCCCAATTTGGTCCGTTTTAAGCCCGTTTCTCATTCTTTTCATCATCGGGTGCTTTCCTGAGTATAAGACATGAAAAGAAAGGATTAAGAGCACCTTTTTTACATAAATTGGGGCTTAAATCATCCAAAAGCATACTAAATGTGGGCTTAGAATATGTTACTTTTACGGTTTATCAAATACCCCCACACTTAAGCTTTTGCTTGTCCTCAAGAAAAATTCTCAACTTACAATTAAAACGAACTTTCCTGAATTCATAATAGTCATTAATAGTGTCTCATCATAATTCATAGATAATTTATACATGGATAATTCAATTCAAAGTGTCCTAAAAATTCAAACAGTATAAGTCATAGATTTTGTAGCTCGAAAACATAGGCGTCTCCCATTATCTAGATAATTACCTTTAATTTGAAATCGACAAGGATTGACATCCTTACAAAATATTCACTCAAATCACTCCAAGTGTTTAAGGTTCACAATTAGGCACTCAAAGGTCGAACATGAAGAGTTAGTCCCATAGGCTTGCATGAAAATCAAATCTCCACCACTGAAATATGAGATGAAATCACCAATCAAAAGGTCTTTGTTAGGGTTGTAACGGGGCTAGGGTTAAGGTGTGGAGTAAGGCTGAATTAGAGGGTTAGAGTCGAGATTGAATTGACAAATTGCCTAACTAAGAACTAATGAACTAATAATAATAATTACACTAATTGAAAACTAATAATACTAATAATACGAGCTTCTTTTTTGATACTTGGAATTTAAGCATATAAGCTCATTTAATCACATAACTAATAATGAATAACGGATATACTTCATTTTTTTTGTTTTTTTTATTTTTTAGAACAACTAAATACATAATAAATGATAAACTACTAAAATTCATAATTAGGCAACTAATCAAATCAAATCTCGATATAAGGGTAGTCAAAAGGAATGGTGATAAATAACAAAGGGGTTCTAGGTTATTATTAGCGGTTATGTCAATAAATAGGGTTGTTAGGATTAAACGGGGTTCACTAAGGGTTGATTATGAAGGTAGGCTTTTTAATGGAGTAAGTGGGTTAAATCCTAGGTGCCTTTATCATCTCTGTGTATCAAATCAAAAAAAAAATATGGTCTCGACATGTATAATCGATGCAAGTTCTAGAATAACAAATCAGTGTTGACATACTCATAATCAATAAAGTGAGCAAGAAAAAGAATATATGCTCTATAAGGTTCAAAAACTCACAAAAATTATGGGTATTTTGATGTCAACCTCGTAAATTTCAAACTTC
The DNA here is from genome assembly GCA_025698515.1 of Gossypium sturtianum. Lineage (NCBI taxonomy): Eukaryota > Viridiplantae > Streptophyta > Magnoliopsida > Malvales > Malvaceae > Gossypium > Gossypium sturtianum. The sequence goes on from CM046950.1 coordinate 36,146,220, forward strand.
AAGGTAATATTTAAACTCAGTTTGACAAGCTAGCAAATTTTTAATTTCTGAAAAACTGACTTATCATGCTTGATTCTCTAGTATTCTTTGAATTTAATTATAAATGCACAATTATCAATGACTTAATCTAAAACATATCAATAAAAATCATAAATCATCAGAAATTCCATCCTAATTAGTAATATGAGTAATTTACTTTCAAACAAGACTAAATTCAGGGATTTAAGTTAGGTATCTTTTTAGGTTGTTCACCCCCCACACTTGAGATGTACATTGCCCTCAATGTACAAAAATATATAATAACCTTGTAATAAAATCATCATATATGGGGATAAGTGAAAACTTCCTGAATTTTCAGATGATTCCTTGAGAGGAGATTGTGCCTTTGGTGGTGGTGATGGGCCGCCTGGATGATGAAGCTGCGCTAGATGAAGAAATTGGGAGTCTCATGCAGGATTAGCCAAGAAATCTAAAGAAACCTTAATAATATACTAATAATATAATTAAAGACAAGAAAGATAAAGAGAAGGGGACTAGGAAGGAAAATAAACTAAGTTTAAAAGATAAAGGGGCCTGAGAATCCTTATGGTAGATGGTTCGAGAGGTTGGTGTGACTTTGAAGGTGACGGAGTTGTTGGTGATGGTTGAAGTGGCGTGATTCCCAAGCCGCCTTAAGAACCTAAGAACAAGAAACTAAAACAAAATAAACTAAATTAAGTAGAAGAGAAGTAAAGATAAAGAAAATAAAGGAGAAGATAAAAATAAAAGAATAGATAATTGGTCTAAAAGACCCTTGGCTTGTTGTTTGGATGAAGCTGCCGGCATGAACTCATGTGAATCAGTCTCCTTTGAGGATACTGTGATTGGCCTTTTACGCTTCCTTGCCATGGATATGATATTGTTGTGGCTCAAGAGTCTAAGGATTTATTAAGAAAAAGGAAAAAGAAAGAGGAAGAAAAGAAAGAAAGAAAGAAAGAAAGAAAAAGAAAGGGGAAGAAAGAAGGAAAGTGAGTTAAGAAGAGAAAGGAGAAGGGTATGGTGTTTAAATAAACTTTCAAATCTGGCAGTTTCCCACGCCCGTGGGTTGAGGGTGTGTCGATTCACACGGCCGCCTCGCACGGCCATGCTCTAGGGCGTGTTGGTTCCCCACGCTCGTGTCTAGCATGTGTTCGACAAGTCAGTATATTGGCACAGTTATCCGGCACGGGCGTGTTCAGCCCGTGGTTGGCAAGTCAGTAGCCTCACACGGCCGTAAAGCACAGCCGTGCAACTTTGTCGGTGCCCGTGGGGTAGTAGTTGGGTCCGTGATTCTGAAAATCTGTTTTGCCCTGACATGTTGTAACGGCCCGATTTTGACCCTAATCGGAAAAGTAGTTTCGGGACCACAAATCCGAGTCCAAAAAATAATTTAAATTTTTTTTCGTATTTATTATGTGTGAATTTGCTTGTGTTAAATTTTCGTGTTTTAATTTTGTCGTTTAAGTGTCCGATTAAATAAAAGGACTTAATTGCGTAAAATGTGAAATTTGCTAATTAATGTGTAAGTGCTAATTTGTTAATGGCTTTTTAATATTAGGTCCTTAAAGGGCAAATAGCCCATTTTATAAGTAGTGGACGGCATTAAGTGAATATATATGTTTTTATATGTTAAATTGGTAAGTTAAAAATTTATATTAATAAATGATATAATATAAAGTATATATAATAAAACAAACATTAAAAAAAGGCCATGTTCATCTTTTAATGGCTTTGGACCGAAACCAAAGAAAAGAAAAAGAAAGAAATATAAGCTAGGGTATTCGGCCTTGTGTTCTTCAAATTAAGGTATGTTAATTGTTCGGTTTTTTATAATTTTTACGTTTTTGAGATCGTTGCTTAGTAATCTACAAAGCCCATGCCCTAATTTTTGAAATTGGTGATGTTTTTAAAATGTGCCATTGTTGAATACTTATGTATTTTGATGTTTCTTGATAAATTATTGATGGTTGTTTATAGATGTACAAGTTTTATAAAGTGATTTTTGACAAAATTGAGTATTTGGGATTAAATTGAAAAAAAAAATAGAATTTTTGTGGCTAGAAATGTGAATAAAATAAAAATATGGGCTGTTTTGATGCTATAGAAAATTCAGTTATGAAAGGGTATATGAAAATTTTGTGTAATTTTGCATATTTATGTATTATGGACTAAAGTGTTAAAATGTGATAGTATAAGGGTTATTTTATAAATAGGTCAAATTACATGTTTATGGATTAAATTGAATGTGTTGGTGATTAAATGGGTTGAATTTGAATTAATATAGATCAAGAGAAATAATTATCGGAATTAGATCGAGGAAAACGGAAAGTAGACGAATAGTCGACGGATTACGAGGTAAGTTCGTATAGCTAAAAATCGAACTGTTAGATATGTGTAATTATTTAAATTGAATATATATATATGTATGTGTAATGAATAATTTACTAGAATTATCGGCTCTATGAATATGTTGTCACAATCGAATTATATGATTAATTGATACAAAAATTATATGTCACAAGTATCTAAATACAAGTTTCCTGATACATGATTATATGATTAAATATATTATATGGTACAAGAAATATATGAGAAAATGAGATATGGGATGAATTGGTACTTGAATAAAAAAATGTTATAGATGTTATATTTGTACAGAATTCATTGGATAATAAACATGGCTTATGCAAACTGAGCATTTGAATATATATATGTTTTAATTGAATTGAAAATATATGAATTGAGAAATTGTTATATTAAATATCGTTAATTTTGAATTTAAATTAGTTTAATATGCTGTTTTGAATTTTATAGAGTTATAATTGAGATAGTTGAATATGATTATGCATGGAAATAATATATTTGAGTTTAATTCGAATGAGTTACGACATTTGAAAGTCTGTATGAACTTTATGGAATAGCTAGAATTTTCAATATATGAATTATGTATAAGATGACTTTATAACAGTGATATTCGGGCTTTGAGCCTAGCAAGCCTTGCGACTTGGTGAATTAAATCAGGCTTTGTGCCTAGCGTGCTTTATGCTTGCGGTGTATTAAATCAGGCTTTGAGCCTAGCAAGCCTTGCGCTGGTGAATTAAATCAGGCTTTGTGCCTAGTAGGCTTTATGCCGGTGTATTAAATCAGGCTTTGAGCCTAGCAGGCCTTGTGCCGGTGTGTGATACAGGATTGTGCCTAGCAGGCTTTATGCCGGTGAATTATTATAAGCTTTATACCTAGCAGACTTTATACCAATATGACATCGATATGTTATTTCATGTAAGACCACGTCTGGGACGTTGGCATTGTATGATATGTGTGATTATCCGTGTATCCTATCCAATTCCGAATGGATCAACGGGTAATTTACCGATTTGTAATATATAAAGTAAATGTTATAAGAGATATAAGAAGTATATGATATATGTTACATAATTTATATGAAATTATTTGCTAAATGAAATATAAGTTACATGGATTATATGTTACAATTATATGTGTACATGATACATAATACTTGGTATACATGATTTATATGTTACAGGAATTACATGATTTATACGAATACATGCTATACGAATTACATGAATTACATGGATATTATATTGCTACAAGAGTTATATGATTTATATGAATATATGTTATACATGTTACATGATTTACATGAATTGACTGCTACACGAGTAGATGAATTAAAAAGATGATGTGTTACATGAATTATATAAGTTACAAGATGAAATCTTATATGAGATATTTGATGGGTATAAATGAAATGATAGATGAATTAGATATTAAATATACATTATAAGTTTGGTTTCTTCCTTGTGAATGGATGAACTATTGCTCTTACTGATTAATTGATGTTATACGGTATAATTCTGCTATCGATTATATGAATGTGTTACAGGTCATTTGAATGGAAATAAATTGATATGAATATTATGTGAATTTAAATGCTTATTGTTTTTACTCATGATGTTTTGATGAAATATGAATAGGTAATATTTATATGGTATAAGTATAGATGGCTACCAAGTATATGGTTCTTAATGAGCAAGATACTGAGTATTCAATGATAGTTTCATTGATTTGACTGAAAAGATAACGATGTGAAAATATAAATGAGGATACGAATCAGTACAGGTATATGTGTAATACTCGACAAGTAAGTGGCATTGATAAATTCATGTGATACGTGAGTAGATGTGACAAATTACACATGAATTATATGACTATTAAGGAAATAAATATTGAATTAAATAAGGCTGGTTCAAAAGCAATCAAATTGCTTAAAATGACAAGCTAATTGTTAAATATTTTATTTAGTGTTGTTAATTATATGAGCTTACTAAGCTTATTAGCTTACTCTGTTTATTCTCTATATTTTACAGTGATTGAAATGCTCGCTCGGGTTGGAAGTCATCGAAGATTTCATCACACTATCTAGGGGGTAATTGGTATTTCTAAACTCTTTGATGTGGGATAATATGGCATGTATAGGCTAGTTAATAAGTTGAATTATATGGTCACTTGTGTATATGAATGAAATATGATCTGTTATATTTTGATCAAGCTATGTGATATGGCTTGAGTGAAAATGGTTGATTTGATATAGAAGTAATATATGATGTATTCATCTTGTGATAGTTTTGTTAATTGGCATTTTGGTATAGATGATATATGTACTTGAACATGTTATGCAAATGATGCTTGTAGGTACATGTCATAAGAGATGTGAAAATGGCTTAAACCAAGCCTGTTTTGTGCCACACGGTTAGAGCACACGAGCGTGTGACTTGACCGTGTGACCCTATTTCGTAAGTTTTCCTATATGTTTTATATGTTATTAAATTATTCCCCGTTGTGTAATTAGAATTTTATATGCTCGTTTTAAGCATGCTATGAATATGAATGCTTGATATTATTGAATTGAGATGATGTTTGATAAAAGTTAAAATTTTACTGTTCCAAACTGTGTTACAAGTCCGGTAATGCCCCTTACCTATTCCGGCGACGGTTACGGGATAAGGGTGTTACATTTTATTGGTATCAGAGCTACGATTTAGTCGGTTTTAGGACTACCGTAGTGTATACGAGTCTAGCTATACATGCCATAATTAACCTGAGATAGTGTGATATCTTCTGATTCTGACAAGAATGGTTTTAATTAGACAGGTGTGCTTTCCAACCGAGCTAATTCTGATAGTACTGATTATGATACGTGAATACCGAGTAAAATGTATGTGCGATGAGTTGAAACTCATAAAGGTATGAATGATAGTTTATAAAATTATGTTATTGATAAATGTTATGTTATATGCGAATATATGTGAGAGTCAAATTATGAGGCTTTACAACCTTCACCCCCTTTCCGTTACAGAGTTATAATGAAATTCATCAGATTTGGATTGAATAAGTTCCCAAGTATGGAATCAAAGAGCTCAAGGATTAATTTATTTATAACATATTCAGATATGAGAATGGATTAACAAATAAAGACTTTCCTGGAAAAGATGATAGATTTCTCAAGAGATCATTTGGATTATGCAATGCTACTGTTAAAAAAGAAATTTTACTTCAGTTGACTAAATCATACAGGTATGTTAATTAAAGAATGCATTACTGGAATGTTTTCTGAATTGATTATAAATAATGGATGAGATAATCTGGGAATAGTGATGACAAGAATAGATTGTGAAGTAAAAATTGAATTGTACTGATAGCTGAGTGCAGCGATTATAGTTAAAGTATATTGCGATGATTTCTTTCGGGTATTTTACGTGCTCATTTATCTTCAGAGGTATGTAAAACTGTATATCTTCAGATGGTTATCTAAATATACTGATATATGAAAGCTTTGTTGGGCTATTTAGGTTATGATCGACATTATTCTATTTTCTCCGGTATTCTATTACCTTGTGTTGATAGAAGTCGACTGTAAAATTTATATGATGTTGGTATTCTGTTTTACTTGGTTATTGTTCTGTTGAATATACATGAAAATCATATTGCTTCTGTTACCATTGAATCTAGTGCATATGAGTGATGCTTTAATTCTGGATTTCCTTTATCACATCATTGGGATATTTATCATTTGATATGGGTGTTCTCTCCAAAAAGTTCAGTATATTATTATATTCGGGATTACAGTACCTCGGATTTCTTATGATTCTATGTGGTTACATGTGAAAGATATTTATAGAATGGATATAGTTATATTCACTCTGGTTATACAAATTCTGGATCTATAGAGATGGTGATTTTGCATTGGTTGTTATTGGAATTATATTGATCTCCCCTTTTTATTCTGAACTGCATTATTGACAGGAGAAATTGATTCATTTGATTATTTTGGTTGAGTTATCCGTTTGAAGGGTACTTAAATTTTGTGTACTTGAGTTATCCGTAGATTTGAAAAATAAATCTTGTACGCTTACAGGTAAATTGACGGGTAGCCTGAATGAAGAGTTCAAATTCTAGAAGATATGAAATAGAGTTTAAATACCGAGAAATCTAGAGATTTTATAGCGATTGAGATATGAAGCTCACAGTAGTAGTTAGCCTGATTTTCCAGGAAACATAAGATGCTTAATAATCTGAAACAGATATATTGATAGACAGGTATGAAAAAAGATATTTTTTACTCTATGCTTTGAAGTTTAAAGTATCAGCAAGATAAACTGATTGATATGTGTCTTCGGGACTGTTATAGTCTGAGATGATATCAGAGTGAAAAATGGGTTAGTAATACGATGGGTTCTGTATTGGGATTGTTCTTACCACCGAAACAGAAAGATGTTATCTGAGTTACTATCGAATGTTTAAAAAGTCTGTACATTCATTTCTATACGTACAGATTTCTCTTTTAATAGACTTGTTGGGTGGTATATTTTAGAGATTTTTAGATTATACGGTGTGTCAGTCTCTATTATCTTGAGAACCCGAGATTTATATTGCAATTCGGTAGAAGGCTACAGTAAATTTTGAATATAAGATTGAATTCTAATATGGCAATTCGTTCTCAAACTGATGGTCAGATGATTCAAATTCTTGGAAATTATATTTTGTTTTTGTGTTTTAAAATTTGAAGGTAATTGAGAAAAGCACTTGCTGTTGGTGGAGTTTCTGTAATGGTTATCAGATTATACAGATGGCATTATATGAAGTATTGTATAGTTGCAATTACCAACACCGTTATAATTGGATGTAATTGAGTGAGAAAAAGATACACGGGGTTGAATTGATCAGAGAAACCGAAGAAAAAGTGAAAGTGATTCACAACAGTTTAAAAGCAGCTTTTGATAGACAAAAATCATACGCGAATTTGAAATGTAAAGAAATAGAATTTCAGGTCGGAGACCGTGTATTCTTGAAAGTATCACCCTGGAAGAAATTCTCCGTTTTGGTCGTAAAGGAAAGTTAAGTCCGCGATTCATTGGGCCATATGAAATTGTTAAAAGAATAGGGCCAGTAGCATATCAACTCTCATTACCGTCTGAACTTGAAAAGATACATAATGTTTTTCATGTTTCGATTCTACGTCGTTACCGATCTGATCCATCACATGTGATATCTCTTATTGATGTGGAAATACAATCGGATTTATCATGCGATGAAGAACTGATCAGAATTATAGCTCGAGAGAATAAAGAGTTAAGAAATAAGCGTATAGCACTTGTGAAAGTTCTTTGGTGTAAACATGAGATAGAGGAAATTATGCGAAAACAGTATCCTAACCTGTTTACCAGTAAGATTTTCGGGGACGAAAATCCCTAAGGGGGGGAGAGTTGTAACGGCCCGATTTTGACCCTAATCAGAAAAGTGGTTTCGAGACCACAAATTCGAGTCCAAAAAATAATTTAAATTTTTTTTCGTATTTATTATGTGTGAATTTGCTTGTGTTAAATTTTCGTGTTTTAATTTGTCGTTTAAGTGTCCGATTAAATAAAAGGACTTAATTGCGTAAAATGTGAAATTTGCTAATTAATGTGTAAGTGCTAATTTGTTAATGGCTTTTTAATATTAGGTCCTTAAAGGGCAAATAGCCCATTTTATAAGTAGTGGACGTCATTAAGTGAATATATATGTTTTTATATGTTAAATTGGTAAGTTAAAAATTTATATTAATAAATGATATAATATAAAGTATATGTATAATAAAACAAACATTAAAAAAAGGCCATGTTCATCTTTTAATGGCTTTTGACCGAAACCAAAGAAAAGAAAAAGAAAGAAATATAAGCTAGGTATTCGGCCTTGTGTTCTTCAAATTAAGGTATGTTAATTGTTCGGTTTTTATAATTTTTACGTTTTGAGATCGTTGCTTAGTAATCTACAAAGCCCATGCCCTAATTTCTGAATTTGGTGATGTTTTTAAAATGTGCCATTGTTGAATACTTATGTATTTTGATGTTTCTTGATAAATTATTGATGGTTGTTTATAGATGTACAAGTTTTATAAAGTGATTTTTGACAAAATTGAGTATTTGGGATTAAATTGAAAAAAAAATAGAATTTTTGTGGCTAGAAATGTGAATAAAATAAAAATATGGGCTGTTTTGATGCTATAGAAAATTTGGTTATGAAAGGGTATATGAAAATTTTGTGTAATTTTGCATATTTATGTATTATGGACTAAAGTGTTAAAATGTGATAGTATAAGGGTTATTTTATAAATAGGTCAAATTACATGTTTATGGATTAAATTGAATGTGTTGGTGATTAAATGGGTTGAATTTGAATTAATATAGATCAAGAGAAACAATTATCGGAATTAGATCGAGGAAAACGGAAAGTAGACGAATAGTCGACGGATTACGAGGTAAGTTCGTATAGCTAAAAATCGAACTGTTAGATATGTGTAATTATTTAAATTGAATATATATATATATATATATATATGTATGTGTAATGAATAATTTACTAGAATTATCGGCTCTATGAATATGTTGCTGCCACCGAATTATATGATTAATTGATACAAAAATTATATGTCACAAGTATCTAAATACAAGTTTCCTGATACATGATTATATGATTAAATATATTATATGGTACAAGAACTATATGAGAAAATGAGATATGGGATGAATTGGTACTTGAATAAAAAAAATGTTATAGATGTTATATTTGTACAGGAATTCGACTGGATAATAAACATGGTTTATGCAAACTGAGCATTTAAATGTATATATATGTTTTAATTGAATTGAAAATATATGAATTGAGAAATTATTATATTAAATATCATTAATTTTGAATTTAAATTAGTTTAATATGCTGTTTTGAATTTTATAGAGTTATAATTGAGATAGTTGAATATGATTATGCATGGAAATAATATATTTGAGTTTAATTCGAATGAGTTACGACATTTGAAAGTCTGTATGAACTTTATGGAATAGCTAGAATTTTCAATATATGAATTATGTATAAGATGACTTTATAACAGTGATATTCGGGCTTTGAGCCTAGCAAGCCTTGCGCTGGTGAATTAAATCAGGCTTTGTGCCTAGCAGGCTTTATGCCGGTGTATTAAATCAGGCTTTGAGCCTAGCAAGCCTTGCGCTGGTGAATTAAATCAGGCTTTGTGCCTAGCAGGCTTTATGCCGGTGTATTAAATCAGGCTTTGAGCCTAGCAGGCCTTGTGCCGGTGTAACATCCCAAATATGGGGTTATTTGGAATTTGACTATTTTTCTTGTTATGAACGGCTGCGATGTTATTAATGGAATAATAGAGCTTAATTTAAGGCTTTGTGTTGGCTCGATTTGGTAGGAAATTTTAGTTTTTAACTTTTAAAAGAAGGGAGCCTTGGTAAGTGGTGTTATAAGAATAAATGTGGGTATTTTTAACACTAAAAAGCCCTTGGTAAAGTGGCAAAAAGAAGCCCACTTAAGAGCTACATGTGACGCCACCAAGGAGCAAGGGAGAGCCTTGGTTCGAGTCACAAAATCCTCTTGTTTTTGTTTTTATTTGGACGGCACAATGGGGAGAGTTTTTTCTCCTTCAAACTCTTTTATTAGGTGTAATTAATTAGGGATAATAGAAGAGTTTTATTTGTCTAATTATAGTAATAATGAGAAGATATTTAAGGATATTGGTTGGATTATTATTTGATAAAAGGTGAATTAATTCAAATTAGTTTGAATTAATTTAAATGGGTGGCCTAGAGAAAAACTAGGTGATGGCCGAATGTGGGACTCCTTGGTGAAGAGGAGTGGACGGCTAGGAGTTGAACTCCTTGTTGCCTAGGTTGGACGGCAAGCTTGAAGGGGGGGGGGGAGGCCGAATGCTTATAAAAACCCCACCCTAGCTCATTGTTTTGGTTTTTTCCATTCTTGCTAAGTTGCCGAAAAACCCTAACCCCTCTCCCTTGTGTTCTTTTATTTTCCTTGTTCTCTCAAACCCTTGGCCGAAACACTCTCTACTTCTCTTAGCCGAATTCCCTAGCCCTCTTTTGCTCTTGCGTTTTCACCATTTTCTCTAGCTCTCAAGCCGAATCTTCTACCACCTTTCTCCCCTATTATTTTCTTTCCCCTTGGCCGATTATGCTCTAGTGGTGTACCAAAACTCTCTTCCTCTACTCTATGGTCTTGGCCGAATACTAAGGGTGACCCAAGTCTCTCCGGGATTCTTCTTCCAATCGGTTTAAGAAGGTAAGGGACACTAGCCAAATTTCGAGTCCTCTTTTAGTCTCTTGCCGATTCCCATTAAGGGGTAGGTGCCGATTTCTATAATGGATAATAGGGTTTCTAAACGGTGGTGATAAGCGATTCTTTCTATAGGTACTTCGATTCGGGAAGCAATCAACCCAAGCTATAACCTTTGGTGACCGGTTTGTTAAGGTGGTGAGATCGATTTTCTTTATTTTTGATATCCATTTAAGCTGAAGGCTACTAACTTGGTTAAGTGCCGATTATAGGGTGGTGAAGTAAAGAGCTAGTACTCAAGATATTCAGTAAGACTTCGGGTTCATAAGGAACTCCTCCTAATATTTTGGTTGGCCGAATGGCCTAGGATACTAACACTTATGAATGGCCGAATATAGGGGCAAAGACATTAAGTGTGGCCGACATCTCTTTTAAGGATTTAGACGATTCACAGGTGACAGTGTGTACATACACACGTATAATAGTTAATAAAGTGTATTAAGTGTATGTTATGTGTAAATCTGCTTTATGTAGATACGGCTTTAGTGCCTTAATGGTACAAGCGAGGATACCGTAAGTCTCTATTTGTATGAGATTGATAATAATGCTTTTGGGAAGCATGGATTATTTGATACATGTGATATATGTATGTACTTTGTTGTTAATCGTTGGACATGGGATGATGAGAGGAGGGGCGGTGATATCGTCTTGTGAGCACCGTGCTTTGGTAGCACACCGTGACTATATGTCACCGTGAGGTTTGGTACCTCCAGAGGTTTGGTACCTCATAGCGACTTGTCCCCTGTGGTTAACACCACCGTGGGTTGGCCCCACTTGAGATATGGGATCGTCACGCTGATTTGGTATCACACGATGGGTTGGCCCCATCACCCGATTTGTGTCTACGGACACCAATGCTTTGGTAGCACATTGTGACTATATGTCACCAGTGGTTTGGCACCACCAGTGTTTTGGTAACACATCGTGACTACGGTCACCAAAGGGTTTGGTACCACGTGGGGTAGGCAAAGGTGTTTGGTTGGCTAGGTTGGGTACACGATACTTTGCTTAATTAATCGTTATATGTTGTGTATGAAATGTTGTATTAACCGGGAAGGGTTACATATCGAGTCTTGGTGACTCACCTTCTCCTTTAACATTTTTTTCAGGTGACTCGTAGATGGCGGTTGAGGAGCGGTGGTGGGACTCGAGGCGCCATGCAAAGGATTTTAATTTACGAACTTTAAATTTGTTTAATCTTATTTTGGGTTGTAATAAGGCCTCCATAAACTATAGTTGCGTTATTTTTTTTTATGTTGGATATTTACTCAAGACTATACTTTTAAAATTGCATTAAATCACATGTTTTTTTATTAACACGAAAAGGTTTATTCGTGCCATCGGGCACACTTGAAACTGGTATAACAATTGGACTTAAATAAAACTCCAAATTAGATCTAAGGGTAGCTTTAACAAGACAACCGAAAATAAGGAGTTTTTGGAAATTAAATGTTTTTTTTTGGTGTTCACAAGGTTTTACTTCGTAATAACTCAGATTCGGTCGTAATGTTTGGGCCGGGTTTGGGTTGTTACTGACTGGTATCGAGCCAGTTCAAAGCTCTCCTGTGTAGCCCAAGGCCCAAAAATGTTTTTGGTAGGCCTTCGGAATGATTTTTGGTTTTGAACAAAGATGGCCCGAGTCTCCGGCACCAATCCGCCTGTAAGTACATCTAAACCTTTACGTGAATTATATTCTGTAGAAGGGTAGGAAGCATGGAACGAGATAGACTTATAGGACTGGGACCCTAAGGTTAGATTACTCAAACACAACGAAGCATAAGACTTAAAGAACTAAAACCAACCTATGACTTAGTCAATGAGCTAGGTGTGGTAACCCCAGTATGCGCATGTCTAGGATTGGATCCGGAAGAGCTTGGTATTTAAGCGGTCCTCGTGACTCACCTCCTCTTCGCATCCTCCTGCAGTGCGTAGCTTCCTGTTCACCCTAACTCAGAGGGTTCAGTGGTGTGGTAACCTCTGTGCGCATGTCTAGAAAGGTTCAGTGAGAGCTTGGTATTTAAGCGGTCCGTGTGACCCACCTCCTCTTCACTTGAATTACTGCACAGTGCGTAGCTTTGGTTCACCCGACCGGAAGGTTTCGGTCATAGGCTAAAAACAATGATTAAAACCCGAGAAGGAATTAGCCTTGTTTTTCGAAAGGAATGAATAAACAGCCCTAATGTTTTCAAAACTTGTCCAATAACTCTCTTAAACCCTAGAACACTTAGTATACAATGTTTTTCTCGGAAAACTTGACTTGTGGAAAATTACAGAAATACCCTTAGGAGTAAAATTACCAAAATGCCCCTGACCCATAAAATATTGATTCAATGATTTTTGCCCAAAAATTTCAGCTATTTTATCAAATATCAAGTAGCTTAGCTTTGGAAATCATCAGTAAAATATTTTGGTTCTGGAAAATTACGAAAATACCCCTGTAGGGAAAAGACGAAAATACCCCTGGGTTAGAAATGGGCAGAAATGTCCGATGAGTGAATAGGTATGGAAAGTATTAAGGAATGGATGCATGGACTTCTTTGTGTGAACTAGGATAGGAAATCAAACATTGTTTGCTCGAAAGAATCTCTCGATTAAACCTCATCCATAAAACTTCTTCATGAGTAATAAAGTGAAACAAATGCTAACGCATAAAATTTTTCTTAATCAGTTAAAAGCGCGGTAGATAGAATGAGTTCTAGAGGACGCGGACGCCGTGGACGTGGTAGGGGTAGGATGACGGTGTCCGAACCCGTCAGTCGAGGACAAGGTTCGGAAAATGAGGTACCATCGCCACCACCACCTCCTACTTTTAGAGTGAGGAGCGGGAGCGGCATCGGTGGCGAATCGGTATCATGGTCGTGTTGCGAGTCTTGGAGATGGTGGTGGGGCGGTGGAAATGTTGGAGCTCGGAAATCTGTTCCCGGCGACTCGATCTAACGGAGCGGAGGTATTCCGAGGCGTGTCGAGTGGCACCTAGTGCGTGCAGAATCATCGCTAGAGTCAACCGAAAGGATCATGGATGATCTTGACTGACCGAGGAAGAGAAGTTTGAAAGGCGCGCGATGTCGCTTCTAAAGGATGAAGCGTGTCGATGGTGGCTAACGGTTCGAGATGGGGCTACAGCAGATGATTTGACTTGGGAGTATTTCGAACCGCCTATCGTAAAAAAGTATGTGGGCACTAGCTACACCGACGCCAGCAGAGAAAGGCTTTTTCCGGGATTAGTTCAAGGAACTAAGTCCGTGTCGGAATATGAGGCGAATTTCTAAAGGCGAGTAGATATGCGAGAGGCATCGTGGCTACTGAACATGAGCGCCGTGTCCGCTTTGAGGACGGACTCCGAGATGACTTAAGGTTCTTGATTGCCCCACAACAGTTCGTGAGTTCTCATCTCTAGTGGAGAAAGGCTAAGGTAGCCGAAGGAATCAAGGAGGCCGTGAGGCGAGCTATAGTAAGAACAATCGGAAGAGAAGTTTTGGGTCACCGGGTCAAGCGGGAGTGCTCGAGAAAAGGCTAGGCCAAGTGGGCCCAATCGAGCAAAGGCCAGCACGATCGCTAATCGAGGCCGACTCGGTGCAATCGCTGTGGAAAGACCCATTGGGGAGGATGTTGGACCGGTGATAAAGGATGTTTTGAGTGTGGGTCTTTGGAGCATCGCGTCAGAGATTGTCCCCAGAAACTAGCAAAGAAGCGGCCGAAGGACGAACCGTGCTCGTGATAGAAACGTAGGGACCACGGAGGGGGTCGTGGTAATGGTAGGGGAAACAACGGCCCTAACCGAGGTCGAGGAACTCAAGGCAGAGGTTCAGGCAACACAGAGGCTAGGCAGCCTGGCTTAGTCTACGCAGCAAGGTGTCGCGAAGAAGGTGACGCACCGGATGTCATAACCGGTACGTTTCTAATTTTCGGTTTCCCTTATGTTGCATTGATTGATGTGGGCTCGACGCACTTTCGTACATTGCTAGTAGTGTGGTAGGAACTATGGACCTAAACTCAAAGCGCTTCTAGGGAGATGACCGTAGTTAGCCCCTTAGGTCACTCCGTAGTCGTGAGATAGACTTTATAGAGGCGTACCCTAGAACTTCAAGGGGTAGTATTTGTAGTCGATCTAATGAAACTACCGCTTGGGGAGTTCGATTTGATCCTCGGTATGGATTGGTTGGTTAAGTACCAAGCAAGGTTGGATCGCGCGACCAAGCGCATGGTTCTTAAGGCGGCGGAAGGTGATGAAGTGGTTATGATAGGAGATAGGAGGAATTACCTATCCAACGTAGTGACCGCCTTGAAGGTGAAAGGATGGTCAAGAAGGGTTGTGAAGCGTATTTGGTTCAAATCATGCTTTGGAAACTAAGAAATTAGTAATTGAAAAGGTCCGAACGGTTGGGGAATTTGCTTGATGTATTCCCGTAAGAACTTCCGGTTTGCCTCCTGATCGAGAAGTCGAATTCGGTATAGACTTGCTACCGAACGGCACTCGTGTCTATAGCACCATACCGAATGGCACCAAAGGAATTGGTGGAGCTAAAGGCTCAAATTCGTGAGCTCTTGGATAGAGGGTTTATACGACCAAGTATATCTCCGTGGGAGCGCTGTGTTGTTTGTCAAGAAGAAGGACGGTTCTATGCGGATGTGCATCGACTCACCGCCGCTTAAATAAGTTAACGATCAAGAACAAGTATCCGCTTGCCTCGGATTGACGACTTGTTCGATCAACTGAAGGGTGCCTCGGTGTTTTGAAGATAGACCTTAGGTCGTTATCATCAACTTAAGGTAAAAGAGGTTGATGTTCACAAAAGCGGCATTCGAACTCGGTATGGGCATTTCGAGTTCTTGGTGATGCCATTTGGGTTGACTAATGCACCGGCGGCATTCATGGACTTGATGAATAGAGTATTCCAAAGAAGACTTGGACCATTCGTCGTGGTGTTCATAGACGACATATTGGTTTACTCAAAGACGAAGAAGAGCATGACAAGCATTTACGGATAGTTCTGCAAGTATTGAGGAGAAGCGATTATATGCCAAATTCGGTAAGTGTGAATTTTGGCTTAGGAAGTGGCTTTCTTAGGGCATGTAGTATCACCAAGGAATTAGAGTAGACCCTCGCAAGATTGAGGCAAGATTGGAGTGGAAACCACCTAGGACGGTGGGTTTGAAATACTGAAGTTTTCTGGTTTAGCAGATACTATCGGAGATTCGTGGAAGGATTCTCTCTAATAGCAACGCCGTTGACTAAGTTGCTAAGGAAAGGTGTCCCGTTTGTATGGACGGAAAAGCAGCAAGAAAGCTTTGATAAGCTAAGGAAGATTTTGACTAAGCTCGGTTTTTGAGTGCAAATGAAGCGGAAAGTTATTCACGCTTTATTGTGATGCATCTCACACCGGCTTGGGATGTGTTGATGCAGATGGGAAGGTAGTAGCCTATGCATCCCGTCAATTAAGATCGCATGAGGTTAACTACCCAACTCACGATTTAGAGTTAGCGCGGTCGTCTTCGCTCAAGATATGGAGACATTACCTGTATGGAGAGAAGTCGATGGTCTACACGGATCACAAAAGCTTGAGGTATCTTCTGACTCAAAAGGATCTGAATCTGAGACAGCGTCGATGGATTGAACTACTAAAGGACTATGATTGTTCAATCGAGTACCATCCGGTAAGGCTAATGTGGTAGCCGACGCATTGAGCCTGGAAGGTGGTGACGGACTTAAGAGCAATGTTCGCTCGGTTAAGTCTGTATGATGATGGGAGTCTTTTGGCAGAACTTCAAGTAAAGCCGACTTGGATTGAGGAGATTAATGAAAAGTAGTTAGTGGATGAAGGCTTGAGCTCTAAGAGGGTACAAGTTCAAGACGGTGGTTTGGAAGGGTACATCTGTCTAGTGATGGAGTGCTTTGTTTTCAGGACGAGTATGTATGCCAAAGGATCCAGCATTAAGCGTAAAATTCTCCAAGATGCACATAGCAGCCCATACGCTATGCATCCTGGGGAAGCAAGATGTATGGAGATTTGCGGAAACAGCTTACGTGGCCTGGTTGAAGCGTGAGATAACGGAGTTCGTAGGGAAGTGTCGGACGTGTCGTGAGGTTAAGGCGAACATCGGTCACCATCGGGACTACTTCAACCGATAAAGATTCCTCAATGGAAATGGGAGAGGATCACCATGGATTTTGTTAGTGGGCTACCCTTTACGCCCACCAAGAAGGATGCGATGCAGGTAATTGTGGATCGCCTAACTAAGTCGACTCACTTCATGCCTGAGAATGGATTACTCACTCCGAGGAAGCTAGCGAAGCTATATGTGGGTGAAATAGTGAGGTTGCATGGCGTGCGATGTCGATTATCTCGGATAGGGACCCCGATTCACGTCAAGGTTTTGGAAAGCGTTGCATCAAGCTTTGGGTACACTTAGATTTCAAGATCGGCTTTCCACCCACAAATCGACTCGGACATCGGAAAGGGTGATACTGATTTTGGAAGACATGTTAAGAGGTCGTGTCTTGGATTTTAGTGGTAGTTGGGAGGAGTACCTACCATTAGCGGAATTCGCCTATAACAATAGTTATCAAGCGAGTATCCAAATGGCTCCATACGAGGCTCTATATGGACGAAAGTGTCGTACTCCTACATGTTGGACGGAGTTGGGAGAAAGACAAGTTCGGGTCCAGAGTTGGTAACCGAGACGGAAGACAAAGTCAAGGTGATTCGGTCTCGCCTCAAGGAAGCATCGGATAGGCGTAAGTCTTATGCCGATCTCAAACGCAAGGAAGTGGAGTATCTTTGTGGGGACAAGGTCTTTCTCGAAAGTGTCGCCTTGGAAAAAGGTGTTGAGGTTTGGACGGAAAGGGAAGTTAAGCCCAAGGTTCATTGGGCCATATCAATCGTGGTGAAGCGAATAGGACCAAAGTGGCTTATCGGCTAGAGTTGCTTGGCAGAATCGAGTCGATTCATGACGTATTCCATGTATCAATGCTGAGACGGTATCGGTCAGATCCTTCGCACGTTGTGCCAGTAGCAGAGATTGAGGTGAACACGGATTTATCTTTTGAGGAAGAACCGGTTCAGATTATAGACCGAGATGTGAAAGTTCTACGAAGGAAGGCAAAGGCCTTTAGTAAAAGTGTTATGGCGGAACCACGAGTGGAAGAAGCTACGTGGGAGCCCGAGGAGGTAATGCGCAAAGAATACCCCCATCTCTTTTGATCAAGGAATTTCGAGGACGAAATTTATTTTAAGGGTAGAATCGTAACATCCCAAATATGGGGTTATTTGGAATTTGACTATTTTTCTTGTTATGAACGGCTGCGATGTTATTAATGGAATAATAGAGCTTAATTTAAGGCTTTGTGTTGGCTCGATTTGGTAGGAAATTTTAGTTTTTAACTTTTAAAAGAAGGGAGCCTTGGTAAGTGGTGTTATAAGAATAAATGTGGGTATTTTTAACACTAAAAGCCCTTGGTAAAGTGGCAAAAAGAAGCCCACTTAAGAGCTACATGTGACGCCACCAAGGAGCAAGGGAGAGCCTTGGTTCGAGTCACAAAATCCTCTTGTTTTTGTTTTTATTTGGACGGCACAATGGGGGAGAGTTTTTCTCCCTTCAAACTCTTTTATTAGGTGTAATTAATTAGGGATAATAGAAGAGTTTTATTTGTCTAATTATAGTAATAATGAGAAGATATTTAAGGATATTGGTTGGATTATTATTTGATAAAAGGTGAATTAATTCAAATTAGTTTGAATTAATTTAAATGGGTGGCCTAGAGAAAAACTAGGTGATGGCCGAATGTGGGACTCCTTGGTGAAGAGGAGTGGACGGCTAGGAGTTGAACTCCTTGTTGCCTAGGTTGGACGGCAAGCTTGAAGGGGGAGGCCGAATGCTTATAAAAACCCCACCCTAGCTCATTGTTTTGGTTTTTTCCATTCTTGCTAAGTTGCCGAAAAACCCTAACCCCTCTCCCTTGTGTTCTTTTATTTTCCTTGTTCTCTCAAACCCTTGGCCAACACTCTCTACTTCTCTTAGCCGAATTCCTAGCCCTCTTTTGCTCTTGCGTTTTCACCATTTTCTAGCTCTCAAGCCGAATCTTCTACCACCTTTCTCCCCTATTATTTTCTTTCCCTTGGCCGATTATGCTCTAGTGGTGTACCAAAACTCTCTTCCTCTACTCTATGGTCTTGGCCGAATACTAAGGGTAACCCAAGTCTCTCTGGGATTCTTCTTCCAATCGGTTTAAGAAGGTAAGGGACACTAGCCGAAATTCTAGAGTCCTCTTTTAGTCTCTTGCCGATTCCCATTAAGGGGGTAGGTGCCGATTTCTATAATGGATAATAGGGTTTCTAAACGGTGGTGATAAGCGATTCTTTCTATAGGTACTTCGGATTCGGGAAGCAATCAACCCAAGCTATAACCTTTGGTGACCGGTTTGTTAAGGTGGTGAGATCGATTTTCTTTATTTTTGATATCCATTTAAGCCGAAGGCTACTAACTTGGTTAAGTGCCGATTATAGGGTGGTGAAGTAAAGAGCTAGTACTCAAGATATTCAGGTAAGACTTCGGGTTCATAAGGAACTCCTCCTAATATTTTGGTTGGCCGAATGGCCTAGGATACTAACACTTATGAATGGCCGAATATAGGGCAAAGACATTAAGTGTGGCCGACATCTCTTTTCGGATTTAGACGATTCACAGGTGACAGTGTGTACATACACACGTATAATAGTTAATAAAGTGTATTAAGTGTATGTTATGTGTAAATCTGCTTTATGTAGATACGGCTTTAGTGCCTTAATGGTACAAGCGAGGATACCGGTAAGTCTCTATTTGTATGAGATTGATAATAATGCTTTTGGGAAGCATGGATTATTTGATACATGTGATATATGTATGTACTTGTTGTTAATCTGTTGGACATGGGATGATGAGAGGAGGGGCGGTGATATCGTCTTTGGAGAGCACCGTTGCTTTGGTAGCACATCGTGTGACTATATGTCACCGTGAGGTTTGGTACCTCCAGAGGTTTGGTACCTCATAGCGACTTGTCCCCGTGGTTAACACCACCGTGGGTTGGCCCCACTTGAGATATGGGATCGTCTCGCCGCTGATTTGGTATCACACGATGGGTTGGCCCCATCACCCGATTTGTGTCTACGACACCGCTGCTTTGGTAGCACATTGTGACTATATGTCACCAAGTGGTTTGGCACCACCAGTGTTTTGGTAACACATCGTGACTACGGTCACCAGTGGTTTGGTACCACGTGGGGTAGGCAAAGGTGTTTGGTTGGCTAGGTTGGGTACACGATACTTTGCTTAATTAATCGTTATATGTTGTGTATGAAATGTTGTATTAACCGGGGAAGGGTTACATATCGAGTCTTGGTGACTCACCTTCTCCTTTAACATTTTTTTCAGTGACTCGTAGATGGCGGTTGAGGAGCGGTGGGACTCGAGGCGGCCATGCAAAGGATTTTAATTTCTACGAACTTTAAATTTGTTTAATCTTATTTTGGGTTGTAATAAGGCCTCCATAAACTATAGTTGCGTTATTTTTTTTTATGTTGGATATTTACTCAAGACTATACTTTTAAAATTGCATTAAATCACATGTTTTTTTATTAACACGAAAAGGTTTATTCGTGCCATCGGGCACACTTGAAACTGGTATAACAATTGGACTTAAATAAAACTCCAAATTAGATCTAAGGGTAGCTTTAACAAGACAACCGAAAACAAGGAGTTTTTGGAAATTAAATGTTTTTTTTTGGTGTTCACAAGGTTTTACTTCGTAATAACTCAGATTCGGTCGTAATGTTTGGGCCGGGTTTGGGTTGTTACAGCCGGTGTGTGATACAGGATTGTGCCTAGCAGGCTTTATGCCGGTGAATTATTATAAGCTTTATACCTAGCAGACTTTATACCAATATGACATCGATATGTTATTTCATGTAAGACCACGTCTGGGACGTTGGCATTGTACGATATGTGTGATTATCCGTGTATCCTATCCAATTCCGAATGGATCAACGGGTAATTTACCGATTTGTAATATATAAAGTAAATGTTATAAGAGATATAAGAAGTACATGATGTATGTTACATAATTTATATGAAATTATATGCTAAATGAAATATAAGTTACATGGATTATATGTTACAATTATATGTGTACATGATACATAATACTTGGTATACATGATTTATATGTTACAGAATTACATGATTTATACGAATACATGCTATAACGAATTACATGAATTACATGGATATTATATTGCTACAAGAGTTATATGATTTATATGAATATATGTTATACAAAGTTACATGATTTACATGAATTGATCACACACGAGTAGATGAATTAAAAGATGATGTGTTACATGAATTATATAAGTTACAAGATGAAATCTTATATGAGATATTTGATGGGTATAAATGAAATGATAGATGAATTAGATATTAAATAGACATTATAAGTTTGGTTTCTTCCTTGTGAATGGATGAACTATTGTTCTTACTTGATGAATTGATGTTATACGGTATAATTCGCTATCGCTTATATGAATGTGTTACTGTGTCATTTGAATGGAAATAAATTGATATGAATATTATGTGAATTTAAATGCTTATTGTTTTTACTCATGATGTTTTGATGAAATATGAATAGGTAATATTTATATGGTATAAGTATAGATGGCTACCAAGTATATGGTTCTTAATGAGCAAGATAATCGAGTATTCAATGATAGTTTCATTGATTTGACTAAAAGATGACGATGTGAAAATATAAATGAGGATACGAATCAATGCACAGTATATGTGTAATACTCGACAAGTAAGTGGCATTGATAAATTCATGTGATACGTGAGTAGATGTGACAAATTACACATGAATTATATGACTATTAAGGAAATAAATATTGAATTAAATAAGGCTGGTTCAAAAGCAATCAAATTGCTTAAAATGACAAGCTAATTGTTAAATATTTTATTTAGTGTCATTATTAATTATACGAGCTTACTAAGCTTATTAGCTTACTCTGCTTATTCTCTATATTTTACAAAGATGATTCAAATGCTCGCTTTCGGGTTGGAAGTCATCGAATATTTCATCACACTATCTAGGGGGTAATTGGTATTTCTAAACTCTTTGATGTGGGATAATATGGCATGTATAGGCTAGTTAATAAGTTGAATTATATGGTCACTTGTGTATATGAAGAGATATGATCTGTTATATTTTGATCAAGCTATGTGATATGGCTTGAGTGAAAATGGTTGATTTGATATAGAAGTAATATATGATGTATTCATCTTGTGATAGTTTTGTTAATTGGCATTTTGGTATAGATGATATATGTACTTGAACATGTTATGCAAATGATGCTTGTAGGTACATGTCATAAGAGATGTGAAAATAGCTTAAACCAAGCCTGTTTTGTGCCACACGGTTAGAGCACACGAGCGTGTGACTTGACCGTGTGACCCTATTTCGTAAGTTTTCCTATGTGTTTTATATGTTATTAAATTATTCCCCGTTGTGTAATTAAAATTTTATATGCTCGTTTTAAGCATGCTATGAATATGAATGCTTGATATTATTGAATTGAGATGATGTTTGATAAAAGTTAAAATTTTACTGTTCCAAACTGTGTTACAAGTCCGGTAATGCCCCTTACCTATTCCAGTGACGGTTACGGGATAAGAGTGTTAGACATGTACCTTCTCTGCTCTGTTAGTTCAAAGCGTTGGAGTATCCACACGGCCACGGCCACTGCCGTGTGTAAGGCCGTGTGGCCTGGAATTCTGCACTTGGTTAGTTGGTTGTTAGTTGCTAAAAAGGAAGATAAAAAGGAAAATTAAGATAAACTGAATATATATAAAAAAAATACTAGTATTAGTGCTCGGGTTGCCTCCCGAGAAGCGCTCGTTTATAGTCTTAAGCTAGACTATCTTCTCGTTTGCATCTTCAGGGTGGTTTGAGGAGTTGGAAGTCCTTTCTCATGTTATAATCTATATCCTCGTGAAAAATTTTAAGTCGAGATGCGTTAATAGTAAAAGTACCAAAAGTCGGATTACTTACCTCGACTGTTCCGTGTGGGAAAACACTGGTCACCCTAAAAGATATTTCTTTGTTTGTGCCAGGGTCCGGATGAGATATTCGAGGATTTACCTGATCTAACAGTACTTGGTCCCCTATTTTGAAGTGATTTGTTGTTCCTATTAGCTCTTTTGGGGGCTCCTTCGGTTTTATCTCGTGTGGTTCCGGTTCTTTGTCGTGTATCCCTAATTTTTCCTTGAAGTGTGTCTTCCACTGCCTAGATCATCGAACCGAATCCTCGATCTTCATGAGTTATTTCTTTGTTGGCATGGGGTTTAGGATCGGGTTCATTGTATTCTTTGGTGGTGCTTCCTGAAAATAAGGGTTAACTCAATGGTTATTAGTAGAATTTACGTTCTCACCTTGATTACTCGATGTTCTAGCCGAGTCGAGAGCCTTGATGGTGACTGTCTCGTTACCTACACAAAGTATGAGTTCTCCCCGCATCAACATCAATTTTAGTCCTGGCAATCGCTAAAAGGGTCTTCCTAAGATTAGGGGATCGGATTATCCTCATCCATGTCTAAGACAACAAAGTCTCACTCGGGAAAACGAATCATGTCGATTTTCACAAGAACATCTTCGATAATACCCCTAGGAATTCTAACAGTTTTATCACCTAATTGAATGCTCATCCTAGTTTGTTTGGGTTTCCCTAGACTTAATTGTTTAAACAATTTATAAGGCATGACATTTATGCTTGCCCCTAAATCAGCTAACGCATTATCAACGCTTAGTCTACCAATTAAACATGGAATTGTAAAACTCCTGGATCTTTTAGCTTTTGTGGTAGCCTATTTTGGAGAATCACGAGAGCACTTTGCGTTAAGTTCCACATGTGACGACTCGCCTAACTTCCGCTTGTTTGTCGAAGCTCTTTTAAAATTTTTTAGAATCGCATCTGCGATGCAGAGCTTCAAGTAATGGTAAGTTAATATGTAATTTCTTTAAGAGTTTAAGAAACTTACCGAATCAAGTATTCTGTGTCGTCTCTTCTTAATGCCTCGGGGTAAGGTATGCGAGGTTGGTACTCCTTGATTACCGGTTTTGGCTTGTCTTGTGTTACCTCAACTTTACCTTTTTCTACCTCGTTTCCTTGTGTTGACCTGGTTCGTCTACTTCTCGCTTTCTTGAGCTGTTATGGCTTGGATTTGCTCCTTTGGATTAATTTCAGTATACTCGGTAGAGATTTTGCGGTCGTTCGGATAATAGCTTTGCAATTTCTCCGATCGATCGGGTAATTTCCCGATTGCCTTTGTAAGTCCTCCAACTTTGTTCTCGATCTTTTTGATCGATGTTTGTTGGGTGTCGAGTGTTACCTCATTTTTTTGGAGACGGGCTTCTGTGGATGCTATTAATTTGTTCAACGTCTCTTTAAGACTCAGCTTCTTTT
This sequence comes from Gossypium sturtianum, assembly GCA_025698515.1. Classification (NCBI taxonomy): domain Eukaryota; kingdom Viridiplantae; phylum Streptophyta; class Magnoliopsida; order Malvales; family Malvaceae; genus Gossypium; species Gossypium sturtianum. The sequence continues at coordinate 36,170,435 of CM046950.1, forward strand.
CTTGTGAATAGGACTGATTTTGGAAATTTTGAGGAGGTTGTTGTCTTTGATTTCCTTGATTTCCTTGTCCTCCCCACGAAAAATTTGGGTGGTTCCTCCAACCGGGATTATAGTTATTACTATATGGGTTATTATTAGATCTCGAAATTATTACTGTATAGTTCATCCGCTCGCCTCTCTGCACTCGTTGGTAGGGTGGGTACTCGAGTTCGCTACATGATTCCACTTGCATCGCATTGCATGACCGGATGGACTCGCGAAGAACACAAACTATCAATCTTCTTATTCATCAATTCTACCCGATTTGATAGCATGGTTATTGCGTCGAGTTTGTAAACTCCTACTGCTTTTGTTGGCCTTGTTCTTGTAACTTGCCATCGATAGTTATTCAAATGACATCTCTTCAATAAACTCGTAGGTCGTCCTCGTGGAGTTCTATTATTCAGTGGTTCCACCGGTGGTCAAATCAATTAATTGCCTCGTTGAAGGATTCACACCATTATAAAAAGTTTGGACTTGGAGCCACAAAGGTAAACCATGGTGCGGACACCTTCTCAAGAGATCCTTATATCTCTCCCATGCATCGTATAATGTCTCTAAATCCATCTGCACAAAAGAAGAGATATCATTACGTAATTTGGCCGTTTTGGCCGGCGGGAAATATTTTAATAAAAAATTTTCGGTCATTTATTCGCATGTAGTGATTGACCCTCGTGGTAACGAGTTTAACCACTGTTTAGCTTTATTCTTTAATGAAAAGGGAAATAACCGAAGACATATGGCATCATCAGAAACGCCATTTATTTTGAAGGTATCACAGAACTCTAAAAAATTAGCTATATGAGTGTTTGGATCTTCGTCCTGTAAACTATCAAATTGAACAAACTGTTGAATCATTTGTATAGTGTTAGGCTTTAATTCAAAATTATTTGCAGCTATAACAGGCCTAACAATACTAGATTCGGCTCCTGTTAAATGAGGTTTAGCATAATCAAACATAGTACGATGAGCATTATTTTCTCCCACATCTTGTGGTGGAAGATTATTTTCGTCCATCCCTTCAGTAGGATTGGATCTGTCTTCTCGCTCTCCTTGGTAATTTAGGGCTCGCCTAATTTCTCTGCGATTTCTTCGAGCGGTAGCTTCAATATCACTGTCGTATTCTAAAGGTCCTCTCGGGTTCCTTCTAGTCATAAACTAGAGGTACCTGCTAGGAAAAGAAAGAAAGAAAGTTTAGAAAATTTAAAAATAAAAATAAAAATAAATTACAAAAAATAATAATAATAATAATGGCTAAAGTAATAAAAATAGAGTTTTCTTAATATTTTAGTTCCCCGGCAACGGCGCCAAAAACTTGATCGCTGTAAATCAGAGTTTTAAAATTTATAAAAGAATGATCGAACCTGAAACTAACTCGACAACGATTAAAGGCAAGTGCACCTATCGAACAAGAGTATAGTTTAGGCAAGACCGAATTATCGAATCCAAAGGAACTAAAAGTACTAATACTCACCGCCTTTTATTATTTAGCCTTAATATATAAAGTGATGATTATTTAAACTAAAAATAATCTACTAACTAAGCTAAGACGCAAAGACAAAAAGAATGAATTCGGAAATAACTTTTGGGAAAACTCATTGACTCAAACGATACCCTTAGGAAAAATCCACCTAGACTTCACTTGTTTTTTAACCTTGAACCATATGATTTATTTACTTAGTTTGATCCGTGAGACTCCCTAACGTATATTAAACCCTCTCTCGAGGCGAATAACGCCTAACCCTAGGTTAATTAGTGGAACTCTCGCTCGCTTATAATAACCCCTAGAATAGCAATGAAATCGATCATGGACTCCCATATTAGGTTTCACCCTAATCCGACAAAATCTCGTCACCCTATCTCTAGGCGTGTGATCAACTCCGCTTAATTATGTTGGATCTACTCTTAGGCAGGGTCTATTTGAAACACCCCAAACCCGGCCCACGAGCCCTGACCGGATCTGGTATGTTCCTCAAGAAAACATTTGAAAATCCGTTTGTTACTTAGGAAAAATTCGTGTGGTTTTGAAGAAGGATTTGCTTGTGTTGGGTTCAATTGAAAACCTTGTATATTTTTTTTAACTTTAAATTTGGAATTTATTTGTGATTAGGTGGTCAAAAACACTTAATATTTATTTTTTAAGAAAAACCATTTAACCTTGATTTAAACTTAATTGTATAGTAATAAAATCCAATAAAAAGCATGCATAAAACAGTTCATATTAACGGCCTTGTTACATCAAAATTTACCCAAATTAAATCCAAAATACTTAAAATGAAACAAGTCCAAAATAAAGTCCCGAACTGAGCATGGCCACCACCAAGCTCCTGCCGACCTGGTCCATCACTGAGCATCACCTGAAAAATATTCCCACAACGGGGTGAGTCAAACAGACTCAGTGTATAGCAACCACACTAAGCCCTAATGATTTTGGCATATCAAATCATACATATACATATTACAATTTACAAATAATGATGCATTCCCGAACCCAAACCTAGATGCCATCCGCTACACATCACCCCGTACCAACCGTCACACAGTGGGGACTACTAAGTCAACCCTCCATCTGCTACACATCATCGAAGGCGTCACGCAGGTCGACGTGCTCATCGCCTCTTATAAATTCGTGGCGAGCCACCACCTAATATATTTTGTGACATAAGTCACCACATTCAAATTATGTGACCAAAGTCACCACATTCATATTTTGGGGTATAAAACCACCAATCACTTCCCCTTTCAATATCACCCTTATGCCCATGCACATTACAACACATACAAAATCATCCCTTGTAGCTTATTTCACATTCTTATCAATAGTCACATATGTGCCATATTCCAAATTGCATATATTTTATTAACATAGAGTTAAAGTTACGTGCTGAGTACTTTGTACCATAACATGGTACCTTTCGCCCACATTCATACTATTATAACACATACATTAACTTAAAGCCGTAATCTACTAAGATTTAGTGTGGAGTACACACTGATATACTTATCGAGTTTCATCGAAATCCCAAACCCGATCTATCGCTTTAGATCTTTAATTCCTATATCCACCAACACTTGTATTTTAGCAAAAGCCTATTCGGCTATTCAATCGAGATCCCAAGGATTATTACAACCAAAACCTTACCTTGTCCGATTTGATACTACACAAATCCCTGAAACTTCGTGATGACTCTCCTTGAACTCGGCTAGACACCTGAATCCTTTAACTAGTTAGTTTCGGCTTTTGAATAAAATAAAGAATAGATCTAATCATTGAATAGGGCCATGGCCGAATGTACCTTTGTACTTTACCTTGTGTTTTGAAATCCCAAAATTGCTATTAACCCTTGGTATCCGTCGAAATCACCTTGACACATGTTAGATCAACTTCTACCATTTGAATACTAATCAATGGCCCTTGGCCGAATACTTGTGGCTTACCTTAGATCTCTCGAGATCCCAAGTATCCTTCCTAGAAGTCGACAATGGCGTAAATCCCGAGAACCCTTCAAGTTTCGGCCTAAGATCACTAATAGGATTAATACCTTGATTTCGACAAGTCTAAAGGTAAAAGAATGGAAACCGAATTTTGATCTTACCCTTACTTGAAGAAATCGTCAAGACCCTTTGTCCGACACCACGGAATATTCGGCTTTGGGATTCAATGGACAAACGGCTAGAGTCTAACAAGTATTTAGTTTCGCTTCAACAAAAATTGAAAAGAGAAAAGCTTGAGTTTTTGGCTTTTGACAAAAGTGGAAGAGAAGAGAAAATATGGCTAGAGGATTCGGTAATGATGAAAATAAGGGGAAGGAAATTTCATTAGAAACAGATGAAAAGAAAAGGAAGAAGAAGATGATGGCTTGGAGAGAAAAAGTGTTTGAGAGAGAGGCAAAAGTATAGAATGATATTCGGCTATCCCCTTTACTAGCTTAGCCGAAATTACTAAGCTTTAGAGTCCCTTACTTGGCCACCACTTCTCCCTTATCATAGCCCACATTTTCCTCCTTATCACCTTATTTAAAATTAAAGAATAATCCACCATTTACCTCTTGAAATTAAAAGGATAAAAACTCTTAAAACTTAGCCTTATGCCGTCCACTACTCCTCCCTTGACGTCACTAAGCAAAAATGAACCTTAAAATTTTGCTTCCCATGCGACTCGAACACAAGCTCTCCCCAGATATGGCGTCATTTTCAGAGCCCTAAGTGGCACCTCCAAGCCACTTTTCCAAGCCCAATTTCATGTCACATTTCCTCTATAAATTTTCTTAAGACCACCTTGCCTTAGTTCCCCTTTTTAAACTTTAAAACTTAATATTTCTAAGGCATTTCTTTACACACTAAGGTTCACAAAATTCACAAAATTCATAGAACACATTCACTTCTCACATAGACATGCTATTCCATATAATTAAACAAAATGCATAGGCCACAATTCCTGGATATTACAGCTTCTACCTTTAAAATAATTTCGCCCTCGAAATTACCTCAGCTAAAACAAGTGAGGGTATTGCTGTCGCATTGCTTCCTCCGACTCCCACGAAGCTTCTTCTGATCCATGATTACGCCATAACACTTTGACCAAAGGAACTGACTTCCTTCGTAACACTTTCACATCTCGTTCCAAGATCTGAATCGGCTCTTCCTCGTAGGACAAATCTGGCCTTAATTCCACCTCTTCAACCGGAACTACATGAGATGGATCCGAACGATAACGACGTAACATAGAAACATGGAATACGTCGTGCATTTGCTTCAACTCCGAAGGCAACTCTAATCGGTATGCCACTCGTCCAACTTCGCTTCAATACCGATAGGGCCCTATAAACCTTGGACTTAACTTCCTTTGCGACCAAATATCATCACCTTCCTCCAAGGCGAAACTTTAAGAAACACTTGATCCCCCACATCAAATTCTATCTCCTTCCGTTTAAGATCTGCATACGACTTCTGCCTATCAGATGCTTCCTTCAACCGCGCCCGAATTACCTCAACCTTCTCCTCGATTCGCGCCACAATCTCTCGGTCCCAAAACTCGACGTTCCCCAATTCCGCCCAACACGCTTGTGTGCGACACTTCCGCCCATACAAATACTTCATACGGTGCCATTCGAATACTAGCTTGATAGCCGTTGTTGTATGCAAATTCCGCTAACGGCAAATATTCTTCCCAACTTCCTCTGAAGTCTATCACACGACCTCTCAAAGATATCTTCCAACACTTGGATTACTCGTTCGATCGCCTGGTCCGATCGTGGATGAAAAGCCGTAGTGAAATCCAATTTAGTGCCCAAATCTCGATGTAGAGCCTTCCAAAACCGAGACGTAAACCTTGGATCCCTATCTCGGGATAATTGATAGCGGCACTCCATGTAACCTCACAATTTCCGCCACATATAAATTTGCTAACTTCGCAAAGAATAATCAACTCTTACCGGAATGAAGTGCGCAGACTTGGTCAATCGGTCCACTATCACCCATACCGAGTCCTTCTTAGTAGGCGTAAGAGGAAACCCACTAACGAAGTCCATGGTAATTCTCTCCCACTTCCATCGCGGAATCATTATCGGTTGAAGCAATCTCGACGGGACTTGGTGTTCAAATTTAACTTGCGACACGTTAAGCACTTGCCGACAAATTCAGAATTCCTTCTTCGCACTGTGCCACCAAAACTGCTCCTTTAGATCCTGCACAATTTAGTACCTCCATGATGGATAGCATAGGGGCTACCATGCGATTCCCAAGAATCCTCCGCCTTAACTCCTTGTTCCTCGGCATACGCACCTTACCCTTAAAACACAACACTCCTTCATTATTAATACCATAATCTTCCAACTCTCCACTCTGCACTTGCCGCAACTTAGCACTTAAGTCCTCATCCACTAACCGACTTTCCTTTACCTCATTCACCATGACGGCTTAACTTGCAACTCGCCAACAGACTTCCATCGCCATACAAGCTCGGATGTGCAAACATTGCCCTCGAGATCCGACACCACTTTCCGACTTAAGGCATCTGCCACTACATTTGCCTTGCCCGGATGATACTCTATGGAACAATCATAATCCTTTAGTAACTCCACCCACCTTCGCTGTCTCAAGTTCAGCTCCTTCTGAGTCAACAGATACTTAAGACTCTTGTGGTCCGTGTAGATCACCGACTTTTCTCCATAAAGGTAGTGCCTCCACACCTTAAGAGCAAAGACCACTACCGCCAGTTCCAAGTCATGCGTCGGGTAGTTAACCTCATGTGGCCTCAGTTGTCGAGATGCATAAGCTACAACCTTCCCGTCCTGCATTAGAACACATCCTAATCCTGTATGGGAAGCGTCGCAATACACCACGAAATCTTTCCCTGCCTCCGGCTGAATCAAAATCGGAGCTTCAGTCAAAACTCTCTTAAGTTTCTCAAAGCTCTCCTGTTGCCTATCTGTCCAAACGAAAGGTACCTCCTTTCTCAGCAGTTTTGTCAAAGGTGCGGCTATTGAAGAAAATCCTTCCACAAACCTTCTGTAGTAGCCTGCCAATCCCAAGAAACTTCGAATCTCAGCCACAGACTTAGGTGGTTTCCAATCTAGTACTGCCTCAATCTTCTTAGGATCCACCCTTATCCCTTCGCAGACACTACATGCCCTAAGAATGCAACCTCCTTAAGCCAAAACTCGCACTTGCTGAATTTGGCATATAGCTTCTTCTCCTTAACACTTGCAACACTTTCCGAGATGCTCGTCATGTTCTTCCTCGGACTTGGAGTATACTAGGATATCGCCGACGAACACAACGACGAACCGATCCAAGTAGGGTTGAAAACCCGGTTCATCATATCCATGAACGCTACAGGCGTTCACAAACCAAACGGCATTACTACGAACTCATAGTGCCCGTATCTTGTTCGGAAGGTCGTCTTATGGATATCTCGCTTCCTTCACCTTAAGTGATGATATCCAAACCTTAGATCTATCTTCGAGAATACCGCTGCCTCTTGTCGGATCGAACAAGTCATCTATCCTTGGCAACGGGTACTTGTTCTTGATGGTCACTTATTCAATCGACGATAATCTATGCACATACGCATAGTCCCGCCCTTCTTCTTCCCAAACAAGACCGGTGCTCCCCATGGAGACACACCGGGTCGATAAAACCCACGATCAAGCAACTCTTGGATTTGAGCCTTGAGCTCAACCAACTCCTTCGGTGCCATTCTATACGGCGATAGATACCGCGCGCGTTCGTGCAGCAAGTCAATTCCAAACTCCACCTCCCTATCCGGGGTATTCTGTAACTCATTCGGGAAAACATCCACAAATTCCCTTATCGCTTCTAACTCCACTAACACCCTCTTCACTTGCATCCAACGCACCGACGAAAGTCAAAAATGCCTTGCACCCTTTTCAACCATCTTATCACCAAAGTCTTTGAAACTACGTTAGACAAGTAGTTTCTTCTTTCTCCTATCATAATTACCTCCTCATCCTTCGGGGTCCTTAACTCCATTCGTTTAGCTGCACAATCCAATATAGCTCGGTGTTCTACTAGCCACCCATGCCAAGTATGAGGTCAAATTCTTCAAGGGTAGTTCCATTAAGTCAAGGGGAAAATCACTCCTTGAATCTCTAGAGGTACACTCGAAAGATCTTATTCACCACTACTGCATTTGACCTAGTGGGCTCACTACGATCATCTCCTTACTAGAAAGTTCAGAGTTTATGCCTAGTGTTTCAACTACACTACTAGCAATATAAGAATGGGTCGAGCCCACATCAATCAAAGTAAAATAAGGCTTGCCAGATATAAGGAACGTACCGGTTATGACGTCCGGTGCGTCTCCGTCCTCCCTTCGACGAACCGCATACACTAGTCCCGGTTGTCTTGCCTCTGCATTACCAACACCTCTGCCAGGTGTTCCACGTCCTCCTCCAACACCGTTATTTCCCTACCATTCGGACCACGACCTCGCGAGGTTGTTGTCCCCTTTTCGACTGATTAGAACCTTTGACTGCTGGTCGACTCCCGCCTATCATTATTGGACAAATCTTAATCATATGATCCTTAGATCCACACTTGAAACATCCTCCTGCCTTTTCCAACACTCTCTTAGGTGCCTCTTCCCACACCGATCACAAGTACGATCATCGCCCTCCAAGAGCAACCTGCGACCTCGCGCCCATCAACTCTAGGCCTCTTTTGAGCATTTCCAGATGACCTGCATTTCCATCCGAATCCTCTCTTTTACCTATTCGATTAGAATTTCGCCATACAGAGTCCTTAACTCCTTCGGCCACTTTAGCCTTCTCCACCAACACAAAGAAATTCCCGCTCTTGCCATGAGCTATCAATAACCTTAGATCATCTCTCAATCCGTCCTCAAACCGGACACACCGCTCATGTTCCGTAACCACTACTCCTCGAGCATATCGGCTCAAACCTTTAAGAACTCAAATTTCTGCGACTCGCTACGGACTTATTCCCTTGAACCAAAGACCAAAAATGCTTTCCTTTGCGCATCAATATAGTGAGTACCAACATATTTCTTCCGGTACGCCACCTTGACATACTCTCAAGTGAGATCCTCCGCTATGGCACCATCCCGAATCGTGAGCCACCATTGATAAGCTTCGCCGTGGAGTAATGCCACCATCCCTTCGCTCCTCGTGGGTCGGGCCCAACTCATCCATAATTCGCTCGGTTGCCTCCAACCAATACTCACCATCTTGGGTGCCACACCGTGATACACCACGAAACACCTCACCCCATTGGCTCTGAGTCGCCGCATGCGATTCGAGCTCCCATATTTCCTCCTGCTCCATCCACCATTTCAAGAACTCGCAGCATTGCCTGCGATACTACATCATCCCCCGTCTGATCTTGCTGCTCAACGCCAGCAACCGGTGGTGGTGGTGCTGGTACCTCATTTTTGGACCCTTGTCCAGACCTAACGGGTTCCGATACGGTCATTCTGCCTCTACCACGTCCTCACACATTACGACCACGTCCCCTAGAACTCATGTCTACGATCGCGCTTTAATCTGATTAAGAAATTTTTATGCATTAGTATTTTGTTCCACTGATTATCCGCGAAGAAATTTTATGAAAGAATTTAGAAGTAGTTCTTTCGATCGATCAAAGTTTCAAGTCTTCTATCCTAATTTAAAGGAGCACATTCATTCAACACACATTCATCATTCAAACATTTTTGTCCTAGTCCTATCCCAGGGGTATTTTCGTCATTTCACCTACAGGGGTATTTTGGTAATAAATCGGGGTTAATTTAAAAATTTGTAAATCAGGGGTAATTTCATAAATTTTCCAATTCAGGGTTCCTTGGTGATTTCATGATATAAGGGTATTTCGGTAAAAAAAAATTCAAACTAGGGTGGCTGGTCTTTTTCGGGTTTTAATTATAGGGTTTAGCCCATCAACGAGTCCTCATAACTAGGGTGAATAGTCACCACGCACCATGTAGGATTCCAAATAAGAGGAGGTGAGTCGCTAGGATCGCTTAAATACCAAGCTCTCCTCGAATCCACTCCTAGGCATGCGTCGCCTATTGCCACACCCTAACTCGACTAAGGTGAACAGTCACTCACACTGTAAGATTCCAAATAAGAGGAGGTGAGTCACTAGGACTGCTTAAATACCAAGCTCTTCTAGATCCAATCCTAGACATGCGTATGACGGTTACCACACCCTAGTCTTGTGGCTCGTTAACGGGTTTGTTTAGTGAAATTAAGTCTTATGAAAATTTAAGAAGTGGTTTAAACTAAGCCTATAGTCCATCAGAGTCTATTTAAACTAGTCTACGTCCCATAAAGCCCATAAAGCCCACATGTATATCACACAATGGTTTAGGATACTTACCAAGCGGACTTGGGTCTGAGACGCAAAGCCATCTTGAGCTAACAGACTGGTTATCCTTTAAAAAGCCCATTTTTAGAAAATGTTTTGGAGCCCAAAAACCCCAGAGCCGAGTTTTGAAGCGGGCTCTGATACCAAACTGAAACACCCCAAACCCGGCCCACGAGCCCTGATCGGATCTGGTATCTTCCTTAAGAAAACAATTGAAAATCCGTTTGTTACTTAGGAAAAATTCGTGTGGTTTTGAAGAAGGATTTGCTTGTGTTGGGTTCAATTGAAAACCTTGTATATTTTTTTTAACTTTAAATTGGGAATTTGTTTGTGATTAGGTGGTCAAAAACACTTAATATTTATTTTTTAAGAAAAACCATTTAACCTTGATTTAAACTTAATCGTATAGTAATAAAATCCAATAAAAAGCATGCATAAAACAGTTCATATTAACGGCCTTATTACATCAAAATTTACCCAAATTAAATCCAAAATACTTAAAATGAAACAAGTCCAAAATAAAGTCCCGAATCGAGCATGGCCACCACTAAGCTCCCCACCGACCCTGGCCCATCACCGAAGTCCACTGAAAAATATTCCCACAACGGGTGAGTCAAACAGACTCAGTGTATAGCAACCACACTAAGCCCTAATGATTTTGGCATATCAAATCATACATATACATATTACAATTTACAAATAATGATGCATTCCCAACCCAAACCTAGATGCCATCCGCTACACATCACCCCGTACTCAACCGTCACACCGTGGGGACTACTAAGTCAACCCTCCATCCGCTACACATCATCGGCTGCGAGTCGCAATGATCGACGTGCTCGGTGCCCTTATAAATTCGTGACAGAGCCACCACATAATATATTTTGTGACATAAGTCACCACATTCAAATTATGTGACCAAGTCACCACATTCATATATTGTGACCGAAGTCACCACATTCATATTTTGGGGTATAAAACCACCAATCACTTCCCTTTCAATATCACCCTTATGCCCATGCACATTACAACACATACAAAATCATCCCTTGTAGCTTATTTCACATTCTTATCAATAGTCACATATGTGCCATATTCCAAATTGCATATATTTTATTAACATAGAGTTAAAGTTACGTGCACTGAGTACTTTGTACCATAACATGGTACCTTTCGCCACATTCATACTATTATAACACATACATTAACTTAAAGCCGTAATCTACTAAGATTTAGTGTGGAGTACACACTGATATATACTTATCGAGTTCTATCAAATCCCAAACCCGATCTATCGCTTTAGATCTTTAATTCCTATATCCACCAACACTTGTATTTTAGCAAAAGCCTATTCGCTATTCAATCAGATCCCGAAGGATTATTACAACCAAAACCTTACCTTGCTTGCGATTTGTTACTACACAAATCCGGAAACTTCGTGATGACTCTCCTTGAACTCGGCTAGACACCGAATCTTTAACTAGTTAGTTTCGCTTTTGAATAAAATAAAGAATAGATCTAATCATTGAATAGGGCCATGGCCGAATGTACCTTTGTACTTTACCTTGTGTTTTGAAATCCCAAAATTGCTATTAACCCTTGGTATCCATTTAAATCACCTTGACACATGTTAGATCAACTTCTACCATTTGAATACTAATCAATGGCCCTTGGCCGAATACTTGTGGCTTACCTTAGATCTCTCGAGATCCCAAGTATCCTTCCTAGAAGTCGACAATGGCAGAAATCCCGGAGAGCCCTTCAAGTTTCGGCCTAAGATCACTAATAGGATTAATACCTTGATTTCAAAAGTCTAAAGGTAAAAGAATGGAAACCGAATTTTGATCTTACCCTTACTTGAAGAAATCGTCAAGACTTTGTCTGACACCACGGAATATTCGGCTTTGGGATTTAATGGACAAACGGCTAGAGTCTAGCAAGTATTTAGTTTCGGCTTCAACAAAAATTGAAAAGAGAAAAGCTTGAGTTTTTCGGCTTTTGACAAAAGTGGAAGAGAAGAGAAAATATGGCTAGAGGATTCTTAGCAATGATGAAAATAGGGGAAGGAAATTTCGGCTAGAAATGTATGAAAAGAAAAGGAAGAAGAAGATGATGGCTTGGAGAGAAAAGAGTGCTCGAGAGAGAGGCAAAAAGTATAGAATGATATTCGGCTATCCCCCTTTACTAGCTTAGCCGAAATTACTAAGCTTTAGAGTCCCTTACTTGGCCACCACTTCTCCCTTATCATAGCCCACATTTTCCTCCTTATCACCTTATTTTAAAGAATAATCCACCATTTACATCTTGAAATTAAAAGGATAAAAACTCCTAAAACTTAGCCTTATGCCGTCCACTACTCCCCTCCCCTTGACGCCACTAAGAAAAAATGAACCTTAAAATTTTGCTTCCCATGCGACTCGAACACAAGCTCTCCCCAAAGATATGGCGCCATTTTCAGAGCCCTAAGTGGCACCTCCAAGCCACTTTTCCAAGCCCAATTTCATGTCACATTTCCTCTATAAATTTTCTTAAGACCACCTTGCCTTAGTTCCCCTTTTTAAACTTTAAAACTTAATATTTCTAAGGCATTTCTTTACACACTAAGGTTCACAAAATTCACAAAATTCATAGAACACATTCACCGTTCACATAGACATGCTATTCCATATAATTAAACAAAATGCATAGGCCACAATTCCTGGGATATTACACTATTCCTCCTCCACCTAAGCACATTAGATTTGGATTAAATTCACACAATTAAGAACAAACTAAGTTATTATCATATAATTCAAATAATCAAATAACAAGATTCATCATAGGTTTCATCCCCTTCGGGTATCCGAAGGTTTAGTTCATAATAATAAAAGACAACATCTCAAGAGAAAAGATAAAATAAAACATAAGAAATCCCTAAAACCCCCTGAAGGAATTGAAGAAGAGATCCTCCGTCTTGAGTAGAATTCCGGCTTCTTGAGATGGATCAACTGGCTATCTTCGAGTGATTCCCACAAATCTGACCTTCTCAGCTTGGCTTCTTGGCCTAGCTTTCCGCCCCTATCACCGGTACCTAGGGTGTATTTATAGGCTTTTGAAACACGTTTCTTTCTCCTAAGTATCCTTTCCCGAATGAAATTGCTCTTCTCCACGGCAGAGGCACGGCCATGGCACACGCCCGTGTAAATCGTGGCCAGGCCGTGTTCGACACTGTTGAATGAGGCACGATCGTGTAAGTCGTGGTAAGGCCGTGTTCTAGTGGGAATGGTGGCACGGCCGTGTGGCTTGAAGTCCAGTGCCGTCTTGATTTCGTGGCTTGGCCCAATTTGGTCCGTTTTAAGCCCGCTTTCGTTTTTTCGTTATCGTGCTTTCCTGAGTATAAGACATGAAAAGAAAGGATTAAGAGCACCTTTTTACATAAATTGGGGCTTAAGTCATCCAAAAGCATACTAAATGTGGGCTTAGAATATGTTACTTTTACGGTTTATCACAAACGTATCGTATGGGCATTTGAACATCGTCTTCTCTTGATCTTCAGGTGCTATTGGGATTTGGAAATAACCGGAGAGTCCGTCTAGGAAGCAATAATACATATGTCCTGATAACCTTTCTAGCATTTGATCAATGAAGGGTAGAGGGAAGTGATCTTTTCTAGTGGCGTCATTCACTTCCTGTAATCTATGCAAACTCTCCAACCTTGTGGATCGTCCCGGTAGGAATTAGTTCATTCTTTTTAGTTAGCTACCACGGTCATGCCTCCTTTCTTTGGGACAACCCGCACAGACTCACCCACTTGTCGTCGAAATGGGATAAATTATTCCAAAGATCTAGAAGTTTAATTACCTCGACTTTCCACGAATTCTTTTACGTTGGGATTTAATCGTCTTTGCGGTTGCACGCATGGCTTGTACTCGTCTTCCATTAAAATTTTGTGGGTGCAAAATGTTGGGATTATTCCTTTAATGTCAGAGATTTTCCAAGCTATGGCTTTTTTATGCTCTCTTAGTACCTGTATCAACTCCTCTTTTTCCTGAGGTTCTAGCTCTGAAGAGATAATTACTGGCAACGTATAATTTTCCCCAAGGAATGCATACTCTAAATGTTTTGGCAGTTGCTTTAATTCTAATTTAGGTGGTTCATCAACAGAGGGTTTTTGTTTTAAATCGTCATCGAATTTAATGATTTCTTTTTTCGTTTGTCTTGATGATGACATTTTTGGATTTAGCTCGTGGACTTCATCTTCTTCCCCCTCTTCTTGAGTGTGACACAGTTCCATCGTGTCATCATGTAGAATTTCCTGTAATGAGTTTTGAATGATATGATCAGATGTATCAATAAAATAACAGGAATCATCTTGTTCACTAGAATATCTCATGGCATCATAAATTTGAAAAATAATTTCCTCATCGCCTATCCTTAATGCAAGTTTACCATCACCTACATCGATAACAGCCCTGGCAGTGGCTAAAAAGGGGCGCCCTAGAATTAAGGGAACCTCAATGTCCTAATCCATGTCAAGCACAACAAAATCAACGGGGAAAATAAATTTATCGATTTTTACCAAGACATCCTCGATAACTCCTCTAGGGTGTTTAATAGATCTATTAGCTAACTGAATACTCATCCTAGTGGGTTTTGGTTCCCCAAGATCTAGTCGTTTAAACATTTTATAAGGCATTAAATTAATACTGGCACCTAGATCATTAATGCTTTATTAATATTTAAACTACCAATTAAACAAGGAATAGTAAAACTTCACCGGTCTTTTAATTTGGTTGGTAGCTTACTTTGGAGGATGGTTTGAACATTCTTCATTAAGCTCCACCATGGATACTTCTTCAAGCTTCCTTTAATTCGTTAGGAGTTCCTTTAAGAATTTTATGCACGCGTCGGCATCGTGAAATGGCTTCAACAAAAGGTAAGTTAATATGTATCTGTTTAAACAGTTCAAGAAACTTACCGTATTGGGCGTCTAATCGTTCTTTCTTTAACTGCACTGGATATGGGATTGGTGGTTTACTTTCTTTGCGTTTTGGAGTTACATCCCCAACTCTCATATCCTTTGCTTTGTCATCTTCATGTAGTATTTTTTCTTTGGTTCAACTAGCTCCTTTCCACTCCTTAGTGTAACTTTCTTTACCTGTTCTGTTGCTTTAGAGAAAATCACTGAACGAATTTTGGAAACCATTTCAGTAAGTTGTCCAACTGTCTTAGTGAGTTCTCCAACTTGTTTCTCAATCACTTTGATCGATGTTTGTTGGTCATCAAGTGTTGACTCAGTCTTTCGGAAACGGGCTTCTGTGGATGCTATGAATTTGTTCAACGTCTCTTCAAAATTTGGCTTCTTTTCCTGTGGATATGGCTGATTTTGGAAATTTTGAGGAGGTTGTTGTCTTTGATTTCCTTGACCTCCCCACGAAAAATTTGGGTGGTTTCTCCAACCTGGATTATAATTATTACTATACGGGTTATTATTAGATCTAAAATTGTTACCTATATAGTTCATCTGTTCGCTTTCTGTGCCCGGTTGGTAGGGTGGGTACTGTGGATTCGCCACAGTTCCACTTGTGTCGCGACCGCATGACCGGGATGTACCGCGAAGAACACAAACTATCAAGCTTCTTATTCATCAACTCTACCTGATTTGATAGCATGGTTACTGCGTCGAGGTTGTAAACTCCGGCTATTTTTGTTGGCCTTGTTCTTTTAACTTGCCACTGATAGTTATTCAGCGAAATCTCTTCAATAAACTAGTAGGCTGCCTCAGGAGTTCTATTATTCAAGGTTCCACCGGCGGCTGAATCAATTAGTTATCTCGTTGATGGGTTTACACCGTTATAGAAAGTCTGGACTTGGAGCCACAAAGGTAAACCATGGTGCGGACACCTTCTCAAGAGATCCTTATATCTCTCCCATGCATCGTATAATGTCTCTAAATCCATCTGCACAAAAGAAGAGGTATCAATACGTAATTTGGCCATTTTGGCCGGTGGGAAATATTTTAATAAAAAATTTTCGGTCATTTGTTCCCATGTAGAGATTGACTCTCGTGGTAATGAGTTTAACCACTGTTTAGCTTTATTCTTTAATGAAAAGGGAAATAACCGAAGTCGTATGGCATCATCAGAAACGCCATTTATTTTGAAGGTATCACAGAATTTTTAAAAAAATAGCTATATGAGCGTTTGGATTTTCGTCCTGTAAACCATCAAATTGAACAAACTGTTGAATCATTTGTATAGTGTTAGGCTTTAATTAAAAATTATTAGCAGCTATAGCAGGCCTAACAATACTTGATTCGGCTCCTGTTAAATGCGGTTTAGCATAATCAAACATAGTACGAGGAGCATTATTTTCACCCACATCTTGTGGTGGAAGATTATTTTCGTCCATCCCTTTAGTAGGATTGGATATGTCTTCTCGCTCTCCTTGGTAATTTAGGGCTCGCCTAATTTCTCTGCGATTTCTCCGAGCGGTAGCTTCAATATCACTGTCGTATTCTAAAGGTCCTCTCGGGTTCCTTCTAGTCATAAACTAGAGGTACCTACTAGGAAAAGAAAGAAAGAGAATTAAAATAAAAACTAAAAATAAGAATAAATTGCGAAAAAGAAAAATAAAAATAATGGCTAAAGTAATAAAAATAGAGCGTTCTTAATATTTGAGTTCCCCGGCAACGGCGCCAAAAACTTGATCGCTGTGAATCAGAGCTTTAAATTTATAAAAAGAATGATCGAACCTGGAAACTAACTCTGACAATGATTGAGGCAAGTGCACCTATCGAACAGTAGTATAGTTTAGGCAAGACCGGATTATCGAACCCAAAGGAACTAAAAGTACTAATACTAACTTTCTTTTTATTATTTAGCCTAAAATAAGTGAAGTTGTTTATTAATCTAAATTAATTAACAACTAAACTAAAGACTCTAAGACAAAGAAGAATGAATTTGGAAAATAACTTGGGAAAAACTCAGTTGATTTAGACGATACCCTAGGAAGAATCCACCTAGACTTCACTTGTTATCTAACACTGAACCATATGATTTATTCACTTAGTTTGATCCGTAAGACTCCCTAACGTATATTAAACCCTCTCTCGAGGTGAATAACGTCTAACCCTAAGTTAATTAGTGGAACTCTCGTTCTCTTATAATAACCCCCTAGAATAGCAGTAAATCGATCTGTGGATTCCCACATTAGGTTTCACCCTAATCTGGTATAATCTCGTCACCCTATCTCTAGGCGTGCGATCAACTCCGCTTAATTATGTTGGATCTACTCTTAGGCAGGTTCTATTCCTCCTCCACCTAAGCACATTAAATTTGGATTAAGCTCACATAATTAAGAACAAACTAAGTATTTATCATATAATTTAGTAAACAATAACAAGATTCATCATAGGTTTCATCCCCTTCGGGTATCCGAAGGGTTTAGTTTATAACAATAAAGGAAAACATCTCAAGAGAAAAGATAAAACAAAACATAAGAAATCCCTAAAACCCCCTGAAGGATTTGAAGAGGAGATCCTCCGTCTTGAGTATAATTCTGTCTTCTTGAGATGGATCAACTGGCTATCCCTGAGTGAATCCCCACAAATCTGCCTTCCCTGGCCTAGCACGACGCCCCTAGACGATGGCTTTGGGCTCCCCCTTTTAGGTCATACTTAGGGTGTATTTATAGGCTTTTGAAATACGTTTCTTTCTCCCTAAGTATCCTTTCCCGAATGAAATTGCTCTTCTCCACGGCAGAGGCACGGGCATGGCGCACGCCCGTGTAAATCGTGGCCAGGCCGTGTTCGGATTTCTTTAATGAGACACGACCGTGTGAGTCGGGGTTAGACCGTGTTCTAGATGATTGACTTGGCACGGCCGTGTGGGTCCAAGTCCAAGCCGTTTTGATTTCCTCTTTGGTCCGTTTTGATCCATTTTGAGCCCGTTTCTCGTTCTTTTTATCCTTGGGTGCTTTCCTGGGTATAAGACATGAAAAGAAAGGATTAAGAGCACCTTTTTACATAAATCAAAGGATAATTCATCCAAAAGCATACTAAATGTGGACCTAGAATATGTTACTATTTCGGTTTATCAATACGTATGATTTATGACATGACAAACTGCATGGGGTTGGGATACTGTTATGGAGGAAGTATACTATACTGGTGGCTCTGCCACATATACTGTTACTGTCAGTGATAAACCGAAATAGTAACATATTTTAATCCCACATTTAGTATGCTTTTGGATGAATTATCCCTTGATTTATTAAGAAGGTGCTCTTAATCCTTTCTTTTCATGTTATATACCCAGGAAAGCACCAGGGGATGAAAAGAACACAAAACGGGCTTAAAACGGGACAAATGGGCCAAAGCATGAAATCGACACGGCCTGGACCAAAGATCACATGGCCGTGCCTCCTTAAAGATCTTGAACACGGCCTGGACCACGATTTACACGGCCGTGCCTCATCAACGAAGTCCACACGGCCTGACCACGACTTACACGGGCGTGTGCCATGGGCGTGTCCCTACCGCGGCCAAGAGAAGTTTTACTCGGATTTGGATACTTGGAGGCAAAGAAACATTCCAAAGCCTATTTAAACACCCTAGTAGGAACTCTACTTGAATTAGGATACTTTGGGGACAAGTAAGGCCTCTCGAAGTCTATATAAACACCCAAAGGGGCAACTTGTCGTGGAGTTCGTGGCAGGCTTCTCCGCCGGGCTTTCGCCTCAGGGGCGCGCTAGGTCGAGAAAGGCGATTTGTGGGGATTCACTCAGGATAGCCGTTGATCCATCTCAAGAAGCAGATTATACTCAAGACGGAGGATCTCCTCTTCAAATCCTTTGGGTTCGATAATTCAGTCTTGCCTAAGCTATACTACTGTTCGATAGGTGCACTTGCCTCAATCGTTGTCAGAGTTAGTTTTCAGGTTCGATGATTCTTTTTATAAATTTTAAAACTCTGATTCACAGTGATCAAGTTTTTGGCGCCGTTGCCGGGGAACTAAAATATTAAGAAAGCTCTATTTTTATTACTTTAGCCATTTTTTTTATTTTTGCAATTTATTTTTATTTTTATTTTTTTTTCTACTTTGCTAATTTTTCCTCTATTTTTATTTTGGCAGATAATTTTAGTCTATAGAGAAGATGGCACTGAATAATTATTAGTGGCAAGCGATGAGGACAATTCCTACTAAAGCAGCCAGTGTCTTCAACCTCGACGTGGTCACCAGGTTATCTAATCAGCTAGAGATGGTGAATAAAAAATTTGATGGTTTGAATAGTCTATCGCAGGTACACCCAGAAATACAATATGACTCGAATTTAGGAGGCATGGCGAATCCTGAGTACCCACCCTACGGATATGGCATGGAAAACGAGCAAGCTCACTATATGGGTAACTATTCTAGACCACAAAATAATTTTAATGACACTTATAATGCAGGTTGGAGGTACCATCCCAATTTCTCATGGGATGATCAAAATAGCCAAGGACCGGAACTTCCTCCAGATTTTCAACAACCACCTCACCAACAGGAAGATGAGTTGAACATTGAAGAGATGCTGACAAAATTCATGACAGCTACAGATAACCGTCTCCAAAAAACTGAGACAACACTTAATGACCAACAAGCATCGATCAAAGGGATCAAGAACCAAGTTGGGGAACTTACTGAGTCAGTTGGGGAACTTACTAAGTCAGTTATACAACTTGCTAAGCTGATCTCAGAACTACCACAAGGAAGCTTGCCAAGCAATACTGAAACTAACCCGAGTGAGCAAAATCAAGCCAATTACAATAGTGAATGGTTAGACGAACCAACCCCAAGGGAAGAACCTGTGGTAAGTGAAGGTAAGGTTGAGGTGTGCCATGATATACCAAAACCGGCAATTACAGAGTACCAACCTCGTGCGCCATATCCCGATACAATAAAGAAAGACCACACAGAGGAAGAATTCGGTGAACTCACACTTCGTGTAGACAACGAAACAATCACTCTTCAAGCTCTTGACTCAGCTAGGACATCGAGTAATAAAGGTACGAACATTAATTCTATTGATAACCATTTGGTTCAACCTTCTTTACAGGAAACATCACGAAATCACCTAGCTGAGCTAGATCTTAGACCTCGTACCCATAAACAAATAATTTATGAAGAACTAAGGCTTCAGGTCGATGAATTAGACGAGTGGAAAACACAATTTAAAGAGAAACTAGGAATACACGAAGTGAAACCGAAGGAAACCCCAGACGAGCTGATAGGAACAACAAATCACTTCAAAATAGGGTATCAGGTATTGTTGAATAAGGAAGACCCTCGAATCGCCAATTCAGACCTCAAGACAAATGAAGAAATCACTTTTGAGGTACTTGATGTCTTCCTATACGCCGATCGAGGTAAGCAATCCTAAATTCAGTACTTTTGAGGTAAACACTACTCGACTTAAATTTTATATCAAAAATCGAGTTGATCGCATGAGGAAGGATTTTCACCTCCTCAAACCACCTTGACCATATGAATGAGAGGTAAAGTCTAGCTTAAGACTATAAACGAGCGCTTCTCGGGAGGCAACCCGAGCACTAACCCTATTAATTTTTACATTTTTTTATTTTACTTTTATTTTTCATTTTAGCACCTAACCATAAACTAACCAAAGTACAGATTTCCATGCTCACACGGCCTTGCACACGGCCGTGGCCGTGGCCGTGTGGAAGCCAGAAGGACAAACCACGGACGTGCTAATAACCGTGTATGACAAAGAATGATTTCTTTTCCCAACACGGGCTGCGATAAAAAGCCACGCCCGTGCCGACTTCCCGTGTGAGGTTACTGACTTATTGAGCACGGGTGAGACACGGCTGTGCCCTACAACCGTGCGAGGTTACTGACTTGATGAGCACGGGTTAAACACGCCCGTTCTAAAGGACCGTGAGAAGAATACATGGGTGTGTTACGAGACCCACGGTCGTGGTAAAACACCTAAACGCGCCCAAAATTCAAAATCACGAAAAACACGGGCTGATTAAACTCGAACAAGGGCGTGGACCGTATCACAATTTACTTTTTTTTTCATTTTCATTTTCATTTTCATTTATATTTATATTTTTATTTTTATTTATTTATTTTCATTTATTTTTCATTTTTATTTTTATTTTCATTTTTATTTTCTTCTTATTTTTCGTACCATTTAGATTTAGCTTAGGATACAATAAAATCAAGCTGGCTACTTCGAGGATTCAAATTCAAACAGTTCGAGACGCTTCTCCACGCTCACCTCCAATCCTATCCGGTTTCTTTTCATTGGCTTCATCCAAAATTCAGGAAGTTTCCCTTCTCTTCCCATCTTACGATTTTATGATTATTTTGATATTATCTACCTTTGTACATTGAGGACAATGTACATCTTAAGTGTGAGGGGTTAACTATAGTATTATTTGAAAATCCACGAATTATGCCTTGTCTTAAAGTAAGTTTCTCATATTATGATTAGAATGAAATTTCGATGATTTATGATTTTTATTGATATGTTTTAGATTAAGTCATTGATAATTGTGCATTGATAATTAAATTCTAAGAATACTAGAGAATCAGGCATGATAAGTCTATTTTTCAAGAATTAATTTTTTTAGGATGTCTACCTGAATTTAAATATTACTTTGAAGTTTGAAATTTACTGAGGTTGACATCAAAACACCCATAATTTTTGTGAGATTTTGAGCCTCATAGAGCATAAATTCTTTTTCTTGCTCACTTTATTGATTATGAGTGTGTCAACATTGATTTGTTATTCTAGAACTTGCATCGATTATACATGTCGAGACCACATCTTTGATTTGATATACAGAAATGATAAAGGCACCTAGGATTTAACCCACTTACTCTACTAAAAACCCAACTTCATAATTAACCCCTAGTGAACCCCTTTGATCCTAACAACCCTTTTTATTGAGTCACCCACTAATATTAACCCAAAACCCTTTGTATATTTGTTATCACCATTCCTTAACTCCCTTTTTATCGAGATTTGATTTTGAGCAGTTGCCTAACTATGTTCTATATTTAAGTTTTTAAAGTTCTTTATTATTACTTAGTTTATTCTTAAAAAAAAAGAAAAAAAACGAAGTATATTCATGTAATTAAGTGAGCTTACACGTTTGAATTCCAAATATAGAAGAAGAAGCTCATATTATTAGTTTCAAAGTTTCAATTCTTGTAATTATTTATTTATCAGTTCATTTTTTTCTAGTTAGGTAATTTATCAATTCAATCTCGATTCTAACCTTCTAATTCAGCCTATATCCGCACCCCCTTACCTAAGCCTGTTACAACCTCATTAAAGACCTTTTGATTTGTGTTTCATCTCATATTACAATGGTGGAGATTTGATTTTCATGCAAGCCTATGGGATTAACTTTTCAGGTTTGACATTTGAGTGCTTAATTCTGAACATTAAACACTTCGAGTGATTTGAGTGAATCTTTTGTGAGGATGTCAACTCTTGTCGATTTTGAATCAGAGGTAATTATTTAGATGAGGGGAAAACACCTATGTTTTGTGCTACAAATGCATGACTTAGACTGTTTGAATCTTTTGTACTCTTTGAGTTGAATTATCCATGTATGAATTATCTCTGAATTATGATGAAACACTATTAATGACTATTGTGAATTGAGGGAAGTTCGTTTTAATTATGAGTTGAGAATTTTGCTTGAGGACAAGCAAAAGCTTAAGTGTGGGGGTATTTGATAAACCGAAATAGTAACATATTTTAATCCCATATTTAGTATGCTTTTGGATGAATTATCCCTTGATTTATGTAAAAAGGTGCTCTTAATCCTTTCTTTTCATGTTATATACTCAGGAAAGCACCAGGGGATGAAAAGAACGCAAAACGGGCTTAAAACGGGACAAATGGGCCAAAGCATGAAATCAACACAGCCTGGACCAAAGATCACATGGCCGTTCCTCCTTAAAGATCTTGAACACGGCCTGGACCACAATTTACACGGCCGTGCCTCATCAATGAAGTCCACACGGCCTGACCACGACTTACACGGGCGTGTGCCATGGGCGTGTCCCTGCCGCGGCCAAGAGAAGTTTTACTCGGATTTGGATACTTGGAGGCAAAGAAACATATTCCAAAGCCTATTCAAACACCCTAGTAGGAACTCTACTTGAATTAGGATACTTTGGGGCCAAGTAAGGCATCTCGAAGTCTATATAAACACCCAATGGGGCCACTTATCAGGGGAGTTCGGCAGAAGCCTTCTGCCAGAGCTTTCATCTAGGGGCGTCGTGCTAGGTCAGAGAAGGCAGATTTGTGGGGATTCACTCAGGGATAGCCAGTTGATCCATCTCAAGAAGCCAGAATTATACTCAAGACGGAGGATCTCTCCTTCAATTCCTTCAGGGGTTTTTAGGGATTTCTTATGTTTTGTTTTATCTTTTCTCTTGAGATGTTTTCCTTTATTGTTATGAACTAAACCCTTCGGATTACCCGAAGGGATGAAACCTATGATGAATCTTGTTATTGTTTTATGAATTATATGATAAATACTTAGTTTGTTCTTAATTATGTGAGCTTAATCCAAATTTAATGTGCTTAGGTGGAGGAGGAATAGACCCTGCCTAAGAGTAGATCCAACATAATTAAGCGGAGTTGATTGCACGCCTAGAGATAGGGTGATGAGATTTTGTCGAATTAGGGTGAAACCTAATATGGGAATCCATAAATCGATTTACTACTATTCTAGGGGGTTATTATAAGAGAATGAGAGTTCCACGAATTAACCTAGGGTTAGACGTTATTCGCCTCGAGAGAGGGTTTAATATAAGTTAGGGAGTCTTACGAATCAAACTAAGTGAATAAATCGTATGGTTCAGTGTTAGATAACAAGTGAAGTCTAGGTGGATTCTTCCTAGGGTATCGTCTAAATCAACTGAGTTTTTCCCAAGTTATTTTCCAAATTCATTCTTTTTTGCTTAGAGTCTTTAGTTTAGTAGTTAATTAATTTAGATTAATAAACAAACTTCACTTATTTTAGGCTAAATAATAAAAAGAAAGTTAGTATTAGTACTTTTAGTTCCTTTGGGTTCGATAATTCAGTCTTGCCTAAGTTATACTACTGTTCGATAGGTGCACTTGCCTCAATCGTTGTCAGAGTTAGTTTTCAAGTTCGATCATTCTTTTTATAAATTTTAAAACTCTGATTCACACGATCGTGCGCAGCTTTGTTGCGTTATCATTCATCGCGACTCATTTGCGTTATTATTATTGTGCGCCTTTGCGCGATATTGGTGTGCTGGCTGGGTGGGTCGATTTTATCCCCACATGGTGTGTTGGTTGGTGCGGGTGATGTGTTGTCTTGATTGGGGTGGGTTGCATATTTGCACTTTGTCATCGATCTTGTATTGGGCTTAGGCCACATCAGCTTCAGAATGGGCTAAGGCCCATACTACACTATTACTGAATAGGGCTCAAGCCTAGACTGTTACTGCATATTGTCCCTGACTGACTGATAGGGGATTATACACTGAGTTTTCGTAAACTAACCCTTTCTTTTTAAACTGTACAGGTAATCCCCAGCCTTAGACGATTTGGTGCTGCGAGGGACTCGGAGGTGGCCACACGATCGCTGATATTCTGTTTTAGACTTAGTTATTTAATTTCAATTTTCATATTGGGCTATTGATTATGTAATAAGGCCATTGGTGGGTTTAATTTTTAATTGGGCTTTGATTTCTTGTTTTAAACTGCCAAACGGATACAAAAGAGGTTTTCAAAATAACAACGGTTTTCAAGAAAAACACGCATTTTAAACTTCAAGGTTTTAATAAGAGAAGCTTCCACGGTTTTATTCAGTTTAAAGAAATCAACATTAATAAATATGGCAATCGTTTTGATAAGCTGGTTTTAGATTGTAATAAGTTAATTTGTCGAATATTCTCAAGCAATAAAAACTAAATGGGTTTTAACCTAAATACGGAGTTTTATCAACAAGTCCAAATTTCGAAAATCACTTCGATGTGACACGTCAGATTCGGTCGTAACATCTAGGCCGAGTTTGGGGCGTTACTTTTAGTGGTATTAGAGCCAAGTTACAAAACTCGGCTGTGGAATGGGTTTTTGGAAAGTTTTTCTGAAAGTGGATTTTAAAGATTTGAAACGTTTTGGAAGATTCACAAGTGTGGCACACCGAGTCTCCGACGCCAAATCTGTAAGTTCTCGAATATTGTTTACTGTTATAGATTGAGACGTTATATTGAAAAACTACTGTGGATAGTAAGACTATACTGTGAAACTCTAGATAGAGGAAACTGAGACCATAGAAGACTGAAAATTGTAGTGAGATCTCGATCTGTGAAAACAAGCCCCTAATGACTGTCTTTCATAACACATTTTGTTAATAATTACTGAAATTATAATCTGATGCATAAGACTTTTAAAACAGATAAAGCGTATATCGAAATGAGCATAAGAGGTACTCGCGGAAGGGGTACACAGGGCCGCGGTAGAGGCCAAGGAAATACTCGGGCTGGGTCTTCGTCATCAGGCCACATGCCTGCTAGGGAAGCACCAACTTCACCGGTGACCGAGACGGGGTCTTACTATCGAGCAGCTGGGGATGATGCCCTGTCCCAAGCTATGCTCCGCATTTTAGAGAGGGTTGCTGAATCTAATACTGGTGCAGTGGGCCGAGGGTCAATTTCAGAACGACTCCGGTCGAATGGAGCAGAAATTTTTTTAGGGGTATTTCTGGAGTAGCCCCAAATGTGGCCGAATACTGGCTGGAGGCCACTGAAAGAATAATGGACGACCTCGACTGTACTGTGGAACAAAAGTTAAAAGGAGTAGTGTCCTTACTGCGAGACGAGGCCTACCAATGGTGGCTCACCGTGAGAGAGGGTACGCAGGTCGATCGGTTGACATGGGATTTCTTTAAGGCAGCCTTTCAAGGGAAGTATGTAGGCGCAAGTTCTGTGGACGCCCGAAGAAGGGAATTTCTGAGCCTGACCCAGGGGAATAAGACAGTGGCCGAATATGAGGTAGAGTTCTTGCGGTTGAGTCGATATGCTCGAGGGATTGTAGCAACTGAGTATGAACGTTGTGTTCGTTTTGAGGA
The DNA here is from genome assembly GCA_025698515.1 of Gossypium sturtianum. Classification (NCBI taxonomy): domain Eukaryota; kingdom Viridiplantae; phylum Streptophyta; class Magnoliopsida; order Malvales; family Malvaceae; genus Gossypium; species Gossypium sturtianum. The sequence continues at coordinate 36,196,434 of CM046950.1, forward strand.
TGGCCTTCGAGATGAGTTAAGAGTATTGATAGCTCCACAGAGGGAGCGAGACTTTGCTGTTCTTGTAGAAAAGGTAAAAATTACTGAGGATGTAAAGCGCTTTGAGCGCCAGAACCGCGAGAAAGATAGGGGCAGAAATAAGAGGAATTTTGGGCCCTCAGGATCTTCTGGAAGGCCTGTAAAGAAGGCTAGGTTTGATGGGCCAGTTCAGGCTAGAGTTCCTGTTGCTGTTGCTAGACCGCAGCCTTGCGTTGATTGTGGGAGAGCTCGCCACGGTGAGTGCTGGAAGAGGATTGGGGCGTACTTCAAATGCGGGTCCATGGATCATCAGGTTAAGAATTGTCCTCAGAGGCCTGTTTAGATACAAGCTGCAGGACAGGGTCATGTTCAGCCAGTGAGAGGTGGTCAGCAGCAACTGAGAGGCCGGGGGTAGGCCAGAGGTGGAAACGGTATAGGACGAGGTCGTGGAGCACCAGGCAGAGGTGCTGGTCACACTGAGGCGAGGCAGGCAGCTCTGGTCTATGCTGCTCGTCGCCGAGAGAATGGTGACGCTCCAGATGTTATAATCGGTACGTTCTTGATTCATAATGTACCTTACACTGCTCTGATTGATATAGGGTCTACGCATTCATATATTGCATGCACTGTGTCTGGCACCTTGGGTATCATGTGTGAGAGTACTGTTAATGAGATGACTGTGTTAAGTTCACTGGGACCGTCAGTAAGAGTATATTTCCAGAGGATTTGATGGAGCTACCGTTTGGTGAATTCGACCTAATCTTGGGGATGGATTGGCTGGTAAAACATCGTGTAAGTTTGGATTGTGCTGCTAAGCGTATGGTATTAAGGACTACTAATGATGAGGAGGTGGCGATTATTGGAGAGCGAAAGGACTTTCTGTCTAATGTGATCTCTGCACTAAGGGCCGAAAAACTGGTTCGCAAGGGTTGTGAGGCGTTTCTAGCCTATATTGGCGTATCTGGTTCTGAGGGTCCTTCTGTTGGAGATATCAAAATAGTTAAGGATTTTTCCGATGTATTCCCAGATGAGCTCCCTGGGTTGCCCCCGAACCGCGAAGTTGAGTTTGGTATTGAACTCCTGCCTGGAATAGCTCCGGTGTCCATCGCCCCTTATAGAATGGCACCGAAAGAGTTGGTGGAGTTAAAGGCTCAAATTCAAGAGCTGCCGGACCGAGGATTCATTCGACCGAGTATGTCTCCATGGGGAGCACCAGTATTGTTTGTGAAGAAGAAGGATGGATCCATGCGCATGTGCATCGATTATCGGCAGTTGAATAAACTGACTATCAAAAATAAGTATCCCTTGCCGAGGATTGACGATCTGTTTGATCAGCTGCGAGGAGCTTCGGTTTTCTCCAAAATAGATCTCCGTTCTGGGTACCATCAGCTGAGGGTTAAGGAGGCTGATGTGTATAAGACTGCGTTTAGGACTCGTTATGGTCATTACGAGTTCTTAGTGATGCCGTTTGGGCTGACGAATGCACCCGCTGCTTTCATGGATATGATGAACCGAGTGTTTCAGCCCTATCTGGATCGGTTCGTAGTAGTTTTTATAGATGATATCTTGGTGTATTTGCGAACCGAGGATGAACATGATGCACATCTTCGAATTATTCTGCAGATTTTAAGGGAGAAACAACTTTACGCTAAGTTCAGCAAATGTGAGTTATGGCTGCGAGAAGTGACATTTCTTGGTCACGTGGTATCTGCCAAGGGGATTAGGGTCGATCCTCAAAAAATTGAAGCCATACTGGATTGGAAACCACCTAAGAACGTATCTAATATTCGAAGCTTTCTGGGTCTGGTTGGATATTATAGACGTTTTGTCGAGGGGTTCTGTGATTGCTGCACCTCTGACTGAGCTACTACGTAAAGGGGTACTATTTAATTAGACTGATAAGTAGCAAGAAAGTTTTGAGAAACTGAAGAAAGTTCTGACTAAGGCTCCTGTCTTGATACAACCAGAGTCTGGGAAGGAATTCACTGTCTACAGTGATGATCACACATTGGATTGGGTTATGTGCTGATGCAGGAGGGCAAGGTGGTTGCTTATGCGTCTCGTCAGCTTAAGCCTCACGAGGCGAATTACCCTACTCATGACTTGGAGTTAGCCGCGGTGATATTCGTACTGAAAATTTGGAGGCATCACTTATACGGTGAGAAGTGTATTATTTACATAGATCACAAGAGCCTCAAATACCTCCTTACTCAGAAGAAGCTGAGTCTTAGGCAGCGAAGATGGATAGAGCTACTTAAGGATTATGACTGCTCGATTGAGTATCAACCTAGTAAGGCTAACGTGGTAGCTGACGCACTGAGCCGTAGGGCTATATCTGATTTGAGAGCAATGTTTGCTCGTCTCAGCTTGTATGATAATGGTAGCTTGTTAGCTGAGCTTCAAGTGAGACCGACGTGGACTGAGCAAATTAAGGGGAAACAGTTGTTGGATGAGTCATTGGTTCCTCGTTTCCGACAAGTTGAGAATGGAGAGACTGTAGATTTTGGGTTGAATGGCGAGGGAGTACTGTGTTTCCGTGGGAGAGTCTATGTACCGAGGGATTCTGAGCTGAGGCAGTCTATACTGCGAGAGGCGCATAGTAGCCCATATGTTATGCATCCTGGCGGAAACAAATTATACCGAGATCTTCGTGAGCTATCTACCGTGGCCGGATCAAACGCTGGTTACTGATTTTGTGAGTAGGTGCTTGACGTGCCAGTAAGTTAAGGCCAAACATCAGCTACCTTCAGGGTTACTGCAGCCAGTTAAAATTCCATTTTGGAAGTGGGAGAGGGTAACTATGGATTTTGTGAGTGGGCTGCCCTTAACGCCTACTAAGAAGGATTCGGTATGGGTTATTGTAGACCAATTGACTAAATCTACCCATTTTATACCAGTCCGCACTGATTACTCGTTGAAGAAGCTGGCAAAGTTATATGTGGCTGAGATTGTGAGACTGCATGGGGTACCGATTTCCATCATATCCGACAGAGACCCTCGATTCACATCTCAGTTCTGGAAGAAATTACACGAGACTTTGGGTACTAGGTTGGACTTTAGTACTGCGTTCCATCCTCGCATGATGGTCGATCGAGAGAGGTGATTCGAATCTTCGGAGGACATGTTAAGAAGTTGTGTAATTGATTTTCAAGGCAGTTGGGAAGACTATTTGCCGCTAGCAGAGTTCGCGTATAATAAAAGCTATCAGTCCAGTATTCAAATGGCACCGTATGAGGCGTTGTATGGTCGTAGGTGTCGTACTCCTACCTGCTGGGCTGAGCTAGGCGAGCGGCGAGTTTTGGGGCCAAAGTTAGTTTTTGATACCGAAGAAAAGGTAAAACTAATTCGAGACCGGTTGAAGGAAGCGTCTGATAGGCAGAAATCTTACGCAGATCTTAAACGCCGAGAGATTGAGTACTCTATGGGGAACTTCGTTTTTCTTAAGGTCTCTCCCTGGAAAAAATACTGAGGTTTGGGCGAAAGGGTAAGATTAGTCCCTAGGTTCATTGGGCCTTACTGTATACTGAAGTGTGTGAGACCAGTCGCCTATCAACTTGAGTTGCCTCCAGAATTAGACCGGATTCACGATGTGTTCCATGTTCCCATGCTAAGGTGTTATCGCTCTGATCCCACACATATAGTACAAGTCGAGGAGATCAAAGTTAGGCCAGATCTGACCTTCGAGGAAGAACCAATACAGATATTGGACCGTGAGGTTAAGGTATTAAGGAAGAAATCGATCCCACCGGTTAAAGGGCCTTGGCGAAATCACGGTACCGAGGAAGCCAAGTGGGAACCTGAGGAGGCGATGCGACAACAATACCCTCACCTACTCTGACTAGGTAAATTTCGAGGCCGAAATTTCTTTTAGAGGGTAGAGTTGTAACGCCCCAAAAATATAGGGTCTTTAATTTTGCATGTTCTGACACAAAAAGCTTGCTTGCTTTAATGGCTAAATGATTTGGGTGTGTATGGGGGTGTGTGAGAAGCCTGGGTTCAAGTCTTGGCTCTTGCAAAATTTTTAGTTTTTCTTTTAAATGAATCTGGTCACTGGCATATAGGCTTTATTAATAATAGTGCGTGTTTATGACACAAGAAAAGTTTGTGGCCTAGTGGCAAGGTGGCGTGTAGTGCAACTGCAAGGTCTGAGGTTCAAGTCCTGGGTTGCGTAATGGGTATTTATTTTGCTGCTTGAGCTGTGTAGGTAGTAGAGTTGGACTGAAACACAGCTAAGGGAAGTTTGAAATGATATGAATGGTGTTTGAACTGGTCATGGAGAGATTCAAGGAGGGATAAGGGGAGAGAATCAAGGAGTTTGATTGAGAGGAGAGTTGTGCCGTTTGGGGGATCTTGTGCCTTGAGATTTCGGCTGGGGGGAGGGTTGTGGGTCATTTCGGCATTTGAGTTAGCCTCTACCGAATTTGGTAGGCTCTGACACTTTTTCTCTGAACACTTTTGCATTTTTTTTCTTTCTTCTCCCTGCCGAATCTCCTTTCCTTCCCTCCATTCTCTGGCTTTTGGTTCATTTGCCTTTTTCCTGTCGGTCAATAGGTGAATTTTGTGAGCAATCATTCCTCTCTTTTCTTCCTTTTCCTCTCTTCCTCAAGCTATCCCCTCTTTGGCCGAATATATCATCTCGGGATCATTTGTGCTTTCGCCTCTCTTTCTTTTTTCCTTAAAAATAGCTGAATCCTCATAACATTTTGGTAAATCGAATATTTCATCTTCTTTTTCCCTCTCTTTTGTTTCCCTGCTTGTTCAATAGTGACTGAATATCTATCTTGTCTTGGTACCTTTTGGAGGTTAGTCTCTAACAAGTGTTAGAGAATCGACTGCCTTACTTCTCTGCACATTTCTGCCTTCTGCTTCGAATACCTCATTGGTCGAATACTGTGGGGTAAGTAGATTATTTTGTAGTATTGGCCGGATACCCAATCTACTCTAACTCTTTGGACTATGGGCATAAATTTAAGCCTTGTATTACACAAGTATGGCTAATGAAATCTGTCTTATGCACAGTAAATTGAGAAGAAGGGTGTGATCGTTTCCAACCAGCGATCTAAGAGTAGAAATCGCGTAACTTTCGGTCAAGGTAAGTGGTGATAACAGTTTGGGGTTTTAGTGTTAATGATCTAAAGGATGAGAGACTAAAAGGTTGGGTTAATTGTAGGTTGATCGCACGTGGGGTAATCTGTTCGTTGCGCAAACAGGTGTGTAGTCACACCCCTCTCTACTGTGAATCGGCGAAAGCCGAAAAGCATAAAAGTCGAAACTCCAGCATTTGTGGCCCCACGAGCTTGCGATCGCTCGAGGGGTGAACCGAGCCCACAAACCGTGGGCGATAAACTGTAGAGGCCACCACGAGCGTTCTCGTGCTCTTGGGCCGATATGGGCCTCGTTTGGCTGAAATGAGTCGTGTGGGCCCACTGGGCTCGTGGGCCCCATACGGACAAAATCCTCGATAATTGGAAAATACTAGACTGGACTATGTAGTTCACATAGCCGTAACTGAATTTGGGCTACATGGGCCACACGAGCGTATGGGCCCACTTGGGCCGAATATTGGGCCTTGGGCCCATTTACACCGTTATGACCATTTAGGTTATCTGTGTCGCTCGAGGCGACTGTAGACCTTCGGAAAGGTTGTTATCTATACTGAAATACCCCTAAAGAGTAAAATGACTGAAATACCCCTAAAGAGTAAAATGACTGAAATACCTCTAAAGAGTAAAATGACTGAAATACCCTCATAGGATAAAATGACCGTTGTACCCCTAAGGGTAGGTTGACTGATGTGTTCATGATTTGTATATGATTGTTACTGAGTATGAAATTCTGCATATACGTATGATTTATGACATGACAAACTGCATGGGGTTGGGATCTTTATTATGGAGGAAGTATATCTTGATCGTGGCTCGCCACATATATCGCATCGCGGCGACTTTGTCTTTGCGTTACCGTCTTGGCGGCTCTGCTGCGTTATTGTCTTGGCGGCTATCTTTGCGATATTGGTGTGCTGGCTGGGTGGGTCAATTTTATCCCCACATGGTGTGTTGGCTGGATTGGGTTGGGTTGCATATTTGCACCGTCATCGATCTCAGATTGGGCTTAGGCCACATCATTATTCTTGTAATGGGCTAAGGCCCATACTTGCGCATCATATCAATAGGGCTCAAGCCCGCATCATTCGCATATTGTTACTTCTTCGATCGATAGGGGATTACACACTCGAGTTTTCGTAAACTCACCCTTTCTTTTTAAAATGTACAGGTAATCCCCAGCCTTAGACGATTTGGTGCTGCGAGGGACTCGGAGGTGGCCACACGATCGCTGATATTCTGTTTTAGACTTAGTTATTTAATTTCAATTTTCATATTGGGCTATTGATTATGTAATAAGGCCATTGGTGGGTTTAATTTTTTAATTGGGCTTTGATTTCTTGTTTTAAACTGCCAAACGGATATAAAAGATGTTTTCAAAATAACAACGGTTTTCAAGAAAAACACGCATTTTAAACTTCAAGGTTTTAATTAGAGAAGCTTCCGCGATTTTATTCAGTTTAAAGAAATAAACATTAATAAATATGGAAATCGTTTTGATAAGCTAGTTTCAAATTGTAATAACTTAATTTGCCGAATATTCTCAAGCAATAAAAACTAAATGGGTTTTAACCTAAATACGGAGTTTTATCAACAAGTCCAAATTTCGAAAATCACTTCGATGTGACACGTCAGATTTGGTCGTAACGTCTAGGCTGGGTTTGGGGTGTTACAGACGATCTGTATCACCCTCAAAGAAGAACTTTTAGTTGGTCCTCTATACTTTGATCTGTCATTTGTTCGTATATCGAGGTATGTAAACAAGCAGCCTTGGTCGATTCCATTGATGTTGCCTTATCTTTGATCGACGCGACATCTACATTACAAGCCATTTAATGCCAAATGCAAACCAACACCAAATTGTTTTTCGAGATATTATTGACTCGAGCCACCTCACCTCATATCGCGAGAAGCTTTGGTTACTCGAATTTATCTCTCTCTTTTTTAATGAGAATGAAATGAACTCTTCGACACTTTCAGTTAGCGCTTCCTTGACTTTGGCCAAAAGGTGTATCGGTTCATTGACAACTTCACTTAGAATCGATTTAAGTTCAACGTTAGTAGTTAATGTTACATCTACTTCTACATGTACTGTTACATCTACAACTAAGCCAATTATATTGGAAAATTCTTCGACGGTCTTCAATTCTTTCTCATCTCTGATTCCAACATCTTCCTGACTTGCACTCTAATTTTGGACAGCCAATGGTGCCATTGTAAGTCTCATAATCGCAATTAGGGGTCTAATGTACGACATTATCCAATGGGATCATTGATTTGTATTTTTTTTGAAGTAACTCTATCATTAGTGATAGTTGATCTAGCATTACCTCTAGCCGCTTGGATATGGACTGCTTAGTCATTTTTCTAGAAGATGTTTCATGTGAATTGCACGAGATCTCATTTCAATAATTGAGCACATCGTCCTCTTGGTCATATGACTCATAAGAAGATGAGTAATCGTTTTCTCCACATCCGATATCACAATTCCATGGGCTCGTTGAGGCTTTAGTCGATCATCTTGATCATTAATTACTCCTATGTTGCTCACGCCACTACCGGTTATATTTTTCAGCATAAATCCATTTGGTTGTCAAGGCTCCTTTCATCCAACTTGATGCTTCGTTACTGGTTCCATCCGATAGTTTTGGATAATCTGGTTCAAGATGGTTAACAACAACAAATGGGTCTTCACGATCCAAATTAGGAACATCATGCACGACCTCATCTAATGGGATTTTTTGCAGCTCCATCATGAGCAATCTTTGGTTTTCCTCAATCTCCCATTTTTCGTAAAATCCTTCCTCGTATACTTCGCCATTGTACCATGCTGACATATCATGTTCCTCATCCCAACTACTATTATCATCAAAATCATAATCAACTTGATCCAAGATTAAATTTATCAGTCAACAAGGTAGCTAGAAATAAAATAAAATAAAATAAAAATAACTAAAATAATGAAAAATAAAAATTATTGCACTATCAAACCCGTTTTTCTTTCGATTAATATTATTTTACAAAGGAATTAACATAATAACAAATTTCACCATCGCAATCCCTGACAACAGTGCCAACAACTTGACCACCTTCAAATGTCCGAACCTTTAGATTTAAAATTGTGCAAATAAATATATATAAATTAAATACGGTATCTATTAGAGAACAAGTCAAATTGTAATATAGATTTGTGTTACAACGAAACGCCGTTAAGTATTTCGAGTATCGTACCCAAGGGATTGCAGATTGGAGAAATTTATTATTAAATTAATTACAGAAAATAATTACTAATCTAATTGATTTACAAGTTAGTAGTGTGAATCCAAATTTAAGTATTAATTAAACTAATTAAATTAGTTAACTTAAGATAACCTAATGGAATTTCCTATTCCTAGTGTCAACAATGCGAGATCTAAGCCTATGATCGATTATATCCCTAATTATCTAATTAAGCCATTAATTAACCTTATTTGAGTCTTTATCACCCTTATCAAGAATACCCTATTTGTCTCATCTCCACTAAGGATTACCGCCTAAGTCATCCTTTCAGTCTCTTCCTAGGCCACCAAATAAATACAAGCTGGTGTAATTCCATCACCAATCTGAGGTGTAAGGAAGCAAGGAAGATGAAGGAAGTGATGAAGAGGAGGACTAAGGGGCTACGGAATAAGATTCCCAAGAGGAGGATGACAACGACTATGAGGCGACATTTCAGCCACAACGATCCATGTAGAAAAGGCCAGTCATCCGCATCCCAACCTTGTAACACCTCATACCCGGTCCGGTCGCCGAACTGAGCTATGGAATGTCACATTAGCCACTTAAGTGACTCTCCATTAACAATCAATCTAACCTTAATCACACCACGATATAAAACATAAAATATGCTTGAGATGTTAAAGTGCAACGGAATATCATGTAAGCATTTTCATCAAAACTTTTTAATCCAGGTTGCATACAAATAAGGGTTCGCAAACTTGTAAGGGTTCACATGCATAATAAGTAAGTGTTCTCATACATAGATATATATTACTAAGGGTTCACATACATAAGAGTTCTAAGATTTCCTAAGCAAGGTTAGTCCTGCGAACAGGGTTTACACACACAAAACTATATTTTTAAGCAGGTAGGTTTCGCGATCAATCCCTATGTGCTTAGATACTATAAACACTGTTCGCAGGGTTCCCCTATGTTATTTACCATGAATTATTAAGGGTTCACTGGAAGCAGTTTGTCAACTGATAGGTTTTGCACCCTGTCACTTCGCAGTAACTTTTGGCGGACTCTTAATTACTTAAAAATTGTTTTATTACATGCTATTGCTTATAGCGAACACTATGTTTAGAAATTTAATTACTTAAATATGAACTTGTACAATTAAGAAAAAACCATATCAGACTTTACTTATATTCATGTACTTAAAATTTAGATGTTTATAAAGTATATAGTTTCGCAAATAAAAACATAAGGGAAGACATAAGAAATCATAAATAACTAAGTCCTAGGAAAATCAGCGAAGGCATCAGAATTATCTCTAAGCCTAGGTAAAATATCCTACATTGCCTTTAAACCATCGTTCATTGGTATCACCTTGCCAGTAATTATGCTTCCTAGATCACCTGCCTCGCCCTTGCTCACCTTGCAATCTAATTTTCTGCAGTGTTTAGAGAGGAGTGTGTGCGTTCTTACGAGCTTAGTGAATATATAGGAAATAAAAACCACAAGGTGTGCACAAAACATAAGTTAAATAAAAACATTGGTAATATCACTTAAGACTGCGAACTAGGTTCACTATAATTACGCGAAACCTGGTTCACAAGTACTTGCTGTCAGATAGCTTTAAAACTTGAAAAACATAGTGTTTTAGAAAGCATATTCTTAATCACATGTTCTTTCCTGTTGGATAAACAAATCTCCTTATAACGCTTCAAAATGACTCAATGAGTCCTTGACATGTCCCATAAGTGTAGCACAAAGCTTAAACACTCTCCAACACACCAACATTTCCCATTGAATGGAGCTAAGCTCAACATTCCCTTATCTCTCCAACCTGTTCCAGGGCCTCAATACCCAAAACATAAAACATATAGGTGAGTACTCACAATTCTATGGCATGTCATTATATCCAACAGATTCAAAAATATTGTAGTTTCAAAACATTTACTTAAGCATAGAGGTTGCCATATAGAGCTGATGTGTCTCTAACTAACTACTATCACAATAAAGGCAAGCGGACCTATCGAACGGTAGTATAGTTATGGTAAGACCGGAAATATCGTATCCACAAGGACCAAGAGTACTAGTAATTACTATCTTTCTATTATCTATCTTGAGAATTGGAGTGATTTCTTTTTAAGCTAAAATTAATTAAAGGCACGACAGAGAATGAATTGGGAAAATACTTTTTAGACAACTTTATGAGATAGGCAATACCCAAGGAAGAATCCACCTAGACTTCACTTATTACTTCTGATTCATACAATTTATTCACTTGACTTAATCTGTAGAAATCCCTGAATTATGTTAATATCTCTTTCAAGACTAAAAACAACTGACTCTAAGTTGATTAATTGAAATCTCTTTCTAATTAAAACCCCTATTGTCGCATTAACTCGATCTATGGATTCCCTTTTTAGATTTGACTCTAATCTGGTAGATTTTTGTCGCCCTATTTCTAGGGTTGCAATCAACTCCGCTTAATTGTGTTGATCTACTCTTAAAGAGGGACTTTTGCTCCACTGAATAAGCACATTCGACTTGAATTAATAACCTGAATTATCAAAACAAGAATAAGAACTCACAATTAAGAATAAGAACAAGTATTTATCTTATAAATCAAATAGTAATAAGATCTGTCATAGGTTTCATCCCCTCAGGTATTTAAGGGATTTAGTTCATACTGATAAAGGGAAACATCATAGAATAGGAAAAACAACAAAACATAAGAAAACCTAAAAAATTCAAGAGAAATTGATAGGAGATCTTAAGTCTTGATGGAGATCCTTCTTTCGAGCTGCTCCCGATGGCTGTCTTCGAGTATTTTCTGCCTTCTAATCTGCGCCTCTCTTTAGGTTACCCCCTAAGGTGTTTATATAGGCTTTGGAACACCTTTCTTGGTCCATAAGTAGCCTATTCCGAATAGAATTAAACTTAGATACGACAGGGACACGCCCGTGTTACACGCCCGTGTTTGATTCCTTAGACCGTGCTCGCTTACGCTTGCGGACACGGTGTGTGGTCCGCCTGCACGTTGGTCCGTGCCGTGTTCAATTGCTCGCCAGTAACACACTAATCGTTTGATAGTCCAGGCTGTGTTGATTCCTAAGGTAGGCCCATTTTGTCCCTTTTTGGCCTGTTTCTCATTCTTTTCGACTCCCTAAGCTCTCCTGAATGTAAAACATGAAATTAAGGGATTAAGAGCATCGAATTCATCAAATCTAATGAAAATTCTTCCAAAAGTAAGCCAAGCATGGGGTTAAAATATGTTTAAATTATGGTTTATCAAATATCCCCACACTTAAGCCTTTGCTTGTCCTCAAGCAAAATCCTCAACTCACAATTAAAATTAAACTTCCTTAATTCATAATGCTCATCAATAATGTCTCATCATAATTCACAGGTAATTCATACATTGATAATTTAACTAAAAGAGTGCTAAAGATTCAAACAATCCAAGTCACAAATTTTTATAACACGAAAGCATAGGTGTTTCCCCTTACCTAAATAATCACTTTTGATTCAAAATCGACAAGAATCGACATCCTCACTAAAGATTCACTCAAATAACTCAAAGTGTTTAAGGTTCAGATTAAGCACTCAAGAGTCAAACATGAAAAGTTAATCCCATAGGCTTGCATGAAAATCAAATCTCCACCACTATAGAATGAGATGATACACAAATCAAAAGGTCTTAAAAAGGGTTGTAACGGGGCTTGGGTTAAAGGTGTGGATAAAGGCTGAATTAGAGGGTTAGAATCGAGATCAAATTGACAATTCACCTAACTAGAAAAATAGACTAACACTGAATAATTACATCAATTGAAAACTTATTACTAATAACACGAGCTTCTTCTCAGAATGTGAAATTGAATCGTTTAAGCTCAAATACATAGAACTAATAATGAATATATTTCCAACTTTTTTTAAAAAAAAACAAGAATTTACAATAATAAGAGAATTTAACAACCGAAATAAAGAACATAGTTAGGCAACTGCTCAAATCAAATCTCGACAAAAAGGGGTTAATTCAATAGGGAAAATTCTTAATGAATCAAAAAGAGTGAGTTTTGGGTTAATATTAAGGGTAAATCAAGAAGCAGTTTATTAGGATTCAAAGGGGTTCACTAGGGGTTAAGGTAGGCTTTTTATGTAGTAAGTGGGTTAAATCCTAAGTGCCTTTATCATCTCAGTATATCAAATCAAAAGTGTGGTCTCGACATGCATAATCGAAGCAAGTTCTAGAATAACAAATCAATATTGACACACTCATAATCAATAAAGTGAGCAAGAAAAATATATGCTCTAAAAGGCTCAAAATCTCACAAAAATTATGGTTTTTGATGTCAACTTTGCAAATTTCAACCTTTAAAGTAATATTTAAAATTAGGGAAACAACCTAATAAATTTTTTATTATGAAAATAGACTTATCATGCTTGATTTTCTAATATCTTAAAGTTTAAACCATCGATGCACAATTACCTATGACTTAATCTAAAACATGTCAATAAAAATCATAAATCAATTGAAGTTTCATTCTAATTAGTAATATGAGAAAATTTACTTAAGAACAAGATATAATTCAGGGATTTTCAAATAATACTATAGTTAACCTTCCCACACTTAAGATGTACATTGTCCTCAATGTACAAGGATAGATAATAGCAATGTAGTAATAAATTCACAAGATAGGGAGAGAAGTGAAACTTCCTGAATTTTGGATGGAGTCAATGAAAAGAAACCTGCTGAATTTGGGCAGATGTGAACGTGGGGGAGGATACTCCGACATCACCTCGAACCTTTTGAGATCGAATCAATGAAGCAGCCGGCATGAACTTATGAAGAAGTTGTGGTATATCTACTGTAAAGTGGTCGTGCACGGGGAGACTATGCTGGGATCCTTTCGTTTTTTCGAAGCGGGGATGGCGGCCTTGGTCGTGCCTCGAGTAATAGTCATTGTGTGCCTAAAAATTATTTGTAATAGTTCAAGCATCACCACAGGTAATAGCTAAATATTCCTAATTAACAAAATATTCCTAATAATAAAGAAAATAAATATGAATTCAAAAGAAAGGGAAGAAGAGAGTGAGCAACGGTGGCAAGGATGGTGGCTGGTGTGATAACGGTGTAGAGAAAGAGGAAAGGGGAGAGAGAGAGGGAGAGGAAAAGAATAGGGAAAAAGAAGAGTTTCGGTTTGAGGGAGAAAGAAAAAGGAGAAAGGAGGGAGGAGATTTGGTCGGTGGTGGCCGAAGGTGGGAAGGGGAAAAGCTACGGTGGCTAGGGTTGGGGTGGAAGATTTGGGGAAGAAAGTGAACAGAAGAAGGGGGTTTTAATAGAGATTGGGACACATGGTCGCGACCCACGCCCGTGTTCCTTGGGCGTGTTAGGTCACACGGCCGAATCGCACAGCCGTGTGATGCTTCTTTCGTTTCTCCCACGCCTGTGTAGAGGTTTCCACGCCCATCTTGATTGATCAGTATCGACCACGGCTTATAGGCACGGGCGTGTCGCATGCCCGTGTGCTTTAATCAGTATTGCCCACGGTTTGAGGGCACTCTCATGTGGGTTTATCAACATCTCGTGTTCTTTAGTCAGTGTCGTCCACGGCCGCATCGCACGACCGTGGCATTTTATCGTAGCCCGTGTTTTGGGGAAAATTTCGTCCTGTTCTCGCATGATCTCTGCCACGCTGATGTCCTTTCCCGTAGTGTTCACGTGGCCATGGCCACGCCCGTGTGAAGGCCGTGTGGGTAGGAAAACCTGCGACTATTAATTTGGTTAGTTTTTAGTTAGATGCTGAAAATCAAAAATATGGACATTAATGATGTTAGTGCTCAGGTTGCCTCCCGAGAAGTGCTCGTTTAAAGTATTAAGCTAGACTTACCTCTCATTCGCATACTCATGGTGGTTCGAGGAGTTGAAACTCCTCACTCCTGCTATCAATTTTATTAAGATAAGGTTTTAGACGAGTACCATTTACCTTGAAGGTGCCGAATTGAGAATGAGTTACCTCGACTGTACCGTATGGGAAAATATTAAGTACCGTGAAAGGGGTTGTTCCATTAGGTTCAGAAGTGGCAACATGAGGATCGGTTGCATCTAACAGTACCTGGTCTCCAACCTTGAAGTGATTTGCTTTTCCTTTAAGCTCGTCATGGAGTTGCCTCGGTTTCGCTTCGTGTGATCTTGGTTTCTCCTTGGCATTTTTCCTCCATTCGTCTAGTTCATCGATCTAAAGCCTTCACTCCTCGTAAGTTATTTCATTGTTGGCACGAGGACTAGGATGTGGCTCAGTTGTGTATTTTCGAGGTGCTTCCTAAAAAGAGGGTTGAACCGAATGGTTATTAATAGAATTTATGTACTCACCTTTATTACTCGACGTCCTAACCGAGTCACGAGCCTGAAGAGTGATCGTTTCGTCACCTACACGAAGTGTGAGCTCACCTGTACCAACATCAATTCTAGTTTTAGCAGTTGCTAAAAAGGGTCGCCTAAAAATTAAAGGTGCGTTACTGTCCTCATCCATGTCTAGAACAACGAAGTCAACTGGGAATATAAATTTATCAATTTTTACAAGCACATCCTCAACAATTCACCTAGGAAATCTAATAGTTTTATCTGCGAGTTGAATACTCATTCTAGTTTGTTTAGGTTTCCCAAGACCTAGTTGCTTAAACATTTTATAGGGCATAACTTTAATACTCGCCCCTAAATCAGCTAAAGCATGTTTAACATTTAAACTACCAATTAAACAAGGAATAGTAAAACTCCCTGGATCTTTTAATTTATCGGGTAGTTTATTCTGTAAAATGGCTGAGCAAACTGCGTTTAACTCCACGTGCGACGCATCATCTAACTTCTGCTTGTTTGCTAGAAGCTCCTTCAAAAATTTGACTGAGTTGGGCATCTGCGAAAGAGCTTCAATAAACGGTAAGTTAATATGTAATTTTTTTTAAAAGTTTAAGAAATTTACCGAATTGTTAATCTGTGCGGTCTTTCTTCGTCACATTGGGGTATGGCACACGAGGTACATACTCTTTACTTACCGGTTTTTATATATTGTGGCTTTCCCCACCCTTACCTTTACTTAACACAGGTTCTTGCCTCGATTCAGATTCAGATTGTACTAACCCTTCGTTGTCGCCCACCGTGATGGCATTGAGTTGCTCCCTTAGATTAGGTTCAGTATTACTTGGCAAGCTACCTTGTGGTCGTTCTGAGATTAACTTGACAAGCTAACCTATTTGGTTCTCGAGCCCTTGAATTGATGCTTGTTGGTTTTTAAGTGCGGTCTCGGTGTTCTGGAAGCACATTTCTGACATTGAAATGAATTTAGTAAGCATCTCCTCAAGGTTCGGCTTCTTCTCCTGAAGGTAGGGTTGTTGTTGAAAGCCTGGAGGGGGTTGTTGTCTGTGATTTCCTTGACCACCCCATGAGAAGTTTGGGTGGTTCCTCCAACCTGGATTGTAAGTGTTACTATAAGGGTTATTCTGAGGTCTAGAATTATTACCCATATAGTTCATCTGTTCGCTTTCTATGCCAGGGTTGTAAGATGGATATTCTGTGTTGTTTGTCCCTCCTCTATTTGTAGCGCACTGCATCACTGGATGTACCTGCGAAGAACCACACAAACCATCAATCTTTTTATTTAAAAGCTCTACCTGGTTTGATAGCATGGTGACTGGGTCGAGGTTGAAAACACCGGCTGCCTTTGTTGGCTTCATCCTCATAACTTGCCACTGATAGTTATTCAGTGACATCTCCTCTATAAACTCATAAGCAGCCTCAGGTGTTTTTTTGTTTAGGGTACCGCCGGCGGCTGCATCAATCAATTGCCTAGTTGAGGGGTTCACACCATTGTAAAAGGTTTGAACCTGTAGCCATAATGGTAACCCATGGTGAGGGCACCTTCTCAGTAAATCCTTGTATCTCTCCCATGCATCGTAAAGTGTTTCTAAATCCATCTGCACAAAAGAAGAGATATCATTCCTCAACTTAGCCGTTTTAGCCGGCAGAAAATATTTAAGTAAAAAAATTTCGGTCATTTATTCCCATGTAGTGATTGATCCTCGTGGTAACGAGTTCAACCACTGTTTAGCTTTGTTCCTCAACGAGAAGGGAAACAACTGAAGGCGAATGGCATTGTCAGAAACACCATTTATTTTGAAAGTATCATAGAATTCTAGAAAATTTGCTAAATGAGTATTTGGGTCTTCGTCCTGCAAACCATCAAACTGAACAAACTATTGAATCATTTGAATAGTGTTAGGTTTCATTCAAAATTATTTGCGACAATAGCGAGTCTAACAATACTCGATTCAAATTTCATCAAATTGGGCTTAGCATAATCGTACATAGTACGAGGAGCGAGATTTTCGGCAACCACCTGGGTAGCAGATTATTATCACCATCTCTTCTGTAGTATTAGTATCGTCCTCTTGCTCTTCCTCTATGTATTGTAAGCTTCATTTATCTCTCTTTGGTTTCGTGAGTGATTGTACTTTCAATTTCACTATCAAAAGTAATGGTCCCGACGGGTTCCTTCTAGTCATAAACTAAAAATACCGCTAAGCAAATAAAATAAAAGTTAGTAAATTAAACTAAAAACAAAAATAAATTGTAATAAAAATAAAAATGGCTAAAGTAATAAAAATTTAGTGTTCCTAATATCTTAGTCCCCAACAATGACACCAAAAACTTGATGTGTCTCTAACTAACTACGATCACAATAAAGGCAAGCGCACCTATCGAACAAAGAGTATAGTTATGGTAAGACCTAAATATCGTATCCACAAGGACCAAGAGTACTAGTAATTACTATCTTTCTATTATCTAGCCTAAGAATTGGAGTGATTTCTTTTTAAGCTAAAATTAATTAAAGGCACAACAGAGAATGAATTGGGAAAATACTTTTTAGACAACTTTATGAGATAGCTAATACCCAAGGAAGAATCCACCTAGACTTCACTTATTACTTCTGATTCATACGATTTATTCACTTGACTTAATCCGTAGAAATCCCTGAATTATGTTAATATCTCTTTCAAGACTAAAAACAACTGACTCTAGGTTGATTAATTGAAATCTCTTTCTAATTAAAACCCCTATTGTCGCATTAACTTGATCTATGGATTCCCTTATTAGATTTGACTCTAATCCTAAGATTTTAAATCGCCCTATTTCTAGGGTTACAATCAACTCCGCTTAATTGTGTTGATCTACTCTTAAACAGGGACTTTTGCTCCACTGAATAAGCACATTCGACTTGAATTAATAACCTGAATTATCAAAACAAGAATAAGAACTCACAATTAAGAATAAGAACAAGTATTTATCTTATAAATCAAATAGTAATAAGATATGTCATAGGTTTCATCCCCTTAGTTATTTAAGGGATTTAGTTCATACTGATAAAGGGAAAAATCATAGAATAGGAAAAGCAACAAAACATAAGAAAACCCAAAAACTTCAAGAGAAATTGATAGGAGATCTTCAGTCTTGATGGAGATCCTTCTTTCGAGCTGCTCCCGATGGCTGTCTTCGAGTATTTTCTGCCTTCTAATCTGCGCCTCTCTTTAGGTTACCCCCTAAGGTGTTTATATAGGCTTTGGAACACCTTTCTTGGCCCACAAGTAGCCTATTTCGAATAGAATTAAACTTAGATACGGTAGGGACACGCCCGTGTTACACGCCCGTGTTCGATTCCTTAGACCGTGCTCGCTTCTGCTTGCCACACACGGCCGTGTGGTCTGCCCGTGTACATTGGTCTAGGCTGTGTTTGATTCTGCTCGTAACACACGACCGTGTTTGATAGTCCAGGCCGTGTTGATTTCTAATGTAGGCCCATTTTGTCCCTTTTTGGCCCATTTCTTGTTATTTTCGACTCCCGAAGCTCTCTTAAATGTAAAACATGAAATTAAGGGATTAGGAGCATCGAATTCATCAATTCTAATGAAAATTCTTCCAAAAGTAAGCCAAGCATGGGGTTAAAATATGTATAAATTATGGTTTATCAAGAGCTCGCGTATCACTATTCATAAAAATACATTCACAAAATAGAGTTCTAGAAAAGACTTACTCTCAGAACTTAGGTTAAAGCCCTAAGCTACTGACTGACATTATGGTTCGCACATACAAGTGGTGATCCCTGAAGACTCACCAATTGCTGCAACTTTAGACAAGCTTCGCCTTTCCCTTGTCCTTACTTGTAGACTATTCTGCTGCTGGGTTCGCAATTTTTAAACACACACAAGTCAATAACAGACATAACATATGAAAACTCATACATAATCACAAGCGAACCTAGGTTCACACATGTCAAGCTTTTGGCGAACCTATTTCCTTGGTTTGCTAACCTTTCTTGATTACTTCTAAACATAACAGAGAAACAGAGTCTTACCTTAGATCCTAAGAGTTAAGTTTTAGGTTCTTAAAACTTAATCATAGAATAATTGATGATGAATGTGAGAGAACTTCGTTGCATAACAAAATATGAGATTTCTAATGAAAAGGGCTTAATTTCTAAGTACTTAAGTGTTCAAATGTTCTTAGGATACCTGTATTGTAGTAGAAGTGGAAAAAGTTACGTGCATGGATAGTGTTTCAAAGAGAAAAGTAAGTTGACTTTCCTAACTTTGGTATAATTACTTTTTGAATACTCCTACTTTTGACTCTTGGCCCAATTCAATAAACACAGTTTGCCAGGCCCTCTGGAGAACACAATTCTGTCAAGTCCACTGGCGATCTCTTCTTAGCCAAGCCTATTGGCGAACACCAACTCGTTGACCAACTATGGAACCCTAGCTCGCCAGACCTACTTTCATACACCATCCCGCCACTCTTGCTAGCGTATTCCATCTCGCTAGACCTGCTGGCGTACACTAGCTTGGCAAGCCTTCTGGCGAACTTCAACTCGCCAAGTATTTTGGTGAGCACAGTTCGATAAATCCACTAGCGAAATTTTCTTCTCCAAAGCCATTGGTGGCCTCTGTTCGCCAGGCTCAAACTTCTAGGCCCTATTTGGGATGTTACAAACCCGGCATGCACATTCGTCTGCGGGAGGCTCCTCTCAAGGCCACGTCTCAGGCAGAGGGAAAGCTCCAATGGAGGGGGACAACTGCCCCATTTTGATGATTAAGAATGCTTTTTAATTTTTGGGATTGTAAAATTAGTAATTAGGATGATTTTTATTTCTTATTTTTATTAGGAGTAGGAGTAAAAATAGTTTATATATATGTTTTTTTGTTCTAAATTTTCTATGTAGGAACCCTATATGAGGAAAACGCTACATTTACAATCTAGAAACGAGCAAGGAAGGAGAAACCCACCATAAGGTAACGATAATATCATGATAGAATGAAGAAAATGTGCAAGTATATGCAATCGTGACAAGTAATAAAGTGATAAGTTGAGTATCGTCTCCATAGGGACTGTTAAGCACTCCTTTGTGATAAAATTAGAATTTTTAACAAATTGGTGAAGGAAAAATAATATGAGTTGGAAGTGTGGTGCAAATAAATAAAAGTGAATTAACTATCTAATTTAATATGTTAAAAATTATGTAAGTATAAAATTAAAATGAACACAAAAAATGCAAGTCTTGAAGAGTTTATTAGAATTATTCACACATTGTTAATAGATATTACAAAAATTCTGTGGCTAAATTCATCATTTATTAACCCTAATCAAAATTAGTAAAATATTTATCTTAATGAATTATTAAATCTATCTCACTTATTTCTATGTTTAATAGACTTAGAATTTCATAAGCTAAACATATTACAGGGTTATGTAAGGTAATAATAATTTTGGTATTATTACAAATTCAATCCATACATGATTAAACATTACACCATGCAAGTAGTGTGTTGATTAAGTAAAAGCTGGTTAAGATTAATTAATTAATTCATACATCTCTTTTACATTAAACATGCATAAGAAAATTAATAGTGATTTACTTGCATGAATAAATTGATCAAAAGCACAAAACAACTTTTAACAGAATTGAATAAAGCAATCTACGGAAATTAGATCATTCTAACATTAACGAATTTAAGCAATCATGATTATATTAGAAAACAAAAACTTAATTGAAATCGTGTTTATGAATTGAACAAGAACAAAATTAAAAGGGAAGAAGAAACTTTAGCCGATTCTGGATGTTCCTGAGGCATAAATTGCTTGCTCCCTCCTTGGATATTTTTTCTTGTTGTCACAACTAAGCCAAGAACCCTCAATATAGCCGAATTATGGCTGCTCTCAAGGCCTCACAGAACTCTTTCTCAAGAGGAAGAAAAGGGTATGGAAAAGAGAGAAAAGGAAACTCAAATGTAAAGAAAATAAAGAAAGAAATGAAAAATGAATGAGATCCTAAGTGAGGGGGTGAGAGGTGGTAGTTATAAATGAAGGGGGAAGCTTGCATTTGATAAAAATAGCAGCCAATCCCCCCTCCCATGGCCAACCCTTGATGGTAGGGAGAGAGGTTGGGATGGTTTTGTTAAATTTAGCTAGTTGCCACAAATAGAAAGGCATGACAATAGGAGGGGTTGGACTGGCTATGAAGAGAAGTGTTGAGGTTGTTTTTTAACTATTGAAAACAACTTATTTCGGCATCAATTTGGGACAGTTTGGGCTGCTTTTTCTTTGTGTATCAGTCCTTTTCAATTTAATCATTCTGGGCCCCATTCTCTACATCAGACTATAAATTTAATTCAACCCAATTTTAATTGGATCAAATGAACTTTTTAATGAGTCCAATAGGGTTGATTTGGGGTTTCCATGACTTTAAAATAATTAGCTATCTTCTTGTGATAGATGCTTTGAAAGATGCTTCAGCAATATTATCTTCTCAAGGTACCTCCAAGACTAGTTTTTCTTTCATTATGCAAAACTACTGAAAATTGACAGAATTCTGTTGTCTCTAATTTATATATTTTTTAATAAAATTAAAAAAATATGTTGAGAAGAGCTTGGAATTTGCAAGAATTGTTAGTTAGAAAGTGCTGAAAAATTCTATAATTTTTTTAGTTTTCACACCCCCAAACTTAATTCATTACTCATCCTGAGTAACGCCAACTTACAAGAAAACTTCAAGAAATCATTTTTAAGAGATACCTTTTGAAAAATCAATTTATCCCATAGATATACATTTAGTAAAATTATGCTCAGGAATAGAAATTTTGCTACTATGCAACTCAAGTATATATAAGCCATTCAATTATTTTCAATTGTTAACATGCTAAAAAAAAAGAACAAAAATGCCTTCTCTTAGTTAACGTATATTTAATATTTCCCAATCAATTATTTTCCTCAGTTCATCTAATTAGCAATCCCTAGGTCTAAATGATGCCTTCATATGTTGACTTCAACAATTTCTCTCCACTAATGTAGAAAATATAGTAATTCAAATTAATAGGTCTTTTGAAATGTTGTAATGGGGCTAGATTTCAAGTTAGGAAAAAGATATAAACATTTTATGCTAAAATATGTTAAAACTTAGCTTACCTTAGGAATTCTAAACTATGCAATCATCCCTCTAACTACCCACTTCCTTGTTTTTCAATTTGGAACCATATGCTCATTTTGCCCCTTTTTCACAACAACTGTGTTTTGAACTCCTCCAACTACCCACATAAGGGAATATATTTTTTATGAGCATAAAATCTCCCTTTGCATTTTAAGTCCCAAATACTCCTTTTTGAACTCCCCCAAACTTAAAGACAGAAAATATCCTTAAACAAGCTTAGTCTAAAGTTTAGTGAGAAAAATCAAGATGAGTAAATTTTCAATTAATGAAAGGTTCGTTTTGATGTAGGGACTAAAAAAATAGGTCATTCGGCTTAAATAGTGGGTTTCAAGGGATAAATTGTAATAAGGTAAAGTTGACAAGCTCAAATGATCCAAACAAAATTTGCCTAAATCATCTTTTAAACTGCTATGTCTCCTAGGATTTCGCCTTAAGAAAGTTATTGAATTAATTCTAAAGGCTTAAACCTTCATGCATAACTAGTTCTACTAAGAGAAGAAAATTTCATGGTTTGATTCATACACATTTATTAAGATAATCATTTTTGTCAAAATTAAGTTAACATAAAAATAATTGAAATAATGAAATTTTATATATATAAAAGGCAACATAATTAGAAAAAACTAAAATTTTTCGAGCAAGATTTACTTAATCACAACTTGATGGAAAGAATATTTTTTGTAAAAAATCTAAAAAAAAATTACAATTTTAATGATCCTAGAAAAAAAAGGAAAATCCCAAAAAAATAAGAAATTTTAATTTCTGATCCCCCCCACAATGTCCCCATTGTAAAGAAAAACCGAAAGATAGAAGGAACGAAAATAAAAAAGTGAATGGATACTGTACACCAAGTAGGATTCCAGGGAAGGGAGTTGAGTCAAATTTGACTGCTTAAATACCAAGGCTTTCCTAGACAGATCTTATCCTAGACATGTACATATTCATTGCCACACTTCTTATTTTTCAATAATTTTAAGAAATAAAGCACAAATTATTCAATTTTATTAATGATTCCAACTTAGTAAAAAAAACCTATAAAGAAATAAAAACTGCAAATATCCTAAAAGAAATGTAAAGTAAAGACCCCCATTTTTATTTATTTGCAGACCCGCAGTATCCGACCTATCTTTTGCTTCATCATTCTTCTTTTTGCTCAAGTCACCTTGTTTCTTCCTTGCCATCGAAGTCCATGGTTCGAAAATAAAGTCTGGATATTCAGGCACAAAAACAAACGAGTTATGAAATATTTCCTTAAATGCATATCTGAATGAGTCATCCCGTATTTTTGTTTATCTTCAAAAATCTTGTCATTTCCATGCATGTGTGTTGAAAGACTCAACGTATAACAAATAATACTTCATGCATGTATTATTAAGAGAACAACTGGGTATTTAATGAGGTACAGTAACTGCCTTTACAACTGTTTACCAGCTTTACAACTGTTTACCAGCTTTAGTCAGTTAATAGACTAACTAAACCTATTCACTATGATTAGACATATCCTAACATTCCCCATGCTTATCGACTTCTTCCTTCTGGTGATATCACTTCTCCCTTGGAAACAACACGCAATTTCTTCCTGAATCTATCAAACAAACCAATTGACAGTGGCTTAGTCAATATATCGGCAACTTGATCTTGTCCAGACACGTGACCAACTCCAAAAGAACCATCTGCAACTTTTTCTCTAACAAAGAACAAATCCAACTCCACATGTTTAAATTTTGAGTGCATCACAGGATTGTTGGCCACAGCAACTGCAGCTGAGCTATCACACCAGAGCATGGCTTTATTAAGAGTAGAGACACCAAGTTCAGACAGCAACGATTTAATCCAAACCATTTCCGCAGTGACCTGAGCTATGCTCCTGTATTCCACCTCCGCTGTGGAACGGGACACAACTGACTGTTTCCTACTTCCCCAGGAGATTAGATTACCTCCCAAGAAGACACAAAACCCTGAAGTCGATCTACGATCATCAGTGTCTGATGCCCAACTCGCATCAGAGTATCCTTCAAGCAATAGTTTCGAGGTCCTAGTGAAATGTAAGCCAAAATCTAGTGTCCCTTGTAGATACCACAAAATTCTTTTTACAGCTCTATAATGAGTATCCAATGGCCGATGCATAAATTGACAGGCTTTATTTACGGAGAACGCAATGTCTGGTCGTGTTACAACCACATATTGTAAAGCACCTACAATACTTCTAAATAGCCGATCATCTTCAATAGGATTTCCATCATGAATCGACAGTTTGCAGGTAGTAACCATCGGGGTAGGAGAGGAGTTCGACTTCGCCATGGAAGCTCGTTGAAGTAAGTCGAGAATATACTTATTTTGATTCAAGAAGACACCATTCAAAGTATGAATGACCTCAATACCAAGAAAGTAGCTCAACCGCCGGATCTTTTAAAGAGAAGTTAGTGTCAAGTGATTTAACAAAACTATCAATACCATGGGAGTCACTGCCAGTGACTATTATGTCATCTACATACACGAGCACATAGAGATGTTGAGTGTCTGTTTGTTGAATAAAGAGTGAACTATCGGCTTTAGAAACCACAAACTGATTTTTGAGCAAAAATTCCCTCAACTTGTAGAACCAAGCCCGAGAGGCTTGTTTAAGACCATAAAGTGCCTTTCTTAACCTGCACACAAGTTGTTTCCCATCAACACTATGTTGTTCAAAACCTGGTGGCTGTGTCATGTATATCTCTTCATGCAAATCTCCATTGAGAAAAGCGTTGTTGACGTCCACTTGCCGAAGAGACCACCCTCGAGAAATAGCAAGTGCCAACACTACTCGGACAGTTGTTGGCTTAACAACAGGACTAAATGTCTCAAAGAAATCGACTCCAGCTTCCTGAAGATAACCTCTTACAACGATTTTACCCTTGTATCTAGCAATTGAACCATCTGCATGACGATTGAGCTTAAAAATCCATTTACAATCAACGGCTCAACGACCTTCGGGTAAGGAAAAAGGGTCCCACGTGTGATTTGCTATTAAGGCACTATATTCAGCCTTTGCAGCAGCAGTCCAAGTTGGACTTTGAAAGGCTTCAGTTATCGTGGAAGGCTCCTTTTCATCCAAGATAGAAGTAAACATTTTCGGTTTAAAAATACCAGTTTTTGACCGTGTTTGCATAGGATGATGGTTGACAGGAGATGATGATGGTATATTGACAGTATCAGACACACTATGCAAAGGTGCAATCACATTTTCAGTATCACTTCCAGTAGAGGAGCACGAGTTTGTAGACCTCAAGGCAGGAGAAGGGACATGAGGAGAATTAATTTGACTGTTAACAACTGCATCGGAGCCCAACATACCAAAGTCAGAATCAAGCATTGTAACCACAGGAACAGGAGGCCGATGATGAATAAACTTAACAGAACTTGACCCTCGTGAAAAAGGAAAACCAGCTTGAAAAGGAAATTCCATTTCATCAAATATTACATGACGAGAAAGAAACACCCGGCCATCAGCAGCAAGACACCTAAACCCCTTTTGATGATATCCAAAACTAAGGAACACACATTTGCTGGATCGAAATTGAAGCTTATGTCTTTGAAAAGGTCGGAGATGAGGAAAACAGGCACTCCCAAAGACCTTCAATAGATTATAGTCAGGCTGAAACTTATAGAGCTTCTCATAAGGAGAAATATGTTGCAACACCGGAGTAGGGAGTCTGTTGATTAAATGAACCGCATGAGAGAAGGCATCAGACCAGTAGTCTAATGGCATAGCAGCTTGCGCCAACAATGTCAATCCCCGTTCAACTATATGACGATGTCTTCTTTCTACAACCCCGTTTTGTTGAGAGGTGTAAGGACATGTAACTCGATGACGAATACCAAGTCGATTAAGCTCAGTCAAGAGAACACTAAACTCACTGCCTCCATCAGTCTGCAGCATTTTAATGTTCTGGCCAAATTGAACTTGAACCATCTTGTAGAACTGAGAAAAACATCGAGCAACCTCAGACTTAGTCCTGAGAAAATACAACCATGTAAATCTACTATACTGATCAACAAAAGAAACATAATAGGAGTATCCACTGGACAACACATGAGCTGGACCCCAAACATCTGATGTTACTAATTCAAAAGGAGCCGAATACACTGTTTTTGAAGGAGTAAAAGGCAATCTATGGGATTTGCCTATTTTACAAGCTGTACACTTAACAGGCAGGTCACTATTTTTAAAAGAAACATTACAGGAACGTAATATACGATGAAGAGTAGTCACACAAGGGTGCCCAAGTTTATTATGCCAAAGATCAAGAATAGAGGAAGCTTCAACATTATGCACCAGTGGAGATCCCAACGCAGCAGCTTTTCCAGGTTTACATGCTTCAACTCGAGAGAAATCAAAACGATATAGGCCATTATGCATGTGGCCCACCAGAAGAATCTTCCCTGTCTGAATATCCTTCACAAAACACAGCACAGGATGAAACTCGAAATAAACATTGTTATC
Organism: Gossypium sturtianum; assembly: GCA_025698515.1. NCBI lineage: Eukaryota > Viridiplantae > Streptophyta > Magnoliopsida > Malvales > Malvaceae > Gossypium > Gossypium sturtianum. The sequence continues at coordinate 36,222,779 of CM046950.1, forward strand.
TTTGGCAAATTGTCCTACAGAGAGCAAACTTTTACATACTGTAGGCACATGCAATACACTCTTTAGATGCAACAATTGAGAACCAGCCAGAATTTTAGAAGAGCCTATGTTATCAATGGAAACAGACTCACCATTACCCATGGAGACTCGACCTGTACCCATGTATGGAGAGACATCAGTAAGAGTGGTCATAGTAGGAGTGACATGATTAGTGGCACCCGAGTCTGGATACCAGTGTTGAGTGACCATCGAAGATTGTGGAGCTGGAGCAACTTGTGAGACAGGTGAAGAAGTTTGCGAAAAATGACCACAACATTGATATGATGAGCAGTGAGGTGAGGAAGTCTCATTTAAATGGTGATAATTGACTGATGGTGAAGAGTTTGAGCCAAGACCAGAGAAACTTTTATCAAACTGGTGATAACATGTTTGCACCATATGACCTACTTTACCACATAATTGGCATTGCGGTTTCGATTTCGACCATCCTCGACCAGAACTGCGAGTACGTCCACGAGACCAGCCACGTCCAGTCCCTCTGTGGTTTTGATGTACACCACGTAAAGAACCCGAATCCAACTTCATACTTTCACGATCATCTCGTTGAGAAACTAAGTTAGCTTGTAAAGGAATCTCAGTTAACACAGCCAGTTGACGAGCTTCACAGTCTAGAAGCATTTCTGTAAGTAAGTCAAGACTCACAGGAGTAGCGGAAGCAAAAATGCGAATGGATTCAAATTCAATGGGAAGACCAGCCAAGATTATGCTAACCTGTTCTTGTTCAGAAACAAGACTTCCAGCAGCAGTCAGGCTATCACTTAGACTTTTAACCTTATCCAGATAATCTTTGATAGAAAGATTCGATTTCTTGATCGAGTACAAGGTATGACGTATACCTGAAATTTTAATATTGGACTTTGCACCAAACCGTCTGCCAATAGTCGTCCAGATTTCAAGGCTAGTTTTAGCCTCTGTCAGATGAACCAAAACATCATCCGTGACTGTGGATAGAAGCCAAGAAGCCAAGAACTTATCTTGCTTCTTATGCACCAAGAACGCCGGATTTTCCATGAGACTCCCATCAGCACCAGATATGAACGAAAGGGGAGAAAGAACTGTGCCTAATACAAAACCTTCAAGACCATAACCTCAAGAATTAACAACGGTGATGTTTCCATAACAAAAAATTGGTTTCGTTAAGCTTGACGAAGATCATGCTTAGTGAAATCTCGAACACCGAGGAAGCAAGATTACTTGAACTCGAGAGGATGAACTGCTTTCACCAACATTGACAGGCCAAGGCGATGGATCAAGAGGAGGAACACCGTTAGTAGCCATGAAGAAAGACAAGAAAAAATTATATCGGAGGAAAAAGAAAACCTAAGCTCATGATACCATGTTGAAAGACTCAACGTATAACAAATAATACTTCATGCATGTATTATTAAGAGAACAACTGGGTATTTAATGAGCTACAGTAACTGCCTTTACAACTGTTTGCCAGCTTTACAACTGTTTACCAGCTTTAGTCAGTTAATAGACTAACTAAACCTATTCACTATGATTAGACATATCCTAACAATGTGCTGCAATATGTCCATTACATTCGACTATTCACTTCGTGGAATGATACTCGATGAAGAAACTCTAAGTGTTGGAGTTCCCTTTATGGTTCAGGAATCGTTTCAGTAGGTTCTGCTAAGTCGGGAATTTCAATTGACTCTATTAGTTCTAGTTCTGTAGGAATTTCCTCTTTTTTAGTTTCATTAATTGGTTCAAACTGCTTTTGAAGGACAACATCTCCTGCTACTCTGGCAAGGTCCTAATCAGTAGTTGTTCCTTGATTATACCTTTCCATCTTTACATTTGGATAGATACGAGCTTTCATACATAGTATTGTGATCATAGAAGAGAAATATGCTGAGCCAGAGCATCTTGCAGCATAGTCTAGAATTTCTTTGAGGATAATCTTTCCCACATTAATGGTCTTTGCTTCACTAAAGGTGTCAATCGATCTCTATGACAAGTATGACTCCCACATCTTGATACAGTCCATTTAGACCCAGGAGATTTTAGTTTTTTTAGAATTTCTTACAACATCTCCTTTCAACATTCTTCATTATAGATGAATAATCATCGTCTTCATTATAGACAAATTTAGGATTTGGGATCGATTTCTCATCACAAAACACTTCGCAATTTAATGCTTTAGCAATTTTTCGAATGCTTGCCATGAAGTTAGTGTGATTACTTTCTCCCAAATTAAATCCTTTTTTTGGAAGCATTTGTTTTTTCTTGAAGAAGTTCTTGTATCTTGCCTTTGCTTCTTTCAAATGGAATTTATTTTGCAATTTTTCAATTTGGACTGTGGAACGTGTTCTTTTCTGAGACATATTAACAACCTGAAACTTGACATAAGATGACAACACAAAGTAATAATTTCCCAAAAATTTAGTTAGAAATAATTTGATATTCACAATCCATGCACAATTGAAAAGTTAAACAAATTAAATTTAATTAAAATTTTTGGGAAAAACAAGCTCTTACCACCTTTGTAATTAACCGATGAAAATGCAAAGAAGCAAGGTGCAACAAAATTTGTGGTGTCGGGTTAAGGGTGTGGGGCGATCAACGACGGCTTGAGTGGTGGTTTATGGAGTTGAGAGCTGCGGCTTTGGAGAGGGTAATGGTGCTGGAGGTTTAGTAGGAGGGTGTTTGATGGTGGCGGTTAAGAGGTTTAAGGGCTACGTCTTAAAGTGTGAAAGAGGTGAGACAAAGTATGGGTTGGCTATCGATTTTGGGAGATTATGCGGCTGGTTTTAGGGTATTAAGGTGGCGGGTTTAGGAGGTGATGGGAGGTGCTACAACTTGTAATAGTGGATTCAAGGGAGTTTGACGGTGGCCAGCAGATATGGGGTGGGTAATATGCGGCGGTGGAGAGGAATAAGGAGGCTAGCGGTGGAAGGGAAGGAATGATATGGTTTAAGGTTTTTCAAATTAAAGGGTTACATGCATAAAGCATTCAAGAAATATTAAAAAACTAATAATCCTAGTCCTGCATAAACTTTAATAACAAATAATAATATACATAATACATATAATATATGTGTATATATTGCTATTATTATTAATTTATTATGGGCTACTAAAAATATTTACAAAATTAGAGCCTTTCATTTCAGAAAATTTAATTTAAGTACCTGCATGAAAAATAAATCAAAGAGAAAATTGAAATAAGGTCAGAACAAAACTTTTTTTCAGCAAAATACAATTTTATTCAGAAAAATTATATAAAAAACAATTCGTGGGAAATATTGGAGGGGTCATAAGTGGTCTCGCTTAAAATCCAACCTCCTAGAAAAAAATTATTTTAATATAATAATCAAGAAAATAATGTCTAAGTTAATTTATTTAAAATCAGAGTGAAAAATTAAGGATCGGATAAAGTGAGCGAGGTTTTATTCCACTCAATTTAATCACTCCAATAATGTTTAAGGTGTTGACCATTAAATTGAAACTTACCTCCCTTACCGTGGGGATCGGGTGACTCACCTTCTTGCCACTACGTCTTTTCATCAGGACAACGCATCCACTCACCCCTTATTCGCAAGCCTGCAAGGCTCGAATATAAACCTTCAGGGGTGGGAGGTGTACGGTTCTGACATGGGTTACCCGCAGTGTTATAGTGGGAGTTATAATAAGCTAGGCCTTGGAAGAAACTAGGAAGTTGAGAAATGAACTTTCCCTATTCTTGAGGCAAGAACCTGTCTTTTTCTAGGTTGATCAAAGACGGAGACGTATAATCTCCTACGATAGAACATTTCCCCCGGGGGCAAACGAAGTTGCTATTAGTTTTGCCTAGACAACCTTTCTTTAGAGCTATAACGAACTTCTCGAGATGGAAGGTAAACCACCATATTGTATTTGGTGGGTATATACTTGTAAATCAAGAATTCTTGCCTTGCTTGTGTCCTCTATTGAGGATTTAATTAGTGGACCAGCAAGAAAGGTAGAAAGATGGAAGGATTGTTTTCGAGATCTCAATACTAGAATAATGAGGGCACCCTACCCCAATAATGTATATGGACAAGGAAAAGAAAGATAAGAAGAAGGAAAGCGAGAGGCAATGAGAGGATTGGTCAAGCTGAAGGCCTATAGGTTTATGAAACTCCCTTAGTGATCTAAGTCATTTATAACCAAAAAGAGCAAGGGGTGATTTATAGAAATTTTAATTAATGGTAGGAAACCGTTCAGGTCCATCAATGCATGAAGAGCACCTTTCGACATTGGAAAATGGGAGAATCCTTTAAGGTCTCCAAAGAGGGCATACATCTCGATTATCAACCAATAAGATGTTCCCCTCATAAAGTAGAACCAGACATAAGATTGTTCAATTATAAGCATATTCGAGTAAGGCTGATGAGTTTTCGACACCCTTAGAGTAGACCTCCAGAATTCGAGCGTTAACTTTGATACCTCACCACGTTAGTGATGAAAAAACTTAATGGGTGAGATAAGCTTTCTTGTGTCAGGAAAAGGCTGACTCATTAAGATGGGCAGGGTTAGTGTATAAATGAATTAGGGAACTGCAGGATTATCTACCATAAATTGAGAAAAGATGATGATAGACAGACTGTGTTTATTACGCTGCATTCACCTAGAAGTTAGACTTAAAGGAAGTTATGGACTAGAGGAAGTTTAACGATGGAAGGGTTAGATACCCACCAAAAACTAGGTATTCATCTTCGTTAAAAGTTTTGAGGATCCACGAGTTGAGTTGAGTACAATAATGTGAATCTACGAAGGAGGAACCAAGTCGAAGGATTCTGGTTAGGACAAAAGGTGATGTCTATGCGAGCCTTATATGGGAAAAAATAAGGAAGAGCTTCTCTAAGTCCACCTCTGGGACTGAGTGTAAAAGGAAATTTTGAGCAAAAAAAAAAATTTAGGGAGGAAGAGTTTTCATACCCGATTTCCCTTGAAACCTAAAAATTTCGAACCTTTAGGGGTTAAATTAAAAGAGATCGTAAGTTGACAGTCTCTATTAGAAATTTTGAGAAATATTGTAACACCCCTTGCCCGTATTCTACACCGGAACCGGGTACGAGGCGTTATTGTACTTAACTCGCACCATCATACAACTTTGGGCTATCAAACTCATTTCAAATTAAAACTTTTCCATTCATATGTCTATCATCCTTATAATGGACTTACGAGGCCCTAAACATGCTTCCAAAAGGGTTCGGAGATAATTCGGAAACTTTTACGCACTTAAGAAAATTTTGCCTAAACAGGGGCCACACGCCCGTGGAAGAGATGACACGCCCGTGTATCATCTCACACGTCCGTGTTCGACGCCCGTGGTCGACACTGACTTGAATTACATGGCCTAGACACACGCCCATATGGCTGTCCCGTGGTCACTTTTGATTAATCTACACAGCCTGGGCACGCCCGTGTACATCAACCGTGTGGCGATTCAAATTCCAAATTCAAGGTGCAGACTTCACACGGCCTGGGCACACGTCCATGAACTGGTCGTGTTTCCCACACGGCCTAGACACACGCCCGTGTGCCTACCCATGTGGACAATAACAAGGCTATTTGCCAAGCTCTTCTCACCCCTCGAACTCACACAACAAGGACCCGTTCGACATATCATTAAGCATACTCATATTTTTCAATCTAAACTTCTATGAATAATTATAACATTTCATAAATGATAAAGTGAGCCATCAACCATGGTAATATACAAAATATTTTGTCTTAAAAAGGGGCCAACACACTTTTGGCCAAAAGAACAAAATACTCTAACTAGTCTAGCCCCTATACATGCCATATACAAAATCACTAAGTCTAGATATACCAAGGTGAGTTGATAGTGTGGGCGATCTTCTGGTTATCAGCATATCCCGGCTCAGGTCTTAAACTCTATAAAACAAGGGAAAAGAAAGGGGAGTAAGCTTTAAGCTTAGTAAGTTTACATGTAAACAGATAACATCATAGTATGAGCTAAACAACAATTTGCATTATACTAAACAAAGGTAATCCACATTCACATTCATGCTTACTCATTTTGTCCCTTACCACATTCCAACCACATCACAAGCTTAATACATACATTCACTCACTTGCATCCCTGCACTTAACATCGCAATTTCTCATAATACAACTCATCGTAATCTCTAACTAATCCAACCACAATGCTAAATCACTCGGTGGTTTCGCACTTAGCCCACCATTAATCGTTAATAGGGTGGTACCGCACAAAGCCCACCAAAAAAGGATAATCACAGTGGTATTGCACATAGCCCACTAAACAATGATATAAATGATGGTATCGCACACAGCCCATCGTATTTAAGTAATAAGGTGGTATCGCACTTAGCCCACCGACAAGTGTCATCATTACACAATTACATATCCATCTCATAATTCATATGATAATTATTCAATAACTACTAAATTCATTACATTTGAACCACACTCATTCTAATCATACCATGCACGAATTAGCAACAACAGTGTATATAAAATGCATCGTTTACACATAAACTTACCTCGGTACAAAACGTCTCAATTTGCGGTTTAATCCTAAACCTTGCCTTTTCCCCGGTCAAGGTTAATCTCGCGCTCTTCTTGATCTATAACCATAAAAATTCACTCATTTAGATCATTATATGGTCATAATGCATCAAAATCTATACTTAGGCAAAAATAACCATTTTGCCCTTGCACTATGGCAAAATTACAATTTTACCCCTAGGCTCGTAAATAATTTTTTTATCACATTTCCTCAATAACCAAGCCTAGCTGAACATTTATTTCTCTTACAACTACTCACAATTCCAACTATTTCATGCATTTATGACACAATTTCATTCTTTGCATTTAAGTCCTATTTAGGTGTTTTCATGCTAACACCTTTCACAAAAGTTGTTCCTCATCTTCCTAACATTCATTTTCTTCCATAAAAACTCAGCTACAACATAAACTCTCTCATGGCAAGTCCCTATACTTTCAACCATATCACAAATTAGTCCCCTCATTAGCTAGCTTAAGCTTTGGGGACTCCAAAAGTACAAAAATCATTAAGAAAAACCTCAAAAATCACTTACTTACTAGGGAATATGTTGGTTGAAAGTTTGAGCTCCAAAACCCTTGTTTTCTCTTCAAATTTTCAGTGGGAAGAAGGAGGGTGAATAGTGAAAAGATGATAACATCTTTATTCATCTTATTTTATTCATTTTTATCACCTAATATCCACCAAATTTTGACCAACATTAAAATCTTATCTCCAAACTCCTATATGGCCGGCCATCACTAGATAAATGGCCTAATAGAACTTTCGCACTTTATGCAATTTAGTCCTTTCCCACAATTATGCACGCTATCACTCAAATTAAGACACCAAAATTTTCATGCATCCTTATAATTATGCTACAGCACATAAAATAACATCAAAATAATTTTTCTTAAACCTCGGATTAGTGATCCCAAGATCACTGTTCCAACTAGCCCCAAAATCGGGCTGTTATAAATATAAAGGCTACTTTGAGCATAGTTGAACTTCAAATATGTTTTGGTTGGATTAGAACCAACTAGTTCCTTAGTGGGAGACAAAATTATTATGGATGAATGGTTGTTGTACGGTGGGAAACCGCGCATGAAGGGCTATAAATAGCTGGAGAGTGACTTCTTGGGAGACTTCTTCTCTAATTTGTTTTGTTTTCCTCTCTTCCTTATCTTCCATGGTTGCTCCGAGGAAGCAAAGGCATTGGAAAGCTCTACATGGAGCGATGATCGTGAGGTTAAAGTTGGAAACGTAGAGAACCCAACAAGCTGGTGATCGTTGATTTCAGAGTTTTAAATTTATAAAAAGAATGATCGAACCTGGAAACTAACTATGACAACGATTTGAGGCAAGCGCACCTATCTAACAGTAGTATAGCATAGGCAAGACCGGATTGTCGAACCCAAAGGAACCAAAAGTACTAATACTAACTTTCTTTTTATTATCTAGCCTAAAATAAGTGAAGTTGTTATTTAATCTAAATTTAACTAACTACTAAGCTAAAGACGCAAAGACAAAAAGAATGAATTGGGGAAATCTTTATTGGAAAAACTCGGTTGATTAAGACGATACCCTTAGGAAGAATCCACCTAGACTTCACTTGTTATCTAACTCTGAACCAGACGATTTATTCACTTGACTTGATCCGTAAGACTCCCTAATGTATATTAAACCCTCTCTCGAAGCGAATAACATCTATCCCTAGGTTGATTAATTGAAATCTCTTTCTAATTAAAACCCCTAGAATTGTATTAACTCGATCTATGGACTCCCATATTAGGTTTCACCCTAATCTGGAAAAATCTCGTCACCCTATCTCTAGGCGCGCGATCAACTCCACTTAATTATACTAGATCTACTCTTAAGCAGGGACTTTTGCTCCTCCACCTAAGCACATCAAACTTGAATCAATAACCTGGAAATATCAACACAAGAATTAAGAACACATAATTAAGAACAAATCAAGTATTTATCATATAGTTCAGCAAACGATAACAAGATTCATCTAAGTTTCATCCCCTTCAGGTATCTGAAGGGTTTAGTTCATAATGATAAAAGAAAACATCTCAAAAAAAAAGATAAAACAAAACATAAGAAATCCCTAAAACCCCCTGAAGGAATTGAAGGAGAGATCCGCCGCCTTGAGTAGAATTAGCTTCTTGAGATGGATCAACTGGCTTTCTTCGAGTGTTTCCCACAAATCTGACCTTTTCGGCTCGGCTCCTTGGCCTAGCTCACCCCCTCTTCTAGGTTATACTTAGGGTGTTTATATAGGCTTTTGAAATAGGTTTCTTTGCCCCTAAGTATCCTTTTTCGAGTGAAATTGCTCTTCTCCGCGACAGGGACACGGCCATGGCACACGCCCGTATGAATCGTCTTTAGGCCGTGTTCGAACTTTTAATGAGGTGACACGCCCGTGTAAATCGTGACCAGGCCATGTTCTAGTCTATCAAGGAGACACGGCCGTGTTGGCTCAAGTCCAGGCCGTGTCGATTTTCACTTTGACCCAATTTGGTCCGTTTTGAGCCTGTTTCTCGTTCTTTCCATCCACCGGTGCTTTCCTGAGTATAAAACATGAAAAGAAAGGATTAAGAGCGCCTTTTTACATAAATCAAGGGATAAATCATCCAAAAGTATTCTAAATGTGGGATTAAAATATGTTACTTTTACGGTTTATCACATACCCCCACACTTAAGCTTTTGCTTGTCCTCAAGCAAAATTCTCAACTTACAATTAAAACGAACTTTCCATGATTCAATATTCCTATCAACAATGTCTCATCATAATTCATAGATAATTTATACATGGATAATTTAACTCAAAGAGTCCTAAAGATTCAAACAATATAAGTCATACATTTGTAGCACAAAACATAGGTGTTTCCCCTTATCTAAATAATTACCTATGATCCAAAACCTACAAGGATTGACATCCGCACAAAAGATTCACTCAAATCACTCGAAGTGTTTAAGGTTCAGATTAAGCACTCAAATGTCAAACCTGAAAAGTTAATCCCATAGGCTTGCATGAAAATCAAATCTCCACCACTGTAATATGAGATGATGCACAAATCAAAAGGTCTTTGAAGGGTTGTAACGGGGCTTGGGTTAAGGTGTGGATAAAGGCTGAATTAGAGGGTTAGAATCGAGATCGACATGAAAAATTACCTAACTAGAAACAACAAACTGAAAAATAAATAATTACATGAATTGAAACTTTGAAACTAATAATACGAGCTTCTTCTTCAATAAATAGGCTTTAACTGTACAAGCTCGCTTTTCATCATCCTAATACTGAATATACTTCGATTTTTTTAAGAACAAATCAAGTAATAATAAATAACTTTAACAACTGAAATAAAGAACATAGTTAGGCAACTGGCTAAATCAAATCTCGACAAAAAGGGTAGTTAATAAGAATGGTGATAACAAATACAAAGGGTTTTGGGTTAATATTAGTGGGTGAGTCAATAAAAAGGGTTGTTAGGATCAAAGGGGTTCACTAAGGGTTAATTATGAAGGTAGGCTTTTTATGGAGTAAGTGGGTTAAATCCTAGGTGCCTTTATCATTTTTTTATATCAAATCAAAGATGTGGTCTCAACATGTATAATCGAGGCAAGTTCTAGAATAACAGTTCAATGTTGACACACTCATAATCAAAAAGTGAGCATGAAAAAAGATATATGCTCTTATAAGGCTCAAAATCTCACAAAAATTATGGGTATTTTGATCTCAACCTCGTAAATTTCAAACTTCAAAGTAATATTCAAATTCAGGTAGACAACCTAGAAAAAATTTTAATTTCTGAAAAATAGACTTATCATGCTTTATTATCTAGTATCTTAGAATTTAATTATCAATGCACAATTATCAATGACTTAATCTAAGATATATCAATAAAAACCATAAGTCATGGAAATTTCATTCTAATGATAATATGATAAATTTACTTTAGAAACAAGACATAATTCAGGGATTTGAGAATAATGCAAAAAGTTTGGCACCTAATTTTAGGAATTTGAGAATAATGAAAAAAAAAGTTAGGCACCTTTTTAGGTTGTTCAGCCCCCCATACTTAAGATGTACATTGCCCTCAATGTACAAAGATATATATATAGACAATTAAGTATAAATTCAAAAGATATGGAGAGAGGTGAAACTCCCTGAATTATGGATGAAATCCTTGCGTTGGAGGTGAAAGATAAGTTGGAGGGGTCATTCTTGATGACGATCCTACGCTAGATGAAGAAAATTGGGTAGCTCATGGAGGATTAGCCAGGATATAATAATAATTAAAACTATACTAATTAAATAATTAAAGAAAAGCAAGCTAAAGTGAAGAAAAATAAAAAGTGAACTAAAATTAATGGATCGTAGAGTCCTTATTATTGGGTGTGATTTCTAAGGCTGTGGATATGGTGGTGATCGTGGTGTGATTCCCAAGCATCCTGAAGAACCTAAAACCAAGAAACTAAAATAAAATAAGTTAAATTAAGCAGAAGAGAAGTAAAGATAAGGAAATTGAAGCAAAAGAGAAAAACGAAATAAAAACTAAATGGCCTCAAATATCCTTGGCTCGTCGAATGATTGAAGCGGCCGGCATGAACTTATATAGATCGGTCTCCCTCTGGGAGACTATGCTTGATTCCTTCCGCTTCTTTGGCATTTGGTGTAGCTCAAGGGTTTTGGAAATGTATTGGAGAAGAAAAGTAGGGAGAGGGTTGAGAAAGAAAAGAAAAACTGAATGGGCAAAATGGGTGAGAAGAGGGAGGGGTGGGTGGTTTAAATAGAATTCTCAAGTCAGGTACATTCCCACGTCCGTTTACCATGGGCGTGTTGATTCACACGGCCGCCTCGCACGGCCGTGTTATGCATCGTATCGTTTCTCCCACGCCCATGTTCTGGTTACCACGCCCGTGTATAAACTACTAGTGTTGACCACGACCGCATCGTATGGCCGTGTTGAGCGTCGTTCATGTCTCCCAAGCCTATTTTACAGATTGCCACGCCCGTTGGTGATAAGTCAGTGTCGTCCACGGCCACGTCGCACGGCCGTGGCATTTTTTCGGCGCCCGTGGGGTGGTGGTTGGAGTCCATGACTTGAAGATTTGATTCTTTCTGACTTGTACCTCTTCTACCATTGTCAGTACGGAGATTCTGTACCTCTACACGGCCACGGCCACGGCCGTGTGGGCTGGAAATCTGCACTTTGGGTTAGTTTAAAACTATGTGTTTAAGACTAAGAGAAGAGAAGAAAATAAAATGAAAACAAATACGAAAGTAATTAGGGTTAGTGCTCGGGTTGCCTCCCGAGAAGCGCTCGTTTATAGTCTTAAGCTAGACTTTTCTCGTATTCGCAAAAATCAGGGTGGTTTAAAAATTTGAATATCTTCCCTCATGCTATCAGTTCTATTTCCTTGATAAAGTTTAAGTCGAGAAGCGTTTATATTGAAAGTACCGAAAATAGGATTACTTACCTCGACTGTTCCATATGGGAAAATATTGTGTACCTCAAGAGGAATTTCTTCGTTTGTGTTTAGGTCTGATGTGATGAGGCGAGGATCTGCTTTATCTAACAGTACCTGGTCTCCTATTTTGAAGTGGTTTGTTGTTCCTATGAGCTCTTCCTGGGGCACCTTCGGTTTTACTTACGTGTGGTTCCTGGTTCTTCTTTGAATTGTGTTTTCCACTCTTCTAATTTGTCGACCCTAAGGCTTCGTTCCATATGTAATTCTTCTTTGTTGTCATGGGGTCCATGATTCGGCTCAGGTTTGTAACCTTGTGGTGTTTCCTGTGGTGAAAGTTGAACAACTTGGTTATCAACTGAATTTACTTTCTCACATTCATCAATTATTATCCTGGCCGAGTCAAGAGCTTGTAAACTGATCGATTCGTCACCTATACGAAGTATGTGTTCTCCTGTACCAACATCAATTTTAGTCCTGGCAGTTTCTAAAAATTGTCTTCCTAAGATTAGGGGGATACTATTTTCCTCATCCATGTCTAAAACGACAAAGTCTACTGGGAATACGAATTTATCAATTTTTACAAGAACATCTTCGATAATACCCCTAGGAATTCTAACAGTTTTATCAGCTAGTTGGATGCTCATTTTAGTTTGTTTGGGTTTCCCTAGACCTAGTTGTTTAAACAATTTATAAGGCATGACATTTATGCTTGCCCCTAAATCAGCTAACGCATTATCAATAAGTAAACTACCAATTAAACATGGAATTGTAAAACTCCCTGGATCTTTTAATTTCTGTGGTAGTTTATTTTGCAAGATTGCCGAGCACATTGCGTTTAGTTCCACGTGTGATGCCTCGTCTATCCTTCGTTTGTTCGTCAAAAGCTCTTTTAAAATTTTTTTAGAATCTGGCATCTGCGAAAGGGCTTCAAGTAGCGATAAGTAAATATGTAATTTCTTTAAAAGTTTAAGAAACTTATCGAACTGTTCCTCTGTATCGTCTCTCGTCATCGCTTCGGGATAAAGAATGCGAGGTTGGTACTTTTTGATTATCGATTTTGGCTTTTCTTGTGTTACCTCAATTTTACCTTTCTCTACCTCATTTTCTTGTATTGGGTTTGGTTCATCTAACCCTATACCATCATGAGCTGTGACAGCTTGGATTTGCTCCTTTGGGTTAATCTCAGTGTTGCTTGGTAGACGCCCTTGCGGTCGTTCGGAAATTATCTTTGCAAGTTGTCCAACTATCATAGTAAGTTCCTCAACTTGACTTTCGATCCCCTTAATTGATGTCTGTTGATTCTTAAGGGTGGTTTCAGTGTCTTGGAGACGATTATCTGTGGCTGCCATGAATTTTGTCAGCATCTTTTCAAGGTTCGGCCTCTTTTCCTGTGGATAGGGCTGATTTTGGAAATTTTGAGGAGGTTGTTGTCTTTGAATTCCTTGATTTCCTTGACCTCCCCATGAAAAATTTGGGTGGTTCCTCCAACTGGATTATAAGTATTACTATAAGAGTTATTATTAGATCTGAAATTATTACTTATATAGTTCATCTGTTAGCTTTTCGTGCTGGTTGGTAGGGTGGGTACTCAGGATTCGCCACAGTTCCACTTGCGTCGATTTGCATTCTTTGGATGTACTGCGAAGAACACAAACTATCAAGCTTTTTATTCATCATCTCTACTGTGTTGATAGCATGGTTCTTTGCGTCGAGGTTTAAAACTCGGGTGATTTTGTTGGTTTTGCCCTTGTAACCCGCCACCGATAGTTATTCGGTGACATCTCTTCAATAAACTCGTAGGTTGCTCACAGGAGTTACATTGTTCGTGGTTCCACCGGCGGCTGAATCAATTAGTTGCCTCGTTGAGGGTTTACACCGTTATAGAAAGTTTGGACTTGGAGCCACAAGGGTAAACCATGGTGCGGACACCTTCTTAAGAGATCCTTGTATCTCTCCCATGCGTCGTATAATGTCTTTAAATCCATCTGCACAAAAGAAGAGATATCATTCTATAATTTGGCCATTTTGGCCGGTGGGAAATATTTTAGTAAAAATTTTTCGGTCATTTGATCCCATGTAGTGATTGACCCTCGTGGTAACGAGTTTAACCACTGTTTGGATTTATTCCTTAATGAAAAGGGAAATAACCGAAGACGGATGGCATTATCAGAAACGCCATTTATTTTGAAGGTATCATAGAACTCTAAAAAATTAGCTATATGAGTATTTGGGTTTTCGTCCTGTAAACCATCAAACTGAAAAAATTGTTGAATCATTTGTATAGTGTTAGGCTTTAATTCAAAATTATTAGCAGTTATAGCAGGCCTAACAATACTTGATTCTGCTCCTATTAAATGAAGTTTAGCATAATCATACATAGTACGCGGAGCATTATTTTCTGCCACATCTTGTAGTGGTGGATTATTCTCGTCCATCCCTTCAGTAGGATTGGATCTGCCTTCTCGCTTTTTTTCTGTGTAATTTAGGGCTCGCCTAATTTCTCTGTGATTCCTGCGAGCGGTAGCTTCAATATCACTGTCGTATACTAGTGGTCCTCTCGGGTTCCTTCTAGTCATAAACTAGAGGTACCTGCTAGGAAAAGAAAGAAAGAAAATTTAGCAAAGTTAAAAACAAAACAAAAATAAAAATAAAAGTAAATTGCGGAAAGTAATGGCTATAGTAATAAAAATAGAGCTTTCTTAATATTTTAGTTCCCCGGCAACGGCGCCAAAAACTTGATCGTTGATTTTAGAGTTTTAAATTTATAAAAAGAATGATCGAACCTGGAAACTAACTATGACAATGATTTGAGGCAAGCGCACCTATCGAACAGTAGTATAGCTTAGGCAAGACCGGATTGTCGAACCCAAAGGAACCAAAAGTACTAATACTAACTTTCTTTTTATTATCTAGCCTAAAATAAGTGAAGTTGTTATTTAATCTAAATTTAACTAACTACTAAGCTAAAGACGCAAAGACAAAAAGAATGAATTGGGGAAATCTTTGTTGGAAAAACTCGATTTGATTAAGACGATACCCTTAGGAAGAATCCACCTAGACTTCACTTGTTATCTAACTCTGAACTGACGATTTATTCACTTGACTTGATCCGTAAGACTCCCTAATGTATATTAAACCCTCTCTCAAAGCGAATAACATCTAACCCTAGGTTGATTAATTGAAATCTCTTTCTAATTAAAACCCCTAGAATTACATTAACTCGATCTATGGACTCCCATATTAGGTTTCACCCTAATCCGGCAAAATCTCGTCACCCTATCTCTAGGCGCGTGACCAACTCCGCTGAATTATGCTAGATCTACTCTTAAGCAGGGTCTTTTTCTCCCCCACCTAAGCACATCAAACTTGAATCAATATCCCGAAAATATCAACACAATAATTAAGAACACATAATTAAGAATAAATCAAGTATTTATCATATAGTTCAGCAAACGATAACAAGATTCATCTAAGTTTGATCCCCTTCAGGTATCTGAAGAGTTTAGTTCATAATGATAAAAGAAAACATCTTAGAAGAAAAGATAAAACAAAACATAAGAAATCCCTAAAACCCCCTGAAGGAATTGAAAGAGAGATCCGCCGTCTTGAGTAGAATTCCGGCTTCTTGAGATGGATCAACTGGCTTTCTTCGAGTGTTTCCCACAAATCTGACCTTTTCGGCTCGGCTCCTTGGCCTAGCTCACCCCCTCTTCTAGGTTATACTTAGGGTGTTTATATAGGCTTTTGAAATAGGTTTCTTTGCCCCTAAGTATCCTTTTCCGAGTGAAATTGCTCTTCTCCGCGACAGGGACACGACCATGGCACACGCCCGTGTGAATCGTCTTTAGGCCGTGTTCAGACTTTTAATGAGGTGACACGCCCATGTAAATCGTGATAAGGCCGTGTTCTAGTCTATCAAGGAGACACGGTCGTGTTGGCTCAAGTCCAGGCCGTGCCGATTTTCACTTTGGCCCAATTTGGTCCGTTTTGAGCCCGTTTCTCGTTCTTTCCATCCTTCGGTGCTTTCCTGAGTATAAAACATGAAAAGAAAGGTTTAAGAGCACCTTTTTACATAAATCAAGGGATAAATCATCCAAAAGTATGCTAAATGTGGGATTAAAATATGTTACTTTTACGGTTTATCAGCTGGTAAGGATCTGAGGCCTTTGGTGTACTTAAGACATAGGAAACAAAGTTAAAAGTTTTCAGAACCATTTTAAGGGTTCTGCATGTTTCTGGAAACTTGAGGTTTTAAAGTAAACACACTAAGTTTAAACCATAAATTGGTTGTCTTGCTTAGTTATTGGTGTAACACCCTTAACTCTTTTCCATCGCCGGACTAGGGTTACAGAGCGTTACCATAAAAATCAAAACAAATAACTTCAAATTAGATTAATAATGCTATTTAATAATAATTATTTAAATCTCATACAAATCCAACAAACATACACAATTAGGCCTTAAATTGAACTTTTGAAGCCTTAAAATCAGTTCGGGATTAAAAAGAGTCTAATTTGAAACAATTCAGAAAATCTGAGGAAAAGTTAGAAATTTAGAAAATAGGGGTCACACGGCCGTGTGGCCAGGCTGTGTGACATAGCCCAGACTGTGTAGTGTTCAAACAATAAGACATACAGTTGTCTTAACCCGTGTCTTAAACCGTGTAACTCACTTGCTTAGATCACACGACTGTGTTGCAGGCCGCGTGTCAGGCCGTGTAACTCTCTGACTTGATACACACAGTCGTGTATCAGACCGTGTGACTCACTGACTTGATACACACGGCCATATCGCATCTTGTGTCTCGGGCCGTATGCAGAATCGATCGTTGTGAAGTCGAGTTTTAAAATTTATAAAGATAATGATCGAACACGAAACTAACTATGACAACGATTGAGGCAAGTGCACCTATCGAGCAATAGTATAGCTTAGGCAAGACCAGTTATCGAACCCAAAGGAACTAAAAGTACTAATACTAACTTTCTTTCTATTATTTAGCCTAAAATAAGTGAAGTTGTTTATTAATCTAAATTAACTAATTACTAAGCTAAAGACGCAAAGACAAAAAGAATGAATTGGGGAAATACTTGGGAAAAACTCAGTTGATTAAAACGATACCCTTAGGAAGAATCCACCTAGACTTCACTTGTTATCTAACTCTCAACGCATTTATTTATTCACTTGACTTGATCCGTAGGACTCCCTAACGTATATTAAACCCTCTCTCGAGGCGAATAACGTCTAACCCTAGGTTAATTAATGGAAATCTCTTTCTCGAATAATAACCCCCTAGAATAGCAGTAAATCGATCTATGGACATCCCATATTAGGTTTCACCCTAATCCGGCAAAATCTCATCACCCTATATCTAGGCGTGCGATCAACTCTGCTTAATTATGCTAGATCTACTCTTAAGCAGGGACTTTTGCTCCACCACCTAAGCACATTCAACTTGAATTAATATCCGCAAAATATTAACACAAGAATTAAGCACACATAATTAAGAACAAATCAAGTATTTATCATATAGTTCAGAAAACAATAACAAGATTCATCTAGGTTTCATCCCCTTCAGGTATCTGAAGGGTTTAGTTCATAACAATAAAGAAAAACATCTCAGAAGAAAAGATAACACAAAACATAAGAAATCCCTAAAACCCCCTGAAGGAATTGAAGAGGAGATCCTCCGTCTTGTGTAGAATTCCGGCTTCTTGAGATGGATCAACTGGCTATCCCTTGAGAGTTTCCCACAAATCTGACCTTCTCGGCTCGGCTCCTTGGCCTAGCTGACCGCCCGTCGACTCCCCCTTTCAGGTTATACTTAGGGTGTATTTATAGGCTTTTGGAATGTGTTTCTTTGCCCCAAATTATCCTTTTCCGAGTGAAATTACTCTTCTCCACGGCAGAGGCACGGCCATGGCACACGTCTGTGTGAATCGTGGTCAGGCCGTGTTTGGACTTCTAATGAGGACACGCCCGTGTAGATCGTGATCAGGCCGTGTTCTAGTATATTGAGGAGGCACGGCCGTGTGGGCTTTAGTCCAGGCCGTGTCGATTTCTTGCTTTGGCCCATTTTGGTCTGTTTTGAGCCCGTTTCTCGTTCTTTTTATTCTTGGGTGCTTTCCTAAGTATAAGACACGAAAAGAAAGGATTAAGAGCACCTTTTTACATAAATCAAGGGATAAATCATCCAAAAGTATGCTAAATGTAGGATTAAAATATGTTACTATTTCAGTTTATCAAATACCCCCACACTTAAGCTTTTGCTTGTCCTCAAGCAAAATTCTCAACTTACAATTAAAACGAACTTTCAATAATTCATAATTCCTATCAACAATGTCTTATCATAATTCATAGATAATTTATACATGGATAATTCAATTCAAAGAGTCCTAAGGATTCAAACAATCTAAGTCATAGTTTTGTAGCTCGAAAATATAGGCGTCTTCCCTTATCTAAATACTTACCTTTAATTCAAAATCGAAAAGGATTGACATCCTCACTAGGGATTCACTCAAATCACTCAAAGTGTTTAAGGTTCAGGAAAAAGCGCTCAAAAGTCGAACATGAAAAGTTAATCCCATAGGCTTGCCTGAAAATCAAATCTCCATCACTATAATATGAGATGATGCACAAATCAAAAGGTCTTTAATTAGGGTTGTAACGGGGCTTGGGTTAAAGGTGTGGAATAAGGCTGAATTAGAGGGTTAGAATCGAGATTAAATTGATAAAATACCTAACTAGAAACAATAAGCTGAACAATTACATCAACTGAAAGCTAATAATACTAATAATACGAGCTTCTTCTTCAATATTTGGAATTCAAACATATAAGCTCATTTAATCACAAATTAATAATGAATAATGAATATACTTTTGGTTTTTTTAAGAAAAAATCATAAATACATAACAAGGGATAAATTATTGAAATAAGAAACATATTTAGGCTATTCATCAAATCAAATCTCGATATAAGGGTCGTCAAAAGGAATGGTGATAACAAAAACAAAGGGTTTCTGGGTTAACATTAGCGGTTATGTTAATAAAAAGGGTTGTTAGGATTAAACAGGGTTCACTAGGGGTTAATTATGAAGGTAGGCTTTTAATGGAGTTAGTGGGTTAAAACCTAGGTGCCTTTATCATCTCTGTGTATCAAATCAAAAAGTGTGGTCTCGACATGTATAAACGAGGAAAGTTCTAGAATAACAAATCCATGTTGACATACTCATAGTCAATAAAGTAAGCATGAAAAAGAATATATGCTCTATAAGGCTCAAAATCTCACAAAAAATATGGTATTTTTTACATCAACCTTGTAAATTTCAAACTTCAAAGTAATATTTAAACTCAGTTCGACAACCTAGAAAATTTTTAATTTCTGAAAAATAGACTTATCATGCTTGATTCTCTAGTATTCTTAGAATTTAATTATCAATGCACAATTATCAATGACTTAATCTAAAACATATCAATAAAAATCATAAATCATTAGAAATTTCATCCTAATTAGTAATATGAGGAATTTACTTAAAAAACAAGACTAAATTCAGGGTTTTGAGAATAATGCGAAAAGTTTGGCACCTAATTTCAGAAATTTGAGAATAATGAAAAAAGTTAGGCACCTTTTTAGGTTGTTCACCCCCCCACACTTAAGATGTACATTGACCTCAATGTACAAAGATAGATAATAGCAAAATAAAATCATAAAATCATAAGATGTGGAGAGAAGTGAAACTTCCTGAATTTTGGATGGATTCCTTGAGTCGGAGGTGATAGATGACTTATGTAGCAGTGAATTACTCCTAGTGATTTATTCGTTATGTTGGAGTGTACAATTGAAACTGCGAAGTCATTAGTTAGATGTCTCGAGGGCGAAAAATAAATGTTTGTTAGTAATACTCTAAGGTTAGATAGCCAATGATAATATGAATAAAATAAAGGTATTAAGCATAAAGGCAAAAGAGTTTAAATTAGGACAAATAAAAATTTAAAACGCATGAATTAGAAATAAAATAAACATAAGGAAAATAGAAGGACTCAGAGGTCCTCATCGTCAGCTGGGGCCTGTGGTGATGGTGGTGTAGAAATATGGAAGTGGTGACAAATCTGTTTGAGGGTGGCCTCGATTCCGTCAAAGCGTTGAAATTGCTGGGTACGGTACTGTTTGAATCGATCAAGGCGTGCAGAAATGTCTGAGAATGAAGCTACTGTATGGGAGGGCCGCTGGCTCGGGGTTGGTGCCTCCTGTGGGACATCATCAGTCATGTCCGCGAGCTCCTCCTCGTCAGTGGAGCTGGCTAATCGGTACTGAGGAGGGTCAGTCCCACGATGATATTTAATCATCCTCATGTGCAGCATCGTCTGAATGCCCTGAGATGCCATCTGGCTAACCAGTGTGAGGGAGGAACTCTGGGCATCGGTATTTAGGATACCGAAATTTCGAGCTAACCGTGTGATATATGGGCCCATAGATATGACCCCTCACCGGTGTTGCTCTGTCTGATGTTGAATGGCACGGGCTAGGAAGTAGGCAAGGTCGATCACGTGCCCGTTTGCCATACACCATAGAAAATAGGCGTCGTGTCTGTTTACGACACCTGTGCTCTCTCTCCTACCTGTCAATGTATGTGCTAGGATAGCGTGTACGTACCTCAAGGGTGGGAAGAGAGAAGTCGCCTTGGAGCGACTTGGGTCGTAAGTGGGGGAGGCATAGACTATGTCGCACTAACAACTAGTGGGAGTCTTGTGGATATGGCGGTGGAGGTTTGAAAGATCATTTTCTTTCGCAAATTCGTTGTTATAAAGCCCCAATGCAGTCCCGAATTATGGTACATTTAATTCTCGTGCAACGCCTCCTAGTCGAAATTGGATCATACCCAGGTCGTCGTGTTGGGACATTATTGTTTAGAGATGAAATGTCGAACAGAACTCTAGAGTGAGTTCTAAGTATGTAGGCTCTATGATGTTGAAGAACTGGTTCCAAGGGTCGGTGGTTAGTAAGGCTCGTACGTCGTCGGCGAGTTGTATTTGTTCCAATGCGGTCCAGCCAATTCTTCTTCCTGTGCCCAACGGTCGTGCTCGAAGTAGTTTGTAGCGATCCTCTTGAATTCCCGGAGGAAAGCGTAAAAACGGGTGGCGTACTTCGGTGGAGGCACTTGCAGAAGATGCGTCGGGTGCCTTTCGTTTCTTGGAAGTGGTGGCTGTGGTTCGCTTTCCTCTTGATGTCGACATTGTACATGAAAATAGTGAATGTTCAAGTAAGGTTTAAATCAAGCATTTTTGTCTAGACCCGAGATATTTGAAGGCTAAATACGCTTATTCTAACTATGAGCAACTAATTCTTTCTAATTTAAAGTAAATATCTAAAGAAAAATATAGCAATCAAAATAAGTTTGCAAGAGGTTAAATAACACTAATAGGTGGAAAAGAAACTAGATAATCATGAAAACCTAAACAAGTTCTAAAGAAATTATTCTGAAAGAAAATAAATAGTAAGAACAAAATATTATAAACAAAATATTCTTTAAATAAAATAATCATTAAGAAAATAAAGTGATGAAAAGAACCAGCAAGTGTTTTTGAATATGGTAGTGTGAATCGACGGGACACGGGCGGAGCACGGTGGTGCTGTAATTTTCTGGAGGTGCACAGCGGTGGCGAGGGCGTGGGTTTACTGCAGCACGGTGGTGGCGAGGGCGTGGGTGCGGTTTGTGTATGGGTTTTGGAGAGAATGGAAGGTTAATGGGTTTTGGGAGTTAAAATGTGGGTGATTTTGGGTATGGTGGTCGGATTTGGGATAAAAGAGGCTGAGAAAATCGATTTAGGGTTGGTTTGGGGAAGATGAGCGGTTTAAGTTGCTTAAATAGGGGTAGGGGCACGGGCAAGGGCCACGCCCGTGCTAAAGTTTAATCAGCCCGTGTTTTTCGCATTTTTCAGATTTTGGCGCGTTTGTGGTGTTTGGGCACGGCCGTGGGTAAAGTGGTACGCCTGTGTTATTCTTCACACGATTGTTCAAAACGGGCGTGTTCATCCCGTGTTCAAAAAGTCAGTATAGTCCATGGTTGTGAAGCACGGGCGTGTTGAGCCCGTGTTTGGCAAGTTAGTATAGTCCACGGTTTTTCAGCACGGGCGTGGGGTTATTATCGTAGCCCGTGTTGAGGATAAAATTCACCTATGTCGAGCACGGCTATAAGTACGCCCGTGTTGAAGATAAAAGTCACCTATGTCGAGCACGGCTATAAGTACGCCCGTGTTTCGTCCCGTGGCTTCCACACGGCCACGAGCACACCCGTGTGCAAGGCCGTGTGGGCTAAAACCTGCGCTTTAATTAGTATGGGATTAAATGCTAAAAATTAAGAATCTAATGTTAGTATGGTTAATGCTCGGGTTGCCTCCCAAGAAGCGCTCGTTTAAAGTCTTAAGCTAGACTTACCCTGTTTTTATTTTAAAAAGAAGGTTCACGGAGCTGAAGCTCCTCTCTCATATCCCTAAAATCTTCACCATTATAGATTTTGAGTCGGTGACCATTTACCTTGAATGTGCCTTGAGTGGGATGAGTTACCTCGATTGTGCCATAGGGAAAATTTGTTTTGATCATGAATGGACCTGACCATCTTGATTTTAGTTTCCCAGGGAACAGTTTAAGCCTCGAGTTGTATAGCAGGACCAAGTCCCCTACTTTGAATTGTCTCAATTTCTTTAGACGAGCATCATGGCGTCGCTTTGTTGCCTCCTTGTATAATTTCGAGTTCTCGTAGGCATCAGCTCTCCATTCATCTAGCTCGTTCATCTGCATCATTCTCTTCTCACCTGCAGTTTTAATATCATAATTCAAAAAATTTATAGCCCAGTAAGCTTTATGTTCTAACTCAAATGGTAGATGACAACTTTTCCCGTAGACAAGTTTGTACGGGGATGTTCTTAAAGGGGTTTTAAAGGCTATTCTATAGGCCCATAAAGCGTTGTCTACTTTTATTACCCAATCTTTCCTGTTGGATTCAATTGTTTTCTCTAAGATCCGCTTAAGTTCTCGGTTTGCTACTTCTACCTGCCCACTGGTTTGAGGGTGATATGGGGTAGCTATCCTATGGTGTACTCCATATTTTTTTAAGACCTTTTCATATTGAGTATTACAAAAATGAGTACCCCTATCACTAATGATGGCTCTAGGTATTCCGAATCGAGAAAACAGTTTCTTAAGAAACTTAACTACTACCCTGGCATCATTGGTAGGTAAAGCTTCAGCTTCCACCCATTTTGACATGTAATCAACTGCTACTAGGATGTACTTATTTCTGAATGAACTAGGGAATGGACCCATAAAATCAATACCCCATACATCAAATATTTCACAAGATAGTATATATGTTTGAGGCATTTCATCACGTTTAGAAACATTACTTGTTCTTTGGCATTTATCACATGAAGCGACATACATGTTGGCATATTTGAATATAGTGGGCCAATAAAAACCTGATTCGAGTATTTTATGTGCTGTCTTAATGCCACTGTAGTGTCCTCCTGAGGGTCCCGAATGGCAGTGTTGTAGGATTTTGCTTGCTTCTGTCTTGGTAACGCATCTTCGAATTACCTGATCTGCACAAATGCAGAAAAGAAAGGGGTCCTCCCAGAAATAGTTCTTTACATCAGAAAAAAATCGCCTTTTTTGATGATGTGTTAGCTTTTTCGGTAGGACGTTAGCGGCTAAATAATTCGCAATATCTGCAAACCACGGTACCTCGGAGCAGGTTATAGAAAAGAGTTTTTCCTCAGGGAATGAGTCGTTTATCTCACTTTCGTCGAGCTCTTTGAGATGTGGGTTCTCAAGCCTGGAGAGGTGATCTGCTGCAAGGTTTTCAGCTCCCTTCTTATCCTGTATTTCCAGGTCAAATTCCTCTCAAAGTAAAATCCATCTTATGAGTCGTGGTTTTGCGTCAGGTTTAGTTAAAAGATAACAAAGAGCAGAGTGGTCAGTGTAAACGACAACTTTAGATAATACTAAATATTGTCCGAATTTATCAAACGCAAAGACCACAAATAGTAATTCTTTTTCGTAGAGTAGTATAATTTTCTTGTGCGGTACATTAATGTCTTCTTGCGTAATAAAGCGGTGGAAGTGCTTGTCCTTTCATTGTCCTAAAAGCGCACCTCTTTGCAAAAAATCACTGGCATCACACATTAGTTCAAAAGGGAGATTCCAATCAGGGGCAATTATAATTGGGGCGTTTATTAATTTCTCTTTAAGAATATTAAATGCATCTAAACATTCCTGATTAAAATTAAAAGGTACATCTTTTTCTAGCAATTTCGTTAGAGGCTTAGCTATTTTAGAAAAATCTTTAATAAATCTTCTATAGAATCCTGCATGTCCTAAAAAGCTTCTAATAGCCTTAACTGAACTAGGAGGAGGTAATTTTTCTATGGTTTCGACCTTTGCTTTATCTACCTCGATTCCTTTACTAGAAATTTTATGTCCTAATACAATTCCCTCTTGTACCATAAAGTGGCATTTTTCCCAATTTAAGACAAGATTTGTCTCTTCACATCTCATTAGAACTCGTTTTAAGTTTTTAAGGCAAAGATGGAGAGAATTACCGAATACCGAGAAATCGTCCATAAATACCTCCATAATGTCTTCCACAAGTTCGTCAAAGATTGCCAACATGGAACGCTGAAAAGTAGCAGGAGCATTACGTAATCCAAAAGGCATTCTACGATAAGCAAACGTACCATATGGACATGTGAATGTTGTCTTTTCTTGATCTTCAGGTGCTATTGGGATTTGGAAATAGCCGGAGAGTCCATCTAGGAAGCAATAGTACATATGCCCAGATAACCTTTCTAACATTTGATCAATGAAGGGCAAAGGAAAGTGATCTTTTCTAGTGGCGTCGTTCAGCTTCCTGTAATCAATGCAGACTCTCCAACTCAGAATCGTTCTAGTGGGAATTAGTTCATTATTCTCGTTGGCTACCACCGTCATCCCTCCTTTCTTTGGAACAACCTGCACAGGACTTACCCAATTGCTGTCAGAAATAGGATAAATTATTCCAGCATCTAGAAGTTTAATTACCTCAGCTTTCACAACTTCTTTTACGTTGGGATTCAATCGTCTTTGAGGTTGCACACATGGCTTGTATTCCTCTTCCATCAAAATTTTGTGGGTGCAAAACGATGGGCTTATTCCCTTAATGTCAGAAATTTTCCAAGCTATGGCTCTTTTATGTTCTCTCAGTACCTGTATCAACTCCTCTTTTTCCTTGGGTTCCAATTCTGAAGAGATAATTACTGGTAGCGTAGAATTATCCCCGAGGAATGCATATTCTAAGTGTTTGATGAATCGCTTTAATTCTAATTTAGGCGCTCATCAATAGAGGGTTTTTGTTTGATTCGTCATTGACTTCAATGTTTTCTTTTTCCGTTTGTCTGGATGAAGATGTATTCAGATTTAGCTCGTCAACTTCATCTTCTTCCCCCTCTTCTTGAGTCAGGCACAGTTCCATCGTGTCGTCATATATAATTTCCTGTAATGAGTTTTGAATGATATGATCAGTAGTATCAACAAAATAACAGGAATCATCTTGTTCTTTAGAATATCGCATGGCATCATAAATTTGAAAAATAATTTCCTCATCGTCTATTCTTAATGCAAGTTTACCGTCACCTACGTCGATAACAGCCCTAGCAGTAGCTAAAAAAGGGCGCCCTAAAATTAAGGGAACCTCAATATCCTCATTCATGTCAAGCACAACAAAATCAATAGGGAAAATAAATTTATCAATTTTTACCAAAACGTCCTCGATAACTCCTCTAGGATATTTAATCGATCTATCAGCTAATTGAATACTCATCCTAGTGGGTTTTGGTTCCCCTAGATCTAGTTGTTTAAACATTTTATAAGGCATTAAATTAATACTAGCACCTAGATCAGCTAATGCTTTCTTAATATTTAAACTACCAATTAAACAAGGAATAGTAAAACTTCCTGGGTCTTTTAATTTGGTTGGTAGCTTGTTTTGGAGGATGGCTGAATATTTTTCATTAAGCTCCACCGTTGATACTTCTTCAAGCTTCCTTTTATTCGTCAGGAGTTCTTTTAAGAATTTTGCGTATGTCGGCATCTGTGAAATGGCTTCAACAAAGGGTAAGTTAATATGTACTTGTTTAAAAAGTTCAAGAAATTTACCGTATTGGGCGTCTAATCGGTCTTTCTTCAACTTTGCTGGGTATGGGATTGATGGTTTCTTTTCTTTGCGCACTGGAGTTACATCCTCAACTCCCTCATCCTTTGCTTTGTCATCTTCATGCGGTATTTTGTTCTTTGGTTCGACTAACTCCTTTCCACTTCTCAGTGTAACTGCCTTTACCTGTTCTGTTCCTTTAGAAAAAATCTCTAATTGAATTTCAGAAACTATCTCAGTAAGTTGCCCAATTGACTTAGTAATTTCCCCAACTGACTTAGTAAGTTCTCAAACTTGGTTCTCGATCCTTTTGATCGATGCTTGTTGGGTCTTAAGGGTGGTTTTAGTGTCTTGGAGACGGTTTTCTATGGATGCCATGAATCTTGTCAACATCTCTTCAAGATTCGGCTTCTTCTCCTGTGGATAGGGCTGATTTTGGAAATTTTGAGGAGGTTGTTGTCTTTGATTTCCTTGATTTTCTTGACCTCCCCACGAAAAATTTGGGTGGTTCCTCCACCCTTGATTATAATTATTACTATATGGGTTATTATTGGATCTGAAACTGTTACCTATATAGTTCATCTGTTCGCTCTCGGTGCTCGGTTGGTAGGGTGGGTACTCAGGATTCGCCACGGTTCCACTTACGTCGCACTGCATTACTGGGTGTACCTGTGAAGAACACAAACTATCAAGCTTTTTATTCATCATCTCTACCTGTGTTGATAGCATGGTTACTGCATCCATGTTGAAAACTCTGACTGATTTTGTTGGTTTTGTCCTTGTAACCTGCCACTGATAGTTATTCAGTGACATCTCCTCTATGAACTCGTAGGCTGCTTCAGGAGTTCTATTGTTCAAGGTTCCACCGGCGGCTGAATCGATTAGTTGCCTCGTTGAGGGGTTTACACCATTATAGAAAGTTTGGACTTGGAGCCACAAGGGTAAACCATGGTGCGGACACCTTCTCAAGAGATCCTTATATCTCTCCTATGCGTCATATAATGTCTCTAAATCCATCTGCACAAAAGAAGAGATATCATTGCGTATTTTGGCCGTTTTGGCCAGTGGGAAATATTTTAATAAAAAAATTTCGGTCATTTGTTCCCATGTAGTGATTGACCCTCGTGGTAACGAGTGTAACCACTGTTTGGCTTTATTCCTTAATGAAAAGGGAAATAACCGAAGCCTTATGGCATCATCAGAAACGCCATTTATTTTGAAGGTATCACGAACTCTAAAAAATTAGCTATATGAGTGTTTGGGTCTTCGCCCCGCAAACCATCAAATGAATGCATTGTTGAATCATTTGTATAGTGTTAGGCTTTAATTCAAAATTATTAGCAGCTATAGCAGGCCTAACAATACTAGATTCAGCTCCTGTTAAATGAGGTTTAGCATAATCAAACATAATACGCGGAGCGTTATTTTCTCCCACATCTTGTAGTGGTGGATTATTCCCGTCCATCCCTTCAGTAGGACTGTATCTGTCTTCTTGCTCTTCTTCTTGGTAATTTAGGACTCGCCTAATTTCTCTGCGATTACTTCGAGCGATAGCTTCAATATCACTGTCGTATACTAGTGGTCCTCTCGGGTTCCTTCTAGTCATAAACTAGAGGTACCTGCTAGGAAAAGAAAGAAAGAAAAATTAGCAAAGTTAAAATTAAAACTAAAAATAAAAGTAAATTGCAGAAAATAAAAAAATAATGGCTAAAGTAATAAAAATAGAGCTTTCTTAATATTTTAGTTCCCCGGCAACGGCACCAAAAACTTGATCGCTGTGAAGTCAGAGTTTTAAAATTTATAAAGATAATGATAGAACCTTGAAACTAACTATGACAACGATTGAGGCAAGTGCACCTATCGAACAGTAGTATAGCTTAGGCAAGACCGGATTGTCGAACCCAAAGGAACTAAAAGTACTAATACTAACTTTCTTTCTATTATTTAGCCTAAAATAAGTGAAGTTGTTTATTAATCTAAATTAACTAATTACTAAGCTAAAGACGCAAAGACAAAAAGAATGAATTGGGGAAATACTTGGGAAAAACTCAGTTGATTAAAACGATACCCTTAGGAAGAATCCACCTAAACTTCACTTGTTATCTAACTCTGAACCAGACGATTTATTCACTTGACTTGATCCGTAGGACTCCCTAACGTATATTAAACCCTCTCTCGAGGCGAATAACATCTAACCCTAGGTTAATTAATGAAAATCTCTTTCTCGAATAATAACCCCCTAGAATAGCAGTAAATCGATCTATGGACATCCCATATTAGGTTTCACCCTAATCCGGCAAAATCTCGTCACCCTATATCTAGGCGTGCGATCAACTCCGCTTAATTATGCTAGATTTACTCTTAAGCAGGGACTTTTGCTCCACCACCTAAGCACATTCAACTTGAATTAATATCCGCGAAATATTAACACAAGAATTAAGCACACATAATTAAGAACAAATCAAGTATTTATCATATAGTTCAGAAAACAATAACAAGATTCATCTAGGTTTCATCCCCTTCAGGTATCTGAAGGGTTTAGTTCATAACAATAAAGAAAAACATCTCAGAAGAAAAGATAGCACAAAACATAAGAAATCCCTAGAACCCCCTGAAGGAATTGAAGAGGAGATCCTCCGTCTTGAGTAGAATTCCGGCTTCTTGCGATGGATCAACTGGCTATCCCTTGAGAGTTTCCCACAAATCTGACCTTCTCGTCTCGGCTCCTTGGCCTAGCTGACCGCCCGTCGACTCCCCCTTTCAGGTTATACTTAGGGTGTATTTATAGGCTTTTGGAATGTGTTTCTTTGTCCCAAAGTATCCTTTTTCGAGTGAAATTGCTCTTCTCCACGGCAAAGGCATGGCCATGGCACACGCCCGTGTGAATCGTGGTCAGGCCGTGTTTGGACTTCTAACGAGGACACGCCCGTGTAGATCGTGATCAGGCCGTGTTCTAGTATATTGAGGAGGCACGGCCGTGTGGGCTTTAGTCCAGGCCGTGTCGATTTCTTGCTTTGGCCCATTTTGGTCCATTTTGAGCCCGTTTCTCGTTCTTTTTATTCTTGGGTGCTTTCCTGAGTATAAGACACGAAAAGAAAGGATTAAGAGCACCTTTTTACATAAATAAAGGGATAAATCATCCAAAAGTATGCTAAATGTGGGATTAAAATATGTTACTATTTCGGTTTATCAGGAACACAGCCATGTGGCAGCTCGTGTCTCAGGCCGTGTGCATCAAAATGAACCTTAAACATTAAGTTTACCATTTCAAGCTTTCTTGGACACCAAGCAACACATTAACTAGTTATTATACCTATTCAAATTATCATTAAACCTACTCAAATCATGCCAATTCAACCATTTTAAGTGCCTAACCAATGTACCCTAATTGGTACCACAATTATACATACATGTACAATGAAATAAATCATCAACCATTCAAACATACCATCTTATCATTTTAAGCTAATTACCTAACCTTATACTAGCCAAATTGAGAATAACATATACCATAAGTTATTATTAGCTAGTTTACCAAAAAACATAACCATAACTTCACAAATTGCACTTACATTTATCACCATACCTAGTAACCATGTAATTATAATAACATTACTATTAACATCAATCTAAGATTAACTAGGTACATACTTCACATATTTACATATCAAACGAGGTCATTAACATAACAACCTATTACATGCCATATAATCCAAAATAAATGTTCAAAAACTACCGAAATTGGATGGATAGTGTGACTTGAGTGTTGATTCGATCTTTCGTCCCACAAAAAGATATCTACAAGAAAATGCAAATCACACAAGTAAGCTTATTGAAGCTTAGTAAGTTCGACGGACAGAAACAATGAATCTTACCGAAATAAACATAACAATTTAATCAAATTCAATTCCACAACTAATTTTTCCTGTCATCCACAATTTCAAACCAGTGAATTACAAAGCTCAATTCAATTCTCAAATATTAATTTCTGGAAAGCATACATGTCCACAACAAAATCACTTCAAGATATCAAGTACAAAACATGCCACTCAAAGTGTTTAAACAAGTAATTAATCCAATAATTACGACCTGATGAACGGCTTACAGATACGAGTACAAAAGTAGTCCAACTGAAACACACTAAGTGCTCATAAGAGCTAATCCAACCAATAACACACCTCGGCACTGAGTGCCAAACCCGTAGGTCAACATCCCTCCAAAACACACCTCGACACTAAGTGTCAGCCCGAAGGCTTTACATTCACCCCCGGTAACACGCCAGAATCAGAAAGTAATATACAATGGCTCATAACAATGCTGAACCTCGGTATACTTAGAAATATATAATTCATGTAACATCTCCTCCTCTTCAACCCCCATATAGCACGCCATGTAATCAATTGTACTATATCCCACGTTCATCCGACCCAAACATAGTAATTCAATAGGCATTTTTTGAGTAATTTCACATCATTAATATAACAATTAATATCCATTATTCCATAGCATATCATTATACAATTCATATAGGTATTAAATTACAAGCCGAACGAACTTACCTGGACTGAATTGTAATAGTTGTAGAAGTTTAGGGACTATTCCGTAATTTTCCCTTTTCCACATAAGTCAAAAGGGTCTTGATCTAAAATGTAAAATTTTCCCTTTATTAGCTTATATTCATATACCAATTAATTCTATATTTTATACCCTTTTACTTTTCAAAATTACATAATTACCCTTAACTTTTACAACTTTTGCAATTTTGTCCTTTAACCCGAAAATCATCAAATTAACCTTTTTCTCATGTTCAAAATTTATAGTCGAATAATCTAAGCCCTTAAAAAGTCTAAATTATACCTCTAATTTGTAACACCCCTAACCCGTAACCATCGTCGATTTAGGGTTAAAAGGCATTACCAGACAATCGGAAACTTTTACAGACATTTCATAACATAATTTGACAAATCACATCAAAGTGTCCCTTAAATAGGTCTACGAGACCTTAATCATGCTTTAGTAAGGGGCCGGGACTAAACCGAACACATACGGAAATTCTCAGAAATTTAAAAATTTTTCTAAGTTACAGAGGTCACACGCCCGTGTGGGCAGGCCGTGTGCCTCCCACGACCTCAGACACACCCATGTGCCCGAGCCGTGTCAAAATAGGGCATACATACTAACTTGTCCACACGGCCATGTACACGCCCGTGTGCCTCACCCGTGATCGAGCCTGACTTGCATCAGACGGCCAGTCACATGCCCGTGTGATCAGCCCGTGGTCGAGCCTGACTTGTTTTTAAAATGCAACCACGAGGTACACGGTCGAGCCACACGCCCGTGTGCTCAACCGTGTGGGCAAATACAGGCCATTTGTAAGGCCAAAATGCCACCCACACTTTGGGTCATTCATACAAACACCTACAAGCATCATACCAAACATAATTGGCAACCAAAAACATACCAAATGGTCATCCTTCTCAACTCATTCAAGTACATTTCATCACAACATATTATATGCCATTTAATTCAACCAAATCACAAGCATATCTAAGTAATATTCACCCATAAACTTACCAATTCATTATAGCATCTCACCATCAATATTATACTGACTTTTCATCACCAAAACATAGATCAATATTACCATATGCTCAACCTTTAACAAAACACATAACATAGTGTAACATCCCGAAATTGGGCCTAGTAGAATTAGGCCTATTGGGCCACGAGCGTAGAAGCATTTTAGATTTTTTGAGAATATGAGAATGGCATAATTGTGAGTTGGACTTAATGGATAAGTCAATTAGGAAGGTTACGGGGCGTCTATAAAGTCCCGGGGTCAAGATTAAGCCATAGTCAAAATTTTGATTTTGGGCACTTTAGTGAGGTGAGCTAGCGGAGGCAAGACTTAAGCATAATTGGTTGTATTTTGTTATCACAAGAAGCAAGGTGGCCTAGTGGGTGGCGTCACAAGGGAGCATGGAGGGGGGAGAGTGTTCGAATCCCACCTATTGCAAATTTTTGGATTTATTTTTGTGCTTCTTTCCAAAGTGTCGGCCAAGGCTTTAAATAAGGTAAGGAATACTTTTTATTTATGGAAAGAAGACTAAGAAAATAAGGTAAGAAGGAGTGTAAGGAAAGAAGTAAAGGAAAGGAGTAAGAAGGGGGATATGTTGGCCGAATATTTGGAAGGTGCTTGGGATAGAATTTTTGGTCAACCATGACTTTTTTGGTGAATGAAGTACACGGTTTTGGTAGGGGAAGTGAGGGAGCCGATTTTCTTATGGTTTTTGTGCAAATTTGTGCATAAAAGGTTTTGGTTTCTTTTAGCATTTTGGGTACTTTTCTTTTCCAACTTCTTTTCCCCTTGTTTTGGCCAAACACTCTAGCACATTTGTTCATCTTTCTCCTTGTTTAGCCAAACCCTCAATCCATTCTTGCTCATTTTTTTCCTTTGTTAGCCGAAACTATCTAGCACTCTTTCTCCATCTTTTCTTTTCTTTTTCACTATTTCTTCAACCCTTCTTTCTTCTTCTTTAATCAACATTTTGGTAGCCGAATCTTCTTGTTCATTTCTCTCCATAGTTGAACCTTTTGACCCTTAATCTCTTCTTCATTATTTCTTTCTCTTTCGTGTTGGCACTCTCTTCTTTGATCGAATCGTGGGTGGCCGTATATTACATCCTTACCGATTCACCTCTAGCCTTAAGTCAAACGGTGGAAGTCAGATTTATAATCGTTAAGGGACTAATAGCTCGTTCTTCTATATTCGTTGATCCTTCAGAAGTAGTGGTAAGCCGAATCCTATCCCTAAACAACTACTTGCACTCATCATAGTATTTTATAACCGAGACTTTTCCGATGGAGGCAAGTGGTAACGATTTGAAAGGAAAAGCGATTGGAGGACAAAAAGGGGGTGGATTTGCAATTCCTACTCCTAAGTTCAAACGTAGGGCAGTATCGGCGGTTCAAGATTTTCCACCGGGTTGTGGACCATCATCCGGTGAGAATAGACAAATTGTGGTCGTTCACGATACTAGGGGTAAGCATTTTTAGATCGTCTGATTTAGATTTGGATTAATAAAATCATGTTTGTTGGTTAATCGAGTGTAATGGTGATTTAGGTGCCGACGATCAAGAAGGTTTAGTCCTTACCGTAATCAGGTGTGTAATCCCACACCGAAATTCCGTAAATTCGGGATTCACTATTATGTTGGAAGAATAGATCGTTGTTATTTACAAGTCTAATAACCGTAATATAGCATGAATCGAGTAATTGGCTTAAATAACATTATATCTAAAATCTGTCAAAATTGGTATTAAATTGCTAAATTACGAAAATGCCCCTATGGGCCGATTTACGAAAATGCCCCTATGGGCCGATTTATAAAAATGCCCCTATGGGCTGATTTACCAAAATGCCCTTATGAGCCGATTTACCAAAATGACCTAACGGACCGATTTGCTAGAATGCCTTAGTGGGCCGAATTACCAAAGTGCTATAATGGGCCGATTCACTGTAATAATTCACTAGATTAATGGTTGTTATATATTTATAGATATTTTATTATATTATGTATGTGGCATTTTTACATATTGCATGGGATGGGAAAAATTGTATGAAGAGCAGTGTAGCCTGGTGGCATTGCCACAATTTGTATATTAATGTGCTTAAATATGATTTCGGTGGCTTGACCACAAAAATACTATATGATAGCAGTTTGACTGCAAATTTGGTGTGAGTGGCGGGGTGGGTTGACTTGATCCCCACAAGTGTGATTGGCTGGTCGGGGGTGTGATGGATGGATGGGTTGGGTTGCATACATTTACTTCATTTTAATTATTACTATGTAAATGGGCTTAGGCCCAAGAGTATGCTATGCGGGTTCAGGCCCAGTGGATGACGGTAAGGGGATTATGCACTGAGTTCTAGTAACTCACCCTTTTTTCTTAAACCTTGCAGGTAATACTCAGTAATGAGGACTTGGGCCCATGGATGACTCGGTGGAGGCCATACTTTGGAAATAATGTTTTCGAATATTAGTAAACTTCTTTTCCGTTTTATTTTCGTTACTCTTACTATTTTGGGTTTTAAAGTTGTAATAAGGCCTCTGGGATATGTTTTATTTTGCTTTATGTTTAGACGTATTTAATATCTTTCTTGATTGGTTTTAAATGGGGATTTTCTAAAAATCATAATTAATGGTTTTCCAAAACTGATTAATAAATGGATTTCGTAATAAATATGTACAAATATTTTAACTTGGACTTTTCCTCCACTTAACTATAACCAAATAACACTTACTTTAGAAAGATTCACTCATTATTTATACGTTTTCTTCATGTGACATGTCAGATCCAGTCATACCGTATGAGTCGGGTTTGGGGTGTTACATTTTATGGTATCAAAGCCCGGTTGCAAAACTCGGCTGTGGTTTGGGTTCAAAAATGTTTTCTAAATCTGCTTGAAATTCGATTTATAAAAACATGTTTTAGAGGAAGTATGGCACCACGGGGAATCCAGCACCAAGTCAGTAAGTTTTGTTTTCATTTTATGATTATTGTGGTATGACTGTAGAAATACTCTATAACTTTTAGCTTTAGGAGCTGAAAGCTATAGAGATCGAGACTTTATGATACGTTTTGCGAAAACAACTTTACTTCCTATTCTCCATAAAATATTATTTAATAAACATTGAAAAGCACACTGATTCATAAGACTTATAATCAGATTAAATCGACTTAGCAAACATGAGCGCTAGAGGACGAGGACGAGGTAAACGCGGTCGTGGTAGAGGCCGAGGTGCTAGGGTTGGATCCTCAACATCGGGGCTTATGCCCGAAAGGGAGACGCCGGTATCACCAGTGACCGAGACGGAGTCTTATGACCGAGCCGAAATTGATGAGCTGACTCAGCTAGTTAGAGAGGTTGTGGAGGAGGTTAGAGAAATTGGTCGAACACTTCGAGTTGGGCGCGTGGACTGTAAGAAGAAATTAGATCGCGGTTCTCTAGGGCCGCAGTCTCATTCTGTGAAGCATGTTAAGGCACGCCCAAACTTTTTGGCTTGCGAATATTGCAAAAGGCGTCATCCGGGTGAATGTCGGAGAAGGTCAGGAGCATGCTTGAGATGAGGGTCTAAGGAGCATAAGGCTCGGGATTGTTCCATCACCATTAAGTCAGGTATGTCTTGGTTGGATGGGGTGTTTGAATGTAGAAAATCTTATGTATGCGTGATAAGTACCTGTTTGCTTCTGTGGTTGGATATCTGGTCGGGTGAAGAGATTTCTAGATTAGGTTAGAAGTCTATTAGTGTTTTGGGAATCAGAGTGCGCAGCGGTAGCGTCGTAGAGTAGTATGTGTTAAACCATTGTTAGATAGCCAAAAATTTTGAGGATGAAATTTCTTTAAGGGGGTAGATTTGTAACATCCCAAAATTGGGCCTAGTAGAATTAGGCCTATTGGGCCCCGAGTGTTGTAACATCCGAGAATTAGGGGTTTTGTAGTTGCTATGTTTCTGTGTGTGTTTGGTATGCTTTGTCTGTGTTTGGGTGTGTTTGGGGGCCCGGAAAGGCTCGGGAGTAAGCGGGAGTCTTGGAGAAAATTTTATATTTTGGGCAATTTAGGGGAAAGCTAGCTGGGACAGGCTTTAAGGATCATTTCTTGTGTTGGTTGACACAACAAGTGAAGTGGTAAAGTGGCAAGGAGACGCCACTTGGGTTGCAGAGAAGTGGCGTCACAAGGGGAGCAACAGGGGAAAGAGGTTCGAGTCGCATCAACAACATTCAGGAGCTTTAATTTTTGCGCTGTGGAGGCTAAGGTGGTAGTTTCGGCAAGGGCTCTCCGGGTGGTTGGTGGAATAAGTCAAATATTTTGAATGTGAGGTCATGAGGAAGTAGTGGGGTTGAATGAGTCAAACCGATTCAAATGGTGGGAGGAGAGTGAATGTAGGAGATGATCAAGGGATTTGGTGGCTTGTTGGGGGGTTGTTGACCGAATGTGGTATGGTGGAAGAGGGGTTTTCGGTTTTGGGGGGCTAGGAGAAGTGAGTGTGCCGAAAGTCCTTTGAGTCTTAGGCTTTTCTTTCTTCTCTTTGGTGCACTTTCGGTCTCTAGGTGTGTGGGGGGACCGATTCTTTCAAATGCCATTTTGAGTGGAGTATTAGCAAATCAAGCTTACAAGTCTTTTCTTCTCTTTTGCAATTGCGAACACTTGTTTTCTTCTCTCATTTACCAAAATCGAAACCATCTTTTGGACTCTCACTTTTGCATTCATTCCATTGTCAATCAAAAGTCGAAACCCATCCCTCACTCCTTCTCTTTGAGTTTTGTTTATACTCTTCACTATAGCCGAATCTCCCTTGTGCGTTTGTTTCTCTTCGCACGTTCTGGTTTCTTTGGATTGCCGTCGCTTATTCTAACCTTCTCAAATTGGTTTCTCCTTGTTTGGTGGTAAGTGTTCTTCTTCTCTTTGTTTCAGTTTTTTTTCCTTCTCTTGCTGGTTGTTAAACCGAAGGTGTTAACTTAGTACTTTGGTGCTTTGGCCGTATGTAGGAGGCCTCGTCTTCGTATTCTTTTCTGCATCTGGCCGGCGTTTGGAGGATCTTTGGGGGGGCAATTGGTTTTAGTCGACCAAGGTAGGGGGTTCTTACCAACTTGTTTGGCCGTAAGGCCACTCCTTGTAATCTATTACGAAGGACCGATTCTAATATGGTGATTGTGTAGGGACTCAATCGATTTCTTAATCCAAGTCTAGTAGCTTTCGGTTTCTGTCGACCTAGGTAAGAAACTTCTTCGTTGTAAGCACATATTCTCTCTTTCATCTTCTTCAATGACTTAACCTAGTTCCTGATCAAAGCTCTCTTCATGGATGCAAGTGCCGGTCAATTAAAAGGAAGGAGCGAACCCCTAGTCTCGGTCTTTAAGTTTAAAAAATATGCAGTATCGGCGGTGCAGGACTTCCCGTCGGGTTGTGGTAGGGAACCGACATCTGCTTGGGATAGACAGATTGCGACTGATAGTCAATCTAAGGAAGGGAGTAGACTCTTAGTCTCTGCCCCTAGGTTTAAACGACGTGCAGTGTCAGCCATTTGGGATTTTCCACCGGGTTGTGGACTGGCTTTGGATCTGAATAGACAGATTGCAGTTGTTCCCTCTTCTAAGAGTGTCGATAGTATTGAGAGTTTAGTTCTCCTCGTATACAGGTGTGTAATTCTCACACCTTTGCCTGTTGTTTTTGTTAATATGTATTTGTATTACTAAATGCCGAAACTTCGGTATTGACTCTCATGGAGGGTAAAAACAAGACATCAGGTTAGTGACTTTTGATTATGCTATATAAGCGATTATGTTGACATGATTATGTATGTACTTTGAACATCTTATAAATATCGATATCTGCTGCATCCATACATCATGATTTTATGTTGCATGGGGATGGGCATATGCTATTAATGGAAGGGGAAGTGTATCTGGTGACTATGTCACAATATTTGGTGGCTCTGCCACACTCTGTTCTGGTGGCCGTGCCACATAATCTGGTGACTCTGTCACAACTATGACGATGAGCAGCTAACTGCAGCATGACTGTCATCGATGGTGTGTAGCGGTGAGGGTCGATTGTAGAAATCCCCATTGGTGTGTTTGGCAGGAATGGGTGGTGTGTAGCGGATGGATAACTAGGTTGGGTTGGGATTTGCATTATATTGCACTTATATCTGATTATCTGCTATACTCTGCTAAAAGGGCTAAGGCCCAGTCTGTTTCTGTGCGAGCTTCGCCCAAAATGATTTGTAAGGGCTAAGGCCCAGTTGGCAAAAAGAATGGGCTCGGGCCCGATAATGGTGTATGTAGAGTAATTGCACACCGAGAGTCCGCTTGACTCACCCCCACCGCTTAAATTTTTGCAGGTAATTCCTAGTTCAGCGGACATGGGTTGGGATCGACTCTGAGGTGGCCATGCACTTTATGCTTAGTAAAACTTTGCTTTTCTTTTCCTTAGACTTATTTACTTAAAATTGGGATTTTGATTTGTAATAAGGCCACTACACTATTAATTTGGTTTAATTTCGATTTAAACTTTAGACATTTTGAATACAAAATAATCGATAAGATGTTTTACTGAACGCAAATAAAAGTTTTTCTCATAACCTAAGTAACAATTTTATAAACAGGTTTCTTCGACAAACTACTAGTTTAATCTGATGTAACAAATATGTGTTTTCAAACGTCACCTAAACATAAAGATTGGGCTAATTAAAAAGTTTCGATAAATGATTATTGAGTTTTCAAGCTAACTACTAAACTGGGAGTTTTCAAAAGGGACTTGAAACTTATCTGAGGTTCGCAAAGTTTATAAATTCTCCTTATGTGACATTCCAGATCCGGTCGTGGTGTTTGGGCTGGGTTTGGGGTGTTACATTTTATGGTATCAGAGCCTAGTTGCTAAACTCGGTTGTGGGGATTTTGGGTTCAAAAACATTTTCCAAAAGTTTTGTTTTGAAAATAGATGCACATGTCTTATTTTTAAGTATGGCACCCTAGTCTCCGGCACCAAGTCCGTAAGGTAAGTCTTCTGACTGTTGGGTGATTTGCATGAAGTGAATATATGTTATGTGAATATATTATGTTGTGGATGCTAGAATTAGGAAACTCAACTTTAGAGACTGAAACTTTTTAGGTATACGTTGTGTGTTGCGACAAACCACTTCTAAACTCTATTTCATAAGACTATCTGGTAATAAATGAAGGAAAGAAATGCTAATTCATAAAATTTATGTGATACTGAGACTAAGACAAGTCGGTGGACATGAGTGCTAGAGGACGAGGACGGGGGCACGCGCCGTGGTAGAGGCCGAGAGGTGGAGGTTGAGTTCTCGTGAAGCGGACATGAGCCGGGGGCGAAGTGCCGGATCTCCTGTGGCGTGCGGGATATCGAGATCGAACAGTGGGGACGATGCTTTGTCCCAAGCGATGTTGCGTGTTCTCGAGCAAAGTTGCCGGACAAACACCGGATCGGTAGTTCTAAGTCTATTCTGAGCGACTTTCGAAAAATGGGGCGAGGTATTCGGGGTATTTACGGTGTGGCCCCAAACGTAGCGGAATATTGGTTGGAGGCAGTAGAACGGATTATGGATGATCTGGACTGTACAGTTGAGGAGAAATTGAAGGGAGCGGTGTCTCTTCTCTGGGAGGAGGCATATCAATGGTGGCTCACGGTAAGAGAGGGTACTCCAGCGGATCGCATTGACTGGGATTTCTTCAAAACTGCATTTCAAAGGAAATATGTTGGGGCAAGTTATGTAGACGCCCAGAGAAAAGCATTTCTAAATCTGGTTCAAGGGGTAAATCGGTAGCTAAGTACGAGGCAGAATTTTTGCGATTGAGCCGTTATGCCTGAGGGATAGTTGCGACTGACAATGAACGTTGCGTACAGTTCGAAGATGGGTTACGAGACGAGCTGCGAGTACTGATAGCTCCCCAACGGGAGAGAGATTTTGCCACTCTGGTTGAAAAGGCTAAAATAGCTGAAGAGGTGAAGCGGACTGAGACTCAAAACAGGGAGAAAGATAGGGGTAAAAATAAGAGAAGCTTTGGGTCGTCGGGGTCATCTGGAGGTTTCAAAAGAGGCTTAGGTTTGATGGGTCACTCGGGTTGTGAGGCTCAGGCGATGGGCCGATTTCGATCATGTGCTCTGCAGGAAAATGCATTCGGTGAGTGTAGGAGGAGAACCGGTGGATGCTTGGTCAAAGGATCTATGGATCATATGGTTAAAGATTGTCCACAAGTGGATCAAAGTGCGGCTTGATTGGATAGGGTTTTGATCGGGCTCGGTAGGGGTGGCCAAAGAACCGCCGAGAGGTAGGGCCCCGGCTAGAGGAGGAAATGGCTTGGGTCGGGTCGTGGAACACCCGACGAAGGTGTCGTGAATGCGAAGCAAGACAGTTGGGTCTAGTCTATGCAGCACGACGGCGAGAAGAGGGCGACGCACCGGACGTTATAACCGGTATGTTTCTTATTATTGATAAACTGTTTATTGCTTTAATTGATATTGGATCGACCCATTCATATGTTGCCTGTACCGTATCTAAGACCTTGAATTTAGAGCCTGAAATTGCTACTAGAGAAATGACTATGGTTAGCCCACTAGGACAATCGGTAGTAGTGAACAAATTATTTAGGGATGTTCCTTTAGAGATTCAAGGAGTAGTATTTCCGGCAGACTTGATGGAGTTGCCATTTAGAGAGTTTGATCTTAGCTTAGGCATGGATTGGTTGGTGAAGCATCGTGCAAATCTGGATTGCGCTGATAAGCGAATGGTGTTGAGAATTGCAGAGGGCAAGGAAGTAATTACGATAGGGGAAAGAAGGAATTATTTGTCGAATGTGGTTTCTGCACTAAAGGCTGTTAAGATGGTACGAAAAGGATGCAAGGTGTTCCTAGCTTTCATCAGTGCATTGGGTGCAAAGGAGGTGACTGTAAAGGAGGTTAGAACAGTGAAGGAATTTGTGGATGTCTTTCCGGAAGAGCTTTCGGGATTGCCTCCGGATCGTGAGATAGAGTTTGGAATTGAACTACTTCCTGGTACGGCTCCGGTGTCCATCGCCCCATATAGGATGGCGCCAAAAGAGTTGGTAAAACTTAAAGCTCAGATCCAGGAGCTGTTGGATCGTGGGTTCATTCGACCAAGTGTATCTCCGTAGGGAGCACCGGTGTTGTTCATGAAAAAGAAGGATGGTTCAATGCGTATGTGCATCGACTATCGCCAGCTGAACAAGTTGACAATTAAGAACAAGTACTCGTTGCCAAGAATTGATGATCTATTCGATCAGTTAAGGGGAGCAGCGGTGTTTTCAAAGATAGATCTGAGATCTGGGTACCATCAGCTCAAGGTCAAGGAGGCGGATATTCATAAGACGGTGTTTCGAACTCATTATGGTCACTATGAGTTTTTAGTGATGCCATTTGGGTTGATGAATGCACCAGCTGCGTTTATGGATATGATGAACCGGGTATTCCAACCCTATCTGGACTGGTTTGTCGTGGTGTTTATAGACGACATCTTGGTATATTCCAGGACGGAAGAAAAGCATGATTCGCATCTTCGGGTGGTTCTGCAGATTCTGAGGGAGAAGCAGTTGTACGCCAAGTTCAGTAAGTGTGAATTTTGGTTGAAAGAAGTTTCCTTTTTGGGTCATGTTGTATCTGCTGAGGGGATTAGGGTTGATCCCCGAAAAATTGAAGCTGTGTTGGATTGGAAACTGCCTAAGTCTATGGCAGAAATTCGGAGTTTTCTTGGTTTAGCTGGGTACTACAGAAGGTTTTTTGAGGGATTCTCGTTAATAGCTGCACCGTTAACCAAGTTGTTACAGAAAGGGGTACCGTTTGTCTGGTCGGATAAGCAACAGGAAAGTTTTGAGAAGTTGAAGAGAATCTTGACTGAGGCTCTAGCGTTGATTCAGCCTGAGGCTGGGAAGGAGTTTATCGTCTACTGTGATGCGTCGCACACAGGGTTAGGGTGAGTGTTAATGCAAGATGGGAAGGTAGTTGCGTATACCTCTCGGCAGTTAAGACCGCATGAGATGAATTATCCCATACATGTTCTGGAGTTAGCTGCGGTAGTGTTCGCTCTGAAGATCTGGAGACACTACCTGTATGGGGAGAAGTCCATTATCTACACCGACCACAAGAGTTTAAAATATCTCCTTACCCAGAAGGAGTTGAATTTGAGGCAGCGGAGGTGGATTGAGCTGTTAAAGGATTACGACTGCTCGATCGAGTATTATTCGAGAAAAGCTAACGTGGTGGCGGATGCGTTAAGTCAGAAAGTGATAACAGATTTAAGGGCAATGTTTTCTCACCTCAGCTTGTACGGTGATGGAAGTTTATTAGCTGAACTTCAAGTAAAGCCGACGTGGGTAAGCCAGATTAAAGAGAAACAGTTATCGGATGATGTATTAAGTGCTCGACTTCAGCAAGTACAGAATAGTGGGGTAGAAGACTATAGTTTGAACAGTGATGGGATATTGTGTTTCTGTGAGAGGGTCTGCATGCCGAAGGATGTTGAGTTGAGGCAGATGATCCTTCAGGAGGCGCATAGTAGCCCTTACGCTATGCACCCTGGTGGAAGTAAGATGTACCGAGATCTGCGTGAACAGTTTTGGTGGCCTGGGTTGAAGCGAGAAATTACCGAGTTTGTGGGTAAATGTCTGATGTGTCAGCAGGTGAAAGTAGAACATCAATTGCCTTCGGGGTTACTACAGCCGGTGAAGATTCCACAGTGGAAGTGGGAGAGGATAACGATGGACTTTGTTAGTGGGCTACCTCTTACGCCTACTAAGAAAGATTCGGTATGGGTGATTGTTGACCAGGTTAACAAAGTCCGCTCATTTCATACCGTTCGCGCACCGACTATACGTTCTGCGTGTCGCTAAGTTGTATGTGGCGTAGATTGTGAGGTTGCATGGGGTACCAAAGTCTATCATATCGCACAGAGACCCTAGGTTTACGCCGCGATTCGGAAGGCACCGCACTGTGCTTTGGGTACAATATTGGATTTCAGCACGGCATTTCATCCACAGACTGATGGTCAGTCTGAGAGGATAATTCAGATCTTGGAAGACATGTTGAGAGGCTGTGTTATTGACTTCAGGGGTAGTTGGGAAGATTTTCAACCGCTGGCAGAATTCGCATACGACAATAGTTACCAGTCTAACATCCAGATGCCACCCTACGAAGTGCTATATGGTCGTAAGTGTCGTACCCCTACCTGCTGGACAGAGTTAGGTGAGCGACAGTTGTTGGGTCTAAAATTGGTTTCGGAAACAGAGGAAAAAGTTAAGTTAATTCGGACTCAGTTGAAGGAAGCTTCCGACAGGCAGAAATCGTATGCAGATCTGAAGCGCAAGGAAATAGAATTTGCTGTTGGTGATCGGGTTTTCTTGAAGGTTTCACCTTGGAAGAAGGTTCTGAGATTTGGACGGAAGGGCAAGTTAAGCCCCAGATTTATCGGGCCTTATCGAGTGTTGAAACGTGTGGGACCAGTGGCGTATCAGCTTGAATTACCTTCGAAATTGAAACAGATACATGATGTGTTCCATGTCTCGATGTTGAGGCGCTATCATTCGGATCCATCTCACATTGTGCCAGTGGAGGAGATTGAGGTAAGACCATACCTGTCTTTCGAAGAGGAACCAGTGCAGATCTTGGCTCGAGATGTTAAGGTATTAAGAAGAAAGTCAGTCCCGTTAGTCAAAGTGTTATGGAGAAATCACGATGCAGAGGAAGCCACGTGGGAGCCGGAAGATGTGATGCGTCAACAATACCCTCACCTCTTTTGGACCAGGTAAATTTCGAGGCCGAAATTTCTTTAAGGGGGGTAGAATTGTAACATCCGAGAATTAGGGGTTTTGCAGTTGCTATGTTTCTGTGTGTGTTTGGTATGCTTTGTCTGTGTTTAGGTGTGTTTGGGGGCCCGGGAAGGCTCGGGAGTAAGCGGGAGTCTTGGATAAAATTTTATATTTTGGGCAATTTAGGGGAAAGCTAGCTGGGACAGGCTTTAAAGATCATTGCTTGTGTTGGTTGACACAAGAAGTGAAGTGGTGAAGTGGCAAGGAGAAGCCACTTGGGTTGCAGAGAAGTGGCATCACAAGGGGAGCAACAGGGGAAAGAGGTTCGAGTCGCATCAACAGCATTCAGGAGCTTTAATTTTTGAGCTGTGGAGGCTAAGGTGGTGGTTTCGGCAAGGGCTCTCCAGGGTGGTTGGTGGAATAAGTCAAATATTTTGAATGTGAGGTCATAAGGAAGTAGTGGGGTTGAATGAGTCAAACCGATTCAAATGGTGGGAGGAGAGTGAATGTAAGAGATGATCAAGGGATTTGGTGGCTTGTTGGGGGGTTGTTGACCGAATGTGGTATGGTGGAAGAGGGGTTTTCGATTTTGGGGGGGCAAAGAGAAGTGAGTGAGCCGAAAGTCCTTTGAGTCTTAGGCTTTTCTTTCTTCTCTTTGGTGCACTTTGGTCTCTAGATGTGTGTGGGGGCCGATTCTTTCA
The DNA here is from genome assembly GCA_025698515.1 of Gossypium sturtianum. Taxonomy (NCBI): domain Eukaryota; kingdom Viridiplantae; phylum Streptophyta; class Magnoliopsida; order Malvales; family Malvaceae; genus Gossypium; species Gossypium sturtianum. Next base: position 36,267,049 of record CM046950.1, read on the forward strand.
AATGCCATTTTGAGTGGAGTATTAGCAAATCAAGCTTACAAGTCTTTTCTTCTCTTTTGCATTTGTGAACACTTGTTTTCTTCTTTCATTTACCAAAACCGAAACCATCTTTTAGACTCTCACTTTTGCATTCATTCCCTTGTCAATCAAAAGCCAAAACCCATCCCTCACTCCTTCTCTTTGAGTTTTGTTTATACTCTTCACTATAGCCGAATCTCCCTTGTGCGTTTGTTTCTCTTCGCACGTTCTGGTTTTTTTGGATTGCCGTCGCTTATTCTAACCTTCTCAAATCGGTTTCTCCTTGTTTGGTGGTAAGTGTTCTTCTTCTCTTTGTTTCAATTTTTTTTCCTTCTCTTGCTGGTTGTTAAACCAAAGGTGTTAACTTAGTACTTTGGTGCTTTGGCCGTATGTAGGGGGCCTCGTCTTCGTATTCTTTTCTGCATCTGGCCGGCGTTTGGAGGATCTTTGGGGGGCAATTGGTTTTAGTCGACCAAGGTAGGGGGGTTCTTACCAACTTGTTTGGCCGTAAGGCTACTCCTTGTAATCTATTGTGAAGGACCGATTCTAATATGGTGATTGTGTAGGGACTCAATCGATTTCTTAATCCAAGTCTAGTAGCTTTCGGTTTCTGTCGACCTAGGTAAGAAACTTCTTCGTTGTAAGCTCCTATTCTCTCTTTCATCTTCTTCAATGACTTAACCGAGTTCCTGATCAAAGCTCTCTTCATGGATGCAAGTGCCGGTCAATCAAAAGGAGGAAGCGAACCCCTAGTCTCGGTCCCTAAGTTTAAAAAACGTACAGTATCGGCGGTGCGGGACTTTCTACCGAGTTATGGTAGGGCACCGACATCTGCTTGGGATAGGCAGATTGCGAGTGATAGTCAATCTAAGGAAGGGAGTAGAATCTTAGTCTCTGCCCCTAGGTTTAAACGACATGCAGTGTCAGCCGTTCGGGATTTTCCACCGGGTTGTGGACCGGCTTCGGATCTGAATAGACAGATTGCAGTTGTTCCCCCTTCTGAGAGTGTCGATAGTATTGAGAGTTTAGTTCTCCTAGTATACAGGTGTGTAATTCTCACACCTTTGCCTGTTGTTTTTGTTAATATGCATCTGTATTACTAAATGTCGAAACTTCGGTATTGACTCTCATGGAGGGTAAAAACAATACATCAGGTTAGTGACTTCTGATTATGCTATATAAGCGATTATGTTGACATGATTATGTATGTACTTTGAACATCTTATATATATCGATATCTACTGCATCCATACATCATGATTTTATGTTGCATGGGGATGGGCATATGCTATTAATGGAAGGGGAAGTGTATCTGGTGACTATGTCACAATATTTGGTGGATCTGCCACACTCTGTTCTGGTGGCCACGCCACATAATCTGGTGACTCTGTCACAACTATGACGATGAGCAGCTAACTGCAGCATGACTGCCATCGATGGTGTGTAGTGGTGAGGGTCGATTGTAGAAATCCCCATTGGTGTGTTTGGCAGGAATGGGTGGTGTGTAGTGGGTGGATAACTAGGTTGGGTTAGGATTTGCATCATATTGCACTTATATCTGATTATCTGTTATACTCTGCTAAAAGGGCTAAGGCCCAATCACTTTCTCAGTCGGGCTTCGCCAAAATGATTTGTAAGGGCTAAGGCCCAGCTTGGCAAAAGAATGGGCTCGGGTCCAAAGAATGGTGTATGTAGAGTAATTGCACACTGAGTCTGCTTGACTCACCCTCACTGCTTAAATTTTTGCAGGTAATTCCTAGTTCAGCGGACATGGGCTGGGATCGACTCTGAAGTGGCCATGCACTTTATGCTTAGTATAACTTTGATTTTCTTTTCCTTAGACTTATTTACTTAAAATTGGGATTTTGATTTGTAATAAGGCCACTACACTATTAATTTGGTTTAATTTCGATTTAAACTTTAGACATTTTGAATACAAAATAATCGATAAGATGTTTTACTGAACGCAAATAAAAGTTTTTCTCATAACCTAAGTAACAATTTTATAAACAGGTTTCTTCGACAAACTACTAGTTTAATCTGATGTAACAAATATGTTTTTTCAAACGTCACCTAAACACAAAGATTGGGCTAATTAAAAAGTTTCGATAAATTATTATTGAGTTTTCAAGCTAACTACTAAACTGGGAGTTTTCAAAAGGGACTTGAAACTTATCTGAGGTTCGCAAAGTTTATAAATTCTCCCCATTTAACATTCCAGATCCGGTCGTGGTGTTTGGGCCGGGTTTGGGGTGTTACAAGCGTAGAAGCATTTTAGAATTTTTGAGAATATGAGAATGGCATAATTGTGAGTTGGACTTAATGGGTAAGTCAATTAGGAAGGTTACGGGGCTTCTATGAAGTCCCGGGGTCAAGATTAAGCCATAGGCAAAATTTTGATTTTGGGCACTTTAGTGAGGTGAGCTAGTGAAGGCAAGACTTAAGCGTAATTGGTTGTATTTTGTTATCACAAGAAGCAAGGTGGCCTAGTGGGTGGCGTCACAAGGGAGCATGGAGAGGGGAGAGTGTTCGAATCCCACCTATTGAAAATTTTTGGATTTATTTTTGTGCTTCTTTCCAAAGTTTCGGCCAAGGCTTTAAATAAGGTAAGGAATACTTTTTATTTATGGAAAGAAGACTAAGAAAATAAGGTAAGGAGGAGAGTAAGGAAAGAAGTAAAGGAAAGGAGTAAGAAGGGGGATCTGTTGGCCGAATATTTGGAAGGTGCTTGGGATAGAATTTTTGGTCAACCATGACCTTTTTGGTGAATGAAGTACACGGTTTTGGTAGGGGGAGTGAGGGAGCCGATTTTCTTATGGTTTTTGTGTAAATTTGTGCGTGAAAGGTTTTGGTTTCTTTTAGCATTTTGGGTGCTTTTCTTTTCCAACTTCTTTTTCCCCTTGTTTTGGCCGAAACACTCTAGCACATTTGTTCATCTTTCTCCCTTGTTTAGCCGAAAACCTCAATCCATTCTTGCTCATTTTTTTTTCCTTTGTTAGCCGAAACTATCTAGCACTCTTTCTCCATCTTTTCTTTTCTTTTTCACTATTTCCTCAACCCTTCTTTCTTCTTCTTTAATCAACATTTTGGTAGCCGAATCTTGTTGTTCATTTCTCTCCATAGCCGAACCTTTTGACCCTTAATCTCTTCTTCATTATTTCTTTCTCTTTCGTGTTGGCACTCTCTTCATTGATCGAATCGTGGGTGGCCGTATATCACATCCTTGCCGATTCACCTCTAGCCTTAAGTCAAACGGTGGAAGTCGGATTTATAATCGTTAAGGGACTAATAGCTCGTTCTTCTATATTCGTTGATCCTTCGGAAGTAGTGGTAAGTCGAATCCTATCCCTAAACAACTACTTGCACTCATCATAGTATTTTCTAACCGAGACTTTTCCGATGGAGGCAAGTGGTAACGATTTGAAAGGAAAAGCGATTGGAGGAAAAAAAGGGGGCGGATTTGCAATTCCTACTCCTAAGTTCAAACGTGTAGGGCGGGATCGACGGTTTCAGATTTTTCCACCGGTTGTGGACCATCATCCGGTGAGAATAGACAAATCGTGGTCGTTCACGATACTAGGGGTAAGCATTTTTAGATCGTCTGATTTAGATTTGGATTAATAAAATCATGTTTGTTGGTTAATCGAGTTTAATGGTGATTTAGGTGCCGACGATCAAGAAGGTTTAGTCCTTACCGTAATCAGGTGTGTAATCCCACACTGAAATTTCGTAAATTCGTGATTCACTATTATGTTGGAAGAATAGATCGTTGTTATTTACAAGTCTAATAACCGTAATATAGCATGAATCGAGTAATTGGCTTAAACAACATTATATCTAAAATCTGTCAAAATCGGTATTAAATTGCTAAATTACGAAAATGCCCCTATGGGCCGATTTACGAAAATGCCCCTATGGGCCGATTTACAAAAATGCCCCTATGGGCCGATTTACCAAAATGCCCCTATGAGCCGATTTACCAAAATGACCTAACGGACCTATTTGCTAGAATGCCTTAGTGGGCCGAATTGCCAAAGTGCTATAATGGGCCGATTCACTGTAATAATTTGCTAGATTAATGGTTGTTATATATTTGTAGATATTTTATTATATTATGTATGTGGCATTTTTACATATTGCATGGGATGGGAAAAATTGTATGAAGAGCAGTGTAGCCTGGTGGCATTGCCACAATTTGTATATTACTGTGCTTAAATATGATTTCGATGGCTTGACCACAAAAATACTATATGATAGCAGTTTGACTGCAAATTTGGTGTGAGTGGTGGGGTGGGTTGACTTGATCCCCACAGGTGTGATTGACTTGTCGGGGGTGTGACGGATGGATGGGTTGGGTTGCATACATTTACTTCATTTTAATTATTACTATGTAAATGGGCTTAGGCCCAAGAGTATGCTATGCGGGTTCAGGCCCAGTGGATGACGGTAAGGGGATTATGCACTGAGTTCTAGTAACTCACCCCTTTTTCTTAAACCTTGCAGGTAATGCTCAGTAATGAGGACTTGGGCCCATGGATGACTCGGTGGAGGCCATACTTTGGAAATAATGTTTTCGAACATTAGTAAACTTCTTTTCCGTTTTATTTTCATTACTCTTACTATTTTGGGTTTTAAAGTTGTAATAAGGCCTCTGGGATATGTTTTATTTTGCTTTATGTTTAGACGTATTTAACATCTTTCTTGATTGGTTTTAAATGTGGATTTTCTAAAAATCATAATTAACGGTTTTCCAAAACTGATTAATAAATGGATTTCGTAATAAATATGTACAAATATTTTAACTTCGACTTTTTCCTCCGCTTAACTATAACCAAATAACACTTACTTTCGAAAGATTCACTCGTTATTTATACGTTTTCTTCATGTGACATGTCAGATCTGGTCATACCGCATGAGCCGGGTTTGGGGTGTTACACATAGCTTATCTACTTATTCATAACAAATCATCAACTAGCCATATCACATGGCTATGTACATATCACAAACATAAATCAAAGTGACTAGCCTATACATGCCATACTTTATATTTACACTTTCAAAGATACCAAAATTAGGATTGATTAGTGTGATGACGATCCTTGACGATCCCCGAGCCTTCAATAGCTTCGACGATCTATAAAACAGAACAAACACACGCAAAGTAAGCTTTCAAAAGCTTAGTAAGCCATATACAAATAAACTTAGTATAAAATGCATATAGCCATATTTATAAAAGGACATTAATGTTACTCATAGAAAATTCATCTTATATCCTTTGGCTCATTTGTTTAGCCATTACTCACCCACATTTCATAGCTCATAATATCACTTTACTCATAACTCATTCAAGCATATATCACATATTATCTCATCATTGCAATAAACATATTCACCTTAGTAAGTTCATATATATACTTACCTTTTGTACACATAGATAGTGTATTTTTCAAACATACCTGAATCATTATACATTTCACTCAGCCATTCACATCTCAGACTTGCCCGTTGAACCATTCGAAATTTAATAGGATACTCGGAATGCTCAGAATAGTTGTACAAGGCCAACGTCCCGGACGAGGTCTTACATGTACTCAGATATCGATGCCACTATCCCAGACAGGGTCTTACACGAATCAAATACGATGCCAATGTCCCAGACATGGTCTTACACGTAAGTCTCAAATCGAAGCCAACGTCCTAGACGTGGTCTTACACGATATTCCATATCAGATACCTATGTTATGACATATATAATCCTATCTATTCCTAGGTTCCCACGGGACTTCTCGGACGTTGTTACTTTGTCGATACTTCCTCGGATTTCATGTACATACATCTCGAGCATTGTTTGTTGCAATCTAAATATTATAGATGCATAAATGACTCAATTCAAATACATTTATTTGTATATCGACTTACCTCGTACGGAAAGAACGGAACAAACGGCTATTCAATTACTTTTGACTTCCCTCGATCTAAGTCCGTTTTCTTCGGTTCTTGATCTATACATATTCAAATTTAACCCATTTATTCACCAAATCATTCAATTCAATCCAAAAACACATATTTAGGGCAATTCATAATTTAGCCCTTACATTTTCACATTTTGACATTTTAGTCCTTATTTCACAAAATCAAAAAATTCGCATAATTTGCTTATACTCATGCTTAGCCGAATATTACCCATGCTCATACAAGTCCACACATTTCATTTATTTCACAATTTAGTTCCTCAAAATATTATTTTCTCAATTAAGTCAAAATTACTCAAAATCACTAAAACTCCAAAGACAAAACATGTTAATCTAACACATATATTTCATATTTCATCATCAAACATTTCAAAGCTCATGAATTCATCAATGGCCTTTTTCAAAATCTTCATAAATTCACAAAATTGAAACATGGGTTTTGAAGAACACGAAGCAACGATTACAAAAACGTAGAAATTATAAAAAACCGATCAAAAACACATACCCGATTTATGCTTAGACCATGGCCGAATGAAACAAAGCTCAAGCTCTTTCTTTCCTTTCAATATTCGGTGGAAAAGATGAACATCCCACTTTCATGCTTCATTTGTTTTATTATATTAACATATATTATTAATTTACATATTTTAACCTTTAATATAACATTATAAATTCCCACTAACTTATGGCATTAATGTCCATCCATTTCAAACGGTCCAATTGCATTATAAGGACCCCATATTTATAAATCCATGTCAAATAGGTATCTTTTCATAAAGCATGAAAATTTTGCATCTTTCACAATTTAATCCTTATGTCAAATTAAGCACACAAAACGGACAAATTAATTCACAGAAATTTCACACATGCTTAATCACATATCATAGGCACGGAAAATAATATCAAAATATTTTTTTGACTCGGATTTGTGGTCTCGAAACCACTGTTTTGACTAGGGTCTAAACCAGACTGTTACATAATTCACCATCAAACCTTGAATTTTTTACATTTTAACAATTTAATCCTTAAATCAAAACTAATAAAAATTACTTCACAAAAAAAACAAATACCACAATCAAATCTTCAAACACATAATTACAATAAAAAGCAACCAAGATTAATCAATGGAAACTTCTAAAAAAAATTTTAACAGATTCATAAACGGAGGTACATGTTAGTTGGACCTAGTTGTAAGGATATCAAAAACATAAAAATTACAAGAAACGAGTATCAATTTCTCTTACATGCACTCCCTAACAACCACCGAACCTTCAAGCTCTTGAAAATGCAGGTTTCGGCCAACAATGAAGAAAAATGAAGAAGATGATTATGAATTTTCATTATGTTTTATGTTAATTTTAACTTATTTACGAAATTAAGATTACCATAATTTTCTTTTAATTTTAACACCATAACCATCCATTATCTATCAACAAGGTCTAATTGCCTTATAAACCCTCCCTCCTTTATTAATTAATCTATTAAGTCACCTAATTACAATAATTCCTAAGTTTTGCAACTTTTACAATTTAGTCATTTTTCTTTAATTAGTTATCTAGACGTTAAAATTTCTTAACCAAATTTTAATACGACTCTAATGACTCCATAAATATTCTATAAATTATATTTACGGGCCGACACAACAGAATTTGTGGTCCCAAAACCACTGTTCCATCACCACTGAAAAACAAGCTGTTACAGTTGGGAGAATAGAAGCTTTGGTGTCCAGAAGAGCTAAGCAGACAAGGCGAAGGAGTATTAAGTGAGTTTCCATACTTAAACCCCAAACTGCTAAGTATTTTGAAAGGTTGCATTGGTTTATGAGTATCCTCCAAGGTAGTCCAGTTTAATATTCTAATTTTAGCCTATATAAAGGCCATTGTAATCAGATTAAACACACAATTTTAGGGAAATAAAATTTGTTCTTAGGTTTTTATTGTTATTACTTTTTACTTAGTTTATTTTGTGTTCATGTAATCGGAAGATCCTATTTCGACATTAAACAATTGCGAGCGGAGATTGCTTCGGAGCCGCACTTTTACATTGATGAAATCCATGATCATTTATTTCCTTTATTCTAATCTTTATAGTTCTTTCTTTAACATTGTTAATTGAATGTTTGTGTGAAGATTAAAATCAATTTCTAGTTTATACATATTTCGCATGTTTCAACTGTATTAATCTAATTAATTTATTGAAAGGTAGAGTTTAATTTGGATCCGGTTGAGTGCAATTAAACCCTAGGATTGACGACCCTAGGAAGTCATTTAGGTAGATATGAACCCGAAATCGGTATAGTCTACCAAGCAGCACTTACGAGGTCAGTGGTTAGGGAAGGAAAAACTTAAACCCTCAGCTTTACGACCCTAAGAAGTCATACAGGTGGAAATTAACCCGAAACCAGACTGGCTATCTATGAAAACGTTACCCTACCCCGATCTGAACTGTGTCATCGAGACATGAATAGTTATTACCGACTATTTATGTTAGTATAAGGTTGAGAAGCCCTACTAGCATAATTAGTGGCCAATTATTTAGAACCCTACATCAACAATTAATAAGGTAAAACAATTGGATCAAGGTTTATGGAACTCGCATAGTCGACACAAGGGATAGGAGAAGTCGATACATGAACTTAGGAGTAGATTTAGGTTTAATTCAATTCATTTAGTTTATTATTACTATTATTATCATCCGTCTTCCGAATTAACACTACTAATTCGTGACTCAAGTAGACTAGTAGTTATTTTTGGTAAATGGCTTAATAACAGTTTTCCCCAAACTGCAACCCTTGGTACGATCCTCGGAATACTTACTAAGTGTTTCGTTGTAAACAAACTATATTACAACATGACCCCTATACTTGCAGAAACTGCCTAATTTCCTATCTTTTGTAGCAGTATTTTCACTTCTGGCCTTAGTACGTCAGGAGGCGGTCAAGTTATTGGCGTCGTTGTCAAGGATTGCAACAGTGATAATTATTATTGAATCAATTCCTTTGAAAATAATATTAGTCAAAAGACGAATGAATTAGATAATATTCTAATTTTATTTATTATTCTGGTTTTACTTTCGTTTTCATTATTTTTATTATTTCATTACTTTCCTTGTTGATTAAGAAAATTTAATCATGAGTGCAATTAATGATGATTACAGTCGGTATGAAAGCAAGACGTGGGATAATTTATACGATGATGTAGCATCAAGTTGGTTAGATGGAGATTCAATGGACCAATGGAGTTTGAATAGTGAATATGGAAAATAAGGGTATTCCTATGAACCTCAATATGAGTTAGATGATAAAAAGACTAGTATTCCTGAATACCCAACAAAGTTTCTTTACAATTCACAAGAGATGTCATCATATGAAACAATTGAGCACGACAAACCTTCAACCCATAACATAGACACACACATGGATAAATTTGATGATGACGATAGTTGGTCTGAGTAAGATGAGTTGTCCTTTTGGTATAACGATTGACATAATAATGGAGGACAGATTTGGTTGAACGGAGCTTCAACAAACTATTGGAGTGATAATAATAAATATAATATGCCCAAACATCTGGAAGAGCTACCTTACAAAACGTATGGGAGTTATGACCACGAAGATAAAAGCAAGTATCCGGAGGAACCCTTACATGATCCGAATAAATATCCATCTGAGTGTGATCAAATCTACCGAGCTAACAATGAAACATCCAACTTATTATCAAAGGCATTACCTCCACGGGAAGAGGTCGTACATGATGTTCTCAACTTTGACCATGATGACTACTGTATTCTCAACAATCGTTCAGACTTAGATGATGGAAATCAGTAAGAATTTGGAATCGAGGACTATGTTAATGAATTGAATATACCCAAAGATGTCTTTGATCCAAATTAACGTAGAAACAAACATAACAGTAGATGTAGTCGCTGACGTAAAATTAGAAGTAACCACTAACATGGAGCTTAAATTGATCTTGAATGAAAGTGTAGAAGAGCTAATACACTTTCTGACCATAGTAGAGAATGTGCCAACTGAAGAGGTCGATGAGCTTGATTCATTCTCATCCAACAAGGGAAATAAAACTCGAGTGACCAAAACTTCATACAACATGGAAGGGGGGAAGCTCGAGGCAATAATACCCTGGAAAATAATTTTGGGTTGGCTCAGATTTGGTACTAAATGGCCCGTAATATGGATGTTGCAACGGTAAAAAAATTGGCAATATCAATGGAATCGATCGGAGAGGCTGGTTCATATACATCAACGGAGGAACAAATGATGAATCAAAGTTTTGAGAATTGGCTGGAAGTTCTTATATGGTAGTGACACAGATCGTCCTGATTTTTAAAGAACTTCTATTCTCTGTTTTACATTCTGTTTTGTTCTTTTCCATTTATTTTATTTCGATTATTTTAGTATTAATTTTATTTGTGTTTAGTTGTTTTTCCATAGCATGTGTAGATACCATCGAGTGGCAGAACCAAAAAATCAAAAATGCCAGAAATTGGGCTCAATGTCGTGACATCGCACCTTAATGTCGTCACATCCAAGATAGAACGCCACATCGCAACATTGAAGGGCCAAGTTCATCTGAATTCCTTTATTTAGACATTTTGTTATCCATTATCAACACTTATTTTTTTTCTTCTTCTCATTTTTTTTTATTTTCTTTACATTATATTTCATATTTCTTATCATAGTATTTTTTTAGGTACTTTTCTGCCCGCTTGAAACACACAGAGTCTGAGACTATCATGAAAACATGGAATCGACCCTTCAAGGAAGTTTCTTTGTTTATGCTTATGTTTTCTTTACATCGGGGATAATTTTTTATCTAAAGCATGGGGGAAGTACATAAGATTAGTGCGTGTGTTTTCTTTTGTGTGTTTACGTTGTTTTAGTTGATTTTTTAAACAAAAAAATTATTATTTTTGTTGCATGGCACTTGGATTATATTAATACAGTGAATAGTTGTTGAAAATAATAAAGCATGTAATGATTTTTGTCAAGCATGATATTTTTAATTAATATGAGATAATTTGATACTTTTAAAGGAAATTGATTAGGTTACTTAATTAAATTGCATAATATATTAGAAGTACCTAGGTAAGAATGTTTGATAATGCCATATGAGATATAAGTCTTATAGATAGTCGTAGAGACATGAATGCTTGAATTGATTATTATTCATTTGGTTTAATTCGAATCATGAGAGAATTAGTGTATAGTGGGATGCTTAGGAATAACCTAAGGAAATGTTTGAATAACCAGCACTCAAATGACCATACCTTAATGTTATGAATCCTTAGTCTTCCTTTTTGATCTTGATAACTCGTTTTTGATGAACCAACGAAAATGAAACCCAAAAGCCAAACATAAATTGAAACCCTGAACTCTTCCCTACCCTTGGTCTTTTAATACATTACGAAATAGACGTCGGGCTATAGATATTGAAGGTTTAGATAGATACACCACGGTGGTTTAAAAAGATTAGAGCAAAAAAGGAATAAATAATGTGATACAGTAATTATAGGACAGGAAAAATGTGCAAAAAAGAAAATTCCATAAAAAATCACAAGTAAAAACGAGAAGAAAAAGTATAAAACAGAAACAAAGCATTGTGAGTGAGAAAAAAGTAAAAAGTCAAGTGACAAAACAAAAAAGTCACAAAAGTGAGAAAAAACTCAGTCATCAGTGCAACAAAACTCGTGAAGCTAATCATAGTTGCTAGTATTGTATTGTATCTTCCTACATGGAGAGATAAGGAAGGTGAGAGAAGGAGATAAAAGAGAGGGAACAATGTCACGTGCCTAACTATTTTTAGTGTTTGAACCGTTTTGAACCATATCTTTCTTTGAACTCGTACCGTCCTAAGCCTCAGAACGTTACAAGCCTAGAAGACCAATGTGACTTAAGCATTCTCTGTGCATAATCTTCCGAAATTGCTAACAATTATAACTTAATGAATTTTTTTGTTCACATGACTGCGCCTGCTACATATCTGTTTGATTTATGTTAATGGTGATATTGTTAAACATTTGGTCATGGGAATTACTTTTAAGTTGTTAGTAATGTAACTTTGTAAACTAATCCTAATTTATTTTAAAAAATTTTTCAAGGCATCGAACTGTCAAGATTAAGTTGCATGTGCGATAATAATTGTTATACCATTAATATTTAACAATTATGTTTGTAGTGGTAAAAAATTTCAAGGGATGTCTGCTTATTACATGATATGTTTCTAGACTTGGTTTGCTTGAGGACAAGTAAAAAGTTAAGTGGGGGGGAGTTCAAGTGTGGGAGTGGTGATCTGCCACGATCTAGCTTCTTATTTACATCCATCTTCACTAACTCTTGCTTGTTTAAAGAAAGAAATCAAGTCATTTTCGTATTAATTTTTTTTCTTTTTTCTCTTTTCTCTTTTGTTTAAAGAAAGAAATCATATGTGTTTTGGTTGCTTCAGGATAAGCAACAAGTTAAGTGTGGGGGAGTTTGATTTGCCACGAATTACACTATTTTTTGCATTGTAACACCCCAAACCCAGCCTAGAAGTTAGGCCCAAATCTGGCGTGTCACATTGAAGTGTTTTTGCGAAAACCTTGTTTTCATTGAAAACCCTTCTAGAGAAAAGTTAAGTAAAATCCATTTTGCTTTCAAAACGAGTGTAGCCAAAAACCATTTCCTTGTTACTATGTAAAATTTCCTTTGACAAATGAAGCTCGTTCTTAAAACACAATTATTTTCAAAAAAACTTGAAATATGCTTAAAGAAATAAATCCAAGTTCTGGTTTCAAAATTACAAAGCCTAGTGGAAGTAATGGAATAATAACTAGAGGGAAAACCTTATTACAATCCGAAATAACTTAAAATAAACAACTTAAAATCCAGAATTTAGATATTAAGGAAAACAAGTCTAATCGTCTTGCTAGTTGCCCACCTCTGAGTCCATCCATCCGTCGAACCGCCTACTGAGGATCACCTGAGAAAAATAAAAGAGGGAGTAAGTTTTGAAACTCGATGTGTGTAATGACCCCGTCAAACAAATAGCATACATATCATAATAATAACATAATAGTATCGTACATGCAATGCAATGCAAACCCTACCCAAATAATCCATCCGCTACACAACATTTCCCTTCCAACCCTACACTTCTGTGGGGATTTCTAAATCGACCCACCCATCCGATACACATCAAGGGTAGCCCGGTTGCGGTACTACTAAAACGTTGCGACAAAGGTGCTAAGCATATAATGGACTTAAAAAGCCATCGGTGGATCCACAATTGTCAAGCAACCATGCAATCCTTATATACTTCCTCCGTTCCATAATTCCCACCCATATGCATCCTAAACAGAATATCATATGAATGCAGCAAATGTACATGTAACATCCATAAATCTTACATTCAACACATAGGGGAATTTTAGTCATTTTCACCCTTAGGGGCATTTCAGTCTTTTCTCATTGTTATGGGTCTATTACGTACCTTGGTCCATTATCAAGTCCTCGCTGGCTAAAGTGAACAGATACTATGCACCAGGTAGGATTCCAGAGAAGAGGAGGTGAGTCATTAAGACCGCTTAAGTACCAAGCTCTCCCTAGATCCAATCCTAGACATGCATAAACCCATTGCCACACCTTAACCTTATGACTTGTCCACGGTCACAATTAGTTAATAATTAAAATTTTATGTAAGGTTAAGCAATTTACCAATTACTAAGCCCAAGACCCCTTACAAAGCCCATACAAATTCACATACGTTCATATGGCCCATCAGGCCCAATCTCATACGTATGGCCCACTAGGCCCAAATCACATTCGTATGGCCCATCTAGCCCAAATCACATTCATATGGCCCATTAGGCCCGATCATAATCAAATCATACAACCATCCATATCAATCCATCATTCAATTTCACATATCAACTCTTGCCGAATTGGGCCCACGAGCTCGGCAAGCCCATTTAGCCCCTTCTGGCCCGGTTGGCCAACAGTGGCCCGAGACCATGAGATCGCTCTCTTGGTCCCGGTAATCGTATCGGTGTTCCCACATGAATGTTTGCACGCTCGTGTGGTTGCCAGCGCCAACCTTTCGGCTTTTCGACTTTTCGGCTTTTCGACATTCTGATTTTTCGATATTTCGGCTTTTGTCGATTTGTCGTGTGTGAAGTGTATGTACACACCTGGTAAATGATACATGTTACACTATCCTCAGCCTTGAACCTACAACCAATACCAACCTCCAATCAATCACACACTTAAACACAATATTTACCAAAAATTGAAGCCTTACCATAACTTTACCGTGTGCCACCAGTCCTAATAACCCTTTCTTAGCTACCACTCACGAATATCCTCTAGATCTGCATCAATCTTAATCGTTAAAGAAAAAATAATAGGTTACTTGTATCCACTTAAGTCACCCTTTTCCCTTACTATAGACTATTCGGCCAACTTATCCCAAAATCAAGAACACTTACCCAAAAGCCGAAACGTATGGATAGCTTTTCGGCAGAGACTTGTAGATCCAAGCTTGATTCCGATTTTTCCAAGATCCGATCCACCAAAAATCAAATGAATGATGATAGCACGACAGAGGTTTGGTCACTAGAGTATCCGGCACAAGGTTTGGGGCGATGAAGAAATCGGCTTCAAGAGTAAAGGTTTTCAGCTTTTGAAGTCACGAATATTTGGTCCCCAACAATTGAGATGAAGGTGGGACGGCACAAGCAATGGAGAAAGAAGAGAATGATATTCAATTTAAGGCTTTAGGAGAGAAGAAAAGAAAACACATAAGGAAGAGGCGAGGTTTAGAATAGAAAAAGTGGAGGAGAATTCGGAAGAGCACTATAGTTGCCGAAATAGCACAAAGGGAATTCCAATTGCCGAAATAGCACAGAGGGAATTCGGCACCCCCTATTTATACACAAAATTGAAACTCTGCAAAGTCCCAATCGGCTCCAACTCTTCCCCATCTCATCTCCTCATTTTTCTCCCTGATAACTCCCCAATCCTTTTTCCTAAATTTTATCTTCTGATCACTCTCCTTAGAGTCCATCACCACACCACTTCCAACCTTCTAGAAGGCCAAAATTAAACTCCTAAAAAATACTAAGCTAGGATTCGAACCTAGGATCTACTTGCTAGCCCATAACGCCACCTCCCTATACCCTAAGTGGCGTCACTTAGCCACTCTACCACAAGGCTCTTTGATGCCATTTTTCCCTATTTTTATCTAAAAGCCCAACTACTCACCGCCCTAGTTCCTTTAATAATTAATTAAAAATTCCTTCTCCTCAAAGTTCGAACCCAGCACTTCTCCAACACCCCTAGACACTCCAAGTTTATTAAACCCTTAAAGCCGACATGTCATTTGTTATTTTCTTGCTCACTTAAAAATTTTTTGAGACCCAAAGCCCAATAGGCCCAATTCTACTAGGCCCAAATTTAGGGTGTTACATGCATCCTTTTTTACACGTAACTTTTAGCTTGTTTAATAGTTAAATAAAGCATCTTAGTATTTTATGTTTTCATGCTTGAAGTCATAATTGATGTTTTTCAGTAATTTTTATTATACCTTAGATACTTAAATAAAGTTACATGGTCTTGTCGGACAAATTGGGAGCTAAAGATGCATATTTAGGCCGAAACTACTGCCTATGTCACAACACCAACACACAGATGTCGCAACACCGAATATAGAAGCAAAAACAAGTCCTAGAGTGAAACTATCTGTTGTGTCGCGACATGCCCCCTGCTGTGTCGCGACGCTAACCTATGTTACAACACCACAGGCCTATGTTGCAACACGGCTTCTATGCTGCCGAAAAATCCCTGCACGTGACAGTTACGTTTTTAAGGCAATTAGGAGTATTTTTCCTAATCGAACTCTAAGTACTTCAAGGATAGTTTAGGCACTTTAATATTTCGAATTTAGCCTATATAAAGGCCACTGTAATCAGATTAAACACAAAATTTTAGGGAGAAAAAAATCATTATAAGGTTTTTATTTTGTTCTTATTTTTTATTTAGTTTACATTATGCTCTTGTAATCAGAAGATCCTATTCCGAAGTGAGACTTTTGCAAGTGGAGATTGTTCTGGAGCTACGCTTTCATCGATAAATCCATTATCATCTTAGATTAGAATCAAGTTATGCTTTATACATATTTTGTGTGTTTCAAATATCTTAACCAAATTAATTGATTGAAAGGTAGAGTTTAATATGGATTGGTTGGATCTGGTTGAGTGTAATTAAACCCTAGGAATTCATTTAGGTAGGAATGAACCCAAAATCGGTATTGAATTCCAAGCATAACTCAGCACATCAGTGGTTAGGGAAGGAAGAACTTAAACCCTCAGCTTTACAACCCTAAAAAGTCATATAGATTGGAATCAACCCGAAATCACTATTCCCTATCCATGAACACTTTACCCTGCCCCAATTTGAACTGTGTCATCGAGAGATGAGTAGTTCTTGCCGACTAGTTATGTTAGTAGAAGGCTAAGAAGCCCTACTAGGATAATTAGTAGCCAATTATTTAGAACCCTACATCAATAATTAATCAGGTAAAATAATTGGATCTAGGCTAAAGGAACTTGCATAGTCAAAACAAGGGATAGGAGAAGCCGATACATGAACTTAGGAGTAGATTTAGGTTTAGTTCAATTCATTTAGTTTATTATTACTATTATTATCATCTAACTTCCAGATTAAAACTACTAATTCGTGACTCAAGTAGTCTAGTAGTTATTTTAGGTAATTAGCTTGGTAGCAGTTTTTCCCAAACTGCAATCCCTTGGGTACGATCATCGGAGTACTTACCTACTTCGTTGTAACTATATTACATCCTGACTCGTATACTTGGAGAAACTATCTAATTTCCTATCTTTTGTAGCAGTATTTTCACTTATGACATTAGTATGTCGGGAGGCGGTCAATGACCACAAAGATAAAAGTAAGTATCCAGAGGAACCCTTATGTAAGTCGAATAAACATCCATCTAAGTGTGATCAAATCTACCGAGCTAACAATGAAACATCCAACATATTATCAAACATGTCAAATAAGACGACACATATGATGGCAATGCTCCAAGAGATATCAGAAGCATTACCTCCATGGGATGAGGTTGTACATGATGTCCTCAACCCTGACCATGATGACCACTGTATTCTTAATAATCATCTGGACTTAAATGATGGAAATCAGCAAGAATTTGGAATCGAGGACTATGCTAATGAACTCAATATACCCGGATCGTCCCAGTTTTTAAAGAACTTCTATTCTCAATTTACATTTTGTTTTGTTATTTTCCATTTTTTTTTATTTCGATTCTTTTAGTATTAATTTTATTTGTGTTTAGTTGCTTTTCCACAGTAGGTGTAAATACCATGAAGTGACAAAAATGAAAAATTGAAAAAGCCATAAATTGGGCTCGATGTCGCGACATCACACCCTAATGTCGTGACATCCAAGAAAGAACGCCACATCGCAATATTAAGGGGCCAAGTTCATTCGAATTCCTTTATTTAGACGTTCTGTTATCCATTATCAACACTTATTCTTTTTCTTCTTCTCATTTTTATTTTTATTTTCTTTACATTATATTTCATATTTCTTGTCATAGTATTTTTTCAGTACTTTTCCGCCCACTTGGAACACACAAAGTCCGAGACTATCACAGAAATAAGGAATCGATCCTTCAAGGAAGTTTTTTTTTTTTATGCTTATTGTTTCTTTACATCAAGGATAATGTATGCTCTAAAGTCTAGGGGGAATTACATACGATTAGTTTGTGTGTTTACTTTGTCTTAGTTGATTAGTTATTTACAAAAAAAAAATTATTGTTTTTGTTGCACGGTGATCAGATTATATTAATACTGTGAATAGTGGTTGAAAATAATAAAGCATGTAATGATTTTTGTCAAGCATGAAATTTTTTATTGATATGAGATAATTTGATTATTTTTAAGGGAAATTGATTAGGTTACTTAGTTAAATTTCATAATAGATTAGAAGTACCTAGGTAAGAATATTTGATGATGCCATATGAGATACAAGTCTTATAGATAGTCGTAGAGACATGAATGCTTGAATTGATTATTATTCATCTAGTTTAATACAAAACATGAAAGAAATTGTGTATAGTGGGATGCTTAGGGATGACCTAAGGTATTTTTTGAATAATCAGTTCTCAAATGACCATACCTTAATGCTATGAATCCCTAGTTTCCTTATTTGAGTATGATAACTCCTTTTTGATGAACCAGCAAAAATGAAACCCAAAAGCCAAACATAAATTGAAAACTTGAACTTTTCCCTATCCTTGATCTTTTAATACATTACGAAATAGACGTCAGGCCATAGATATTGAGGGTTTAGGCAAATAGACCACGGTGATTTCAAAAGATTAGAGTGAAAAAGGAAGAAACAATGTGATACAATAATTATAGGTCAGGAAATAAATGTACGAAAAAGAAAATTCCAGAAAAATGCAAAGTAAAAATGAGAAGAAAAATTATAGAACAGACACAAAAGCATTATGACTGAGAAAAGAGTAAAAAGTCAAGTGACAAAAAAAAAGTCACAAAAGTGAGAAAAAAAACTCAGTCATTAGTGCACCAAAAGTCATTTTCATATTATTTTTTTTTCTTTTTTTTTCTCTTTTTTCCCATGTATGTGTTTTGGTTGCTTAAGGACAAGCAACAAGTTAAGTGTGGGGGAGTGATCTGCCACAAATTGCACTATTATTTACATCCCTTCTTGCACATAATTGTGGCATGTTTAATAGTAAAGAAAATCATCTTAGTATATATCTATGTTTTCATGCTTGAAGTAGTGATTTATGTTTTTTAGTAATTTTTATTACATCTTAGATATCTAAATAAGATTACATGGTCTTTTTGTAACAACCCGATTTTGGGTCTAGTCGGAACAGTGATTTCGGGACCACAAATTTGACGCAGTAAAATTTAATTTTATTATATTTTTATGGTCTACAGTTTTATGGAATGATTTCGTGAAAATCTCGTTCGAAAATTTTGACGTTTGGGCACTCTATTTAGTTAAAAGGACTAAATTGCAAAAAGTGTAAAACTTGAATTCTACATGTTAAAGGTGTCCAATTGCTAAGAGATTTTAAATTAGAGGTCCTTAAATGGTAATTAGACCATTGGTTAAGTTGGTGGACAAAAATAGACATGGTTTGGTATGTTTCTAAAGTTTTTCATTAAGGGCATTTTAGTAATTTGGCTATTAAAAGAATCAAAAAGCCAATTTTTGTCCATCTTCCTCCCATGGCTGAATTTTACAAGGGGAAACCATGGCTAGGGTTTTTCAAGCTTCCAAGCTCGATTGTAAGTTCGTTCTTGCCCCGTTTTTAATGCTCTTTACATTTTTGAAGTCGTTGTAACTCGATCTATCTATTTCTACCACTAATTTGAAGAGATGTCAAAGTCTAAAATTTTACCCATGTTGAACATATATGTATTTTGATGTTTGATGGTAGAAAATGCACGATTTTGGGTCTAGTCGGAACAGTGGTTTCGAGACCACAAATCCGACGCAGTAAAATTTAATTTTATTATATTTTTATGGTCTACAGTTTTATGGAATGATTTCGTGAAAATCTCGTTCGAAAATTTTGACGTTTGGGCACTCAATTTAGTTAAAAGGACTAAATTGCAAAAAGTACAAAACTTGAATTCTACATGTTAAAGGTGTCCAATTGCTATGAGATTTTAAATTAGAGGTCCTTAAATGGTAATTAGACCATTAGTTAAGTTGGTGGACAAAAATGGAATGGTTTGGTATGTTTCTAAAGTTTTTCATTAAGGGCATTTTAGTAATTTGGTTATTAGAAGAATTAAAAGCCAATTTTTGTCCATCTTCCTCCCATGGCCGAATTTTACAAGGGGAAATCATGGCTAGGGTTTTTCAAGCTTCCAAGCTCGATTGTAAGTCTGTTCTTGCCCCGTTTTTAATGCTCTTTACATTTTTGAAGTCGTTGTAACTCGATCTATCTATTTCTACCACTAATTTGAATAGATGTCAAAGTCTAAAATTTTACCCATGTTGAACATGTATGTATTTTGATGTTTGATGGCAGAAAATGCATGTTTGTTGATTGTTAAACGACTTTTGCTAAGTGATTTTCGGTAAAAATGCCTAAAAGGACTTGTTTGTAAAAGTTGTAAAATGAGTAGTAAAAGTGTGAATAAATGAAAAATGTGGGCTGTTATGAGCATGATATAGGTTTGGCTAGGCTTGGGTGTAATGAAATTGAATGAAAATCATTTTACGAGCCTAGGGACTAAAATGTAAAATGTCAAAAGTTTAGGGGCAAAAATGTAATTTTTTTCTATAATGTGATTTTGGGCTGATTTGAATAGCATAATGATTAAATAAGTTAAATGTGATGTTATGATCAAGAAAAACAAGATTCGGGATTAGAACGGGGGAAAAACAAGTATTTGACGATTTAGTCCTTTTTGCCGTTTTTATGCCGAGGTGAGTTCGTATGTTAAAAATAAGCTTTAGAACAATTGTATTTAAATGCTTTAATATTGCATGAATTGTATGTTTGATTTTGTGAATGAGTACATTTCTACGAATGAGTCTGAAGACGAATCGACAAGCAAGAAATCCCGTTTGAACCTTAGGAATAAGGTAGGATACAAGTGACATGTCACTAGGGTTAGTATGTGTTATGTGACTATGTGATCCGAGTGCTGGTCTTGTACGTCCTACCGGTGGCTGAGTATACCGGCATATGATGCGGATACTTGACAGCTTGTGTGAGCAGTGACGTGTAGGTACGTCTTGACTGACAGCTTGTGTGAGTAGGCCCATTGATAGCTCGAGTGCGAGCAACTATGGGATATGAGATTGAGGTAGCATTGGCTACATTTGTGGCACTTAGTGTGCAAGAATCCCGAGTATCCGACAGTATTATTCCGAGTGGTTCACGGGTATGTCAAAGATGAAATTATGTGTAAATTCATTTTGAGATGGTGCAGGTATGTACTTGAAGCTCATATCTATTAAATGCTAGAAATAATGAATATGAGGTAAGTTTTGTGATGGAATGAGTTATGATTATGATACCATGGTAAATTCAGTTAACGATTATGTGTTTGGCTTTCGGGCTAAATTGAGTTATGATATAACATTGTTTTATTCACACAAATTGTGATTTACCGGATATGAGAAAAAGGAAAGATTGGCATAATTGCCTATTAAAATGGTTATGGAAGTAAGGGAAGATAAGAGTTTAGGCAATTGAAAGATATTAAGACATATGCTCGGAAACATGAGTACACATAATTAATATGCATGTTTACTATGAAGTTTGAAATGATTTGTTGAATTGCTGTAATATGTTACAAAGGAGAGATTGTGGTTGTTAGGCTGATGCCAAGATATGCTAAATTATGCTTATAAGTTGATAGAGTAAACATTATAACTGAATAAAAAAAATTATAACTGTGAGATTCATAGCAAATTTGTATTATCTTGTGTTTAAATTGTTGAACTTGATAAAAGATTTGTAAGAGTTGCTTATTATTTTCGTACGGACTTACTAAGCTATATAGCTTACCCCCCTTATTTTCTCATATCTTATAGGGTTATTAAGCTACCTCGGGTTGGAAACCGTCGGAGATCCTATCACACTATCAAGCTGTCATTTTCGGTATAAATGAATTCAAGTATTTTAAGTCTATGGCATGTATTGGGACTAGGCCATATGTGTTAGCTTGTAATTGTTAATGCTTCATCTTATATATAGCCATGAATGATGGCTTATGTTGATCATAAGTTTATTCGTATGTTAATGCCGTCTTGTGAATGTGAAATTAGTATGTTTTTAACGGGCTAAGTATGATGTTTTAAGCATGATAAATAATGGTATAAGAATGACATGTTATTGTCTTGTTTGTGGTTGTTGGTTGCATTTATATGCTTGAATTTGTGCCATGTGATGTTGTGTATATGTGTGCAAGTGAGGGTGGTAAAATGGCTTGGTAAATAGCCTTGTTTTTGTCCACACGGGTAGACACACAGCCGTGTGTCTAGGCCGTGTGTGACACACAGTCTGCCCCACGGGCATGTGTTCCGGCCGTGTGTCCCCTGCACTTTAATTTTGGAAAAATAGAATGTCCAGAATTGAGCACATGGGCAGAGACACGGGCGTGTGTCTCATCCGTGTGTGCTACACGGCCTAGCACACGAGCGTGTGGCACGGCCGTGTGGCACAAGTCAGAGAGCACCCCTAAATCGAACACGGTCTGAAGCACGGGCGTGTCCCCAGGGTCACACGGACGTGTCCCTTGGACCACACGGGCATGTGAGCCCAGCTTCTAAAAAAAATTTCTAAGTTTTGTAAAAGTTTCCTGAGTTCTCGGTTCAGTCCTGAACCACTTCCAATACATGTTTTGGGCCTCGTAGGCTCGTAATAGGGACTTCATGATCGAATATGAATGGTTTTAAATTGAACGCAAATTTTATGACTCGAAATTGTGTGATTGCTTGTGTTACAAGTCCGGTAATGGCTCGAGCCCTTTTCCGGCGTTGAATACGGGTAAGGGGTGTTACACTTTTAGGACAAATCGAGAGCTAAAGATGCATATTCAGGCTGAAACTGCTGCCTATGTCGCGAAACCAAGACACTAATGTCGCAACACCAAAGACAGAAGTAAAAACAAGTCCTGGAGCAAAACTATCTGTTGTGTCATGACATGTCCCCTGCTATGTCGCGACACCAACCTATGTTGCAAAATCACAGACCTGTGTTGCAACACAGCTTCTGCGCGGCCCAAAAATCCCTTCACGTGACAATAGCATTTTTTAAGGCAATTAGGAGTATTTTTCCTAAGCACTTTAATATTTTGAGTTTAGCCTATATAAATGTCATTGTAACCAGATTAAAAACACAATTTTAGGGAGACAATAATTATTCCAACCTTAGACGATTGCGAGTGAAGATTGCTTCGGAACCGCACTTTTACATTGATGAAATCCATGAGAATTTCTTTCTTTTATTCTATTCTTTATATATCTTTCTTTGACATTGTTAATTAAATGTTTGTGTAAAGATTAGAATCAATTTCTGCTTTATACATATTTCTCATGTTTCAACTGTATTAATCTAATTAATTGATTGAAAGATAGAGTTTAATTTGGATTGGTTGGATCTAGTTGAGTGCAATTAAACCCTATGATTGACGACCCTAGGAAGTCGTTTAGGTAGATATGAACCCGAAATCGGTATAGTATACCAAGCATCACTTAGAAGATCATTGGTTAAGGAAGGAAGAACTTAAACCCTAGGCTTGACGACCCTAGGCAGTCATATAGATAAGAATTAACCCGAAATAACTATTCCCTATACATGAACATTTTACCCTGCCCCGGTCTTGAACTGTGTCATCAAGAGATGAGTAGTTCTTGCCTACTAGTTAGGTTAGTAGAAGGCTGAGAAGCCCTACTAGGATAATTAGTAGCCAACTATTTAGAACCCTATATCAATAATTAATTAGGTAAAACAATTAGATTTAGGCTAAAGGGACTCACATAGTCGAAATAAGGGATAGGAGAAGACGATACATGAACTTAGGAGTAGATTTAGGTTTAGTTCAATTCATTTAGTTTATTATTACTATTATTATTATCCTGCTTCTAGATTAACACTATTAATTTGTGACTCAAGTATATTAGTAGTTATTTTTGGTAATTGGTTTAATAGAAGTTTTCCTCGAATTGCAATCCCTAGGGTATGATTCTCAAAATACTTACTAAGTGTTTCATTGTAAACAAATTAATATTACAACCTGACCCGTATACTTGCGGACATCGCCTTAGTTCCATATCTCTTGTAGCAGTATTCACACTCTTGTCGTTAGTACGTCGGTAGGCGGTAAGGTTTACAACTAAGTATGGAAGTACTCCGAGGATCGTACCCAAGGGAGAAGAGACTAAACTAATCCTAATTTCTACGCTAATAGGTCTAATTAGTAATTTAATTAAACTATATTACGATTACTCCGAAGGTGATGGAAAATAAGAATTTATTAAAATACTTCAGTAAAAATATTGTTCAAAAAAATTCATCAAGAAAGAAAGAATAGAAAATTAACAGTCCATAAATTACCATGTCTTCAAAGTAATAAGGGGACTAAAATACTACTCTCACTAGTAAATAAATCCTTTAACCCAACAGATGTATCTTACATAATAATGTAATAATTCAGATATTATGAGCAATAGAACCCCAATTTCATTTAAAACCATTATATAATTCATAGAAAAAGAAAATTTATAGAGGTTTAATAGAAAACATACAAAGATTTGTTGAAACCCAACCAAATCAGTTAAAATTATTCTCTGATCAAGTAAATGCAATGAAAATTTGCAATTTCTCCCAATTCAAATCTAAAAGAAAATGTGTTGATTGCTTTAATGTTTCAGTGTATAAATCATATATCAAGAACATCATATCAGAGAAAAGAGATTAAAGCTATAGATCAATAGTATAAAAATAGTATTGTACCTTTTTTTAATTCAAATTTGACTTGTGATGATTTTTCCAATAAACCCTAAATGTTCTAATTTTTTTTTAATTCTGCAGTCTCTGAAATCAATAAATGGCAAATTGAGTTGGGGTAGATGGTAAAAAAATTTGAGTTAAGGTAATGATTGTATAGAGTTGAGAATATGATAAAATTTGTATGTGCTTAAATATTAATGACATGACTTTATTTTATTGATGCGTAAAAATTATAGTTTTTAGGATGATCCTAATGTAAGTTAATCCCATTTTATAATTATATAATTTAATATTTAAAAAAAAAGAACTTAATCATTTATTTCAAAAAGTATTATATATGAAAATAGATTACTATAGTTATTATTATTAGATATTTCACTGGTGTAATTTGAAAACTCCGCATGTGGGTTTCAAAAACTGCCACATTTATTTTTAATTACTTTTTAGTTTTTATTACAATTGAACCGTATTTGACCTCTTTTGAAACTCGTTTGTTGAATTTTTTAAATTTTATTGTCAATCTAAAAGATAATTATCCTATGAAAATGAGTTATTATTGAAACGATGGAAATGTGCAAGTGTACACAATCGTAACAAGTAATAAGGTGATAAGTAATGTCAAGTTATCGTACCCACAGAGACTGTGTAAGAAAATATTTATGAAATGCAAATTTAAACAATTTGGTGATGAAAATTTTGAAGAGGTGTTGTAAAAACTAAAAATTAACTAAGTAATTTAACTAAGAAAAATAAAAAGTATAAATATTTCAATATACTATTTCTAAAAGATGAGTTTAATCAATATGACATAAATGTATTAGAATAATTAAAGTTGTGTTCATGTTGATACGAATAATTTCACGGCAACTCCGTAACTTGCTAACTCATGCACATACTTACCAACTAAAACCCAATCACCTCTTGATCATATCTTTATGTCATTTCAAATGGTTAATCGAATTTTTATAAGCAAGTAAAAGATTAAGTGAAGTAACAATATATCTCTATATTGAAACAATTTAATCACAATAATCTTACAAGTTATGCAAGGCTAATGTATTGTTTAATATCATCACTAATTTAACCCTTAGCTACGTTAGAAGATTAAACATACACCAATTAAATATTGTGTCTATTAATTATAATTTCAATCCGTTTAAATAATTAATTCAATTGTTACCTTACAATTAAAATGCAAGTATAACATAAGCATGATTTTATTTAATTGAACAATTTATTGAGACCTAATGACAACACAAACACATTTTTAATAATTAATCTAACACGCAAGGAATTTAAGTCATTTTAAGTAATTGAAGAACAACAACACAAATATTCATGTTCACAATCAAAACAAAACTAAAAACAAAGACTAGGAGAAGGGGACTAGAAAAACAAATCTCGGTGGTTTTCCGAAGCTAGACTAGTGCGTTCCTCTCTTCTCTGCTCATTCTGCTGATCCAAGGGCTTCACGAACACTCGATTGTTGCTACTCCAAGAGGCGTGCAAACTCTTTTTCAAGAGTAGAAATCGGCAAGGGAAGAAGAGAATTGAAAGGCAACTAAAAGGGAGAAAGAGAGAAAATGTGAGAGTGAGAGAAATGTGTGCAGTAAGGGATCATTTTTGAGGAACTTAAGGGGGTATTATAGGTGGAGATAGCTACTAAAATTAGCTAAAAATAGCAGCTAATCCCCCTTCCCATGGCCAGCCATGCTAGGTGGTAGATTTGATTGATTCAAACTTGCTATTTTTAGCTAAAAATAGAAGGCGTAAAAAGAGGAGGGATTTGAATGGAATTAAAGGCAAGTTCAATGGCTGATTTGCAATGATAAAAATCAGCTAAGATAGCTGATTGGGTCAGCTATATGGATGGTTTTGGGCTTCCTAATTCCTTGGTGGATCAGTCCTCTTCTCTTAGGTTGTGTTCTTTATTGCTTTTAAGATGAGCTTTTAGGCTGAAAAGTGATTTTTCCTCAAAAGCAATAAAGAACACACACCAGTGCAGGAAAATTTTCGAACTTATTTTAAGTGCTTTTGTAGAGATGAAAAAGTAAATTTTTTTAGCTTTTTCAGCCAAGAAGTGCTTTTGGGATGGTATTTTACTTGTTTAACCTTTTTCCCTTTTTCCACAAATAGATGTTAATTTTTTTTTTCAGCAGAACTTTCTTCTTCCACAAATAGATGTTAGGAGGACTTTTTTTTCCCTTTTTCTCTTGTCTGCACTTTACTCTTTTTCCTCTGGTTCTTTGTTCCTCTTCTCCACCGGTAAGTTTATCTTTTTCTTCTCTTCTTCTCCTCTTTAATTGTTCACTGATCTTTCTTCTACAATTCCACCGGTGAGTTTTTTAAACTTCATTTTCTATTTCGTGTTCACTGATCTTTCTTCTACAATTTCAGGGACTTACCTCTGGTTCTTTGTTCCTCTTCTCCACCGGTGAGTTTATCTTTTTCTTCTCTTCTTCTCCTCTTTAATTGTAAGGAAAAAGACTTAGGAAAAATGTAATCTCGTGAATGAATGTATGCACTCCATAACATATAAATCCATTAAAAAGAACAAAATGACAACTATCTATGAAACACCTAGGTATCAAAGATGCCGAAACTCTTTTCTCTGCTCTTCCGGTTTGAAATTGTAATATGTTGGGCAAGTGGTGCGAGAAGGATCACCGCACATTCCTAGTTGCCTGCACCTCGAGAAATGTTCATTTTTGCCGAGAATAGTTGTTATCGGCCAATCATTTTCATCCTTACCATTAAAGGAAGGAAACTTTTCAAACTTAGGTTCCATCATTTTTGGCCCGTCGTTGTACTTTGATTTAGTTGAAAAGAATTTTCAGGCTTACGATCGATATATAGTGGACCGCTCATCCGGATAAATGGTGTTTTTTTGAGTCCGAAGATAAATGTCCGAGATTGAGAATCCCGATTATTTTCTCGATGATCATGGATAGGTATCTCGACAAAGATTGGAACCTCATCTTTATCATAACTTGCCATTTCTCATGTACTAAAATCTAGATAGGAAAATAAAGAATAGTCAGATAAGTTAACTGCAGATGCTTCTATATATCTACAGTAGGAACCAACCAAATAAGGGCTTGATAATAAAGATCAGAACTTCATAGTTAGTTGACTATGTACTTTTTCAAGCTTTATTGCGCTTGTTTGTGCTTTAGGCAAAAGTGGAAGTCTTAACTGACATTTCCAGCCATATCAACTCCTAATCCATTTAAGGAAACTATTGCTATGCTCATAGCACTTCTATCACCAAAGTTCCGTAGGTTTAAAAACACTAATTGACAGAATGAATATGTAAAGCTAACTCTAATCAATCCTAAGTCTTCTCAATAGTTGCAAGTAAAAGATTATATAACATAATTGGGTCACTAATAAGTTCATCAAAGCTGCTAGAGCCAAAAACGAGCTCAATCAATGGCGTATTTCATATCAATTTTTGACAAAACCAATTTAAAGAAGAAGCCAATGAAAACCCCACAAAGTATCATCCATCGCATTGCATTCAGTACATAGGGTGTATCTAGATGCTGATTGCTTCTAACAGGTTCTTGTCCTGACGTTAGATTTAGCTTCAGCTTACATGTATACAGCCCATTTGCAACCCATCAAATGTTTAAATCTTATGCAATTCTTCTTTTAATCTTTTATCCATGTTTGAAATTTATAATTGTCTTTAGTAATAATGTGGTTTCCAATGTTTGAATTTGTGTTTTTCTTTAAAGTATGGTGCGGAGTTTAATTCAAAAAGATATATTAAACTTTTAATTTTATATTTTTTTATTGTAATTGATTAGTGTTGTTCTTTTTTACTATTTTTTTTTTCATTTATAGTAGTATAGATGTATAAAATCAATAATATATAAAATTATAAAATTTATTAAAAGGAGACGTGTAGGCTAATTTGGCAGCACATTGTCATAACAGTGATTCCATTTTGGAGAGTGGGTTGAGTATAGAAACAAAAATTGTTTTGATTAAACCATTAAACAAATATACTTATGTGAAATTTGATTTTCTTGATTGCTTTACTGGCTGAAACGAATCTGTTTGTATACAAAATAGATGAGTACTTTGGCGGTTGAAGTTAGTGGTGAAAAAGTGAAAGCAATATGGGATAAGAGATTGACAGAAATATTTTGTGATATTTGTATTAAAGAGATATTGAAAGGCAATAGGTCTGGTACTCATTTCACAAAAGATGGATGGTTGAAAATAATGACCAACTTTGAGAAAGAAACGGGCAAGGCTTTTTCACAAAGACAACTTAAAAATAGGTGGGATGCCCTAAAAAAAGAATGGAAAGCTTGTAAGAAACTTAAAGGCGAAGATACTGGTCTAGGGTGGAATCCTATAAAAAGAACCGTTGATGCATCGGATGATTGGTGGGAGAGTAGGCTAAAGGTACATTAATAATTCTGAATATTTTTGTTTTTTTCTTATTTATGATTTTATTGATAATTACTGTTATTAAACTATCATTTGATATGTAGGTTGTGCCTGAAGCTCAAAAATTTAGAACATCGGCCATTGATCCTGAATTCGAAGGGAAGTTGGACCAAATGTTCATGGGATAGTTGCAACAGGTGATAAAGCATGGGCACCTTCTTCTGGTACACTCCGTAGTGATTTTTTTGAGGATGTTAACAATGAAATACCTGAAGAGAATGAAGAAGAAGATGTGAGAAATTATGTTCGCATTTTAAATGATGTTCACATTTCAAATGATGTTCACATTTCAAATGATGTTCAAATTGATGGAAACGGTCAAAAAAGAAAAAACCCTGAGATATCAAGTTCACATTTTAAAATCGAAGAAAGAAATCCGCAAAGCAAATTGGAGGGGCTGCAAGATTGTCCAAATAAATAGAAAAATTATGCAATGCAATTGACAATATGAGTCAAGCCACATCTAGTTTGACTCTGTTATGGATCCATATGGTATTCCACAAGCAACAAAGTGCTCGACAAAGATGTCCAAGAAGTTCCAAAAGCTAGTCCGCTATACTTTTTCGCACTTAGATTATTGCTCAATAAGGACAAGCGAATTATGTTTTTATCAATTAATCCCAAGATTAGAGCTTTGTGGCTTAAGACGGAAATGGAGGATAGTTGAAAATTTTCTGATCTTCTAGGGTTCAGAGATATCTATTATGTGACTGAACAAAAATGCTAAACTAGTTTTATCAATAGTTATTTATGTTTGGTTTTTGGATATTGAATTTATTTTCTACTTATTTATGTGTAATCTAGTTTTATCAATGGCTGTTTATGTTTGGTTTTTGGATATTGAATTTATGTTCTACTTATCTATGTGTAATCTAGTTTTATTAATAGTTTTTTATGTTTGGTCTTTGGATATTGAATTTATGTTCTACTTATTTATACTAAATTAGTTTTATCAATAATTGTTTATATATGATTTTGGATGTTCAAATTTTTTCACAGGTGATGAGTATAGTTGAGAATTACAGCGGTGATGAAAGTGATGATGAAAGGGAGAAGAAAGAGATTTTACAACGCATGGAATGTTTTAACCGATTATTTGTTGTTGCATATTCTTCTGTGAAATTATATTACGAGAAGTATATATTGAAGCAACCATGCATGAATTCAAAACAGTCAGGTGAGACATGGATTCGAGAGATCCTTGACGGTCACGAATCACGTTGTATGATTAATTTTAGGATGTCTAAAATGGTATTCACAAGTTTGTTGAGAGTTTTGGAAACAAGATACAACTTGCAAACTTCAAGAAACATATCTTCTAGTGAAATGTTGGGAATTTTTTTATACATCTTGGGCACTGGTGCAAAAGTTTCCCAATGTCGAGAAAGATTTCAAAGGTCTGGATCAACAATAAGTCGATACTTTGGAATTGTGCTTGAGAAAGTTTCAAGGATGGCCACTGATCTAATTGCACCCGAAGATGCTTTTTTTAGCTCAATACCCGAACAAATACGTAATGATTCTAAATATATGTCGCATTTTAAGGTTAAAATTTAATTTTATCTTATTATATTTTTAATATTTTTGGTCGACTAAAAATATGCACGAGACTAATATGATTATTTGTTCAGGATTGCATAGGTGCAATTGACGGTACTCATATTGCCGCTATTCTTCCACCAAATGAACAAATTCCCTATATTGGAAGAAAAGGTATCCCTACTCAAAATGTTATGGCAGTATGTGATTTTAATATGTGTTTCACCTTTGTCATGGCTGGATGGGAAGGAGCGGCACATGACACTAGAATATTTCTTGATGCAATTCGAGATCCAAAATACAAATTTCCGCACCCACCAAATGGTTAGATATTTTATTTATATGTGATTTTTTAAAAAATAAAGTATAAGTTCTTTAATTGATAATTTTTATAAAAAAAAATTCTTGAATTAATTGTTTGTTATATTATGACATGTAGGAAAATATTATCTTATTGATTCTGGATATCCTCTGTAGGGCCCAAAATTTGCCCGGGCCCATACCTTAACCAGATTTAAACCAAAAAATAATAAACAGTCCCAAATAATAAATTAAAAGTCCATTACATAAACAAAGTCCATTAATATAAGGTCCCTTAAACAAGAATTTACAGTAAACCTAAACTAGCCAATCCAATTACACAGCCCAATACCCAAATGGCCCAAGCACTTCAGGGTTTCAGGAAACCCTAGGTCAGAACCTTTGCATCGCAAGCTTCAGTCACACGGCCTCCACCCTCGCCACGTCCGTGTACCAGGCTGGCCTCCGTACCTGCAAAGGACAAACAACCACGACAACAGGGAGCAACAGAGAAAACAAAAACAAAAAAAAAACAGTTGTAATGATTTTGATTTCATTTTTTTCATTTTCAATTTCGGCCTTTAAGAGCCGAAGCAAGCCGCTGTACATTGAGGAGGGACACACAGAATCAAATACAAGAAAAAAAACTTTGAAACAAAAAAAGAGCATACATTCAAGCCAATACAGAGGTTGCTTTCAATTTCGGATTCCATCTTTTTCCTTTCGAGTTAAAATTTATTTGTCATTTATTTTCTTTTACTTTGAGTATACATGCGAAAATAAAAAGAAAAAACGAAAGATTACCGTTGTGGGTTTCTGTCCTCGTCTTCTCCGCCGCAATCGAATTTAGATATGGATGTTGATCGGAGGGTAAAGCCTCAAAGTCGGCGCTTAAGAGTCAATGGGACCTTCGTGTACCACTACTCCCTGTTTACAGTGGCGTTTCAGTGCTTGAACGGAGGGGTTCTAGAGGCGGCTGAGAACAAAAGCAAAAGGGGCTAGGGTTCATTTCATTTTTGTTTAAAAAAAAAAAGGAATGGTCTGATTGTTTTTTAGGGATAATATTGTTTTAGAGAAACAGCATCGTTTAGGCTTATTTCGATAGCCTTAAAACGACGCCGTACAGGCCATGACCCGATTCGACCCGACCCGATATCCATGGGATCCGCGCGTCTTTGCGGTGATGGTATAATTGCGTGCTTGGTCCCTCTGTTTTGCGTTCAAATTTAATTAAACTTCCGTTTATTTCTTTTGTTCTTTTTAATTTTGCCCAAATATTTGCGCACCTTTTTAAATTAGTCCAATCTATGTGATGCGTTTTGATTACGGAATATTTGCTGATTTAATCCCCGATCATTTGCGCGCATTGCGTTTTAGTCCTCTTCGTTTTTTTTATTTATTACTTTCAGCTCTCCAATTTTGTTATGATTTCAATACAATCTTTTAATTATTTTATTTGATTATTTGATTACTGTTTTTTTAACTATCCTTTTTTAAAATTAATATTATATATTATATTTTTTTTGGTTCTAGATATTATTTCTCCATGTTATTTTCATTAAATTTGATATGTATTATATATAATTTATATTAAACTATTTTTTATGTATATATGTTATTAATTTCATGTTAATTTATATATGTATTCTCTTTTAAATCTATGTACATACATATTTTATTCTAAACATATATGAACATATGATTGTCATTTTAAAAATCTTATTTTAAATTTTATTTATTTCAAATACCCTTATACATTATTACATATATGTAATTGGTATTAAAGTCATTTTATCATATATATTTTTTATTCACATTTTTGTTTGTTTCAAAGCTTTCATCATATATGAATTACTATATTATTTATACTTACTATTTTGTATGCAATTAATTCTGATTTCCTTTTTACATGTGATTTCCGAACTTATGTACATATAATTTGTTGTTTGTATAATAATGATTTCAAATATTTTGTTTTTATATATTATTTGTTCATTTTATTTGTCTTAAAATTGGTGGCATTTTATTTGTGTTAAGTTACTTGATATTTCTTTCTAAATTGTTTTTTTTTAATTCATTAGCTTTGAATATTAATATTTGTAAAGTATATGTTGCATTGCCATCGTATGTGCATTAATTTGGTTTTTTTTTTTTTGATATTTTCATATGATTATGTTCCTTTATATGTTATTGTTACCATGTATTATTATTCCATGCTTGCTACTACTTCATTTTTATCATCGCATTGTAACCAGGATTTCCAACTTACTCGCTCAAGTGTTTTTATCCAAACAAACCAAATAAAATACTTTATAAGTCGATTTTAAAATCGCCCATTTTAAAATTTTCTCAAAACAAGGCAATATTTGTATGTTTGGAAGTTCGGAAAATTACGCCTAACGTCATCGGGTGTCAATTTTTGTTCAACCAAATAACAAAATACCCTTTTTAATTGCACGCTTTGAAGATCAAAGATGATCTCGATGTCGGTATAAACGTGTTATATCCTAACGTATTGGATGTGATCCTTTTATTACTTTGAAACGAAAGTTAATCTTGAGATTCAATTCAAAATTAATTAACATTCTTAAAAAGTATCACACCTTAAATATTTTCAAGTTTTCAACATAAGGACATTAATTAATCAATTTGGTACCAATTTTGGGCGTTGCAAGGGTGCTAACCCTTCCTCGCACGTAACCAACTTCCGAACCCGTTTTCTTATAATTCCTAGACCAAAAATTATTGTTTTAATAAATCAAAATATTTTATTAAAATAATCCATCTCAAGGTGATTCGATCACACCTCGAATAAAAGATCGGTGGCGACTCCATTCCATATTTCTTTTAAAGTCGATCCCGTTTTTCAAACTCGAAAAAAATGGTTTCGACATCCTCAAATGAAAGGTTATCTTGGACCATATAGAAGTCAGCGATATCATTTACCTGACTTTCGTAGAGGTAGACCGGTATCTGGTAAAGAAGATATATTCAATCATTCACATTCATCATTACGTACTGTGGTGTCAATTTTTTGTTCAACCAAATAACCAAAAATTCGTAGACCAAAAATTATTGTTTTAATAAATCAAAATGTTTTATTAAAATAATCCATCTCAAGGTGATCCGATCACACCTCGAATAAAAGATCGGTGGAAACTCCATTCCATATTTCTTTTAAAGTCGATCCCGTTTTTCAAACTCGAAAAAAATGGTTTCGACAGCTTGGGGACTCCGCTGGGGACCTGGTTGAGAGTCAGGCCATAGATTGATTAATTCTTGTCCTTTGATTGAAAATTTGGAAAATTGTTTTGAAAAATCATGTTTCTTTTAATGCATTTGCAATAATGTCGAGTCTCATAAAGTACTTTGGCATTGCATTGCATGATCGTTGTGGTCACACCTTTAAGTGGGAGTGAGAAACTATGCCTTCGTGAGGTTTTCACCTCCGCATGGGCTAGTGGACCGCTTCCGGGATACATCTATACCTATGTGCTCCGTGAGATTTTCATCTCCGCATGGCCATAGGGAAATGTATTCCCCTGAATCGAACTCGATCCATATGAGCCTATAATGGGTGAGGATTGAGGAATCTGCTGGTTCAGGTACCCATTCTTTAGAACCAAGCCGCATATAGCAGCCCTAGGAGCCTACCCTAGATAGAGCCACGCCAAACCCTAGTGGTCACCCGGTCAGGTGTTCTGTGTTGTTTATTTCTCTTGCACTAACGTGTTTTCTTTTGTTTTGATTGCATTGCATTGCATCATCATAGAAAGGAGGTGTTGATTAATATTCGATTACTAAATAGAAGAGTTTGTCATAAGGAAATGGATTACTTGATAAAGTGGGTTATAATACGGTCGTTCGAACATAGTCCAGGTAAATAACGAGAGAAGGCTGATAGTCCGCAGAAGAATACAAGACTTTGCCCGAGGATTCAAGTCGACAAGGACTATTCAAGAGCTGTCACATCTTGACTTTCTTAAAGGAGATAACGGACATCGCGGAGGATAAGTGAGTGAAGAGGTACGGCCTGGACCAAGCAACAAGGAGCTAGAAGAGGCATCCATTGAGAAAGTTCACGGGACACGACCATGACATCCGGATATGAAGAAAAGGATTGGTGTTTTCACCTGGACTATGAGGACAAAGCCGCATATGCAACCCGTTTTATGTAAAGAAATTTGTTTTCTAGAAAAGTTCTTTTAATGGAATTGAATTCAGAATCAACGTCTCTCTTTCTCTTTGCATTGATTCCATGCATCTGCATTGCATTTCATGCATTTGCATTACATCATATCACATGCATTAAAATTTGTAGAAAGACCCTAATTAGGTAAAATTATTTCAGTTAACCTGGAAAACATGGAACGAAGATTGGAGAGATTAGAGCAAAGGCAAATACAGATGCAAGAGCAATTGGCCGAAATTCAACAGGATATACGAGATCAAATGAATATGATGTGCCAGTTAACCCGATTACTAGTCGAAGGGCTTGAAAAAAAATGAAAGGCCCGGTGATCAACAATGGGAGCGATAATCTTATATATTCCTTAGATTTTACTCCAATAGGCGTCTCGGCCCAACCAGACGTGCATCCGCAAGGGGCACCCGTCATTATCAAACCCCAATGTCAGATTGATACCTCGGCACTATTGAATTTCCCGAAGGGCTCAAGTTTTAACCTGAAGGATGATCGAGTCAAATCAGTTGTTCTGGCAGAAATAAAGGAAATGGGAGAGTGGACTTTAAAGGCCCCGAAGAGGAAGGACAAATATGTGAATAATAGGAGTGGGTATAACAAGGGCCATTCGAAGCCGTTTATAGTAAACCAGCCAAAGAAGGCAGTTACCAGTTATCTGATCTCCCCAAAAGAAGAACTCAATCCAAAATCGAACTCAGAGGAACCCCAGTTCGCACCTATTCCAACGACGTATAGGGAGTTAAACCAGAGCTTATTTGATATGCATGCTGTAGCTCCTCATTACCTGAAACTAATGCAACCCCTATACCCCAAATGGTATGATTCGAATGCTCAATGTGAGTACCATGTCGGGATTACAGGACATTCAATAGAAAATTGCCTTACTTTCAAGAAGATGGTTGAAAGATTCATCAAAATAGGAGTTATAAGATTCGATGATCCTCCAGTGCGTAAAAATCGCTACTCAACCATGCCATTAAAGGGATAACTATTGTGAGTACCATGATGAATGGGGGCATGAGATCAGGAGTACGTCAAGTTCAGGGCTCTAGTGCAAAACCTGATACTGGCGAATTTGAACATTAATGATATATTCGAAGAGAGAACCAGGGAATAGATTTTCCAAGCTTCTACCTTTATGTACTTGGGAAGATTTTAAACAATGGGACTGTGAAAGGATCCCTGTATTTTAGGGCTAATCTAGAGCAATGTTCAAAACATGCTTGTTGCTTTAAGCCTAGAAGCAACAAGAATCTTTTTGTGGAATAGGCTTGTGTCCAGAATTTTTATTTCAATAAGATGCATCTTTTTAAGCAAATATTTTTTATTCTTTACATTTCATACTATACATTCTTTGGTTTTTAGAATATTCTTTCATTCTTTATTCATGACCATACCATACAAATAATCATCCTTAGAATCATTTATTCTTTGGAATTTGCCTTCGTACCTATAATAGGTACCCAGATATCAATGAAATGAGCAACGTTGTTACTGACTCCCTTTTTGAATGAGATATGGGCCTAAGGGATCTAAGGACTTGGAAGATGACAGAGATCGTAGCCTATCTTTTGATTTGTTAAGGATG
This sequence comes from Gossypium sturtianum, assembly GCA_025698515.1. Classification (NCBI taxonomy): domain Eukaryota; kingdom Viridiplantae; phylum Streptophyta; class Magnoliopsida; order Malvales; family Malvaceae; genus Gossypium; species Gossypium sturtianum. The sequence continues at coordinate 36,303,682 of CM046950.1, forward strand.
GTAGAACAAGATGAAAATAGACTCTACCTTGCAAAAGGTCAGTGGACGTTGCGAGATTAAGAAGGGGTAAATATTGAAGCATAATTCACCATAAGGCGAGACATCATTGAGCTATTTTCAAGAATTCAAGATGTTTTCGCACGATCATATCAAGGCACGCTAGGCTACTGAAACGTGGGTATGCTGTTAGGATTGGTGTTTAAAGAACCCATGCTAATGGTTCTACAATAGTCAGGCTAATCATGAGGATAAGGCTACTGGTCTACCCAGAAAGGGAAATTGCATCAAATGCCAAATTAAGGAAGAAAAGACTTATGTGCCTCCTCCATTTTTTCTATATGTGGGGCATAGATGTTATGGGGCCGATCTCGTCAAAAGCATCTAGCGGACACCAATTCATCTTTGTGATTGTCAAATACTTCACGAAGAGGGTGAAAGTCGCTTCATATGCCAAAATTGAAAAGTCAACTGTCATCAAATTCAAATTCAAATTCGAATCCAAATTCAAATTCAAATCCAAATCCAAATCCAAATCCAAATCCAAATCCAAATCCAAATCCAAATCCAAATCCAAATCCAAATCCAAATTCGAATTCAAATTCAAATTCGAATTCAAATTCAAATTCAAAAAAGTGGCAATAAAGAATATCAGAAAGAAACATAATTGCACAATGTCAAAGATTTACGGTCTGTTCAAAGATCAGACACCATATCAGTGTAGCAAAGACAGCCAAAAAAAACCATTCAAAAATTTTTGAAAAATGACTGAGACTTGTAAAGGTTGGCATAGAGAAGTTACCATTTACCCTCTAGGTTTTCTTGAACATTGGCCAGGAACTTCGCCGGGGCAACTCATTGGTTTCGCCCATTGAAGTCGAAATCCCTTTTTTCTGAGTTTTATCAGAACTGAAGTTGGATGAGGTAGAATGGATTTCATCCCGATATGACCAGTTGAATTTGAAGAGAAAAGGTTAAAAGCTATCTGTCACGGTCAGATGATGCGAGATTACAACAAATAGGTTCGCCCTAGAAAATTTCATGATAGGGCTTTGAAGAAGATTTTTCCCATGCAAAAGGGACTTCAGAAGAACATGGATGCCAAACTAGGAAGGACCTTATGCAGCAAAGAAGGTTTGTTCTGGGGAAGCATAGATATTGTCTGAGATAGATGGCAAGGACCTGCGGTGAATTCAGATTCAATAAAAAGTTTTCCAAAGAGAAAAACACACACAAAAAAAGGGAAAAGAAAGAAAAAGAAGAAAAGGAGAGGCCAAGGTGAAAACCCGCAAAGGGCACTTTGAGACCAAAGGGGATTTGAGTTGAAAACCCAAAAAGGGCGACTCAAATTTTGATCAAAAGTGGGGCATACAGCAGTCTTGCTATGCCTGAATTAACAATGAAAAAGTATGCTACGTCTTGGGGCATCGAAAAAGTACTCCGGATCCCCTATACACATATTGAGCTTAAAATGGTCCTCAAGAAGTTTGAACAGAAAAGCTCAGGCTGCGATATCTGGGGCACCTAGTTTCCATTTTACCCATTTTAAATTTGTTATTTTTGATTATATTATTCTTTTCAAAATATGTTCACAATAAATTTCCTTTGATTGCATTTGCTATCTTTGCTTAACTTATTTATTTCGAGCTATGCTCTTGATTAATTTCCTTCTTGTCCATGGTTATGATCTTTTTCAGGCATTTTGTATTGAAATAACGATTAGTGGACTAATAATATTTTCATAAAATGAGTTTCGCATATTGCTCTAGAAGCTTCTGAATAATACGAGAACTTGAAATAGGACTATTGCTTAAAACTCACCAAGTTTAAAGAAGAGTCTAAACTGAGACTATCTCTTCGTATTTTTGTCAAAAATGGTAGTTGAACAAATGACATGATATTGCGTCAGTGATACAATCTTGACGAAAAACGGGCAATGTTAACCCAAGTGTAAAAGGGGAATCATTCGCAAGAAAAAATGATATTCTGCATCCATGCAAATATCATGCATACACATTTGGTTAGGTCACACCGGGAGCGATCGGTTGATTGAACAAGTTACGCCCCTCTACCCCCGAGTTGCGGTGGTATGGATGGAAAATGATACAAGTCCTATACCCTTGAATAGCAATGGGATGGATCAAGAAGAAACAAATCCTACATTTTGGAGTCACGATGGGATGGATTCAAATCTTATACCCCCTAAGTCACAATGAGATGAACCACGGTTACAAATGGGGCAAACCAATGAGTGAAGTATAGTCGTTTCTATGGGTTTGCTGTCAGAATACCAGCCGAACAAGATGGCAACATAATACATCAGTGATAAAGCCTTAATAAACAATGAGCGATGACGCCTTAAACTTTTTTTAAAAAAAAGGGATCATTCTCATGAAATTCTGCATTCATTCAAGACACATTTAGTTAAGAGCATTCAATTTATTCTGATCATTGCATCTTAATCATTGTAAAAAGACCATTTTCATGAAATTCTGCATTCGTGTAAATGTCATCCATAATACATCTAGTTAGGATCATTGGACTCATTCTAATCATTGCATCCTAACCATTTTGCATAAGCATAAACACATAAAACCGATTTTACAGGATAAGTCCCCCAGAGGACGATGTCGCAACATCGGTGAAATAGCAGATCTTGCCTTCCTGAGCGAAGCGGATCGAAGACATCAGATCTTGTCTCCCTGAGTTTGCAGTGGAGCAGATCGAAGATTTACAGATCTGGCATTCCTGAAGTTGCAGGAAGCAGATTGAAGACATCAGATCTTGTCTCCCTGAGTTTGCAGTAGAGCAGATTGAAGATTTGCAGATCTGGCAATCCTGAAGTTGCAGGAAGCAGATCGAAGACATCAGATCTTGTCTCCCTGAGTTTGCAGTGGAGCAGATCGAAGATTTGCAGATCTGGCAATCCTAAAGTTGCAGGAGCAGATTGAAGACATCAGATCTTGTCTCCCTGAGTTTGCAGTGGAGCAGATTGAAAATAGCAGATCTTGCCTTCCTGAGTGAAGCGGATCGAAGATACCAGTCTGGCGTCCCTGAGTTTGCAGTGGAGCAGATTGAAAATAGCATATCTTGCCTTCCTGGGTGAAGCAGATCGAAGATACCAGTCTGACGTCCCTGAGTTTGCAGTGGAGCAGATTGAAAATAGCAGATCTTGCCTTCTTGAGCGAAGCAGATCGAAGATACAAATCTTATCACCTCGAAGTCCCAGTGGAGTAGGTGGAGGCTACAAATCCCTTCTCCCAGAGATTATATTGAGGATCAACCCTTATTTCCGAGAAGTTTCAGTAAGAAGATCGAAGTTACAAATCTCTTCTCTCTGAATTCTTATCACCTCGAAGTCCCAGTGGAGTAGGTTGAGGCTACAAATCCCTTCTCCCTGAGGTTATTGAGGATCAACCTTTACTTCAGAGAAATTTCAGTAGGAAGATCGAAGCTACAAATCTCTTCCCCCTGATATTACATCGAATTAGATCGAAGCGCTAGTTTTCATGCCCTTGAAGATGCAGTGGGATGGAATGAAGCTACTCAAAGAAGAGAGGCACCGAAGAAGTCAAGATTCGACAAGACTGGGCAAAATTGGCCCTTTTAAAGTCTTTGCTCTATTTTTGTTACACGACAATGAGCAAAGAGGGGCAGCTGTAAGGCCCAAAATTTGCCCGGGCCCATACCTTAACCAGATTTAAACCAAAAAATAATAAACAGTCCCAAATAATAAATTAAAAGTCCATTACATAAACAAAGTCCATTAATATAAGGTCCCTTAAACAAGAATTTACAGCAAACATAAACTAGCCAATCCAATTACACGGCCCAATACCCGAATGGCCCAAGCACTTCAGGGTTTCAGGAAACCCTAGGTCAGAACCTTTGCGCCGCAAGCTTCAGTCGCACGGCCTCCACCCTCGCCATGTCCGTGTACCAGGCTGGCCTCCGTACCTGCAAAGGACAAACAACCACGACAACAGGGAGCAACAGAGAAAAATAAAACAAAAAAAAACAGTTGTAATGATTTTGATTTCATTTTTTTCATTTTCAATTTCGGCCTTTAAGAGCCGAAGCAAGCCGCTGTACATTGAGGAGGGACACACAGAATCAAATACAAGAAAAAAAACTTTGAAACAAAAAAAGAGCAAACATTCAAGCCAATACAGAGGTTGCTTTCGATTTCGGATTCCATCTTTTTCCTTTTGATTTAAAATTTCTTTGTCATTTATTTTCTTTTACTTTGAGTATACATGCGAAAATAAAAAGAAAAAATGAAAGATTACCGTCGTGGGTTTCTGTCCTTGTCTTCTCCGCCGCAATCGGATTTAGATATGGATGTTGATCGGAGGGTAAAGCCTCAAAGTCGGCGCTTAAGAGTCAATGGGACCTTCGTGTACCACTACTCGCTGTTTACAGTGGTGTTTCAGTGCTTGAACGGAGGGGTTCTAGAGGCGGCTGAGAACAAAAGCAAAAGGGGCTAGGGTTCATTTCGTTTTTGTTTTAAAAAAAAAAGGAATGGTCTGATTGTTTTTTAGGGATAATATTGTTTTAGAGAAACGGCGTCGTTTAGGCTTATTTCGATAGCCTTAAAACGACGTTGTACAGGCCATGACCCGATTCGACCCGACCCGATATCCATGGGATCCGCGCGTTTTCGCGGTGATGGTATAATTGCGCGCTCGGTCCCTCTGTTTTGCGTTCAAATTTAATTAAACTTTCGTTTATTTCTTTTGTTCTTTTTAATTTTGCCCAAATATTTGCGCGCCTTTTTAAATTAGTCCAATCTGTGTGCTTTGTTTTGATTACGGAATATTTGCTGATTTAATCCCCGATCATTTGCGCGCATTGCGTTTTAGTCCTCTTCGTTTTTTTATTTATTACTTTCAGCTCTCCAATTTTGTTATGATTCCAATATAGTCCTTTAATTATTTTATTTGATTATTTGATTACTGTTTTTTTAACTATCCTTTTTTAAAATTAATATTATATATTATATATTTTTTGGTTCTAGATATTATTTCTCCATGTTATTTTCATTAAATTTTATATGTATTATATATAATTTATATTAAACTATTTTTTATGTATATATGTTATTAATTTCATGTTAATTTATATATGTATTCTCTTTTAAATCTATGTACATACATATTTTATTCTAAATATATATAAACATATGATTGTCATTTTAAAAATCTTATTTTAAATTTTATTTATTTCAAACACCCTTATACATTATTACATATATGTAATTGGTATTAAAGTCATTTTATCATATATATTTTTTATTCACATTTTTTTTTGTTTCAAAGCTTTCATCATATATGAATTACTATATTATTTATACTTACTATTTTGTATGCAATTAATTCTGATTTCCTTTTTACATGTGATTTCCGAACTTATGTACATATAATTTGTTGTTTGTATAATAATGATTTCAAATATTTTGTTTTTATATATTATTTGTTCATTTTATTTGTCTTAAAATTGGTGGCATTTTATTTGTGTTAAGTTACTTGATATTTCTTTCTAAATTGTTTTTTTTTTAATTCATTAGTTTTGAATATTAATATTTGTAAAGTATATGTTGCATTGCCATCGTATGTGCATTAATTTGGTTTTTTTTTTTGATATTTTCATATGATTATGTTCCTTTATATGTTATTGTTACCATGTATTATTATTCCATGCTTGCTACTACTTCATTTTTATCATCGCATTGTAACTGTGGATTTCCAACTTACTCGTCAAGTGTTTTTATCCAAACAAACCAAATAAAATACTTTATAAGTCGATTTTAAAATCGCCCATTTTAAAATTTTCTCAAAACAAGGCAATATTTGTATGTTTGGAAGTTCGGAAAATTACGCCCTAACGTACTGGGTGTCAATTTTTTGTTCAACCAAATAACCAAATACCCTTTTTAATTGCACGTTTTGAAGATCAAAGATGATCTCGATGTCGAAGTATAAACGTGTTATATCCTAACGTATTGGATGTGATCCTTTTATTACTTTGAAACGAGTTAATCTTGAGATTCAATTCAAAATTAATTAACATTCTTAAAAAGTATCACACCTTAAATATTTTCAAGTTTTCAGCATAAGGACATTAATTAATCAATTTGGTACCAATTTTGGGCGTTGCAAGGGTGCTAACCCTTCCTCGCACGTAACCAACTTCCGAACCCGTTTTCTTATAATTCCTAGACCAAAAATTATTGTTTTAATAAATCAAAATATTTTATTAAAATAATCCATCTCAAGGTGATCCGATCACACCTCGAATAAAAGATCGGTGGCGACTCCATTCCATATTTCTTTTAAAGTCGATCCCGTTTTTCAAACTCGAAAAAAATGGTTTCGACATCCTCAAATGAAAGGTTATCTTGGACCATATAGAAGTCAGCGATATCATTTACCTGACTTTCGTAGAGGTAGACCGGTATCTGGTAAAGAAGATATATTCAATCATTCACATTCATCATTACGTACTGTGGTTGAACGAACTTTTGGTGTTTTGAAAAAAAATGGGCAATTTTAAGGGATATGCCAAGTTATAGTTTTGAAAAGCAAACGATGATCGTTGTTGCTACAATGACGATACACAATTTTATCCGAAAATATGTCGGTTGAAATGATGCAGATTTTATGGAATACGAAGATATTAACTGGGCATAGAAGAATACTATTGATTCAGAAAATGTGCATGGTCGAGAAAGTGATGATGATGATGACGACGATGATGATGGTGATGATGACGGTGAATCAAGCAATTCAAGTGGTTTTGAAATGGAATTAACAAGAGATGCTATAGCTTCTAGTTTAATGAATTCATTTAAATTGTAAATGCTATTGTAAAATTTTTAGTATTTATATTTGGTATATAAATATTATCCCTTTTTGAAACTTTAATCCAAATATATGTAATATTTTAATTTGTTAAGTTTATGTTTTCTATGTTATGTTAATATCTAATATGAGTTTTACAAATGTGTTAAAAGCATTAAAAATAAAAAAATAATTTTTAAAATAATACAATTGTGTCAATATCTAATTACAAATATTTAATTATTATATTTAAATATTTAAATATGGTTTATATATTCTAATTAAATTTAATAAATAATTAATATTAATTACTTAGAAATATTTAAAATTAATATTATATATTAAAATATTAGCAATAAGTTATAATAAATTATTTTTTATATTTTTGCTAAAATATCATAATATTAACTAATTTAAACATTATTTAAATACATATTTGTTATTTTATAATATCATGTCTAAAATGGACATTTTACTTCTCAAAAGCACTTTTTGACAGCATTACCAAACACTTAAATTTTTCAAAAGCACTTCTCAAAAGCACTTTTCTACGGCACTTCTCAAAAGCACTTCTCAAAAGCATTGCCAAACTGGCCCTTAGCACAATTGGGCCCATTTCTCTTCATTAGGCTTGTAATTAGTTTTAACCCAATTTGTATTGGATTAAAATTATTTATAAAATATGTCTAATAATTATTATTGGACCGTCCCTTGGCTGGAAAAAGATAATCGACCATGTTCTTAGGTCGCTTGGTACAAGAATCGCCTCAACGGTTCAAGCTTCTCAAGGTGCTAGTCGAGCCGATTTTCATTCTTTGTGCGAAACTGTCGAAAATAAATCAAATTTTTATAAATATATTATAAAAATAACTAAAATTTAATATGTTCATAATTTGAGTACAATTTAATTATTTTATAATTGAAGTATTAATTTCAACAAAAAATTTCACGAAACTGCATGAATTAGGGTTAAAGAGGAAATGAAAAAATCTATATATTTTTGCGTTTCGAATTATCAAGTATATTTGGCAATAAAATTTTTAAACAAAATCCACAAGTAAATTTCAAAAGTTATCATGAATATTTTAATTAATTTTTATTTTTTTAATATAAATTAAGGACATTTGATAACTTCGGTTTGCGGAGAGTTTTAAGTCCAACGTCCGTCTATAGAATAATTATTCCATGAATAGATTTGTTAGCAAGCACACCAGCAATGAAATTAAAAAGCTCTTTAGGAGAAGAAGATAGAAGTCAAAATAAGAGATGAAAGTGTAATTTTTTAAGCAGCCAATATGACTTTGTTTGCAAAAATAGAAAATAAAACCTAAAAGGTCCGGTGAAGAAAAAAAATTGGAAACCACATATCTAGATTTAAGGACTCAAACTGTAATGAGAGTGAAAAGCAAAAAGTCCAAAAATATATAGATTATATTTTTGTACTTTAATTATTTTATAAAGGACACGTTAGAAAAATTGTAAGAAAATAACACAAGTAAAAGATAAACTCATCCAAAGGAGATTTTTTTTTTTTTTTTTTACTTAAGTTAGTGTAAAAAAAATTACATAACTTAAAATTTATTAACTGATGTGTTAATTTTCTTTTAAACCAAACAATTGATTATTTTAAATTGATGTATTGAGGGGTAGAGGCGGGGCTGGCAGGGCCCGACCCTCCTAAAATGAAAATTTTATCATTTTAGTTCTTTAAATTTAAAAAAAAATTTAAATTAGTAAAAATAAAATTATATTCTAACCTCATTTATTTAATCTTTTAAAAATTATAAAAATATAAACAATTTAATTTCGGTGTCTAAAATTTTTTCCTTACTTCACCCCTATTGAGAGGTATATTAAAATTATAATTCTCCTACAGACATAATTGTTTTAAAATTAAATTTCAATATACCTTTTAATTGAATATGATGTCATCTAACTTGTAATTTCAAATTTAATCACAAATTTTATAATAATATAAATTTATCGATAGTATTATAGTAAATATAATACTAAATGTTTTTTAGAGACTAATATTACTTAATATTTTTTTTATTAATTGAACATATTAATAATTTTAGAAAAATAACAATTAACAAAATCTTCAAATTAAGCCCATGTAACAGAACAACGTTAATTATCATATATTTTTCATAGAAAAGAAAAAGAGATCTCACCAAAAAAAAGAGTCAGATAACTCTAAATCTCTAATCACATGTCACTTTCCGAGTTGAACCGCAAAATACGCATCATCGTTGATTCCGCCAAGTAATCAACGGCCTGAGTTTCTCTCTTACGTGGCTTCTCTGACGGTTGCATCACACCCCACTAGGCCCAGTCACATGCCTCTTTCTTATAATATAAATATAATATCACCAGCATCACCAAAAATCTTAAATAAATAGTAAAAAAAAAAAACATTTAAAAACAAAAGGATAATAATAATCCAATTGAACCACTTCGCTACTTGCATTCCATTCTCATGTAGAGCAAGTCTTTTAGATATATATATATATATATATAAAAGAAAACTAATTTTATTATGATAAAAATAATAATTTAATTTTAATATTATTGTAAAACAAATAGGGGTGGTTTGAAATGATGGCTCACACCATAAGCATTTAAATAGTCACAGGTAGGGGCAGTTCACATCGTAAGATGTGCAGGAAGTCTTTGCTCTTAAAGAGATAAGAAAATGGTGAAAAGAGATATTAGCAGAGTGAAGCCAAGTATACTGTCTTGTTCATCCCTCCCTCCGACATAGTAAAAGTATTTATAGAAAAAGGAATGCTATCTTTGGTCCTATTTGTTGGGTCTATATGTCATGGTAGGGCGACAAATGTTAGCCTAGGGTACAGTTAGACTTCACTTGAAGGGACTAGAACGAAGGGTTGTTGTGTAACACCCCTAACCCGAATCCGTCGCCGGAATAGGGTTACGGAGCATTTCTGGAATTTATAGAACAAATAACAAACATTTCATAATTCTTTAGTATTCATATCAAATTCCAATCAAATTTCATCATATAGTCCCTTGCATGAGCCTTCGAGACCCAAAACGTGCTTTAGAATCAGGTCAGGACTAAACCGGGTACTCAGAAAATTTTTCGTAGAATTTTAAAATTTTTCCTAGATGCAGAGCACACACGCCCGTGTGGTCAAGGAACACGCCCGTGTGACCATCGGACATGCCCGTGTTGCAGGTCGTGTCCAGCCCTGTGTAACTCTCTGGCTTGTGCCACACGGTCAGCCACACGCCCGAGTGAGTAGGCCGTGTGATCAATTTAATTTTTACAAATTAGGTGCAGGGTTCACATGGCCAAGTCACACGCCCGTGTTCTAGGCCATGTATCACACACGGCTGAGACACCCCGTCTCTCTGCCCGTGTGCCAAATTCTGAGCATTCTGTTTCTCAAACTTAAGATGCAGGGGACACACAGCCAGGCCACACACCCATGTACTAGACACACGGCTAAGACACACGCCCATGTCTCTGCCCGTGTGGACGAAAATAGGCTGTTTTCCAAGCCACATTTAAACCAACTTAAAATCCAAGTCATATACCATACATGTCCATCACTAGCCATTCCAATGGCTAGTTATAACCCAAATATTTACATGTCAACATTGGCTAATTAACCCATACATGTCATTATAACCATAATCAATTTACCATATTTACCAAGATGGGCCGATGAATAGTGTGAGTGATCTCCGCCAATGCTTCCAATCCAACGAGCTTCCGAAATTACTATAAAACAGAGGAAAATAAAACAGAGTAAGCATGAAATACTTAGTAAGTTCGTATAACATGATAATTAACTTACCATTCATTCTATTTCAAGATAAACATGTAAGGCACATTCAATCAATAGGATCTCAAGCCCTACACATATCCTCATTGCCCTTGTTAGTCATACATTCCACAATAACATCAAGAAACATATATGGGCTCAACAACAATCAGATTTCCAGATATATATATGCTTTCCATATCATGTATTCATATAACATGTATAAATCATATATTTGTATTTCAAGTACATTTTCATAATAATTCATCTCGAGTTCAGATCATTTCATGTCGGAACTTTACCCATTAAATCATTCGAAATATCAATATCAGACGAGTAGTACACTCAAGGTGTACAAATCTATAATCATGGATGAATGTATTCATCTAAAAAATTCCATGTGCATATATCATCATATCATATTTTTCATATATCATGTATCATCACTTTCATGTATTTCAGGCAGATACCTGTAATAACTCATTTCTTATTCATATCTTCTCATGTAAAAATTTTTCCCGTTGAATTTATCTGAAATATCGATGGATACACATGTAGTACACTCGAGGTGTACAAATCAGGATCAGTCAATTCATATTCAGGGGTACCCATTTAGGGCACATAATCAGGGAGCACACTCTCGAGCCACATATCAAGATGCTCAGGTGAGCCATGTAACAGGAAGCTTATCCGGGCTAAATCAGGAGTGCTCATAAGAGCCACAATTAGGAAGTTCACAAAGAACTTTTAATTAGGTAACTCACGAAGAGCCTTTAATCAGGAGCTCCGGATAGCCATATATCGGGAAGTTCAAGCGAGCCATATCAGGACGCTCACAAAGAGTTGCGTTTGTGTCTGCAACATATGCAGGATCACAACCGATCATAAAACATGACGCTCACAAAGAGCTGCGGTAGTGCGCAACACATGCAGAATCACTACCGATCAGGATGCTCGAGAGGGCTATATCAGGATTACTCGTCTGAGCTAAATCCCGTCCGTAACATATGCAGGACTATATTCATTACGGAAATCAGGTATCCATCGACTTTCATTTATTCAAACGGGATTTAACATTTTTCAGGCATTATCAGGTATATGATTATTTCATTCATTTACAATATTCATATAATTCAAATAAACACATTCCACATTCATTTCAAGTATAAAAGTAACATTTTTATCATTCATCATTTATCGGGCATTATCATTTATTTCAGATATTAGCATTTATCAAACTTTGTCAGATATGCCTTCAATGTCATATTTATATATAATATTTATACAATTCGCATTCACAACATTTAATTCAAGCATATAAATATACACAATTTAGTTACACGAACTTACCTCGACAAATGTTCGTGTGCGTAAAATCTACTAATCCGACATTTTCCTATTTTCCTCATTCTAACTCCGAATTTGGTCTATCCGGATCTATATGAATGAATTTAACATCAATTCATGTTCATTTCATTTCAATTCCCATCTTAGGCAAAATTACTGTTTTGCCCCTAAACTTTTAATTAATGACGATTTTGTCCCTAGGCTCGGAAAATGAAATTCATGCAATTTAATCCTTGTTCCAAGCCTAGCCGACTTTTACATGTAACATTTACAGCCCATGTATTTCATAAAATTCAGAATTTTTCCATGAATTTTACAACTTTTCAATTTAGTTCCTAAATTATGTTTTCATCAAAATTCACTTTGTAAAAGTTGTTTATCTATCAAAAACTTTTCATATTCTACCATAAATTTAAAAATTTCAGCATATTCATCCATGGCAAAACTTTGATACTTTGATAACTTTACAAATTAATCCCCAAAATAGCTAGATTAAGTTGTCCCGATCTCAAAAATATAAAATTACTAAAAACGGGACTTGAATACTTACCTAATTTGGCCAAGAAAGCTTGCTTTCTCTTTCCTAGGGTTTCCATGCAAAATATTTGGGGAAGATGATGATAAATGATGATATTTTCATCTTTTTATTATTAATCATCTTTATTTTTCATCTTTCCAATTTTGTCATTTTCTTTAACTTTATTTTCCATGGATGAATCATTATCCTTAACAACTAAGTATTTTTAATAGTCTAATTACTATATAAGGACCTCCACTTTAAATTTCTATAGCTATTTAATCATTTTAGCTATTAGAACTCAACTTTTGCACTTTGTGCAATTTGGTCCTTTATCAATTTAAACATGTAATCGGTAAAATTTCTTTACGAAATTTTCACACAATATTATTATACTGTAGATCATAAAATAGTTTTAAAATAATTTTTATTTCCGGACTCGGATCTGTGGTCTTGAAACCACTGTTCCAATTTTATTGAAAATAGGCTGTTACATGTTGGATCTGCTCAATTGACCAGTGTTTTTGATGGTTTTCCCAATAAATTTCTTTCAGATCCTGCGAGTCCCGAAGATGCGACGCTCAAGTGAGGATTCAATGTTTGGGGTTAAAAGGTGAATCTTGATAACCTTAAGATCCATAGGCAAAGAAAGTTTTAAAGGCGAGGCATGCCAAGATTAGGCTCCATGATGAAGTGGTTTGAGGGTTATGTCACCATAGTTTGAGCTGAGTTGTGAAGTTGGATCTTTTATGTTAATGGATCTCTTATATAGAATATGAGGGTATAACAATTGTCCCATTATAGGCAAAAGACAAATTATAAAGTGGTTTGGCTTGATACATTTGCATTTGCGAAGAAAATGCTCACTACTTGAAGTGACTATCATTTGGAAGGGTCATTATTACTTCTTTGATCGTGGCGTCTGTCACTTTCATCTCATTTTGAATCATGCTAATTTGTTATTAATGTTTGAAGAATGTTTCATTTCCATCAACCGTCATTACTTTTGGACTTGTTGACTCATATTCTTTTTTTCCCTTATAAATAAGGTATTGATCCCAATGTAGACATTTTACTTTTATCTTCTTCATTTACTACATTTAAGTTTGTATGGTTATCCTTTTGGTTTCGTTTGCCTGTGTCTACTCCTCTCCTCTAGGTAGATAGCTATTCGTTGATCGAGGATGTTACAATGAAAAGTGAGGAATTACAATGTTTGACAATGATAAAGGAGATGGTGGCTATGTTGCAACTAAGATGTCTTTAGTTGGCCTATTATAGGTATGAATTTACAATTATGTTGGGTGTCCATTGTATGTGTCACACTCAGTTTCCAATAAAGTCCATAATTTAAGAGGAATTTGGAGTAAACTGAAAGAAATTGTGAGTTCAGTAGACCCTACTAAGAAATCTAGAAACTTTAATGGCTAAAAAGTAAATAATTGGGTTTCAATTATGTTAATTTAAATTGGAACCGGTTGGTTACTTAGTGGGAGGCCAAATGATTACCGATGAATGGTTATTTGGAGCTTTGGACTATGCATAAAAAAAGGTTATATATATATATGTGTGTGTGAGGATGATTATTCTGAAGGCAGAATTCTCCTTATTTTTGTTTTTATTTTCTTCCCATCTACAACATCTTCTTTGGTTGCTTCGAAGAAAGAGAAGGTTGACGAAAGCTCTGAATGAGGCAAAGATCGTGAGGTTTGAGATTGGGAAGTAGAGAATTTGATGAATTGGTAAGCCTTTTTAACTTTCTGTAATCGTGGATTTTAGAAAGAGAAGTAGGGATTTCTGAAATCTTTGAGAAGTTTTTGTATGATACTGAATTCTGGGTTTTTTAAGCTTAAATGCCTCCGATTTAATTGGTATATTTGGTTGTCATGCTTAGCTGCCAGGACGAATGAGGCTTTGACATCTGAAAAAGTTAAGCTGGCGAGGATGAAGGATAGCAAGTGAGATTATGTACTTCATATTTAGGTGTCTAATGGTTGTCTTGTGATTTGTATGTCCTTCTTCTATGTCTATTCTGAGTTCTATGGATGTATATGATTACGGTGAATGAGAAATTCATGAATGCATAAGGCTGTGTGAATATATGAAAGTTTGCAGTATGCTTTGTATGATAGAACTCTGTATCAATATATTGATGTATGGCGTACTCCTTATTATGATAGTCTATGTAACGTTTCACGTGATATGTACATTTATAAAATGCAGAGTAAGAAATGAGTTACTTTGGCTGGTTAGTTGAAGATAAGAAAAATTGGCATAATGGAGGAATGGATGGATTGAAAGGGGATTCGAGGGAGTTTGGCAGCGTCGTGGAATAGTTATCTACTAGCTCTTCAGAGCGAAACTGTGTAAACAGTATACAGGCTCTATGGAGTGACACCTCAAAAGGGGTTTGCATGCTTTTAGGAGTTAAAAGTCCATGATTAGCCATGGCATGATCCAGTGGTGAATAGGTACACCTTATGGCGAATTGAAGTCCGCCAGGACAGTGAATAGGGAAGCCTGTCAGGCCACAAAAAGGGAAGTCATTGTATGACTCGCGTGGCAAACAGTTTGACATAATGATCATGGCATGTCTGAGAACGCTGGCAAGTGTGCTAATAAGAGGATCCGATAGGATGCGAAGGTAAAAGGAACTAGTAGAAGTGTCTTAAACTCGAACATATGTGAAAGGAAGGGGCATTTCCTTCAAAATATTTGCAAATAAGTATCTGCCATTGAAAGACCACCAGAGTTGGTGTATAAACCATCATTAGCTATGAGGTAATGAAATGGTTCTTCAGGTTTTAAATTATAAGTGTTTATTTATAAAGAGGTCACTAGAAAAGTGGAAAGTCCGCCAAGGGCTATCTTAAGAAGAAAGTCCACCAAAGGCTATCTTAGGCGGAATGTCCGTCAAGGGCTGACTATTTGATAAAGTTCGCCAAGGTTTAGCAAATGAGGAGGATGTCTGATAGGACTATCTAGCGTGTAAAATCCACTAAGGATTTTCTTACAAATGGGAATCCCATCTTATACAATCTAAGGAAAAGCTAGTCTGTTGGGGACCATCTATTTATAGGAGTATCTTGTCGGATGATCTAAAGAGGGAAAGTCCTGAAAGACCATCCTACAAGTGCAAGTCTATAAGGGAAAAATGGTACTTGATTATTAGACAAATCTTATATTCAAGGGCCATATATAAGGATATTAGTAAATGGGTTTTCCTTTAAAAGAAGATATACGCACGAGCTAAGATGATGAATTTTGGGATGATACGATAAGTCGGTATTGAGTTCGATATGAAATGAAGGGATCAGTGTAAGACTTCACCATAGTGGCAAGGTATTTGTAAGTTCGCCAAAGGTATTTAACATTCCGTATAATTACTTGTGGCGTTATCTTTTGCTGAGTCAAATCGGCAAGGTAAATAGAAGTCCAAAGATAAAGTCTGACAATGTCAAGTATTAAATGGGGTGTCAGAAAGATGATAGTTTCACCTAAATCCACCGACGTGCTCACCAACGATTCATTCAAGAAGAACATATGGGCGTCGTCTGCATCAATCAAACTACGGGATCTCTTATGATATACTGGGAGTTTAATTATGTGCATTAGTTATTTATTTCTTAAACTTCAAGGTCACTTGGGAACACTGTTGTATAGATTCTCACTAAGTTCTTTTGAACTTAAGTGTATTTTACCTTGAATGTATGGTCAAACTCAAGGATCGTGTGAAGGGACCAAACCAAACACCACCAAGCTCACGTGAATGGCGTCATAGTCGTATCATGCATATAGAGAGGCACCCTTAAAGGCTACACCCTGGGGTTCAAATAAGTGAACTTTTATTAAAATTTTAAATTTCAAGTCACTGTAATATATAAATATATACATGCTGATTAAGGCAAAATGTTTGTAAGAATCTTGGTAATTGTAGAAAGTTTATTTGTTGTTAAAATTCGTAACATGTTGATAACTAAAGAAATTTGAGAAAAGTTAAGTGATAAATATGATTTAAGTCTAGTGTTATTTAAGCTGTAGATAAATTAAGTTAGAATTTTTATTCAGCAACTCGGGCTAATTGTGACACTTGGTACCTGGACCCGGCGATCGGGTCGAGTATAGGGTGTTATAGTATAAATGAGGTGGCCTTAGTAGAGGCCTTTTCTTTTCCCTATATCTATTTGAGGCAGGTTTTCATTTGCCTCTACATCTTTGGTTAATAAGGATTTTGTAGGTTTAACACGTTGCCTTTGGATAACTTTCAGGGTTGTCCTTGCATTTAATGGTGCTCTACTTTCTTATTTGTTTAAAGAAATGAGACTATCTTACTTCGTCCAACTTTCGCAACTTATTCACTTTAGTCTTCAATGACTCTCCTAGCATATGGGAATTTCTATCGCTAAATAAAGAGATGTTTACATTTTACCACTTTTCGAGAGATGTTGTTTTTTCTTTGTCCTCATAAACATATCATAATAAGGAATAAAGTATGGGATTTTCCTTTCTGGTTGCAATAGACCATTCTCACTCTCACCAGGTTCATTACCCATTATTTAATGTGTCTTTCTTATAGTAATAATATTGTCATCTTGGGTAAATAATGGTGGTTATCGTTAAGGTTCGGACCTTGTATAACTTTAGGAGGTTCTATTTTAGGGGAGTAAAACCTAAGCAAAACTACTTCAAATGAGATGATAGAGATAATAAATTTAGTTGGTGTAGTTCTTCCTCTAATGGTGCACTCACAATGGCCTTAAGACAACACAAACTATATAACAAAATTTTTCCTAAGTGATGAGACAGAACCCCTGAATTGTTTATTTTACTATATGCTTTTGCATTTACAGAATAGAGGCACTATGGTTTTTTAGAGTCCATCTTGCTAGGCTACTGGTGGCCTAGCCAATGGCCATGTGGCAGGTGCGGTGATGCAAGTTTTTATCTTGTTATGTTTTTCTTATAGGTATTCTACAGGCTTCATGCTTTGGTGGCAATATACTCCATATGGATCAGTACCTTTGGTTCTTGTTTGTCTCGTTGCTATAGGAGAAAGGTTTTTTAGGGTTGTTTTTTGTACAAGGTGGACCTTCATCGAGTTAGTAGCATAACTATTTGAAAGAACTAGAGGAATTAAAAAGTTAATCCATGTTTTAGGGGAAGAAGTTCAAGGCTAGCAAGGTACAAGTTGAGCTTTGGCGAGAATGATTTTTCAACTAGTAAGAACAAAACCATGTTATTGTTGCCCACATGTCTCGTGGTATTTGTCTTAATGCTCATGTGATTGAGTTGGAAGCTTTTGTAGGGAGATTATTTGAGGAACAAAAGTAAGCTCGATGTGAGTTTTTAGTGAGGGAGCATCAGACAAAATTTGACACAGAGGCTTAGTAGGAAGCTATTAATCAGGCTTATGACGAGGCCTAGTAAGCTTTCTCTTAAAGTTTTATGGGCATTTACAATACTATTGTGAGTACTATCCATTTGGCTTATGGTTCACTAGGCTTGCAAGAAGTTAGACTTAGTACTATGTGTTGCATTCTTGACTTGATTGACATTCTCCACCCTTCAACTGTTGAATTGGATAAATGCCATTTTGATGCTTGGATGATGAAGAAAGGGAAACATGTTGTTGATGATCTTTTTTCTTAATATATATCTTTTAAATATGAATGTTTGTTATTGTGAGCCTCTCTCTCTCTTTCCTTTTTTTTTGTTAATAAGAAATCCTAATAAAATTAGCTTTAGAAGCTTGATATGTTGTTGCCTTTTTATTTTATTTATAAGAGATTGTTAATGGTTTGTTGTGTTTATTGCTCCTAACTTTGCTTTTCCACCATTTATTATTTACACGTTGATGTATATCCAATCGATATATTGTATTGATATTTGGGAAACATACATTCAGATACTTGATTTGGCATTTTTAGGTTAAATGGGTGATGTTGTTGGTTTGTACAGGCTTATTTATGCCTAAAAAGGAAATTTACTATTGTGAGAGGGTGAAAAACCATTATGCCTAGGTCTTTTTTGCCCTTAATAGGAAATCTACCTCCATGCCTTTGTCTTCGATTAATTCTTCAAAAGGAAATAAGACATCATGCCTTAGTCTTTGATTGATTCTACAATAGGGAATGAAACCTCTTGCCTTGATCTTTAAGGGCATAAAGGGGATGAGACCTTGCACTTTAGTCAATTCCTCAAGAACGACAATACCTCATACCTTGGATTTTAGTTGATTCTACCAAAGGTAACAAGACTTTTCACCTTGGTTTCCAAAGGCATAAGGGAGACGAGACTGTGCACTTTAGCCAATTCCTTAAAGGGGACGAGACCTCACACCTTAGCCTTCGGTTAATTTTACTTATGGGATGAGGCCTCTTCTCTTTATCTTTAGGGGCATAAAGGGGACAAGATCGTACACTTTAGCCAATTCTTCAAGGGAAATGAGATAATACACCTAGTTATTGGATTAGCTTGACTAAAGGAGATGAGACCTCTAGTCTTGGTCTTTGAGGATGTAAGTAGGATGAGACCGCATAACTTAGTTTATTCCTCAAGGGGGACATTACCCCATGCCTTGACCTCCGACTAATGCTACCAAGGGGGATGAGACCTCCCAACTTGGTCTTCAGCAGCATAAGTGGGACGAGACCTTGTACTTTAATTGACTCTTCAAGGGGAGGGATGTTGCCTTGGTATTTTGATGCTTTTTCCCCACAAACTAGGCTAGGTCTTCATCTTTCCAATTTTTTGCTTGGTATGAAAAACTTGTGACCTTATTAGTAAGGCTTGTTCCTTATCATGAATAGGTCTTGTTGCTCTAGTAAGAGGACTTGAAGAAGCAATGTTTCCACCTTTTTTGTCTTACTCTATCTAGGTTCATATCAATTTTTCATGATTACTTTGGAAGAGAGTGTATCGAGCTTCCTTTCTCTCCTCTTTATAGGCAACGCATTTTTTTTTGTTTAGAAGAAGGCTTTGCTTTACTAACTGTCCGACACGCCCTTCACCTATTGGTCAATAAACTATGCTTTTCTTAGGTGATCAATCTAAGAGAGGACCTAGTTACCTTTCTTTTTTTTTCATTCCTTATTCTCTCAAGAGGCCTTTCATCATGTTTTCACATTGTAAGATTACCCCTTCTCTTACACCAATATTCATGGACTTTAGTGAGGCCTTTTTTTATGGTTTCTTCTCCTTCTGTCCTCTATTTATGGTGATTGAGGTGTTCTTTTTACAATATCTATCATTTGCCTCTTCTTATTGCTTCCTCGATAGTGTCTCTTAGAATGAAGCAATCCTCAATAGCATGGCTTATATCATTGTGATATAAGCATTCTGTCTTAAATTCCTAATTCTTAAGGTTAGATAGCAAGGTGGTGGAGTTCATAGTTTTCTTATGTTTTCGTTAAAGATACTTTTCGCAAGGTGTTCTGAGGGGTTTAGCAACGAAAAGGAGTGGGTGGTGCTCTTTTCAGATGTTTCGAGTGACGAAGATAATGTTGGAAAAATCAGGTCTAAAAAATGATTTTCTGTCACAGCAAAAACTTAAAATTTTTGAAAACCAAACAGATTTGTGATATTTATAGTAATAAACTTTTTTCTTGAAAAGAACCTGTACTTTGTGGCAAACGGATCCTAGATGTTCTCGGCTTTTAACCAAATGCCCTTCTTCATTATTCTCGTACCACGAATTGCTTCGAGTGTGAACTTGAATAGTCAAGAACCAAACAAATAACTAAAAACGATTTATTTCTTTAAGTAGGAAAGCAATTCTCTTTCAATAGAAATCGGTAGAATTGTAATTCCTAGAAAATAAAATTTATTCTTAGAAAATAAATTCTCAATACTTTTTGGCAGAATAATAATTTATCAAACTTACATAAAACTTATGTATATATCTTTACCAATGTCATCTATTTATAGGGAGAGAAAAGAATTCAAGTTGAATTAGTAAAACACAAATAACATTTATTTAATAGAAAATAGTATTTTACTTTAAGTAGAATGGGGTGGGCGACATACCCTAGTAAATAATACTAGGGATGCCACCCTTCTCTCTTATGATAAGGGAATTTGGGTCTCTCATGTATTGGGTCCAATTATATGTGCTTCTTAAACTTTTAACCCAATATTTTTTAATTTAATCCAACCCAATATATGTTTCCTATTTTCCAAAATAAATATTATTTATTTAATTAATTTAATTAGATGACTTAATTTTTCAATTAAATAATTTTCTCATCCTAATTCTAATTTCGTTAAAGTCATGACAACTTTACAGTAAAAGAGTCTATGAGGAAATATATTTAATTTCCAAATTTAATGGATTCACAATGACTAATTAATTAAATTTCATTTTCAAACTTCAATTATTTAATTAACTAAATAATAATTCAAAAACCTTAAATTAATTCTCAATCAATTCTATCCTTAGTGAGAAAAAGCATTCATTTGTGAATGTGACCCATTTCTCTGACTTCATCATTTCCATTCGTTTTTATTCATTTGGTTCTACATGCAATTCATTTCTAGTTTCAACAAGCTAGTGGAGGGACCGGTTGAACATATGTAATTATGGATCAAATAATTTATAATTAAATTCCAACTTTTCGCCTATTAATTATAAATTTATTTAGTCACAAAGTCATTCCACTATAGTATTGTGATTGAGCTCCCCTTAGTTACATACCATTACGAAAGTTACACAATTAGTGCTCGTCCAATGACCTTGTCATAAGTGTGTTATCCTCAAAGGATATCCTTAATCTCTTTGGGATAAATCTGTTATCTAGATATGATCTTATTTTATCTAATTGTAATCATTACATCTTCCTTCATGAAAAGTCTATTACTATCAAATAATCATCAAGTAATTTATTACAAAGAAATGACTTGTGGCCACATTTACTTTTCATCTACCATGTAATGTCGATGAGAGGATATCATTTACCCATTAGTTGGGCTATGAAATTCATTGTTGTGAATGACACTAGATACTACAGAAGTCATATACCTAATGCATCAGCTTTCAATTCCTTATCTATTCGAACTCAGGCTCTTACTTATATCAAAGTATACGACTAATGCATGCATAGTCCATCATCCACTCAGGATTAAGGTATGTCACACTATGAACGTCAAAAGTGAATAAATTCATAAATGGATCTAGGATGTCACACCCCGAAAATCGGCGGATCTGAAAAGATGAGTAAGGTAGGTATATAAATTGTTGGACGAGTTGTGGTAACATAATTTTCCATCCTGTTGGTCTGATGGCAAGTTATAGTATTGATGCATACTAGCGTTAAAGCATCCACCTATTGATGGTATCTAAGGAATTGATTGTAGGCTGTTCCAATAGAAGAAATATTACGCCCAAGAAAGTGCGTGCCTATAAGGGAGTATGCCCCAGAGTTTTGTTTGAGCACTAAGAGTCTGTCAAGTGAACGAGGAAGTTGTAGGAGACTTAATTGTCTTTAAGATCACACCGAATGTGAGTCATCGCCAAGATATGGTACGCCCAATTTCATAAGTACTGTCCAATTGTATTTTTGTATCGAGTTTGTGTAACACGCCAAACCCAATACTTTAGGAGAATCCAAGTATGCCGTGTCACTACAAAGAAACCATACATCTTCAACACTGTTTCTAGCATAAAATTTGTAAACCTTAGTGATTAAAATAAACCTTTAATGAAATATGGAAAATAGAGTATAAGTCAAATGGCGTATAGAATTTCAGTAAGGTAATTTTATAAATACAAAATAAAATACTTTAAAATTATTTCATAAAATTTAATGAAACTTCATTAAATCACAATTCTTCAACATGAGTCTTAAGTAAAATTTCTGTTCAAAATACAATCAGACGTCACCCCTTCATCATGCATAATATAAAACAACAGAAGTCCCACAGCAGCAGATATCCTCTGGCGTAGTCTAACAGAATTTCCTTTTCTTCAATAGCAAGCCTGAGAAGGAAAGGTAACTAAGTAAGTTCAGAAGAGTTTAGTGAGTTCCAAAAGAAGACATATCAATAGTTACTAATACTTCAAGTAGGTCTTTTCAAAGATTCAAAAATAATCACACAAATTCTCCAGATGGCGAGTACCATACACAGACAGTCTATACGCCAGTTTACTTTTCTTTGGTATATACAATACGCTAATATGACCATACAGACAAACCTTCTTCATGTCAGTCACATACCCCAAACCTTTAGTTAGATTCATGTCATTCATTCCATTCATATTCCTTTGGTTTGTATCATTTTTCGTGATTTGTCAATCTGGTTTGCAACATACATTTCCCCTATCAAAAGCTACACATTCATTTTTATGTATCGCGATCTGCCAGTTCAATGTACATTCCGTCGAAGGCAACACCATGAATATATTTATTTAACATTATTTCCATGAATCAGTCCATATCATTCTTGTCAAAAGTAGAAGGGAGTGGCTTAAGCATGAAGAATGGTTCTTACACTTTAACACAGACCTTACAAACCCAGATTGACAACTCTAAACAACCATTTTTCATTTACACATATTTCAATTTTGCAGAGTATAAGTACTTACCTTACATGAAATATAAAGCAAGAATACTACACACATGGAAGTAAGAAAAAACTCACCTGCAATACAACAAAGTCTAGATGGCAGGACCTTTGCCTTTGTCACTCAAACCTTCTATAACGTCTTGAGCTCAAATATGAATAATTACACTTATCAGATCATTACTCCATTGAACCCAAAAATGTATGCAAGTAACACTAACACATAACCTAGAATCAGGAAGTTTCCTTCCTTACATATAATTCTAACACTTTTGCATGCAGAGCTAAAAATGTGTAAATAACCATGAAAATAACCTAGGATTCATCAGTATTTACCAGAGAGCTAAAATAGACATGAGAGTTGCTGAATACAATGAAACCAACCTCAGTAAGGTTTTTGGACTTAAGCTTTAAGAGAGAGAATGCAGATAAAATCAAGAACAAGATGAATGCAAGAACCACACAAAGTTTATTGGTAAAGACACTAATACCCTTATATACTTAAGCACGGAAACAAAGTTTAGTAGAAGAACCAGATTATTCCACTAACACCCTTGATTTTCGTGATTAATTGCAATTATCATAATTTAAGCCTTATCAACTATAGTATCTTAATTCCATTCTAACCAGTTCCCATTGGACTAACTAAATAGTCTTACTAATATAATAAACAAATCCATTAAACTACAGATTTAATGACTTCGCCTAAACATCTGAGGTGGCGTACACCCAATAGAAGAATCTTCCAAGCCAAAGATCTCGCCCAAAACACAATTCAACAAATCATAAAATTCGCCAATCAACGCATACACAAAATCCTATACTTGGTCATATCTAATACTTTACTTACTCAAAGATATAGAGATTTTGTTGGGCAAGCTGTTATAGTTTGGTTAGGAGTTGTTGGGAATCTACAGTAACAGAAGCAAAGATTAGAGTAAAAAGAAGAGTAGCGAGATGTGTGAAAGATTGCTTGCACACTAAAACAAGCCAACTAAACAAATCATCACAAGTAGCATGGTTGGCCATTTCTCAACAGGAGTCAATTAGATTGATTTGACCCTTCCATGACTGGTCAACAGTAAGTTAAACCTTCGCCAAATTTTCTTTTACCTACCCTAGAATTGGTAGGGAAATCAGGGGGATCGAGAGTATATTTATAGGAAAGGGACATTTCAGATGATTTTTCTATCTACCTAATGTTCAGGTTCTTTTTTCTAACCTCAACATTCTCTTCTTCTTCTTCATTAAGATCAGACTAAGATCTCGTCTAATGAGTAGATGATTCTACCTTCTGGTAAGTCTTACAGCTTTGCATGTTATGATTATAGAAGAGAAGAGTGTTATAGGAAGGCCCTGCATGGGGTCGTATGTAGTTGAAATGTTAGTAAAATGTCTGTAATGGGGATTCTAATGTAAATCTTATAATCTTCTAAGCAGTTGTTGCTACTGGATTAGGAAAGACAATTGAAACATAAAATCCAAGTCAAAGTAAAGGTAGGTCTCTGGTGAGTCTCTGAACCTGACTCTTGCATGTCATTTTATGTTGATTATGTTATGGTTGATGTTCCTGTGAACGAGTATGTATTCTTGTAGAGTGATGTAAATATGTGTACATGTGTTTTCTAAGAAGTATCTACAAGTACGTAAATGAAGTGAACAATGTGTGGCATGGTATGACGATGTGCGATATACGTGTATGGGGAATTGTGTGTTAGAAAGTATGATTTCGTTATAAATTTGAATGAGATTTACATAAATTTCTCTTTAGTGATAAGTTGGCTCATGGAGTCTGGGTAGGTGTGACAAGTTTTGTTGTAGGTGTAAGTATGGCTATTATCTAATACCTTCCTATTATACGATCTCAATACTAACAAATCTATGTCATATGAAAATGTGGAAAGAAGCTTTATTTGTAATGGCTCCAATAGGGTAGTTTTATTGCAAACTGGACCAATAGATCACAGCCCGACCCTACGGGCTAATACGATAAGTGTAAGACCATGTGGGCGAGGCCCCATAGATTCGTTTGATAATACACCAAGTGTAACGCACCATACCCGACCTAATAATTGGATCCAAGTATGATGTGTCACAACTTAAAATCAAACTAATTTTAACAAATCATTCAATGGAAGCTTTGTAAAATTTTGCAAATTTATGAGTATAAAACGTGTGATGAGCTATTACTTTACAAAGGTTTTAATGTACATCATTGGCAGTTTAAAACAATGTTCAATCCATTTGGCAAATAAGTTAAAATAAGTAATTTCATGAAATAGCTTATAATAATTCAATCCAAGCATTTAAAATTTAAGAAGATTCTTATAAAAATAGTTTCTTGACAAAATAATAGATCGTTATACAAATTGGTTTCAAAAATACATCTACACGCCACCCCTAAAAGGTCATGCATGATACAGGACAAAATAGACAGCTCACAATAGCAACAGTTCTCTAGCGTAGTCCCTTCAACAAAAGGCCTTCTTTCAATTAGCACGCCTAAGAAGGAAAAGATAACATAGTAAGTTTATACGAACTTAGTAAGTTCCAAATGTAAAGAGAAATCATACATACTATTTCTCACGATAATATCAAACCTTTCAGAAGGAGTTACACATGATGATCATAATACGCCCAATGGCATTCACAAAATACAAACAGACTTAATACACCAATTTACATAACACATAGGTGGATACTGTATGCCAAATTAACTCAACATAGACAACCTATCCTCATGCCAGCCATGTGCCCAAAATTCAAAGTTAAAAGCATATCATACAATCTCATTCACATACATACTCCCTATTAACTCTTCATATGGTTTTCATTTAGATTAGTATGTTTTCTCGTGATCTGTCAGTTCGGTTTGCAATATAGTTTCCCTACCAGAGGCATCACAAACATATCTCTCATTCTCCATCACTACAGAAGGAGATGGTGTTTACTTCATAACACAGACAGGCTAAACTCAAACTAATAACACTAAACGAACATTACCCACACATATACAATTCATACATTACTAAGGATGATTACTTACCTCATACAATTTATATAACAAAGGAATTTACAACACATGGAGATAAGAAGGAACTCACCAGAAACTCTAGTACAAGTTTACACAATAAGTCGTTTTCCTTTATTGCTAAGACCCTCGTTAGCCTATTGAGCTAAAAGAAATATAATTATTCTTATCATTTCATTAATCTATTGAAACTTAACATGCATGCAAGAATCGGTATCACAAAATCTAGAATCATGAAGTTTCCTTCCTCGCAAACAATTCTAACATCTATGCATGCAGTACGATAAACACGTAGATTACTTCGATAATAACCTAAGGGTTCACTAAAAATTACTAGTAAGCTGGTACTAAAGTAGACATTATCTAAACACTGCAAACCTTCTCCTCGATGAAGTTCTTCTAAACTTAGGTTTTTCAGAGACTTACAGAAAAGTTTAAGAAAGAAGATGTAAAGGTGTCTCATGATAGCCACTGATACTCTTATATACCAAGCAACAAAGACAAGGTTTAATGGAAAAAATCAGATAATCCCACTAACACCCTTAATTTCTCATGATTAAACGCACTTAACAAGTTTTAAATCTAATAATTTTATAGTAGTCTAGTTCAGTTCTAACTAAATCTCAACTAAAACCCCAACATAAATAATTTAGTCACCAAGCACTAAATAAAACAAGTTAATCAAAACTGTGAACTTAACAGGTTCGCCCGAAACATCTAGGGTGGGCAGATACTTAACAAAAGAGTTCACTAAAACCCTAGTGTTCACCAAAACATAGAGTTCGCCAAATGGTGAATCCCACAAAGTTCTCTGCTTAGCCGAAACTAATACTTTACTTACTAAATTATATACTTAAATTACCATTTATATGCCAAACAATAACAGAATACTGAGTCTCCTCCGGGTGGACTGTTACACCAAGATGGAAAGAAGGGGTAAGACCATGTGAGTGAGGCTGCATGGTATCCATTGTGTTGGTCCACTGAGACATTAAACACGAAAGCCAGAATGGCAAAGATGTAGTCCGTTGGGATTGTAAACATGAGACCCGCCAGGATTGTAAAGTTGAGAATTCTCTCAAAAAGCCTTTGTGGTGTATTATCTGGAAAGTCTTTGTGGTGAATTCTCTGGAAAGCCTTTGTGGCATATCATTTGGAAAGCCTTTTATGGAAAATTATCTAGAAAGCCGTTGTGGTGAGTTGTTATTTCATCCTTGTGGGAACACATTGGATTGCCTATGAGGCATTATCTGAAAGAGTTTTCGACAGTGAACCCGTTCAATGATTCTGTCATAGTGACTGCAATGACAGGGAACTTGGGGTATTTGGAATGTTAGTGGTGCAAGTGTCTGGCAAACTTGAAATTTCTTAGGTTCGGTATCGAAGTCATCTGGGATTCTATCACTTGAATTAAATGTTACATTCTTCAAAACAAGTTTGATTTTCTGGACTGATTTGAAAATACAATGTAACTAGTGTTCTAATAATTGTTGGATTCTGTAAAGGAATACATTAAAAGTAGCATCCACTGAGTATCATTCTGGAAAGTGTAACCAACTACTATTTGTAAAGAAATTGTGTAATGGAATTCGAAATATGGTGTGAGGTCTTTGATATGCCAATCGAATGAAATGAGTATAAGGCGGTTAAGTGCAGAGATTGACATATGGTTATCTGTCAACCAAGAATTAGAAAAGTATCCACCAAGGTCTAAGAAGGAATCCAAACCCTTGGTTCGAGGAATCCTACAACATCGTTTAAAGGTAATAATGAGTGAGGCCCATTAAGTTCATTTGAACTTATATGCGTCTTGTGGTATGCAAGTCTAAGAATCGAACCAATGCGCCGGAAGGAACCAAGCCACGAATACGCCATGGTGGTAGACTGAGGGCAATATTATGCATACAAAGAGACATTCTTAGAAATATTTTTTTCAATTGACAACTAGTAATACACGCTAAGAATATGTCTGTTAAATCAAATATTTATATTGTAAGGTTTTATACTACTTCTGAAAGTTTGTGACAAATGATAAATGTTTTATTCAAACTTATTGTCCTAGAAAGGATTTTAAATAAATAAGAGGTACATTTAGTATGGATTTTGTATATTGTAAAATTTTGCTAAGTATGTAAGTATTGTGACATCTTATATTCAAAATCGATAAATCGGGTCGAGTATAGGGTGTTACATAGGATCTATTCTACTTGGGTCCTGTTTGATGTACTGCCAGTCCAGTCAGTCACATCTCTATGTCTCTATCTTCTAGAAGTCATCCACTCTCATGCTCAAGATAAAGCATCTCCCCAATTGGACTTGGTAGACGACATATTAGTTTTTGAATTGGTTTTCTCGTTTCCAATTAGACTAAAGACATGTTTAGGTTCATCTACTAATACAAGTTGTCTTTTCGTATTACGATCCGACCATGTAATGTCGCTTAGTATTAGTTAAACATTAGATAACTAGTGAGCCAATATTTGCTTCCATTTTACTTTGCATGCAAAAAAAATTGAGGACAATATACAAAGGGTATTAATGTTATTAATGGATATTATTATTAAACCAATTTGTTCGAAAAATGCAAGTGAACATAAACGAAAATACTACACTTAGAGCATCAGATCTAACAGATAAGGGCACCTTACCATGGCTTCATCTCTTTTCCACTTGGTAATGCAACTGTTCAAGTGCTCTTACGAGTCGATTTCATGTTGTTGCCTTGAGGATCGCCTTTAACCTTGAGGCACATTTCCTTCCTCTACTTTGAGACATTCAGGTGCTTCTTCAAGCTCTTTCTTGGGCGTGCTCTTGGGACTAAACCCAAAAAAACTCATTTTCTATTTGCAAATCATACTATTATTGCAAGGTTGGTCAAGAGTTATCTTCCTTTTTAGGGCTTCCATGATATCACTCTCATTGGTAGACCATTGAGGGATTTGAGGGAAGTAAAAAACATGTCCATCATTTCATTACCAAGGCAAAAAATATGGTGTGTGATAGGCCTTAACCATTTTGTCGTAATCTTACTCCTGTAGCTTATTTTGATTCATACAGTGAAAATTCATTTGGTCTTCACACTCTAGGTGATCATTGTTTTCAAGAGGTAGAAATATAGCTTTTTGTCTCATTCTCACAAACGATGCCAATTGTTCTAACAAAAAAAAATGGAGAATTATGTGAAGGTGATTCATATCGTACAGGGTGCATAAAGATATTTAGGTGGGGGTTTATATCATATGGGGTGTGGAAAGCCATTATTCTTAGAGAAATAAAGAAATTGTGAAAGGGGGTTTTAGTGGAGTAAAGTTAAGTATCATGTCTTGTTCTTTCCTCTCTCCTATATTGAAGATGTATTTATAGGAAAATGAATGTTGGTTGTAGGTCCAATTTGTTGAGCCTAGGTGCCATGGTTAGATGGCGGATGTTAGGGGTGAAGCTAGATTTTTTTTTGGGGGGGGTGTAGGATAATGTTAAATGGGATCTAAATTCAATTTCACTATTGTGTTGGTTTATATGTTTAGAATTTTTAGAAATATTAAATCAAAATTTTATTATTTTTTGAGGGTCAAACTATAACTTTACCATGTACCAACTTATAAATTTATAAATTTTAGGGGGGTTAAAAAAATTCCAATTAGGGTGGGGCAGGTCACTTACTTGCCCCCTCCTTTCACCCTGGTGGATGTCAACCTTAGATGTTGTCGAACTTGACTTGAAGAGACTAGACATGATGGTTGTTGGATGTGATGGATTAATGAGTGTTTTATAGGGTCATTCCAGTATATATTCTTTTTAGATCTTGTAAGTCCCAGAAAGGCAACGCTCGAGCAAGGTTGCAATGTTTGAGGTTAAAGGGTGAAACTTGTCAAGTTTAAATTTCATGAGCGAAAAAAGTCCCAAAAGTAAAGTTTGCCGAACTTAGACATTAAAGGCCAAGGGGTATGAAGGTTATGTCACCATATTCTAAAGCTCTTTTTAGATCTCATTTTACTCATGGTGAGATGAAATCTTGGAAAATATATTGTCTTCTATCACACTAGTTTTCTGTTTGGGAAGACCCTGTTGAGGAAATCTCACCGCAGTGATGGAGGATAATCTCAATGGCCCATTTTTGTCCAGTGAAAATTTTTGCTTGTCGTTGTAGTACCATTTTCTACCATTTCCCATGATACCATGATTTTGTTTGTTATTTTGACTTTCAAAGTTGCAATCTCATGTAATAAAATAATAACTATTATATGCATTTTTTAATGATTTTTTAACAAACTATTATATGCATCAGTACTTTAATTGAATAAAAATTTAAGATTATAATATTGTAATTAATATTAAAATATATTATAATTTCCCATACCACCTTCACTTTTTAAAAAAAATTATTATTTTTTATATTTTTAATTATTTATTTAATATAAATATAATTAATAAGTTTTAATTATTATTTCCTTAAATATAATTTGAATATATATTTCATTTTATTAATAGAAATAGAAATTTAGTATTTTTTTTACTATTTGTTTTAGATATACATAATTTGTTATAATTTCATTGGTTTTTTTCTATTCTAATATTATCACTATAGATGCATTTGAATCTAAACACACATTTCACTATAAGTTTTAATCTCACTACTATAATATTTAATTTCACCACTACAATAACTAATCTCACCACTACTATTGTTTTTAACCTCATTAGAGTCAATCTCACCAATAATCTAAAAAAACTTAAGTCGGGTAGGGGAGTTAAGTCATTATGTAAGCTCTTCATATTTGAGGGTATACCATATATAATTCATTTTAAATGATGAATATTTTTAACTTCTATAAATTCTTCTTTTTAAGTCTAATGTGATTTGTAAAAAAAAATTAAACTTCTTTAAAACTCCATCAATACTAACAAAATCATAATTATAATGATAAAATTGTTGTTAATTAGAATTAATAGTTGGCTTATTATATAAAAATTTCTTTTGAAAATAATTTAATAATTAATCGAAAATAATACTCAATTGACCCATAATTGAGAGTGAGAGAGAGGAGGGAGAGAGAAATTTTCAGAATTTTTTCTTGTAATTTTTAAAATTTTTTTCTGATTTTATACTATTTTAAATAAATTTTAATATTTTTTTTATAATTTTTACCCTTATTATAATTTTTAAAATTCTAGGTTTATTTTAAAATGATTTTTATATTATTTTTATATTTTTATAATCTTAAAAAAAATAAAAAAAGTTTATTTTTATATTTTTAGAATTTTTTTAGCTTCTTATTATTTTTTAAACAAATATAACAAAAATTACCAGATTTCGCCACATGGCACAATCCTAGCGTGCCACATGGGAAGTTAACAATGAAGTTAATGACATCAAAAGACGAGACCGTAATTAATTTTTTTTTTGAAATAAATCGACTGGATTTATAAATCATAAAATTTAAAGAAACAATGGTCTTTCTGCCAATTGGATTTGAGTCCAACAAAGCATGCCTAAAAAACAATAAAGAAAAAGGCCTACAACGAATTGGCCCGATATTAAAATAAATGAAATAAATAAAAATAGAATAAAAAGGAAACCTAATCCTAATTACTCCAGTCAACAGCAACAGCTGGCCTCCATAAAGTCTTGTCTTTTCGCTACTCCGACACAGCTATTGATACTAGCAGATCTTTCAAATCTCATCAAATCTTTTAGTCTTCTGCTACAAGTTTCAAAAGAACCATTCCTTATCTTTCAACCTGGAAGTCTTGGCCTTATCTTCTCCATTGCTCGTCAAACATAACTTGGAATGCCGCCCTCCAGGTAATGGCATTTTCCCTTTTTTAGTGCCTCTTTTGCAATAAAATGGGCGTATAAGTTTTCTGACTTTGGGATGAAATGAAACCCCAGTTCTTGAAAGTGAGTCTTCGTGTTTTGGATATCTCTAATGAGTGCCCCGATAGTCGATCTGTCACAGTCTATATTTTGGCATTTTTTTATTACAGTTCTTGAATCTCCTAGTATTTTCAAAGTGTCAAATCCAACAGAAATCCCTAACCTTGTGGCTTGTAACCCTGCATGTGCCTCTGCCGCGAACGGAGATGCAACATCTGAGTGGAGAATCGATTTGGATGCCAAGATTTCACCCCCCAAATTGAACTACCAACCCCGAGGCAGATCTGAAAGATTGTTGGTCGAAAGCCGCATCAAAGTATATAGCCACACTCGTCCTCCTGTCATCATATTTAAGATCCCTGTCTGTTTCTGAGATAAGTGTTTTCTCCTCTATTCCTTGCAACTCTGAAATGTAGCTGAATATTTGTTTTGAGATATCTCTACTTGTTGTAGTTTTGCTTTCATATAATAACTTGTTTCTACTTGTCCAGATTATCCAGAGCCCGCAGCAAAAGAGACGACACTGTTCACTTGTCCCTCGACTAAAAACCCAGGTAAGCCATTCCCATGTGCTTTGAATGCTATTATTAAGTACCCAGGAAAAGTTTAAATTCCTCCATACTTCTACCGTTGTAGGACACTGTCGGAAAACATGAATACTGTCTTCCTCATTTTGTCGACACCTATGGCACCGAGCTTCAACAACCACTCTTTTAAGCTTAAGATTAGCAAAAGTAGGAATGTAGTTCCAAGAGATTTTCCAGACTATAATTTTAATTTTCGAGGGGATGTGTAAATTCCACAGTTTTCTGTAAAAAGCTTTATTTTCAGCCTGTATAATATTATTACTAGGATCCAGAGTAGTCTTCTGTAATAGTTTATAGGCACTTCTGACTGAGAAATTACCAGATGGTTCTCCTCCCCATACTTGGAAATCATCGTGCACTGACATCGCCAAAGGGATCTGCATAATTTTCCTAGCAATATCTGCATTGAAGGTATTAACAATTAAATAAGATTTCCATGTTCTATTTGCTCCATCAATCAAGTCCGATACTAACTCAATGTTTTCGTTGCTTCTTTGATTCTGCAACTTATCTTCTTCTTTACCCGAAATCCAAATATCGGACCAAACAGAAATTCGGTCCCCTTTGCCAACTCTCCAGCATAAGCCTTTCTCCAGGAGTCCTTTTGCTGACCAAACACTCTTCCAGGTAAGTGAAGGTAGGTTTCCTAATTGAGCATTTAAAAAGTTCGAGTTCGAATAATATTTAGCTTTCAAAACTCGCGCTAACAAAGAATTTGGATAATTAATGAGATGCCAACCCTGTTTAGCTAATAATGCAATGTTGAATTTATCAAGTTTTCGGAAACCAAGACCTCCATATTCTTTTAATGAACAAATATCCTTCCAGGCACACCAATGAATGCCCTTTTTATCTCGACTTTTTTGCCACAAGAATTTTGCTATTATACCCTCCAATTCAGTACATAAAGACTTAGGAAGTAAAAAATAAGCCATAGAGTAGGTTGGGATGGATTGTAGAACAACCTTAATAAATACCTCTTTTCCTCATTGAGAAAGGTGTTTTATACTCTAGTTATCTATTCGTAGCTGTAGTCTATCCTTCAGGCTTTGAAAAGACGCTTTCTTCCTTCTTCCCACCAAATTAGGTAATCCAAGATACAGTTCTAGATCATTGGAGCTACGTACTCCAAGCACTCTGGTTATTATTCTTTTATCCCACTCTTGCATATTAGAGCTGAAGAAAATAGTAGATTTAGTATAATTAACACTCTGACCAGAACAGATTTCATAATCATGTAGTATCTGCTTCAACGAATTTACTCCTCTTTCAGTGGCCTCCCCAAATAGAATGCAATCATCCGTAAATAACAGATGTGAAACCTGCGGTCCACTTCTACTTACCTTGACTCCTCTAGTAATTTTTTCTTTCATTGCTAACCTTATAAGACTAGATAGGCCTTCTCCACAAAATAAGAATAAAAAGGGGCTTAAAGGATTACCCTGTCTTAGACCTCTAGAAGGGATAAAAGTTTGTCCGGTGTAACCATTAAAGACCACTGAGTATGACACTGTAGTAACGCAATTCATTAACGAATCAACCCAGTCTGAATCAAACCCCAATTTCTTCATTATTCCTTCCACAAAATTCCATTCAACCCTGTCATACGCTTTACTCATATCCAACTTCACTGCCATAAACCCTTTTTCCCCCACCCTTTTATGCTTTAAAGTATGTAGAAGTTCATAGGCCAGTAAAACATTATCGAAGATCAATCTCCCAAGCACAAAAGCACTTTGTGCCAAATCAATACATTTATCCATCACAAGTCGGAGACAATTAGCAATTACTTTAGCCATCAATTTATAGAGCACGTTGCACAAACTAATAGGTCTAAATTGAGTAATATTCAAAGGATTTGAAATTTTCGGGATTAACACAATATTAGTCTTATTGATTGCACTAAGATCCATACCTCCATTCAGTAGATTAAGGCAAAAGGATGTAACATCTTCCCCGATAATTGACCAACACTTTTGATAGAATAGCGTCGGGAACCCATCCTCTCCTGGTGCTTTTGTAGGGCCCAATTCTGTTAATGCCTCTCGGATCTCCTCCTTCGTGTAACTCGCCTTAAGTTTTGAATTGTCTTCATCAGAAATGCAATGATCAGTTCCTGACAAAATATGGTCATAATTTCCCCTTCTCCCAGTAGAAAACAAATGTTGAAAATACGATCTAGCTATCACTTCCATTTCCCCGATTTCATTCGTTTCCCTACCATCCTCAAATTGCATTTTACGAATAAAATTCATCATTCGTCTCTGTGTCGCTTGTTTGTGAAAAAATGCGGTATTTATGTCTCCTAATTTTAGCCAATTAACTCGCGCCCTCTGTTCCCAATAACGCTCATCCTTTTCAATCTCAAAATTAAGTTGGATTTTTGTATCAATGAGTTCTGCCAAAGTTTCATCGTTTCTCTCAACTTCCAGCAATTTTATCAGTTTAGAAGTTAACACCTCTTTCTTCTCTTTTCTACTGTATCGAATTTGATCAGCTCATCTCTTCAAACCTCTCTTAACACTTTCCAGCTTGCTCAATAAATCTCCTATGGAATTTTCCCAAATATTTCTAACCTCTCAAATAAATGATTCCTCCATAACCCACCATGCTTCGAATTTGAAACTTCTATTAATTCGCCCCTTATTTTCACATTTTGTAGTAATAAATAGTGGACAATGGTCTGAAAAAGAATGGGGGAGATGCTGAATTTGAGACTCAGGAAATAAAGATAACCATTCATCAGTAGCCATACCCCTATCTAAACGTTCTTGGATATTTGTTTCTGGCAAATTTCCCCTCTCCCAAGTGAACTAGTTCCCAGAAAAACCCACATCCACTAAGTTGCAATCCTCCAACACCTTACGAAAAGCTTTCATTCTTCCCTCCTCTCGAGATAAGCCTCTCTTTTTTTTCAAAATCATACAGAATTTCATTAAAATCCCCACAAACCATCCATGGAAGTTCCCCGGAATTACGCAATTGTCTTAAAAGATTCCACATTTCATCTCTATCTTGTGGATAAGGAGATCCATAGAAACCAATAAATCTCCATTTGTTACCTTCATCAGCATCCTCTATTACCACATCAATATGCCTTTTCAGAAAACCTTGAAGCATAATATTAGTATCCCCACTCTAGGCCAAACATAAACCGCCTCTAGAACCAATCGATTCAACATCAATGCCATTGAAAAAACCACAACTTCTTCGAACTCTTTCCATTTGAATCCTATTAATTTTTGTCTCCATGAAGAAGGCCATTTGGGGATTATATAACTTCAGGAAATGCCAAAGTCTTCGAACTGTTCGTGGGCTCCCCAAACCATGGACATTCCAACTTAGGATTTTCATTGTGCCCGGTCGGCTTGCCTCTTGGCAGCCGCCGATGATAAATAATTAATTTCCACCATTCTTCTATTCCTTACCGCCTAAGTGTTGACGTCCTCCCTGGCTGTTAAATCTTCAATCTCCCCTCTTGATCTCTTTTTACCTTCCTCTCCCATTAACACACTATCTTCTAGATCATGTTCTATTGTAGTATGAAATTGTTCCACGAATAAGTTTTCACCCCCTTGACGTGAATTAGACAACCTCCCTTCCAAATTAATTCCCAGTATTGGATCTATATTTTTCCTATTCCCCGTAATTTTTCCTAGAACCCCCAAATTACTTCCTAATATTTGACGTCCCTCAATTTCCACCCCATTCTCCATCTCCTTCCTCACGTAACCAAACACTGTTCATAGCTAGAGCTCTTCGGGATTGTGCTCACAACGATAAATCCCATCCCATTTTAGAAATTTCCATTTCTAGTGCCATTTTTGCTTCACAAAAAGAATCACTATGGCCCAAACGACCACAAAAAAAGAAAAAGAAAAGTGACAACCTTTCATATTTAAATCTAATGTATGAGCACTTTCCGTAAAACATAATCTGCTTCTTTCTCTTCAAAGGGCGTCGTATATTAATTTGGACTCTTACTCTCATGAAATTTCTATTTTCTTTTCCCAGATTTGAGCTATCCTACTCCATAAAATTCCCTACAAAATTACCCAATTGCAATGCCAGATTTTCAGAGAAAAAGCCAACAGAAATTTCATGGATCTGTACCCAAAAAGGTGTAAAAATTAAAGGGACTTTTAATGGATCCTCCCCCAACTGCAGCTTGTATAGCACCAATAAATGATTATTAAAAGTCCGTGGTGATCCCTTTAAAACCCTCTCCATATCCATAACATGAAAAATTTGAAACAAAAACCTTTTCTCCCCCAGATCCCGAATTTGAACACCCCGAACAGGATGCCATAGATTTGCCATGGTGCTTTTCATTGCTGGAAAGTGAATAATGCTGGCTGTTAGAAAGTAGCCCACTAATCGAAAAGCCCCCACCTCCCTTTTCGTATTTGGCTCAACTTGTACTTGTAAAACTTCTTCTTCCTCCTCCTCATTAATCGTTAACCCGACAAATTCCGATTCCATTATTGTAGGCAATACTCAATCGTATGTTTCAATTGGCTAAAAGAATTAGAGAAAGGTTAAACAATACCCGCCGTCAAGACAAAACAAAGACTTAAAAAAACAAAAAACCTAAAAACCTGCCAGAGAGAGCAGACAGAGGCGTGCTAGGGTAGCAGACTTATCTTGGCTCTTTTTAGGCCTTAATTAATTGTTTAAATTCAATTAAAAATTCAATTAATTGCTTAAATTCGATTGAAGGTTGAATTAAATTTTTATATCAATTTAGAGTTGAATTTATTATTAAATTGTTTTCAAGGGTTTTTTTTATGTAATAAACCTTAATAGAGTTTAAAGTTTGAGAATCCATTCTCTAACATTTTTTGAAAAAATTTTGATCCAAAATTTAGTTTTATTTTTCTCAAGAAATGAAATTAAAAACTATTACACATCTATACTATTTATTAAGTGTTTTATTGAATTAATGTCACCCTCAATTGTGTTATCAACTTGGTTAGGGAAATAATAAAAATATCTTTTCGTAATTAAAATAAATTAATTAATTAAGGATAATTTAATCTTTTTATTTAAAACTCAATAAAAATATACATATGCTGATATTCAAACCCGAATCAATTGTATTAGTAAAACCTTTAAATTTCCACTCAACTAATATTTTATTTTGAAATTTTATACATTTTAATTTTGTATTTGATTGAGTTGATGTAACAAGTTAACTAGACATTGACTCAAGATTGGTAACAACATCATGATAAACAATTTTAATCTAACTTTTTTCATTTTAACATCGTACATATTTTATGTGTTATTATTAATTAATTTCAAATCATATGTTTTGTAGGTTATTTTTAAATACATATTTTTATTCTAAATTTATTTTTCTCACTCATACACATGTGATAAGAGTTTGTAGTCTTATATATTTAGTTTTCAAATTTTCTAAATATCAATTAAAAATACAAATCTTCAAATGTTCTTTTTAATGGATTAGTTGATGAAGTCATGAAGGGTGGATTAAAGAGGAGGGACTAATGAGGGGAAGGCACGCGGAATCCTCCCACGTGGAGATATGGCAGTGACACGTGGGCCATTGAAGATCTCTAGAGAGTCAAGCGGCATAAAAATGAGCTGGCTACGCAACCTCCTTTGCTGCGTGATTGTGGGGTCCACCTTGTCTGTGAGTCGGTCTACATTGGACACGTCACGGCCTGGACCACTTGCACTCACCGACATATGGCAAATGCGGCTGGGGCCCACCCCGCATACGTATTTAGATGCTTTTCTTTTTTCCCCTGCCAGGCCTCGTTGGCAGAGATACTTCTTTTATCTTTCCCTGGCATCGTGGTTCATTTCCATTCCTCCGATTCACGAAATTAGGACCGTGGATCTCCTTTACGTCAGAGCAATAATATAGTGATTTTTAATTTGATGATCGGATAGGGAGTTGCGCATCTTTGTAGGGATGAGTTGGGAAAGTGTATTTGATTCAGCATGAAAATGGGCGGTCGGGATTTAAGATTTGAGTGAGATTCGAGTCAAAACAAGGTGCGTCAGACATGGAGTGCAATCCGCGTCGGAAAGTGAGAGGAGAGCTGCCCCACCATCTGAATTTACTAGATTGCCCACTGTATTTTTGGTACTGTCAGCACCACTTTGTTTTATTTCCTTTTCATTTCTTTTTCCCTCTATTGACTAATGTGCATAAATTTTGTTTATATTTAAGAAATAAATATTAAAAAATAAATTTGAAAAGTACATATTCTTTTAGCATTTGGTCACCAAATCAAAAATATATATTTTTTTTAAAAAATCTACCTTCTTTTCCCAAAATAATAATATTGGAATAAATATAAGAATTTTAACTTTTAATTTATTTAAATTATGCATTAATTCAATATTAGCATAATAATATTTATTAATATTAATATTTCAAAATTTTAATTTAATATATTAGAATAATATGATTTATAATCAATATTAAAATATTACATTTGTAATTCTAAATAGAATTATTGGCATAAATATTAAAATATTAATTATTAAGCTGATTAAGTCTTAACTCGATTGGTATACGCATTGTTCCCAGTGCAGAAGGACGTAGATTTAAGTGTGTTGAAGCGTATTATCCTTCTATTTATGAATGAACTATGGGTGATTTTAGCCATTATCTCAAAAAGAGAAGATATGATCAAAACTTATAACATTATTCAAAAAAATATTAATTATTTAAAATTTGTTTATTTTTTAAAGGAAAACTTTGTTTATAATTAAAATACTAATTTTTCGTATTAATAATCTAAAATATTAATAATTTAATAACATTATTTAACGTATTATATTAATTTGAAATAACAAAAGTAATACTAGTTTGTGTATTAAATTAACATTATTATTGAATTAATCATATAATTTTTCTAAAACTCTTAAAAATTGTAATAATCATTCAATATTATTTGCACTAATATTTTGTACTTTTAAAATATTTGAAGTTTTGTATTATAATATATTTATTACTAAATACCTCTAAATTATAATTTATATATTAGTTTTTTCATAAAATATTAAGAATATTATTTAAAATTTTAATTAATTAGTAACTTTGAAATTATTGTAAAACAATATATTATGAAATAATAATTTTATTAAACTAATATTTTTTACTAATTAATTATCAATTATTAAAATAG
Organism: Gossypium sturtianum; assembly: GCA_025698515.1. Lineage (NCBI taxonomy): Eukaryota > Viridiplantae > Streptophyta > Magnoliopsida > Malvales > Malvaceae > Gossypium > Gossypium sturtianum. Next base: position 36,343,392 of record CM046950.1, read on the forward strand.
TAGCATTATATTATTTATAACATAAATATGCATTAATAGTAATATTGAAATTTGTAAAATTTTAAATCAATATTTTAAATTTCTAAAAATTTCTGTTAAATTTTCTTTTTATATTAAATTATATATTTTTATTGAACTTATACGAAATATTATTGTTAAATATAAATTTAAAGGGAAAATATTTGGTATTTTGTCAATAGAGTTTCTAGATTCCACAAGTAGAGTTAGGGGTTTTGACAAGTATCCTATGAGATATAGTGAAATATTTTTTAAAAAATAGACAAATGACAATTTTCTAAAACTACCTTTAGAATAAAAAGATATACTACAAATGTACCAAATACTGATCTAAAATTAAAATCAAATAAGTAAATTAAAATTTATTCTAAAGTTAAGTTTTTAATAAGTCTATATCACAATAAGCCCTAAAATTTCTTAGGTTTGGTTGAATAATTTAAATTCAAAAAGTGCATTAGAAAAGTTGTATTTAATTCTATAAGAAAAAGGAAAAATTGTATTTAAAACTTTTTGAATGTTTAACATTATTATCAAAATTGTTGTCTAAGTAGAATATCTAAAAATATATTTACATTTATCTATAATCTATATTTATATATAGACTATATAAAAAATTAAATATCCTTAATTATTTGTTATATTTTATTAAAATATTATTATATGATCTATATTTTTTAATTTTTTTTACCAATTTAATTTATAAATATTATTATAATAACAATTTTACTGTAACACCCTTAACCGACCCAATCACCAGGTCCGAGCTACAAGATGCTACATCTATTGTCGGAAAAACTATAGTCAATTAGACATCATATAATTGTTTATACATATAATTAAGAGTTAACCACTTTCAAAATTATGTTAAACAATCAATTTTAAGTCTTAATCGAGTTTACGAAAGCTCTATTATCAACCCGAGCACGAAATAGAACCAAATTGCATAGTTTTAAAAGTTTAGGGTCAACGTCGTGACGTCATCTCTTCCACATCATGGCGTCGCCAAACAGTATGTCACATTGCGACATCACTAACTATAACGCCCCAAAATCTAGGTATTTATTTTTTTGGATGTTTGTAAAATAAATACATGTCTGCTTCAGTGGTTAAGTGATTTGGGTGTGTTTGGGAGTGTCTGACAAGTCTTGGGTTCAAGCCTGGGCTTGTACAAAAAGTTTTGTTGTAACACCCCAAACCCGACCCATACACTACTACCGGATCTGGTATGTCACTAAGGAATTTTATAAAATTGTCACACTTTGGAAAACGAGTATCATGTTTAATCATTCTAACCGGAAAGACTTAGTAATTTAATATTCTGTATAAAATGTAAATTCAAATGATACCTTGGTGAATTAGGAAAAAAAACTAAGTTGTTACATGCCTTAGCTAAATTTTAACATGAAATTTAAGAGTCCAATAATAAAAACCCAACATAATATGAGTCTAGTGGCCCATGGCCTTATTACATTGAAACTTAAAATCCTCTTAATAAAAAAAATAATAAAATAACTGAATAATAAAAAGCCTTTTGCTGAATCCAAATACTCTCTCGCATGGCCACCTTGCGCTCCACTCCAGCCCGGTCCGATGCACTAGGTGCTACCTGAAAATGTTAAATAATAGGTTGAGTCGCGAGACTCAGTGTGCAACCCTCATGCACCATTAGATTTGGGCCTTAGCCCCACAGAACATAATAACAGAGTATAATACAAAAAGAAATATGCAAAACCCAACCCAATCCTAGGTTTCCATCCGCTACACGCCACCCTTACCTGCCAATCACATCATTGGGGATTTCTACAATCAACCCACACCGCTACACACCATCGATGGCAGTCATGCTGCTCATTGTCAGATCATGGTCGTAGCCACTACAACAGGTCATGGCAAAAGCCACTACAACAGGTCACGGCAAAAGCCGCTACAACAGGTCACGGCAAAAGCCGCTACAACAGAACACTTCCCCTTTCTTCAAACCCAACCCCATGCAATCACAGAAATCGGCATACTTATCACACATATCATCTTAACAGGAACATTCACTTAGGAATGACAGAGATCACTAACCTGGTGATTCACTTTTACCCTCCTCGGGTTTCAACCACTATGCCAGGATTTCGGCATTTATCAAAATATAACAGATTTGTAAACACATTTTAACAAGCAATCTAAATGGTGTGGAAGTGTTACACACCTGATATCGCGTAGTTTTACACCCTTAGTCAATATCCTTACTATCTGGATCTACAACCCTTAGTCTAAAACCTTGCTCAAAAGCCGGAAGAACACGAAGATTTGGGCTCCCCTACATTCGGCCAAGGGTTAGCAAATCCCGAATTTTTCACGTTAAAAACAATAGATCTCCTTACCTTGAAATCCCGAAAGTAACATGATTCGTGTGTTACTGAACTCTGACTTAGAGATCTAAGCAAATGAATCCCCCTTCAAATCCCGGAATGCCGCAAAAGAAAACAAAGTATTAGTCCCATATAGCCATTCGGCTATGGCCTCCAAAAGCCAGAAAAGAATCAAAAGAAAATCCAAATCATTACTTACCCTACAGAAGATTTCGGCTATCCCTTGTAGAAAGATTCAGCAACTGTAGAAGATTAGAGATCTAGGAGTTTCGACTCTTTAAGGAAAAATCCCGAAAAGATGATCTGACGTGTTTTCGGCTTTTGAAAGAACTAAGAATTGAAGAGATGGCCAAGAGAGATTCGACCAATGAATATTAAGGAGAGGAAAAGGTGGTTGGCAGGATTTCGGCAATTGATGAGACTTCAGGGGTTTCGGTTTCTGACAGAAAAGAAAAGAAGAAGAGATGGTTCGAAAAAGAGAAAAACTAAAGGCTATTCGCAGAGAAAACAAATGAAAATTCGGCACACCCCCTAGCCTTTACCAAAACCGATTTCCCCCCTCTCCTGAGTTTGATTTTCGGCCAACACTTGCCTTCCTGATAGATCCTCATCCTATCCCTTATCCCTATCAAAACACCCATCCAAAAGAGGCTTAATTATCTCCAACTCTTCCCCCTCCTTTATCAGCTTTAATTATCCACATATTAACAGTAAAACTCCTATAATTTAGCCTTGTTTCCATCCCCCCCTTAGTCCCCTTATAAGTGTCGAATTTGGCCCAAAAACATGGGCTCTAAGTGGCCAAAACTTGGGCCCCCTCCTTTGCCATTAACACCAACTCCCTTCCCTCTTAGTGGTGCCATTTTGCCACTGGCCACAAGCCCAATACTTTATTTTAAGCCCTAGAGTGTCTAAACAGAATACTTAATCAAGGCCTCAGCCCAAACCTGAGCCCTATTTGCACCTCAAATTCTCAAATTAATACTTTAATCATATCTACACATTAAACGCATAAGCCCAAAAATTTAGGATGTTACATTTGTTCTTAGGGAATAAACCATTGCCTATAGTTAGTAGGCTTTTAAATTATTTTGGGTAAAAACAATGCATAAAAAGCCTGCTGGTCTAGGGGGTAAGTGGCATGTCACCTATACCAGTGGACTGAGGTTCGAATCTTGGTGGAGGCAAGGGAGTATTATTTTGCTTCTGTGCCGTGGGGGGAGTTGGAGTTTGATTGAAACACTGATATGGTTGAGGAGAATTCAAATTGAGTGGTTGAGGGGAGGTGTGATCAGGTGGAGAGATTTGAGGAGGAATTTTAGGAGAAAATCAAGGGAAGTGACGGGAGAGGGAAAGTTATGCCGAAACTGGACTGTGAGCACTTAAGAATTTCGGCAAGAGTGGTACTCCCCATTTGGTATGCCTCATTTCAGTTTTGTAGTATTTTTCTCTCTTTGGCCAAATGTGGTAGGAGTTTTTGGCATATTCTTCTGTTCACTTTTCTTCATTTTTGACAACCTTCCTTTTGGCCGAAATTACTCCAAGTGCTTTCATTCTTTTCTCTCGTTTGCAATTGCTTTCTCTGCTCAAGCCTACCGTATCTCTCTTTCTTTCTTCTTGTTTTTCTGAATTGTGTAAGGTGTGTGTTCGGCTAGTCCTCTTCTCTTCTGTTGTTGGCTGAATATACCTTCTGCCCTTCCTTCGTTTTCTTTTCTCTTTCTCCCTTAAACTGATTTCTCTTATCATCTTGGAATTCAGGCGGATTACTTCATTCCTTTATCGCTACTGTGTCTTCGGTGTAGCGACTATTCTCTGACAAATCGGTAAGAGCACTCGACTTCTTCTTGTTTTCTCTTAATCTGTAACAAGTCTCCTCATTTCTTACACTGACAAGTCGAATACTCTTGTGTTCCTTTCGATTTTTAGAACTTCTCGATGAGTGAAGGATTTGCAAGTGGTATTGAAGCATTCGAAACCTTTCTTTCATCACTCGGTCAAAGGTAAGTTGTTGTGAGTATAACGATTGGGATAACTTATGCTTATTCGATTAAGTAACTGCTGAAGTGAATAATTGAGGATTGTTGGTCAAGTTTAGGTTTCAAAGGCGTGGGCGATTTCCTCAGCAAATAGAACCCAGGTGTGTAACAGCACTCTATAAACGATATCGGTGCAATGCCGAAAAGTGTGTGTAAACACTACCTAAAGCGTGAATCGACAAAAGCTGAAAAATATGACCATTGGCACTACACAAACGTGCGCTCGCTCGTGTGGTAACCGAAACACGTAAAACGTGGGCGTTCGACTGTTGAGGCCACCATGAGCGATTTCATGGTCTTGGGCCATTTTGGGTCGAAACAGGTGTGTGGGCCCAACGGGCTTGTGGGCCCCCACACGGGTAAACCATATGAATGTGTGGAGAATATTGGGCCAAACTGTGTAATTTTCATGATCGAGACCAATTCTGGGCTATGTGGGCCACACGGGCGTGTGGGCCCACATTATGGGCCTTGGGCCCATTTTCACTATTTGACTGTAAAGGTTGCACGGGTCGCCCGAGACGACTGTGGACCTACTGATGGGTCGGTAAGTATACCTAGACCCCCAAACTGATATAAAATGATTGTTATGCCCCTATGATATAAAATGACTGTTATGTCCCTATGATATAAAATGACTGTATGCCTTGTGTTATGTATGACTGTATATGAGCATGCCATGATATATATGTTGCATACATGTGTGATATGTTGCATGGGATGGGATTATTATGATTGGAGGAAGTGTATCAGTACTAGCGACCTGCTTTGCAAATATCATTTAGTCATGCAACCTGCTAATTTTTTTTTGAGTGTAGGGATGGGTGGGTGATTTTATCCCACATGGAGTGTTGGGTTGGACAGAGTGGAGTGAAGAGGCTGGTTGGGTAGGATTTCTGATTGCATGCAGGCGAATCATTATCCATCAAATGGGCTAAGGCCCACACCGATCTCGATCTCAGTAATGGGCAAGGCCCAACTGATCTGAACTGTTATTGATTTGGGCTTAGGCCCAAACTGTACTTGCTTACGGCCTGATTGGCCATTTTGCTTATATGGGGTTACACACTGAGTTTTCATAAACTCACCCCTCTATTTTTCTGTACAGGTAATCCCCAGTCTTAGGCAGATCGGTGCTGCGAGGGATTCGGAGGTGGCCACACAACCGCATCGTCTTTTATATTTGAGTTTTATTTACATGAAATTTAATTTGGGTTTTCTCATGTAATAAGGCCTCTTTAAATTTTAACTTTTAATTTTGGATTTTAGTTATTTAATTCATATCCGAAAGAAATATGACGCGGATTTTCAAAAGATGAATGTTTTTCAAAACACCACGTTTTCGTAACATTCGATAAAAGCTTCCGCATCAAACATTGTTTTAAATATAGCAACAAACTAATATGATCGACAAACTGCTTAAAACAACTTGAGTTTTAAATGTACAAAATACCCTTAAATATCTGTTATTATCATAAACGAGAATTAATATAGAACGGGATTTTCCAATGAAAGTATGTTTTCGAAAAACACTTCAATGTGATATCGCTAGATTCGGCCATAACGTCTAGGCTGGGTTTGGGGTGTTACACTTACTATCAACCGATGTTGTGACGAGGTAGGTTGGTCATCGGGACGTGGACCCTGTTTTTGGTAAAAATGAATCATTTGGTACCTATTCCATAGTTTCCAACAACAACCATTTACTATGTTCAATAATCACCACTTTTACTATATTCAAATCTTACAAAATTATGCTAAACAAACTCAAAACATTTAAATTTAACATCTTAACAAGTCAATCAACACTTAATCATCAATTAAACTTAACAATTTGATAACATGGAATACAAATCAATCAAGTTATCCAAATACCAAACCTTATCTATGCAATACCATATTAGACTTACCATTTCATTACATTTACTTAAACTGGTGCACCTTGTGCACATCTATGGTATATAAGCTTTAAGTATAAGCATCAACCATCTAAACTAGGCCACATTTTACAAGCATGGTTCCAGTTACAAATGTTCAAATATATTTTCAACACATTCACCTATTAGCCAAGTTACAGTTTCTACTTCATTTCGTGTCATACAAATGTCATGCTTATGATTATAATTCATCACATCTATTAACATAAACATACATATATACCCAACAACTTGTATGATTGAAAACACTAAATCATCATATCATATGTAATGGTTAAGTCAACTTGCCAAGTATTAAACTCATTCACACATTAAGATACACACCATGACACTTATATACATGCCACAATCCCTTAACTCAAAATGACCAAATAGCTACCGAAATGGGGATAGTGTAAGCTTTGAGACAATCTAGCTTGACGTGTTCCGTAAGATGACGATTGATAAGGAAAAGGGAAAGCAAACTAAGTAAGCATATAAAATGCTTAGTAAGTTCATAGGCATTAAACAAAACTGACATTATCTTTCAATTAAATACAATAAGCTAGCACAATTTGGCATAGTTTGGCTAGACATGGCAAATTAAAACTGTAACAGCCCGGTTTAGACCCTAGTCGGAACAGTGGTTTCGGGACCACAAATCCGAGTCTAAAAAATATTTTTAATATTATTTTCTGTGTTTACAGTATGTGATTAAGCATGTGTGAAAGTTTTGTGAATTAATTTAATCGATTGGTTGTTTAATTTGAGAAAAGGGCTTAATTGCATAAAATGTAAAAGTTGTGTTCTATATGATGAAGTGCTGAATTGTTAAGACATATTAAGTGTGAGGTCCTTATTAAGCAAATGGACCATTGATATGGTTAATGGACTTTTATGGACAACCATTAATTAGATTATAAGTTAAATAGCTATGGGTTAAATGGTAAATTATGTATTAATGTTAATAAATTATAATAAAACAAAGGCTAGTGGGGGTTCATATTTGTTTTTGCCAAATTTTGAAGAAGAAAGAAGACAACCATGGCTATTTAGGGTTAGGTTATTTGAAGCTTCAATTGGTATGTGGTTTTTTTTCGGTTTTTGATAATTTCTATGTTTTTGTGATCGTTGCTTCGTGTTCTCTTAAGCCCATGCCTTAATTCATGAAATTGATGATGATTTTGAGTAATTCCATTGTTTATGTTGTGAGCTTTGTGATTTTAAATGGTGAAATATGGAAGCTTGATGTTAGATAAATATGTTTTGTATTGGGATTTTTGATGAAATTGATTATTATGTACTAATTTGTGAAAATAAGAAATTGAAGGACTAAAATGTGAAATAAACGAAATATGTGGGCTTATTTGAGCCAAGTGTATATTCGGCCAAGTTATAGTGTAATGAAATTTTGTATATTTTGTGATTTTGTGAATTAGGGACTTAAATGTCAAAATGTGAAAATGTGAGGGTTAATTTATAAAATGCCCTAAATATGTGTAAATGGATTGAATTGAATGATTTGGTGAATAAAAGAGTTAAATTTGAATGTGTATAGATCAAGAACCAAAGAAAACGGAATTAGATCGGGGGAAATCGAAAGTAGTTGAATAGCCGTTCGTTTCTGTTCTTTCCCGTACGAGGTAAGTCTATATACAAATAAATGTGTTTAAATTGAATTATTATTGTTCATATGTAAATGAATTGTGATATATGGAAATTTGAGCTGAACATGTGAAATCCGAGAAAGTTTCGGTAATGTAACGACGTCTGAAAAGCCCCGTATGAACCTTAGGAAGTAGTTAGGATACGTATGTCATGACATAGGATTCCGATATGAGTTATCGTGTAAGACCACGTCTGGGACGTTGGCATCGATTTGTGATTTATGTGTAAGACCATGTCTGGGACATCGGCATCGTATTTGATTTCGTATAAGACCTTGTCTAGGACAGTGGCATCGATATTGATTACATGTAAGACCACATCTGGGACGTTGGCATTGTACGAGCTTTCCGAACTATCCGAGTATCCTATTTGATTCCAAACGGTTCAATGGGCATTTCGAGATATGATTGAATATGTGAATATGTATCCGTTTCAGGTATGTATGAAATGTATATGAAATTTGGCAATGGAAGATAAGTATGAATATGAACATTTGATATGTGAGCTACATGAAAATGTGGTATGTTTATAAGCAAGTGATTATGAACAAAGAAGCTAGATGAGAAATAAGAATTTGTTATTGTGTTATGCCATAGTTTATATAAATGAAATAGTTTATAATTGATTATGTGATAAGTTTATTTGTATATGGCTTGCTAAGCTTTTTAAAGCTTACTTTGTGTGTGTTTGCATTGTTTTATAGATTATCGAAGCTACTGGAAGCTCAAGGATCATCGAGGATCATCACCACACTATCAAACTATATTTTGGTACCTTTTGAAAATGTACATATTAAAGTGTGGCATGTGTAGGCTAGAAATGTTAAGATATGTTTTGGCACATGTATATATAGTCGTGTGATATGGCTTGATAATGAATGTGATTATGGAGTAAATTTAGTGCATGCTATTTGATGCAAAATTTGGTATGTTTTTGGTTGCCTTTGGAACATGAATTGATGCTTGTTTGATGTTTGTAGGTATGACCCAATTTTGGATGGCAATTTGGCCTTGTAAATGGCCTATAATTGCCCACACGGTTGAGCACACGGGCGTGTGTCTCGACAATTTCCTTCACTGCTTCAATTTGAAACAAGTCAGATTTACACACGGGCCAGACACACGGGCGTGTGACAGGCCGTGTGATTCAAGTCAGTTTACCACATGGGCATGAAGCACGGGTGTGTTCCAGACCGTGTGACCCAAGTCAGAGTTGCACACGGGTTGAGAAATGGTCTAAGGCACGGTCGTGTGAGTCACACGGCCTAGCCACACGGGTGTATGCCCTGTTTTGAAAGAAAAATTTTCTAAGTTCCGTAAAGTTTTCGCATGAGATCGATTTAGTCCCGAACCTTCTTTAAAGCATGTTTAAGGTCTCGTAGACCTTCTAAAGGGACTTTATGTGTATATCTCACTATGGAATGGTTGTGAATGTTTGATGTTAGTGAAACGTTTGTAATATGTTCCGATATGTCCTGTAATGCCTCTTAACCCTCGTCCGACGACGGATATGGGTTAGGGGTGTTACAAAAACATCAACAAGGTGAGTATTATCTTATAACCAACAACATGTAATACCACATGTGTTCAATATGCCAATTCATGACACATTAGATAACAATTTCAAGATCATACTCACTCAAGGGATATTACATTCACACACATATCAATGGCATTACTCAAATCAATGTTTCTTGCACCATTCATTCAATAACTTACCAATTGATAAACAAGTTCATTTTATCTCATTTCAATACCTCAATTTCATTTAAATGGTTTAGCCCAATGAACCTTAGTAAATGGACTAGAATACATAGGTATCTACACCACACTAGTTGCTTGTCCGAGTTAAATATATAAACATGATAGGTTACTCGTCCGGGCTAAACCTTTAAAACGACATCAAGTTACTCGTCCGAGCTAATCTTGTGCCACATGGATTTGTGAGTCAACAAAAAATGTTGGATATCGATAACAATTTTAATCAATCTTGTACAAGCACACACAAGGTCCTATTGGCATGTCAATCGTATCCTAACCTATACTAAGTTCACACGGGCATCTTTAACAAATGTAAACATTTCTTTTCAATTTAGTCTAATTCTAGCCTTTTTAACCAATTCACAACCAAACACATATATAATTACAAATCAAATACACAAAAACCTATAAAAATAAATACCATATGAACTTATTTGATTAAAAAAACAAACAAGTTGAATCTTTAGGGACTAATCAACAATTTTGGTTTTTCCTCGATTATCTTTGGTTTGATCCAATTCTTGATCTATACAATTATTTCATTCAATTCATAAATACGAAAAATGTATACATTATGCCATGATATGTATGAACCTATATAATCTCATTTTTCGGTACCCCTAAAGTTTTACATTTTATTCAATTTAGTCCCTAAAATCAAAATAACCATATCTTTCAATTTCGAGCCTCAATTTAAAAATCGACTTCAATCACATTCCTTAGAGACCCTATAATTTCTATTTATATCGAAATATCACAAAAATTTTGCATTTTATTCAATTTAGTCTCTATGAACAAAACTAACAAGTAAATGTTACAATCTAGTCCTTTTTTCATAATCTAAGCTTAAAATCTATCAATTTAGCACCAATTTCTTCAAGAAATCAATAATAAAAACTTTCAAAAAATTTAACAGCTTTACAAATTGGTATATGGGCTAGCTAAATCAAGCTCCCATGACCTCAAAAACATAGAAATTACAAGAAAAGGGCTTGGAAATGCTTACCAATTGAAAGGCCAAATACCAAACGCTTCAAGGTTTATCTTTCTTTAAAATTTGACAATCTGAAGAAGAAGAAATAAAAAGATGACAACTTTTCATTTTTTTATCTTTTATAATAAAATTAAAGCTTAATTAATCCAAATTAATTAAGTTAATCATGGTTTATTTTAACATTATTAACTAATAATCCAACTTAGTGAAATTCTCCATCATCATCCACTATCACATATTCCAAAATGGTTTAATTGCCATTTTGGACCTTTGACTAATTGCAATTTAAGCCCCTAAGTTTTTGGCCAATTAAAAACCTATAGTGATTGGAGCTTTACAATTTACTCATTTTACTTAAATTAACAATTAATAAACCAAACATCAAAAAAATTTATTCCAACTCCATAAATATTTATATTTTATATTTACGGACCCAGTTTATGGAAATGGGACTCTGAAACCGTCTTTTCTGATACTAATGAAACTTGGGTTGTTACATTTATCTTTTTAATTAAATTGGGAAAAAAACTTTCCAGATAAAATAAGATAATGACTCTATAAATTTTTACCACTTGTTGTCTGGTGCATAGTACCTGCTAACGACGAACTTGTCCATCTCGAAAAATCAAAACGTTATACCATCAGATCAAATGTGGAAATTCGAGTTGCCAAAGAATCGAGAATGTAGATCCCAAAGAACTCGAGCGAATCAATTCTCAAAGGATCTGGAAAGTGAGTACAACCGATTTGAGAGACCTCCTTTCAAGGAGGAGCCATGGGAAGACCCCAAGCTAGATTTATCACCCCAAGACAAAACTTGCTGGAATAAAACAAAGGGTGACCGACAAGAGGTAAATGAGGTGGGTTTAGAGGTAAGAAGGAAAAAAGAAAATGAAATATGGAAAGGGAGAAGAAGGTGAGAGAGAAAAGATAACGGGTTGTTACTAATGAGGTTGACGACCGCAACCAAGTCGGAGATCACCTCGATAAAAACCAAGAGTGGCTAATTAACTTATTATCTTTTAAATTTTGAAGACATGAATTATATTTTTGATAAATTTGAGATAAGTAGAAGTTTATATTACCTTCTTAATTTTTCAAGAAGAAAGCATGATTCATCCTTATATGAAATTTTAGTCACGTGTGTAACAGTGAACTTGTCACTACCGAACTTATAATTTTAATCTTTTAGCTATATGTCAAATAAGTATGAACTACCCGCCATTCTTTGAATTATATTTTCGACCATCCAAAGACCACCATCTTAACATAACAATAATTTTAAAGTTGTTAGTAGTATTTACTGATGTTAATGTAGTGCATTGGACAATTATTTGAATGCTAGTTATACTTTATTTTAAAGGTGGAATAATTGATCAACAATGTAATCAAGAATTTGCGTTGCGTTTTCATTAAATAAGACAAACTTTGCAATGCCAGTACCATTAGCAAATTTAATAGTTATCATGTATCTAAAGTAGTAATAAGCAAGCTAAATCTTTGTAGAATCATAATATAAGTAATTATGAATGAAATGTTATTAATGATGAAATGTTTTTGAAATTATAGTAGAAAGTAAAAAATAATTAATATAAGAATCAACAATACTAGGTAAAATATTTTTGTAGTAATTTATGATAAACATTCTTAGATTAATAAAATATAATTATTTTGGAAGAGAATTTTGAACTTATCCATTGCAATAAACACAACAATACCTGCCATCAATCTCCTTTACTTTCTTTCGGTGTACTGGACATGATAAGTATTACTAGCCAAAAGATGTATCAATTTCAATAATGGTAGATAAGGATGCTAAAATTTATATAATAAGTGTAAACATTTTGAAATTAGTTTTTTATATAATTTTTAGAAATATGAAACAAAAATTTACCTCACAATGAGCTTCTTTCATTGACAGCAAAATTTTAGCAATGTCTCTTCTATTATCAAACAAATATGGTTGAGAAGAAGTTGTGGGTTTGGTAGGAGTTACATATTCTTCAACTTGTGTGGCTAGAAATTGGTTGTTGTAGCAATAGGTCAATGTTGAAAAAATTAATTCAGAAAACAACGTTTTTAGGCACAACAAACGTTTAATTTTTTCTTCAAACAGAGTCTTGTGAAAATTATAGTAATAAACTTTTAATTGAAATTCTACTTGTGCTTTATACAAAGGTGGTCTAGGTCATTTCTCGGCTTTCAATTGATCGGTCTTCTCCGCTTCCACTATCCTCGAACCCTAAATAGCTTTGAGTGTGGGCTCAAACAAATAGATCCAAGTGCATAAAATGAAAATTTTTTCTTAACTTTCAATGGAAAAATTAATTCTCTCTATAAACAGGAAACTATAGTATTTCCCTAAAAAAATATAATTTATTCTCAAAATAAATTGCCACTATTTTACGATAGGATATCAGTGCTCACAAAATTGTGTGTTAATATGTTGACTATAGTTCTTATTTATAGATAAGTGGTACAAGAGTTCTGTTCGAATAAGGTATATTTAAATAATAATATTTTAATACAAAATACAAATTCTACTTGAAGTAGAATAGGTGGGGCGATGACATGCCCTAGAAAATATTATGGTTTGCCACCCTTTGCGTTAACCAAGAATAATTTGGATCTTTCATGTATTGGGTACAATTATATATGTTGTTTGGACTTTTATCCAACACTTATAATTTATCCAACCTATAATTATTTTCTATTTCCCTAAATATTATTTAGTTAATTAATTAATTTAATAATTAAATCATTTTCTCAATCCAATTATAATTCTATTAAAGTCATGGTAACTTTGCCATATTATAATCCATGATGAAATTAATTTAATTGCTCTATTCAACAAATCTATAATGACTAATTAATTTTAATTCTCACTTCGAACTTCAATTATTTAATTACAATCAATTAAATAATAATTTGAATAAATTAAATTAATTTTTAAGTCATATTTTGTTCTTAGAGAGAAAATGCATTCACTGTAAATAGTGATACATGCGACCTATTTCTGTTGCTTTTTTACGCCCCAATATATAGGGGGTTAATTGTAATGGTAAGATAAGAAATTAAATAGGCTCGATGGTTAAGTGCTACTCCCCTATCCTAAAGGTCCTAGGTTCGAGCTCTTTTCCTCCCATTTCTTTTCCTTTAATTTTCAGCAACCTAGGATAAAAGTTATACTAAAATATATACGATTAGGACTAAAGATTAAGCAAGAAATAGGCTTCAGGCCTAATGGTTAAGAGTTAGCTTCCCTCCCTTGTGTTCCAATGTTTGAACCACTCCTTCCCCAAATGCATTTTTATTTCTTCTTCAACCGAAAATTTTAGGGTATATTGTCCATGCCCCCTAGGTATTTAACCAATTTATTTCCTAATTGGTCTTCACTTTCCCCCTTTTTCAATTCCTATTAGAATTTGACATCCTTCTCTCTATTTATTCCCTCTTTCTTTTCTTTTCCCTTCTTTACATCATATTTTCATTTCATTGTTGTCAATTATTTTTGTTTTCCCGAATTAAATCATTCCTCGTTCACTTGTTTTTCTACCGGTTTTGTAATTGCCATCAATAGCATCTCGATCTTTGCCAAGAAATGATAAGTACATCTTGTTCCGAAGTTTAGATCCTGAATTTTCATAGTATTCCTACCAGGCACTAATCTTACATTCAATTAAACAATCTTTTACGATTTGTCAAATCTTTCGATAATCTTGTCAAATATTGAAATCAACCATTAATTTGTGTTTAAATGTCATCTGAAGGACCTGATTTAGGTGAATCAGGTCAAATTTGATCATGAGGAATGTCGATAGGAGTCCCGGTGAAAGGTGTGTGTCTTTTCCCAAGCGAATCAGTGGTGATCATGTGTAGGATTAGGGCCACACGGTCTCCCACACGGCCATGTGCCTCTAGAAACCCTAGGCTAATCGTGAACCACATGGACACGGCTTTTACACTTGGCCTATCACACGATTGTATCTCTCCTATAGGTTAATTTTTGCATTTGCCATTCAGCCACAATCTGTTACACGATCGTGTAACCCTTCCACAAAGCCTATAGCTTCTCACACAACCTGGCACACGGTCGTGTGACCTCTATTTTACAGTTTTGTCTAGGAATTTATGTTATGTGAAGTTTAGTCCTTATATATTCCCTGAACTATTTTTAGAGTTTTTATTCGCTCAATTAAGTCCTTGATATTGTGTTATTTCTGGAATCTGTTATTTAATGCCTAAAGTGTTATTGTTACATCGCATGATATGTGAATATTACATGCATTCTGTCAAAGTCAAACTAATAAATTGTTAGTGATAATATTATTACCACCCTACTGAGTACATGTTAAGCATGTCTACTGCTAATATTGAATTGTTCTATTACAAAGCATGACATATTGCATTGCATGGGGTGAGACGATATGTACGGAGGAAAAATGTAACAGCCCATTTTCAGTGAAATCAGAATAGTGGTTTCGGGACCACAAATCCAATGAGTAAATTATTATTTTAATGTTTATGGGATTTTATTAAGGTCATATTAAAAATGTTTAAATGGTTAATTAAATGAAAAGGACTAAATCGTAAAAAGTGTAAAAGTAGAGTTCTATTAGTTAAAAGGGCTAAATGACTATGGAAATGGAAGTAAATGGACTTAAATGGTAATTATACCATTCATAATGTTAGTGGATGTGCATGTCATAGTTTTATTGAAATTTTGGAAGTTTTTAAAGGTTAATATGATAATTGGTAAATTAAACATAAATTAAATAAAACAAAGGTTATTTCATCATCTTCAATTGTTTCCACCAAAATTTCAAAGGAAGAAGAAGCCATTTTAGGGTTCTTAAGTTTGACTACTTGAAGTGTGTGCATGTAAGTGATTTCAACCTCGTTTTTAATAATTTTTATGTTTTTGAGATCTTTTTAACTTAATCTAGCTAGCTCGGGGGTTAATTTGTAAAACTGTTAAAGGTTGAGGGACTTTCCATTAATGTTCTTGAATGATTTTTTATGTTAAATGATAGATTATGAATCTTTGTTGAAAAATAAACAAGTTTCGTAAAGTGATTTTTGATTAAATTTGAAATTAGGGACTAATTTGTTAAAGGTATAAAATCTAGGGTTTTATTGTGAAATGATGGTAAATATGAGTTGTTTCAAGGTCCCTTGCATGTTTGGTTAACTTAGAATTGGATTAAAATGGCTAGATTTTAAATTATAAGCTTAAGGACTAAATTGTGAAAAAGTTAAAATGTTAGGGGCAAAATGGTAAATTTGCATAAATATGAGATGTGGACTAAATCGAATACTAGAAGTATTAAATTGATTGAAATTGTCTATTTAGATTAAGATAAACCACGTATAGACCTAGATCGAGGCAAAGTAAAAGCTTCGGATTAGCTCGATATAAACTTCACGCCCCTAGTTGTTGAAGTAAGTTCGTATGAACGGTTATCGTATTAATGCTATTTAAATTGTATGTTATTATGTTACTTATAATGTTAATTGAATGATGTATAAGTAAATCAATACTATGACGGTTATCGAGTCCTAGTTGAACCTTAGGAATTCGTAGGATACAAATGACATGTCATTAGGGACTTCATGTTTCGGGTGCTGATCTTGAATGTCCTACCAATGGTTGAGGTCCTTCATTTGTTGCGGATACTCTACAGCTCGTGTGAGCAGCATTATGTAGCTTACATTCTGACCCACAACTTGTGTGAGCAGACCTATTTCACAGCTCCTGTGAACAATGATGTAGAGGAAAGGTTACGGTTATATGTAAA
Organism: Gossypium sturtianum; assembly: GCA_025698515.1. Taxonomy (NCBI): domain Eukaryota; kingdom Viridiplantae; phylum Streptophyta; class Magnoliopsida; order Malvales; family Malvaceae; genus Gossypium; species Gossypium sturtianum. The sequence continues at coordinate 36,359,942 of CM046950.1, forward strand.
GGCACACTTTGTGTGAGCTTTCCCAAGTACCCGATAAAATTCTAGGTGGTTCAACGGGCAAGAATAGGGATTGAAAAGGTAAGTATTCAAATGGAATCAAGCATGATATTATGGAAAGAATTCATGAACTAATTGATGTATTTCATATGGAAAATAACTTATGTTATGGTTGACTCATTTAAGTTATGTGCAAGTATGCTAACTTGTGTATTGATGATGACGTATAGGCTTGTGCCAAGTTTGTGGCTTGGGTTATATTATGCTTATACTATATGTTATGTAAATGAAATATTAAGTTATGTTTTATTTTCTACGAACTTACTAAGCATTAATTGCTTACGTAATTTCTTTCCTATGTTTCATAAATTATCGGAAGCTTGATTGGTTTGGAAGCTTGTCAGAGATCTATTACACTATTCAACATAAATATAGGTAGTTTTTTAATGTTTTGGCCAAGGTTATAATGGAATGTATAGGTTGAATTGTAATGTCATTTTGTTGAATGTTTAGTTGGTGAATTGGCTTGTATAAATTATGGATGTTATCTTGGTTTGACACCTTTTGATGCTTTGTCAAATTATGCCAACTTGGTTCTGCTACTATACATATTTGAATGGTTCTTATGGTATGTTTGAAATGATGTTTTAATGGTTAAATTTGTGGCATGTTTTGGTAATTTTTGAACTAGAATTTGATAATTGAAGTATGACATAATTGACATGTTTAGATAAGTAATATTTAGTTGTTGATTGAGGTGCCTTTGAATGGAATATCGGTTAGTTGTGTTAGAACATTTAAATGGTATTTTTATGAGTGTTTAGGTAAATTTTAGGTCTACACGGCCTGAGACACGGGCGTATGACCCTTGTTTCCAAATTTTTGTGAATTTTTCCTAGACTTTCCAAATGATTTCAAATTGGTCCCGATTTGTTTATAAGGTAGTTTTAGGGCCTCGAGGGCTCGATTTAGGAACGGTATGTATGTATATGGTTGGTTTATGATTTTTTTATGTTATTGAATGAAATTAAGCCTAAATGTTCTGATTGTACGGTAATGTTCCGTAACCCTAATTCGGCGATGGATACGGGTTAGGGATGTTACAAAAAAGGCAGATTATCTACAAATTTGCTATGCATTCACAGCCTAGTGGCAGTTTATCTGCAAATATGTTGTTCATCCACAGCCTAGTGGCAGTTTATATGCAAATATGTTGTGCACCCGCAGCCCAGTGGCAACTTTTATCTGCAAATATGTTGTGCATCCACAGTCCAATGGCATTTTATCTACAAACCAGTGGTGGTTAAACCACGTCTCGGTGTATAAGGATGCTTGAGTTCAAGGGAACTCCTAATGAGGTGTGTAGCGGAGTTGGGTAGGATATATCTTTTGATATACTAAAATTGCATTGTCATGCATAAACAATTGCATACAAAACTGTGAATGTGGAGATGCTATTGTGATGTATTGATCAATAAAACTATTACTATGACTTGTTATACAAATGTGATTGTTTTAAAAGAATTGTTATTTTGCATGCTTTGTCTACTATTTACACTGATTTTCTTATGATTCGACTTACACTGAGCTTCATAGGCTCACTCCCCCTTTTATTTTCATCTCTACAGATAACCCACTAGGTTAGGACACATTCTCGGTAAGGATTTTTTTATATATATAAAAGTATTTTAGATTCATTAAGTGCAGTTTTTGCTATTCAAAGTGTAGAAACTAACATCGATAATGGAAATATAGAACGATCGCAAACCAATAAGAAAAAGAAAAAGAAAACACACATTTTATGTGGAAACCCTTTCGGGAAAAACCACGGGAAGAGGAGAAGAAAATTTTACTAATGTCGAATTCGAATTATTTAAGAGGAGTTTAGACTACATATATTTATAGGTTGAAAAAACCTTATTCTAATCAATGTCAAATAGATGAAGTGTAGTAAGGTTGAAAAACCTTATTCTAATCAATGTAAAATAAAAGAAGTATAGTTCTATATGGATTTTACTTTTATTTTATTTTAACAAGAATTCGAGTCACTCAACTCTAATAATCTCCACCTTGACACGAATTCTCAATGAACAAGTTCTTCACCACTAACTCTAAACGAACAAGTTCTCCACCTCTTCCATGAAACCCCTTAAGGGGTGTTCTTCAACAATGAACACTAACCAAGTCCAAGCAATGCTCAAACTTGGTTATAGAAAGTGACTTAGTCATCCTATCTGCAGGATTTTCATGAGTACTAACTTTACTCACAACAATATCACCACGAGAAATAATATCACGCATAAAATGATACCGAACATCAATGAGCTTTGTTCTATAATGAAACATTTGATCCTTCGTAAAGAAGATGGCACTCTGACTGTCACAAAATACTATACTGATCTGAAGGTCTTTACTGAGTTCACCAAAGAGTCCCTTTAATCATATAGCTTCTTTACAAGCCTCAATAATCGTCATGTATTCAGCTTCAGTAGTAGACAAAGCAATTGTATTTTGCAAAGTGGCTTTCCAACTGATTGCGTAACCCCCAATTGTAAAGACATACCTTGTGAGAGATCTTCTCTTATCAAGGTCTCCAGCAAAATCAGAATCAACATATCCAATGAATCCATCTCTAGTTCTTCCAAACTGTAAGCAAACATCAGTAGTACCTCGTAAGTATTTGAAAATCCACTGAACCACTTTCCAGTGTTCTTTATCAGGATTCACCATGTTTCTACTAACTACACTAACTGCATATGATAAATCTGAGCGTGAGCAAACCATAGAATGCATGAGAGATCCCACGACACTAGAATATGGAACACGTGACATGTAGTCAATCTCATCATCTAATTGTGGAGACAAAACCTATGAAAGTCTGAAGTAGGCTGCTAATGAAGTACTAACAGGCTTGGCATTCTGCATATTGTACCTGCAAAGAACTTTCTCAATGTATCCTTTCTGACTTAGGTACAATTTACATGCTTTTCTATCTCTGAGAATCTCCATCCCAAGTATCTTCTTTTCTGCTCACAAATCCTTTATTTTCTATTTCTATCTCAAATTCTTTACTAAGATGGGCTTTGACCTTTCTTATCTTTCCTTTATCTTTGGTTGCTATCAACATGTCATCGACATAGAGGAGTAGATATACAAAAGAACCATCACTATTTTTATTAAAATAAACACAACTATCGAAGCTACTTCGTTTAAAATAATGAGTAGTCATAAAAGAATCAAACCTCTTGTACCACTATCTTGGTGATTGTTTCAAGCCATAAAGGGAATTTTTCACTGAGCAAACATAGTCCTCCTTTTTTGAAACTGTAAAACTCTCTGGTTGTTGCATGTAAATATCTTCCTCAAGTTATCCCTAAAAGAATGCTATTTTTACATCTAACTAATCAAACTCTAAATAATACATAGCCACAATACCAAGCAAGGCTTGAATCGAACTATGCTTCATAACTGGAGAAAACATGTTTGTGAAGTCTACACCTGGAATCTGACTGTAACCTTTTGTAACAAGTCTTTCTTTGTATCTAGGTTCTTCAACTCCTAGAGTCCCTTCTTTCCTCTTGAACACCCATTTACAACGAACAACCCTTTTACCTTTAGGAAACTTCACTAGGTCCCATGTTTTATTCTTATGGAGTGATTTTATCTCTTCTTGTTGGGCAGACATCCACTTTTCTGAGTCTTCACAGCTAACTACCTTGGAATAAGTATATGGCTCTTGATTCGTATCTATTTCTTCAGCCACGCTTAAAGTATAAGCCACTAGATCAGCCTCGACGTACCTCTTTAGAGGTTTAATTTCTCTTCTAGGTCTATTTTTGGCAATAGAATATTGTGGTGAAGAAGCAACTCTATTTTGAGTTTTTGCACTAACTTGAGGAGTTGACTCTGTTGTAGATCATGGATCAATATGAAGCTCCACTTATTTTTGCTGGTCTTTATTAGAAGAGTCTTTAAGAAATAAGTTAGATAGCATAGTAGTTTCATAAAAAATAACATCTCTGCAAATCATAACTTTTCTATTTTCAAGACACCATAACTTATACCCTTTAGCACCAGTCTTATAACCAAGAAAGATACATTTAATGGATCTAGGTTGCAATTTTCCATTATCAACATGAGCATACGCAAGACACCCAAAAATTTTCAAATCAGAATAATCAGCAGTATTACTAGACCATACCTCTTGTGGAGTTTTTTTCTCAATGCCTACGGACGAAGACCAGTTAATCAAAAAACATGCAGTAGAGATCGCTTCATCGTAAAACGAATTTGGTAAACAATCATTCAACAACATACATCAAACCTTTTCCATGATTGTTTTATTCATCCGTTTTGCAATGCTATTTTTTTGTGGAGTATGAAAAACTATTAGGTGTCTTACGAGCCCTTCTGATTTGCATATTTCATTAAACTCACTAGAACAGAACTCCAAGCCATTGTCTGTGTGGAGGTGTTTTATCTATTTTCTTTTCTGCTTCTCGATCATAGTTTTCCAAGCCTTAAACGCGAAAAACACATCACTTTTCTGCTTCAGGAAGAATGCCTAAACTTTTCTGGAAAAGTCATCAATGATCGTCAGCATATAATTAGCATCACCCCTCGAAGGCACTTTGGATGGTCCCCAAAGATCAGAATGAATATAATCCAATGTTCCCTTCATGTTATGGATTCCTCTAGGAAATCAAACTCTCTTTTGCTTCCCAAAAATGCAGTGCTCACAGAACTTTAGTTTACTAATACTCTGTCCATCAAGAAGTCCTCTTTTGCTCAATACTGTCATGCCATTTTCACTCAGATGCCCTAGACGCATATGCCAAAGTCTAGTAACATCATCATCTAACAAGGAAGAGGAAGCGACTACTGCATCACCAGTAACAGTTGAACCTTGCAAAACATATAACTTGGCAATCTTTCTCTATCCTTTGATCACAACGAGGGAACCCTTGCAAATCTTTAGAACCTCACTTTCAGCTATATACTTATACCCTTTTGAATCAAGAGTACTCAACAAAATGAAATTCCTCTTCAATTTTGGTACATGTTGAACGTCACTAAGTGTTTTAACGACTTCATCAAACATTTTAATTTTAATCGTGCCAACACCTGCGATTTTACATGAAGCATTATTTCCCATCAAAACAACACCTTCGGACACAGTTTCATATGCTGTAAACCAATCTCGATTGGGAATCATATGGAAGGTGCAACCAAAATCAAGATTCCACTCCTTGCTCACTTTAGAATTATCGGCAAAAGCAACAAGAAGTTCACCATCACTGTAGTCTTCTACAACATCAGCTTCACCGAATTATTCTAGTTGTTTTCCCTTTTGGTTTGACATCTCCCTTTTGATCTTATTCTGCAACTTGTAGCATTCAGACTTAATGTGTCCTTTCTTCTTGCAGAAGTTACAAGTTTTACCTCTAATTAAAGACTTTGATCTACCTTTAGATTTACTGGAGGGATTTCGTTCTTGTGTCCTCCCATGATTATCATCAGAATTTCGTTCTTGTCTCCCACGAACAACGAGACCCTCTCCCTGTGAGTTGAATCCAGCCACAAGATGCTTCATCTTATCATACAAGGCTAAGGAAGAATAGACTTCATCAACTGTGAGAGATTCGCAACTATACAAAATTATACCTCTAAAGGTTGAATAAGATAGGGGCAACGAAAAAAGTAGAATTAACCTTAAATCTTCTTTATCATACTAAACTTCCATGGCCTCTAAATTTGAGACAATTTCTTTAAACACATTTAAGTGTTCGTGCACAGATGCACCTTCTTCCAAACGATGAGATGCATAGTTGTTGCAGTTTTACCCATAACGCAACAGCGATCTTCTCCTTTAACACATCATGTAGAATTTCATTCGATGGATACAGCTGTAATTGTGTTAAAGTCTTTCGATCTTTACGCTTCTTCTCTTCATCCTTCAGTGTCGAAGGCATCTTATCTAACCCTAGCAGAACATCCTCCAAATCCATCTGCGTAAGAACTGCCTACATCTTTACCTGCTACAACGCAAACCTGGTGTTGCGATCCAACAACGGAATATCATACTTCATTGTCACAATTACCGTGATCAAGACAAGTAACCCGAAAAGCTCTAATACTAGTTTGTAAAAATCGAACGTCGATAATGATAATGAATCGTAAAGAAAGAGAGAAAAATAGAACACAGATTTTACGTGGAAACCTTTTCGGGAAAAACCTCAAGCAGAGAAGAAAAATATTCACTAACTGTTGAATTTGAATGATTCTAGAGGAGTTTAGACTATACCTATTTATAAGTTAAAAAACCTTATTCTAATCAATGTTAAATAGATGAAGTGTAGTAAGGTTGAAAAACCTTATTATAATCAATGTAAAATAAAAGAAGTATAGTTCTATATGGATTTTACTTTATTTTATTTTACCACTATATTTTATTTTAATAAGGATTCAAGTCACTTAACTTTAACACAAAGACTGTACTATTTTATTTGAACTATGGCATGGGACTTAGGTTTTTTGGTTTGTTCGGCATTCATCGCATTTTACTTTACCTTAGATTATTGAAATATGGTTTATTAATTAATCATGCATAAAAATCTTGTTTCCATTAAACTCATGTTAAATATAATTTTTTTTCCGTTTCATTGTTATATAAATGATATTTGAAAAACCTATTAAATTTGGAAATTAACTTTTACTAAGTAAACTTTGAATTCTATCGTTTTGAGAAAATTACACCTTTTAGTAAAATGAAGATAACACACTAAGTTTTTCCTCAATAATAAACAAATGTTTTCTTTTGGTGAATAATAAACAAATGTTTTAAACAACCATTTTATAAACTGTGATCATATTAGGCCATTTCGATAGATGATGTAATTTTTTGAATTTGGTTTTAGCGTCTAGGTCGGGTTTGAGAGGCTACATATTTATTGTTTTTATTCATTCCACTAATTATCGATTCTAAATGCACTTCATTTTTGGGTTATCTCGAGCTAGCGGAAGGACAAATTAGACATATATAATTTGAGCTCAAATAATTTTTTAATTAAGCTTCGACTCTTCGCCTATTAATTACAACTTATTTAATCATGAAGTCATTCTATTATAATAGCATGACTATACTCTCCTTTTTATAGACAATTATGAAAGCTACTTTATTAAATGCTCGTTCAATAATCTTTTCATAAGTGGGTTATCCTCATAGGATATCCTTAATTTCTTTGGGATAAAATTTTGTTCTCCCAATATGATCCTATTTTATCTCATGGTTTCTGTTACATCTTCCGATATGAAAAAGTCAATTACTAACATACAGTAATTAAATAATTTGTCTTATGAAAATGACTAGTGATCACGTTCTTTTTTCATCAATCGTATAATGCCAGTGAGAGGACATCATTTACTCTTATAGGGCTATGATTCCATTATTGTGGAATGATGGTACATCATGCAGAAGTCATATACCCAACATACCAGTTTTCTGTTACTTATTTATTTGAACCCAAGCTTTCATTTACATCAAAGTATACGAGTCACACATGCATAGTTCATCATCCACTCAAGATTAAGGTATGTCACATTATAATTGTCACAAATGAATAAATCCATAAAATAATCTAGGATAAATTCAACTTGGGTCCTATTCGATGTGTGTTAGTTCAGACAATGACATCTATGTCTCTATCTACTTGGAGTCATTCGCTTTGATGCCCAAGACAAGGCATCTCCCCAATTGGACTTAGTAGACAAAATAATAGTCTTTCAACCGATTTACTTACTCCAAGACAAGGCATCTCCCCAATTGGACTTAGTAGACAAAATAATAGTCTTTCAACCGATTTACTTACTTTCGGTTAGACTACGATCAGTTTAGATTATCTACTAATAAAAGTTTTTTCTTTTTGTATTATGATCCTTTCATAAAATGCAACTTAATATTAGTTAAATATTAGATAATCAATAAGCCAATATTTTTTTTTATATTTTGCTTTGCATACAAAAACTATTGAAAATAGATACAAATGATATTAATGTATAATGAAATATTATTTAAAGAAATTTGTTCAAAAATTTACAAGTACAAATTGACGAATATACTACACTTAGGGCATTAGATCCTAATAGTAAGTAATAGTTATTAAAAATTAGTTAAGATTTAATTTTAGTTTGTTGGAGAATAAATAAATGATATAAATATCTAATTTCCTTTTATGTATATACCTATCTCTAATGAGAAATGCTTTAGGAAGATCAAGATTAGTATAGGCTTTTGTTGATGGGTAGATGATAAGTTGTACTGATCTACAAATATACATAGAATATTTTATGAATAATGTTAACTAAATATAGAATTTGATTGAATGACAGAAACATGTTTTTTTTCTACTTACCTTTATATTGTCGAACTATCATTGAATTAAAAACAACTATAAATTCATGTTGGTTCTTCAATACATCATCGGTATTTTGATAAATAGTTCCACCCTAGATTGCAACCTCCATTTTTTTTCACTAAAAAAATTATATTATATCGCAAGATAAGGGTAACATATTAAGAATAATAATATGGAAATTTTATTTTAATGGAAAATAATTATGTACGTTGCATCTTGCATATGTAAGCTTCTTCCCTCGAACTTCTTATTTCACAATTGATGAAATTCTACTTAGTGGAGCAATAACATTTGCAAATTAATTAGTCACATAAGTTGAATGATACAATTAAATATTTGATCATTAGACATTTTTCCAATCAAATAAGTTTTGTTGCCACTTCTTGATTTCACATTCTCGAAATCCATAAATTCAAATTTATGCATCTTGATGTGATCAATGCTTACATGAACAATGTGCACATATGTGTTTCCTTTGAAAACCACCATCAAATAATTTCTCATTGTCCTGTAGGTATTGTTGGCATTGGAAACATTAAAATTATGAAGCATATAAGCGCAACCTTTACGGAGAATGGTGCAATACTTGTTGATAGTTTTCTTGAAAATCATAACATGGATATGTCATTCTGTAAAGGAAAAAAAACATGTGAAATAAGAATTTTATGTTTAATAGAAAATAATTGAGAACTTATGCATATAGATATAAGTATTTTTTATCTTACATTTTCATTAAGCAAAACTAACTTTCTAATTATTGAAGATAGAGTATCTATTCATATATATTGGTAGTCATGAGATTAACTTTTGGAAAACATCATGGTAAACAACATTACTTGTGCAGTGTCAAGGTAGGTGACATCAACATTTTCAATAGTTTGCCCTTGACTTTTATTAATTGTCATTTCAAAAGTCTCCTAATGAATGTTAATGGACATTTTGTGTTCGATGGTGAAATTTGCGCTCAAGGTATAAAAAACCTATGATCGATATTATTATCTGTAATAGTTTTTGCTTCAATTTATTTGGATCCCAATTTTGTAACTATAATATGGTACCATTAAAGAAGCCAGCACTTTGATTGATGTTTCGCAATAGTATAATCGGTACCCCCACCTGTAACTCAATTTCATGATTCGGTACACCGGTAAACTTCAATGAATCAAGAACTCAACAAAATAGAAAACTGGTTGTTCTTCTACATTACTAGAACTTGGTGAAATTCTACCTGCACAAAGATATTCTGTTAAGTTTTTTAAAATATTTTTTACACTTTTTTTTGTTAATTTTGAATATTGTTTCCCACTTTTCTTATCTTATTCTCTAAGCAAAAAATTGCATATTGCAAATTAAAACAATTTTTTTAAGGTATGCATTCTTAAATACATAGTTGAAGATGAAATTTTGTATTAATTGAATACATAAGTTTTAATAAATTACTATTCAATTTTTAAATAAATATCAATAAATAAAATTGAAAAGTTTTAGACTACTTAATTATTAATTAAGAAAATAAAAAATGAATAGCGAAAATCATTAATGAAATATACATTATTTGGGTGAAAATAATATATTTCAAAGAAAATAATTAGGTGATTTAGAAAAAAAAAAAGAATGTGTCATAGATGATAGATAAGTATTTTTTTAACATGTGCAAAATACTTATGAAATAATGTTGGTCACAACTAAAAATGGAGATAAAATTTTGTATAACTTAATAATTCAAAAATATAATTTTATATTTTCTTAAAAGTAATTATTTTGAGTTTAAAAAATTGCTTTAATTTGTTTAAATGGAGGTAATTGCGATAACTTTTCTTTTAAATGTAAGGAAAAGCTTGAGAGAGAATGTTAGTTCCTTGAACTTAAGCTTAAGATGGAATGTTTGTAGCGGTCAAGTTGTTTTCCTCTAGTAGGGCAAATGGGCTTCGTATCATCTGCCCTTTAAGTTGTCTTCCCTATAACTTGTTGCATCATCAGCTTTTCTTGTTAAGTACTTGATTCTTACTTCTAAGAGAACTTGAAATTTGTATTTTCCCAAAACTCACTTCTCTAATGAGTAAGGAGTGAAAGGTTATTTCTTGTATTTCAATTTGACCCTCTAAGGTTCACAACTCCCTTGTATGTCATTCTACGAATGATGGGTTGTATAATGTTTTTTTTTTTTTGATTAAAGAATTCCGATTGGACTTTATTAAGTTTAAAATAAAAAACATAACAGATAGTTGGGTCAATAGGATTGGACCCTAAGCAGCAAATAAAAGGAAAAACAATGGCCCAAAAGACAGAGGCCCAACACAATGAAACGGACATAACCAAAAAATTAAAGAAAAACAAAACGTCAATTCAAAATCCTATCCAATCGGTGTCACATGGGTGGCAACCATTAACTTCTGACGCTCCATTTCCCCATACCAGCCATTCAATTGATAGCGTTTTTCAAGGACTTTTCCACTTTCTGCTATCCCTTCCTCTTTAGATCTCTCTAGAATTATCCTTTCTCCAAGTAAGTTTCCTCTCCTTTCCTTAAGGCTTCTGTTGCAAGAGCATGGGCTTCTCCGTTTTCTAATCTGCTGACGAACTGGAAATAGCTTTCTTGAAAGAACTGTTTATTTCGCTGAATATCTCTAATGATCGCCCCTAAAACTGACTTATCTGTTGCTACTGAGTTACATTTCTTTATAATTGTTTTAGAATCTCCTATTATGGTAATGGTCTGAAACCCCATTGAGATCCCTAACTTTATTGCTTGTAATCCCGCATGTGCCTCCGCTATGAACGGAGACGATATTGCGGAATGGAGTACTATTTTCGAGGCGAGCCATTCATCCATCTCCCCCCTCACCACCAGACCCGAAGCCGATTTTGAGTTTTTACTATCGAATGCTGCGTCAAAATAGATGGTTGCTTTTGTCTCCCTTATGATCTGTCTCTGGCGATTATCATCTTCAAAGGTATGTTTTTTTTCATTCGATCTATCGATTTCTGCTATATAGTTCTGTACTTTTTGTGGTAAGTCTCTCCCTGTTGTTGTTTTCCCCCCATGGACAAGCTTGTTTCTGGAACTCCATGACATCCATGTAGCACAGCAGAAAATGCGACATTGACTGTTATTTCCTCTGACAAAAACCCAAGTAAGCCAGTTCCACAGATCTATGATATTAGAGTTAATGACCCATGATAAATTAAGATTTTGCCATAAATCTATTGTTGTAGGGCACTGCCTGAAAACATGGTTGCTGTCTTCTTCTGCATTTCGACACCAGGGGCATAAACTGTCAGGGGTCACTTTCCTGGATCTTAAATTTTTAAGGGTTGGAATGAAGTTCCATGTAATACGCCATATGGTGATGAAAATTTTTTATGGAAGTTGTAAATTCCATAGTTTCCTATAGAAGTTTTTTGTTTCGGTCTGTAATAATAAATCATTAGGATCCATAGTAGTCTCTCGTAATAGTTTGTAGGCGCTCCTTACTGTAAATTCACCTAAATGTTCTCCTCGCCAGACTTGAAAGTCTTCGTGTTCTTCTTCCGCTAGAGGAATTTGCAGAATCTTCTGTGCAATATGTTCTGGAAAGGTATTCTCTATTAGATCTCTTTTCCATCTTCTTGTTGTTGTTTCAATTAATCTCGAGACTAACTCAATTTCTGAATTATTGGCCCTATTGCTGATTCCGTTAATGTAAACACTTGGGATCCAACAATCATTCCAAAGAGAAACTCGGTCTCCTTTACCAATACGCCAGTATAAAACATCTTGCAGTAGTCCTTTTGCTGCCGAAACACTTCTACAGGTAAGAGAAGGTAAATTACCCAACTGTGCATGGATGAAATCTGAATTTGGGTAGTATTTTGCTTTAAGGACCTGTGCTAATAATGAATTGGGATAATTAATAAGGTGCCAACCTTTCTTGGCTAATAAGGCAATATTAAACTGATCAAGACTTCGAAATCCCAAACCACCCTTTTCCTTTGAAATGCAAAGCTCCTTCCAAGTGCACCAATGAATTCCCCTCTGACCATGACCCTTCTGCCACCAAAATTTCGCAATAATGCTTTCAAGATGGAAACACAATGTTTTAGGAAGTAGAAAACATGCCATTGTATACGTCGGGATAGCCTGAAGAATAGCCTTAATGAAAACTTCTTTCCCCCCTTGCGAGAGGTGTCTAATGCTCCAATTATCAATTCTTTGTCTAAATCGATCTTTTAAATTTTGAAATGCCTATTTTTTCCTTCTGCCCACCATATTCGGTAATCCAAGGTAACGCTCTGGGTCGTTTGAGCTTCGCACGCCCAGTATACAAGTAACTAGTCCTTTTTCTTCTTCTCTTGTGTTAGAACTAAAGAAAATCGTAGACTTATCAAAATTGACTTGTTGCCCCGAACAGTTTCTATACTCACGTAGAACTCGTTTTAAGAGACCAGCTCCCCTTTCCGTAGCCTCGCCAAATAAAATGCAATCATCTGCGAATAATAAATGCAAAATCTTTGGCCCTCTTCTACTCGCTTTAACCCCTCTAAAGTTCTCTTCTCGCTGTGTCAGTCTCATTAAACTAGATAAACCTTCTCCATAGATCAGAAATAGAAACGGACTCAAAGGACTCAAAGGATCGCCTTGTCGTAGTCCTCTCGACGGATACAAAATATTCCCAGCCTGGCTATTAAGAACCACTGAATAGGAAACAATAGATATACATTTCATAATTGAGTTGATCCAACATGGTTCAAAGCCCATTTTTCTCATCATCTCCTTTAAAAAGGTCCATTCTACTCTGTCATAGGCTTTACTCATATCCAGTTTAACTGCCATCAACCCTTTTTTCCCTATTTTTTTTCTTTTTTAGGGTATTTAAAATTTCGTATGCTACAAGTACGTTGTCTGAAATTAATCTTCCTGGCACAAAGGCACTTTGTACTTTATCAATGCACTTTTCCAAGACTCCTCTGAAACGATTAGCAATAGCCTTTGCCATTATTTTATAGATGATATTACATAAGCTAATTGGGCGAAAATGAGAAAGGTTGGTTGGATGTACCTTTTTAGGGATAAGCACTATATGCGTAGTATTAATTCTACTAACCTTCATGCCACCATTAAGCTGTTGAAGGCAATAAGTTGAGACCTCGCCGCCAATAATGTGCCAAAATTTCTGAAAGAAAATAGCCGGAAAACCATCTTCACCTGGAGCCTTTGTAGCACCCATACTTGTCAATGCTTCCCAAATCTCCTCCTTAATATAAGGCATTGTGAGGCGTCTGTTATCTTCTTCAGAAATACAACGTTCAACACCAGCCTTGAATAATTCCTGGAAATATGTTCTAACGATTTCTGCCATTTCTTGCTGTTCTCCTGTCTCTCTGCCATCTGTGTCCTGTAACTTTTGAATGCAATTTTTCTGTCGTTTTTGTTACGATACTATGAAAAAAGGCTGTATTTCTATCCCCAAGTTTTAGCCAGTTTACTCTAGCCCTTTGCTCCCAATAACTCTCATCCTTGTCGATCTCAAAATTTAATTGCAACTTCGTGTCGATCAGCTCCGCTAAAATTGTTGTCAGTCCTCTCTGCTTCCATTAAAACAGACAACTTTGAAGTAATAATTCCTTTTTCCATTTCCTAGATAGCCCGATTCGTGTAGCCCATTTCTTCAACCCTATTTTAAGATACTCCAACTTCTGTAATAGATCGCCTGATGCTGTATCCTATATGAGTTTAACTTCCGCTTCGAATGTTTCTTCCATGATCCACCATGCTTCAAATTTAAAAGTTTCCCATCTACTCCAATTGTCTTCTTTATTTTTGGTTATTAAGAAAGGACAATGATCAGAAGTTGAATGCACCAAATGTTGAATGTTAGCCTTAGGAAACATAGACATCCAATTCACGTTAGCCACGCCTCTATCCAAGCGTTCTCGAATATTTGTTTCTGGTAAATTCCCCTTTCCCAAGTAAACCAATTTCTGGAATAGCCTACATCAATCAATCGACAATCTTCTAACGTATTACGGAAAGCTTCCATTCTTCTTTCCTCTCTAGGCAGCCCACCCTTCTTTTCAAATCCGTACATTATTTCATTAAAATCTTCGCATACAATCGAAGATTGTTCCTCATTGCGTCGCAAACTTTTTAGTAGATTTCGTGATTCCTCTCTATCCTGTGCATAAGGAGAGTCGTAAAAGCCTGTAAATCTCCATTGCTGTTCATCATTCTGATCGTTAACAAGTACATCAATGTGCCTTCTTGAGAAACTTTGAAGCATAATAGAAACTTCACATTTCCATGCCAAGTATTATCCTCCTTTTGAGCCATCAGGATCCACATCAATGCCATTAATAAATCCAAATCTTCTGCGAACTCGTTCCATCTGTATTTTATTTATCTTTATCTCCATAAAGAAGACCATTTGGGGATTATGTGTCTTCAGCGTTTGCCGAAGCCTTCGAATAGTCCGTTGGTTCCCCAAACCACGGACATTCCAACTTAAGATTTTCATTGCAATCGGTCGGCTTGCCTTTTGGCAGCCGCCGATAATAAAAGATTGTTTTCTAACAAACTCCTATTTCTTACTATTCCACTGTCGTTATTATCCCTTATTGATTGATTTGCATTTTCTCCTCGATGTCTCTTTTTCCCCTCCTCCCCAATTAGAACCCTTTCCTCCAAATCGTGCTCCATTGTCGAATGGGTTTGTTCATCCGTCAAATTTCCCCCCCATTGTAATGATGTGGGACGAATACCTTCAAAATTAAACCCCAAAACTGGATCTATTAAGACTTCGGTATCCGACTTAGTCCTCACTCCTCGTGTCCTACTATCTATGGTTTGTCTGGAGCTACCACTTGCATTCTTTTCAACATCACCTTCTTCGCGTAGCCAGATGCTATTCATTGCCATTGCACTCTTGGATTGTGCTTTCAGAGACAGATACCATCCCATAACTACCACTTCCACCCCCAATAACATTTTTGCTTCACAATAAGAATCGCTATGACCTAAGCGGCCACAGTAGAAACAAAAAAGAGTGAGCCTCTCATATTTGAATCTAATATATGAGCAATTTCCTGCAAAAGACACCTGTTTTTTTCCTTTTTAATGGTTGTCGTACATCCAATTTTACTCTAATCCTCATGAAATTTCTCCTTCCTTTTCCCAGATCTGATGTATCATACTCTAAAAATTTCCCCAAAAAATCACCCAATTGCCTTGCCAAATTTTCAGAAAAGAACCCCATTGGAATATCATGAACCTGTACCCATAAAGGCGTATAGATTAAAGGGGTTTTCAATGGATCCTCTCCCTTTTGAATCTTGTGAAGAATCAGGAGGTGGTTGTTGAATGTCCATGGAGAACCTTTTAGGACTCGATCCATATCCATGATATGAAAAAATTGAAACAGAAAACGTTTATCCCCAAGATCTCGGATTTGAACGCCTCTCACCGGATGCCATAGATTTTCCATGGTACTTTTCATTGACGGGAAGTGAATAATACTTGTAGTTAGAAAACATCCCACCAAACAGAAATTTTGTTCTTCTATTTCCAGATTCGGCTAAGACTGAACTTGTAAAACTGCTTCTTCTTCTTCATCAATTGTTAAACCAGCAAATTCTCTTTCCATTGTTGCAGGCTTCAATGTAGATCTCCGTGCGTGTTGAAATTACGAGTGAAAGAAATATTCTAACAGGCTGCCGCCGTCAGGGCTCTTTGAGAAACAGACATAACTTTGAAGAAAAAAGAAAAACAAGAAAACCTAATTTCGTGTGAGAGAGACAGACGACTTTCGTGCCAGAGAGGCAGACTTTTTACTCGTCTTTTCAAATGTTGATTGATTAAAGTAAAGTAGAGATAAATATAAAATCACAAACACCGAATATTGACAATTTTAACATTAAAACATGGGTTGTATAATGTTAAGTTCGATTACAAGATACTTCGCTCCTTGAATTTTTTACTGGGTTAGACATAGCAGTGATGGGCTTAGGTATTCATATCAATGAATGCTTTTGTAGAAGTTAAAGATTAGTAATTTCATTTGGTAGGCTTGTCATGACATTCTTTCCACTAAAGAAAGCTCGGTTAAAATACATTATTGCTTTAATTGTTGTTGTCCTTGATTTGACTTAACAACCAAAATTATTGAACATTTTCTTTTCCTTTGCCCGTTTAATCAGTTTATGTAGGGACCTTCTAGTTTGAACTATGGAATGATAAATAAGGGGTTTCACTTATTTTTGCCAATGGTGGAATAAGGCTACGATGATTCTACCTTGATCTGGATCTTTGGAGTTTGGGTATAAAAGGTCTTTATGCTTTCTTTGTTGGCATGCATAGAATGCTCATAACTTGTTCATTTTCAAAAGTTGTGAGTGGTACCAGGTGGATTTTAAAATAAGACATTCTGAGAGTGTACAAAGTGTTCATGCCTTATGTTTCAAGGCTCTTGAGACGCAACTTTGGCCTTTTACAATAACAAAAATGTATTTGTTTCCTTTCATTAAGATTAATTATGATGGTTTTTTGTTTCCTCATTTGCTTGGTTTGATATTTTTTGTGGTTTGTATCAATTATAATTTCTCCTTTCTTGATGGGAGAAATGTTTTGGTCAAAGCATGTTCTACTGAGGTCCCAAAAGTAAATGATCTTATTGACACTTTGATTTGGTTTAAGAATGGGATAGATTAAAGTGGTAGTGGAATCGAATTGCCCTCTTTAAGATTGAGTGATCTTTCAACTCCAAAGAGTTAGATGATGCACACTGTGGGGATGATATGAAATCTTTTGCTAATAGAGTACTTGACTGGTTTCTAAAAGTACTAGGAACCGATATTGCCTTTTCATGACAAAATGTTTCACCCCTTCAGGATTTCCTTGATCTTCTATAATTATTGTATTCACTTCGATTCATGAATGCAATTGTTATTGAAAAAGTTGCTAATGCTCCCGATCTCTCAAATTAGGTTCTCAGCTAGTTTCCCTCCTAAGAATTTTTTTTATTTTAATAATAAATGTGTTTGCCTTAAATAAGTGTCTTTCAAAATGTGTTTTTTTTTTACAATCTAATATCAACAATTATGGGTGTTTAGGTCAATTTGATATTTAAATCTTAACTAATTCAACATTTATTGCCAAACAACTGAACTACTTGATATAAATGAAGAGGACCTAACACTATCTCCCCTATAAATATCCCTCCCCTTTACTTATTTTTCAAACAAAACCTCAAACCTTGGATTTTCTTACCTACTCAATCATTAATATCTCTTATAAGATTCCTTTAATTTAACCTAGAATTTGAAATTATAAAATGATTTGTTTGGATTGCAAAATCAACACTATCTTTCACAACAATAATTATTGTACAATTAGTTTTTATTGTTAAATTTTATTTAGATTTTAATAAATTATGTCTTTCCACAAATTTTAATAGGATTATAGAATTGTTCAAGCCAAACACAATTTATTTTTAGAGGCATTGGAACTTCTAAACATCACCCACTGACAATGCACTTGTTTATATCAAGTTGTTGAAATGGGTAGGTTTTTGTACATGTTGGAGTTTATTTCCACATTAACTAGATGATGTATACCCGAGACTTATACTTTTATTTTTCATGTGAAAAATGTACGATAATGCTGGAAACTGTAGCACTATTGACAAGTCCTTTAGTTAATGGTGACACGGTGGTGAAAATAGTTTCTTCTAGCTATTGGAAGCATTCATAGTATTGGTGGGCACATTCCCCACTAGTAAAAGGGATTTCAATAGGATGTAAAGGAAATTTACATGGTTTGATAAGCAATTCGTAATATTTCATTAAATGCAACTAAGCTTTGAGATTGATCAAATCTTACATGCTCTGGCTGATTGACATCAAATAGGCTTGCCAATCTAGTCATTTACATTTATCTTTCACTACTCACTGATTCGAAGTAACTAAAAGATTAAGTTAGATGTCAACAATTTCGGTGTTGCTTTATAGGATGCCCTAAACGGTGATTGATGAAAAAGATGGTTGTTGTTTTCTTTTACAATCGTGGAGGTGGTTTTAGTTGTTGTGGTTAGTGCCAATCCCCATTCATCTATACGTTTTTCGTCATTAAAGGAGATAAAAGTATACATGCTTAGTATTTTATGCTATCAAACACATTATATAATAAATTTTTTTATCACGATACTTGCATTTAATATTTTAATAAATGAGAATGTCCTTTTGATCATACCAATTATGTGAAGGATCTTTTGTTGGATTTGTTTGCAAATAAATAGACTGACGGTTGGTATATGTGTAATCAATTAGCATAAATTTTATCATAAACAAAATAATTAACTGTATTTATTGTAATTGTATGAAATTTTAACAAATTTCGTACCGGTTAGTAACGATTATAATGACACAACCATCAGAAGCATATGAGCATGCTTAAATTTGGAACGCGGGCATGACAGTTATATGTTTTCATATCATCTATTAGTGCCACAATCATCGGGTTTTACAGTTTTTCAAGCTAATCTAAGATATTTCTATGGTGCTGAGGAATGTTGATATACTTGGGAGAAGCGAGCGATCTTAGACCACTTTCATCAAGATTGGATTGACTATTCACACACTCATTTCAACATGTTGTTAAGGATCATTGGATCCTAAATGATGATTTTGCTTCGTCAGCAAAATATTATGGTTGATATGGGGTTTTGGGCCAACCGTTTTTTCTTAAGAAAGGACAACATCCTTAGTTTAGTGACTGATGTGTACAAACGAGTCATAGATAGGAATGTCAACAAGAGCATGCCCAACCTATTAATCTCACTGAGGTTGCCTGCATGTTTACCATTTGAGTGTATCCTTATATTAGTTTGGCAATGAAGTTGATCTTTCAAACCTGACCTATTCTTGATAAGGACACCGATGCTAGATATTTCAAGTATCTAACCTAACTTTTTTGTTGCTCAAAAAGCTTGTACTTACTTTATCTTACCATCCTATACATCATTACTTATTGACGAGCCTTTCGGGTGGTGAGTTTGTTTTTATTCTTCCAGCATACGAACTAGGTCCGAGCTCGTTGCCTTAGGATGAAGATTTATAAAAGACTCATTACCTTGAACTTGACACAATATGGATATTAAAAAGAAAGTTGACTTTGACACCCAACAATATAACATCCTAATTTAAAAAGTAACACTTCATTTTTTTTTTTAACTCTCATCCTTGCTCTTTCTATTAATGCACTAAATAAAGATAGTAACCTATTTTTTTTTTCAAATAAGTAGCCTAGAGGTAAAAGTATCATAGAGTCCCTTATACTAGGAATTAAATTGCATTGTGTCGCCTCAACTAAAAATGAGGGCAAATTAGTCTCTGTACATTAGACCAAAGATTAAATTAGTCATTTCTATTAAAATTTTATTT
The DNA here is from genome assembly GCA_025698515.1 of Gossypium sturtianum. Classification (NCBI taxonomy): domain Eukaryota; kingdom Viridiplantae; phylum Streptophyta; class Magnoliopsida; order Malvales; family Malvaceae; genus Gossypium; species Gossypium sturtianum. Next base: position 36,379,765 of record CM046950.1, read on the forward strand.
ATTTGTACTGTTAAAAATTGGTGTGCTTGACGAAATAACCAAACAATGACATGTGGTGTGCCATGTGCATGTCATGTTGACGTATAAATACCAATTTTTAATAGTAAAAATTGATGAAATTTTTAATAAAAGGACCAGTTTACTCTTTGATCCAATGTACAATGATCAGTTTACCCATTTTTTTAGTAGGGATGGCCAAATTCAATCTGACTCCTACTATAAAGACTTTAATGATACTTTTACCGTAACTTGTATTTAGTTATTCCTACATCTTTTTCATGATAAAAGTCAATATAAGGTTTAAATTTTTTTTTGTACAATAAGGTTTCAATTCCTTTTCCTCAAAAATTATTACACACAATATATGCTCTATGATTGGATTGAAGGAGAAACAAATCTTTGGTCTACACATTTATTCCAGATATTTTGCACGTACTTATATATACATGAGAACGAATATTTGTATTTATAATCCCCATTCAAGATTGGATTATAAACTCAAACTCATAGCCAGCTCGGTTTGTATAAAGATTAATTTAAGGCTTTATGAATTTTCTTTTTTTTCTTTTAACGAGGCTTAGTTGAAAAAGAAATGGATTAATTGATTTAAAGGTATTTTTATGAATGTTTTACTATGTTATACAATAGGTTTTTATCACATCTGCTTTTTTTTTTTTAATACAATGCCTAAAATTACCCATAGTTCCTTCCTAACTCTTAAATAGGAGATAATGTGCTTTAGCGCACTCGAACCCACGTCTTTCTGCACTGGCAACAATGTCAGTGCCAATCGAACTAAGACTCAATTAAGATATTGAATGTGATTTTAGGTGTTTAATATTCAATCAATTTTTTAAAATATTGTACTTATAATTGTATCAATTAGCATAAAATAATATTTTTATTTGAATTATTAATATAATTAAAAATATTAATTTATCAATTCAAATATTAAAATAAAAAATTCTCAAATAATAATTAAAACATTTTAAAATAATAATTAACATAATTAACTCTATTATTAATTAAGTGATAATTAATATGTTAAAAATTCTATAAAAATAATAACTCTATTTTACATAAAAAAAAATTAGCACAACTTTTGTTTAATAAAAGTTTTTTAACTAATAATGGTAAATTATAACTATACTTATAACAGTTTTTTTTCACTATGCTTAAGTCTATATTTAAGAAACAACTCCTATTAAATTATAATTATTTTTAAACGTATAATTATTAAAAATTTTATTTTATTTCAACCATTTTAATTAATAAAATAAAATAAAATATTATAATTATTATTTTAAATATAAATTTAATAATATTATATCAGTTTAATTTTCTTTCTAAACTCATACATATATATATATATATAATGTTTCTCCATTTAAAAAATACAATTTGATTAAACTTCAAATTTAATGTGATTACAAATATATGAGAAAAGATTATTTTTATTACCAAAGTGAAGTGATATAAAAAATTATGTATAGTAAATATTTACCTTTTCAAATTTATATTTATCTTATAGTTTCAAGCTAATATTTATTTATTTTAGCAAGTATGGTGTTTCTTTTTCAAAGTTTAGTTGAAATAATTTATACGTTATAAAAAAAGTTAAATGAAATATTATTAATATTTTATAAAGGATCACCGCAACAAATGTCTATACCTACTTTTAATTTTTTCTAAGGATGTATGAATTTTGATTCGAATTATAATTATATATAAATATTAATTATGATTCAAATATATATATGAAATTTTGATTTTGGTTCAATTGTACATATTTAAATGAATAAATATATTAATTTATTTTTATTGCAATATATATATTTAAAATAGTGTTATATTGATAATTGTGTTAGTAATTTGTGAAAATTGAATTAAATTAATATTTTATGTACAAAATTTTACAAGATCAAAATTCATAGATATCATTGCACATTAAACCAAATTACATGTATAATTTTGAGATTTATATTTTATAACTAAAATTTTCTTCTTCCCTTTAATATATTGCTTTTGTCCAATTTAAGAAAATATAATACATTTATTATTATTTTATATAACTTCACTAATATGACTACAAGGTGCTCAATACTCCTATTATTTTAAATAATACTAAAATAATTAACTTGCTCAATTATTAAATTTAATTACGTTGATATTTTTTAAAAAATAATATACTGTCAACGAATCATTCAGACCATCGAAAGTTCGCAAATGCTGGAGTTAAAAGGAAAGGTTTAGCAGAGGAGTCTTGGCAAGAAAACATGGATGAGGAAAGTGCAGGTGGAGCAAAAAAATTGAAAAATGGTGATCTAAGCACGAGACCAGTTAAGAGTGCAGAAAGTATGTGTGTAGATGGAATTCAGAATTTTACTACAAATCATTTAAGATCGGCGGCTGACAACATGTCAGCTGACCGGCAACAATGAAAAGCTTGAGTTGGAATGTTAGTGGGTTGGGGAGTCCACGGGCAGTGAGGAGGTTGCGGCATTTAATTAAGCAACAAAATCCCCGAATGGTCTTCTTAATGGAGACAAAGCTAGATAAAAAGCGAATGGAAAAGGTTAGGAGGAGTTGTGGTTTGCTCAATGGTATTGAGGTGGAGGCCGAAGGGACTCGCGGAGGGGCTATGTCTAGGCTGGAAAGACGACATTGTGGTCACTTTGAGGAGCCTCTCCAAATGGCATTTAGATGTTTTGGTCAAAGAAGATGGTATTCAGGAGGAATGGAGGTTTACGGGCTTGTATGGTTCACCATATCTGCGAGATCAAAATTTGGTGTGGAATTTGCTTAGAAGGTTAAGCCGAGAAGGTAATTATCCGTGGTTGGTAGCTGGAGATTTCAATGAGATTATGTATTCATTTGAAAAAAAGGGGGGCTTCCGAGGGATCAAAAGAGAATGGAGATCTTCAGAGATACTTTAGAAGAATGTAATCTGATGGACATGGGATATTCGGGAGTTTCGTATACATGGGAAAGGGGGAATCTTCCAGAGACAAATATCCGAGAAAGATTAGATAGAGGGGTGGCAAACGAAAAATGCTTGAACCTGTTTCCATTGGGTAGCATTCACCACCTCCCCTATTCAACATCTAATCACTGTCCTCTTATTATAAATACTGAAAAAGGGAGTAGACCTTCAAGAGATAGAAATTTTCACTTTGAAGTATGGTGGACTATGGAGGAATCTTTTGAGACGACCCTTAAGGAAATTTGGGAGTCATCATCTGAACCGTTGATGGATAAATTGAGAACTTTGCAAATTGGCTTATCAAAATGGGCACACACAATCAAGGGTAAAAAGGGAGAACTACGAAAGCGGCTTACAAAAGAGCTTGAAATTTTGATGAAGGAAGATAGAGATGATGAGACTTTGTCAAAGATCATTGATACGAAAATCCACCTCAACATGGAGATTGAAAAAGATGAGGCGTATTGGGAACAAAGAGCCAGAGTGAATTGGCTCCGATCTGGGGATAGGAATACGGCCTACTTCCATAATTGTGCAACAGCCCGAAGACGAGCAAATTCCATTTCCAAATTGATATTGGATAATGGCAAGGAAATCAACGATGAGTCAGACATACATGAGGAAGCCAAGCTCTACTTTGAAAACTTGTTTACTTCGAAAGGGGTTGCTAACCTAAGGGAAGTTTTGGAAGGGATTGAAGGGAACATTTCAATTGAGGTGAATGAGGGACTACAAGCCCTATTTAGCGAAGAAGAAGTTAGAGTGGCATTGAAGGGGATGAGGCCTACAAAGGCGCCAGGGCCAGACGGATATCCAGCTATTTTTTTCCAAAAATATTGGCATATTGTGGGAAAAGAGGTTCTGGGGTTTTGTTTAGGAGTGCTGAACGAAGGAAAAGAAGTTGATTCAGCCAATACGACTAACATTGTGCTCATTCCTAAAGTTCAAAAACCCACCTCTCTGGTTAATTTCAGACCGATCAGCCTTTGCACTGTTCTGTACAAGCTAGTAGCAAAAAAGATAGCTAACAGAATGCAGAATGTTATGGATACTTGTATTGACCAGGTTCAAAGTGCTTTTGTACCAGGCAGGTTGATATCAGATAATATACTTCTTGCTTATGAAATTTTGCACACGTTCAGGCAAAAGCGAAAGGGAAGAAGGGGTATATGGCGGTAAAGCTGGACATGAGTAAAGCGTATGATAGGGTGGAGTGGGATTTTATCAAAGAAGTGATGAATAAAATGGGGTTTGCAAGGCATTGGATTGAATTGATAATGAAGTGCATTACTAGTGTCTCTTATACAGTAATCATCAATGGCAGTAGAGGCAGAACTTTCAAACCATCTAGGGGGTTAAGGCAAGGTGACCCACTGAGTCCTTTTCTGTTTCTCATTTGCAGTGAGGGTCTTTCAGCCTTAATGCAGACAGCGAAGAAGAATGGGTTGATTAGAGGAGTGAAGGCAAGCAGGAAAGGGCCAGAAATTTCTCGTTTGTTATTTGCCGATTATTGTATGATGTTCGGCGAAGCAACAGAAAAAGGGGCAAGGGTTCTCAAAGATATATTGAAGGTTTATGAAAGCTGTTCAGGGCAGTGTGTGAACTTTGGCAAATCCATAATTTTTTACAGCATAAATACAACTGAGGAATCAAAAGCAGCAGTTTTGTGACTATTGGGAGTCAGGAGTTTGTCAAGCCCAGAGAAGTATTTGGGCCTGCCTATTATGGTAGGCAGACGAAAAAAGGAAGCTTTTCAAAATCTGGTTGATGATCGCCACAGATAGAGAGTCTGAGTTCCAGACTATTGTCTCAATGGGGGAAAGAAGTTTTCATCAAATCTATACTTCAGGCAATTCCTACTTTTGCTATGTCTTGCTTTCTTTTTCCTAGAGTCTTATGTGAAAGGATTGAAAGTATTCTTGCAAGATTTTGGTGGCAGAAGGGACCGGGTAAAAGGGGTATACACTGGTGCCAATGGAGGTTATTGTGCAGAACCAAAGAAGAAGGGGGTTTAGGCTTTCGAAGAATGGCGCAATTTAATATTTCCCTCTTAGCAAAACAAGGGTGGAGATTATTAAATTTCCCGAATTCATTAGTAGCACGAGTTTTCAAAGCCAAATATTTTCCAGATAATAATTTTTTACAATCGAGTCTAGGGAGTTCGTGTTCGTATATATGGCGTAGTATTTGGGCAACCAAGGATACATTAGAGAAAGGGCTGATGTGGAAGGTGGGCACGAGTACGAATATTTTAATTAGTCAAGATATTTGGATTCCAGATTATGTTAATGGAAGATTATTGTCCAGATTTGATAATTTGCAATGCGATAAAGTAGCAGGCCTTATTAGCAGTAATGAAAGAGAATGGAATAATGATCTGATTGTCAATACCTTTCTAGAAGATGTCGCAGAATTGATCCTTCGAATACCTTTGTCGATAGAACCCCATGAGGACTTTCTGGCTTGGAGTGGTGAACCGACGGGTGTTTTCTCAGTAAGAAGTTCCTATAAACTATTATAGAGCTTGGATCCTACAGCTTATGCTTTACATAATATCTATAGGGATTTTTACAGGAAATTATGGCAAACTGAAATACCCTCAAAAATAAAAAATTTCATCTGGAAAATCTCATGGAATTACATTGCTAATAAGGTGAACATGTATAATCGGCGACTGGTGAACAACAGATTGTGTCCTCGGTGTGGTGGCGATGATGAGAAGCTGAACCATCTCTTTCGTGAATGCCCTGTTTCAGTAGAGGTATGGCGGATGTTATCAGAGTTGGACTTAACAGGTTTTACAAATGCCGAGTTTAGTGACTGGCTTACCATGGTAGTGGCTTCTCTGTCACTGGAGAAATGTAGAACTTTCTGCATAGCTCTTTGGAGTATTTGGGGAGATAAAAATTCCCGTATCCATGACAAATCAAACAGATCAAGCCAAGAGTTCGTCAGATTTATTCATAGTTATATTCAAGATCTGGAAGGAGTCAGAACAAATTTTTCCAAAAACTCAAGTGTGAACAGAAAATGGAGAAACCCACCTGGTAGCAGACTTAAGATCAACTTTGATGGGGCTTTTGATGTGAAGAGTAAGGTTTCAGCGTCTGGAGTGGTAGTTCGTGATAGCAGGGGAAATATTCTCCTCTCAAGTGCAGACATCCACAGAGGGGTTCATACAGCATTTGTGGCTGAAGCACTTGCTTGTAGGCGAGCGACCAAAATCGCACTCAACATGAAAGAAGAGGGCATTATCATTGAAGGGGACTCATTAACAGTTATAAAAAAATGTCAAAACACAGATCAGGATAAATCGCAGATAAGCCCATACATATATGATATTCGTAGCATGAAATCTAGAAACAGGAGTTTGACATATGAATTTACCCCAAGATCAGCAAACAATTTAGCGCATGTATTAGCAGTGGAATCACTGAGAAGAAAATAGGGGTTTTACCTGCTTCATAGGGTTCCAGACTTTGCAGAAGGCCAGGCCAGGAGTGATAGCGAGAGAGAACCAGATTGAGCAACAGGAGAGCAAAGGCACAGAGAAAGGTATTTCAAACGGTCACAGTGAAGCGTAATGGAGAAGCATTATAGCCTTTCTCGAAAATGGAAGTCGTCTTTATTGCTGAAATGACAGAAATGAATGACTTGATAAGGCGATAAGATTTTGATTGGGCTAGAAGGTCGGTTGGTTTTTTAATTTAATTTTCAGTTTTTTATTTATTTGTTTATTAGTTATTTTGTCTTCTGGAATTTTCTTTAGCTGAGATGCTAGCGGGCCAGGCATATCGGGCCAGACTTATTGGACCAAGTTTTTGTATTTCTTTCCCATTAATAATAGCCCAATCTGAGTTTATTCAAAAAAATAATAATAATAATATCGATACCTAATACATTTCATTTATTAAAAAAATAAATATATATCTATACTTTTTAATTTTTTTTCATTTTATTTTCTTTAATTTTTATAAATTTAATCTTAAAAATTAAAATTCAATTGATAATATTGTTAATGAATATTTGTTAAATAAAAATATGTGACATTTTAATATTCAAATGTTTCATTGAAATTTAAAATCTATTTGATAATACATATTCAAATTCAACAAAAGTCAGTTAACAATGTTTTAGACAATAATCGTTTTTTAATATGTGCCATTGAGGCCTTGGTTATGTTGACAAGGTTGAGGCTTTTGGATCTTAAGTGCTTAGGTTTTAGTCTCAACTTGTGTATATCATGTGTGATCTCTCGAGATTTATTATTATCTTAAGTCTCACAATATAAAATCTTAATTTTCAAATTTATCTTGGTTTAGATTTAAAGATATTTCAGCTATTAGTCTGTTGTGCTTGTTAGTGCTTGATTCTCACACGTGCATATTATATGTGATCTTTCAAGATTTATTATGGTTTAAATTCCAACATGTAAATATTTATTTTTTAAAATTTATTCTAATTTACGTTAGGAGATATTTTAGCTATCAATCAATTGCGCTTTTTAGTGATTGATTCTAGTTAATAATTCAGGCGTATATTATTTATATTTTAATTGAGATTGTACTTGTATTTTAATTTCAAAATCAAATAAGTAAAGTGATTAAATTCCTCCAAAGTGTATAAGGAGCAAAGGGAAATTTAAACATTAAAAATATGGCTTTTATTACAATAATATTAAAAAAAACATTATTTTTTCATAGGTGTCGAGTTTTTTTTTTTTTGGAGGGGTATCTCAACACTCATGATCAGTCGAGACTCATTGATATCAAAAAAGGGATAAAGAAAGAGAATATTGATTAATAAATTTAAAATTCGGTTTCCTCTAACTAATTTTTTTCATATTTTTTATTTGAAAATGAATATTTTTTATAGGGAAACAAAATTCTCTTCTTCCTTTATTTTGGATTAATGAAAATTTAAAAATTTTAACAACCTCACAAAGTGCTTTAGACATTTTTAGTGTCTTTTATCTATAAATGGAACTAAGCTAAGCTCTCAACAATTTTCTTCAACTTTTAGGAATTTATTTCATCTAAGAAATACTGTGAAAAAATTTATAGTCAAAATTTTGTCTTACAAGTTTGTGCCGCACTAATGCATGCATCAAATTTCTACTGGAATTAAACTTTTTTTTTTTGGTATTTTTCTATTTTAATGTATCATTTTAAATTTATTGATATTTTTAAAAAAATATTTAATATATGTATATGAAAATTTAAAAACATCAAATAAATAATATTAAAATAATTGTTAAATATAAAATATATTTAAATCAAAATATAAAATATTCATCGATAAATTTAACAAATAAAAATTTATCATTCAACATATAAAAATAAACAAGAAAAAAAATCATATTATATATTAAACAATAAAATTATCCATAAGATATTCCCATACTAACTACATGAGATGAAAGTTCAATAATAGCAAATGCATAAATCAGTATTCGTGAAGCTTTTAGGAATTTTATATTTTTTTCTTTTTTTCATTTATTCATTATATAAGTTCTTTATTTATTTGATCATTTATTAATTTTTTAATAAATTTTAGAGTTGATAACTTTACTTAAGTAAAAGTTTAAACTTTGTAAATTTTAATAGTTAAAGTTAAAATATTTTATTATTTATTACTAACAGTAAAAAAATTAGTGGTTTACATATATTTTTTAAAGGGTAAATTACACCAATAGTCACTCAAGTTTGATCTCAATGACAAAACAGTCACTCAACTTTCAATTTAGTCATTCAACTTTCAAAAAATAACAAATCAGTCCTACTAACCATTTTCTATTACAGACGTAACGGAAAGCTGACATGTCATCCTACTGTGTAGACGACCCTAATTTAAAACCCTAGCTAGGTTGGGCAGTAAAAGAAAAAAGAGAAAAGGAAAAAAAAAAAGAAAAAGAAGAGCAGAAGAAGAAGAAGAGAAAAATTCTAGAGTGGTTCAGCAGTAGCATGGGGTTGTGGATCGCGACAATGACGATGGGGAGAGATTGGAAGGTAGAGAATGAGACAAAAGTTCAATCTTGGTTTTGGCAATCGCCGATCCACAACCGAATGTTTTAAAGCAAGCATTAATGATCTTCCCCAATTCCTCGTCGATTTTGATTTGAAGCTTCAAAACATCGCCACAAGTAGGAGCTATGACCAAACTGGTGCCGACGTTCGGATCGTTCTTATTGAAGGAACCGATGTTACGGGGATTGTTGTACTGGTCGATGACATTTTTGTGGTAAAGACGTGGAAAAATCTGAACAGGCCGTGATGGGATCTCCTTTGATGTTAGCCCAAGCAATTGTTTTGACGCTAGCCTCAACATTTTTGCCATTGATTTTCAATTTTCACTGCCAAAGAAAGAGCTTTTCCAGGTTCTGTTAGGGTTTGTGTTTTGCTTGCTTTATCATTGCCAATTTTTTTCCCATTCTAGGTCGTGATTTTGGGTAAACTCCACGTCAACTAATTGGGTTAATTGGGTTTCCATCGTATCTAGTTAACTGGCCAAGTCAGCTAGTTAATGGGCCACGTCACCTATCTCGTTAGGCCTATAACGAAAAATTTTAGTGGGTGATTGATTTGTCACTTTTCGATAACATTAGTGACTAATTTTTAGCCTTCTCTGACGTTTGTTTCATGTAAAATAGGATGGTCAACAACGTAAAATTATCCCTTATTCCCGTAAAACGTCATACCAATTTTTTTCCGTAAGACATTTTCCAAACTGATAAGGCTCTATTCACATTTTCCAAACATTCTCTACTACATTCTTCACTTATCAAATATTTTCTTATAAATTTTCACAACTTCTCAATTTAGTACCTTTTTGTCATAAAAGTTCAATATTCACTAATTAATCATATTAAATCAATTTTCTTTCTTGTTACACTTTAATAACATAATTTATCTCGATATCTTGTTTCGCATATCAAATTTCTATGTATTTCACTTCTATTATTTCATCCACATATTTTCTCAAGTTTAACATTTAATCCTTATCATCATAAAAATTTCATATTTTACCATAATTTCACTTTTACAATACTTTATGCATATTTCATCATCTCATAACACATTCATTAAACTTTTATCATAATTTCCTTATTCACATATTAAATTGTTTCACTCTTAAACTTTTGTACATTTTTTTTAATTTAGTCCCTATTGACATGTAATTTATTTTTCATTATATAAGCACTTTATTCAAATAATTCATTGTAATATCTTATTTCACATAACAAATTTTTATGCAAATCATTTCTCTTGTTTCAATTATAAATTTCTTAAAGTTTATGTTAATTATGACTCCTATTTTCAGTCAAATTTGAGAAGTAATCTTCTAGTTAAACTCTGTTTATTTGTTTCAATCAAACACTGATTAGTTAGATTATTTTATTATTATTTGACCTATGAATTTATCCTAACATTTAGAGAATTTTGTGTTTACGTTTTGAGGGTTCTTTATTTTCGGGTTTTCGGGGTTTAGTTTTATCTCCATCTTTTGTACTCTTCGTTCTGTTGCCATTATAGTAAAATTATCTTTGCCCGTGGTTTTTTATCCTCTTTGGAGGGGTTTTTCCACGTTAAATTTGTGTGTCCAATTTCGCAATTTATTTCGCTACTTTTACTTGTTCGTTGCTTAATCGGGTCGATCCTAACAAGTGGTATCAGAGCTAGTTCAATTTTCATAGATCAGTCCATTCAGATATGTCAGCAACAAGGTTTGAAATTGAGAAGTTCAATGGTGAGACAAATTTCAATCAGTGGCAAGTTCGGATGATGGCAATTCTAGTTCAAACCGGCTTGAAAAAGGTTGTTACCGGAAAAAGCACGAGAATCTAAATCAAACAGAATGGGAAGAGCTTGATGAAAAGGCTTTGTCTCAGCAATCCAGTTGTGCCTCGCGAATACGGTATTGCAGGAGGTATTGATGGAGAAGACCTCATCGCGCCTTGTGGAAAAGGTTAGAAACTCTTTATGCAACTAAGTCTCTTGCTAACCGTTTAGTGTTGAAACAACGTCTATTTGTTTCGCATGAGAACGAAGGTGAGCTTCTTAGAGATCACATCAGTCAATTCATTACTCTTTTAAATGATTTAAAGAATGTTGAGGTTCATATTGACGATGAAGATCGTGTTATGCTATTATTGTGCTCTTTACCCCCTTCATACAAGTCTTTCGGGAGACCACGATTTATGGCGAAATAAACTCTCGCTCGAAGATGTGAAGGGTCATTTATTGAGTAGAGACAAACTCGACAATGAGCTTCATTTGGATAGCAAGACAGATAGGCAAGCTTCCGTTTGATAGCATCAAAGAAACGAGACAAAAGGTGTCGCTATTGTAAAAAGTTAGGTCACGTCAAAGCGATTGTTATAAACTACGAAAAGAAAAGAGTCTGAGAGTAACGAGGAAGATGTAGCTGGTGCTAATTTGGCCGATGAAAGCGGCGATGATTTCTTGTTAGTGTCAACGAGCGATAACTCCAAGCTCACGTCCGAGTGGGTCCTAGATTCGGGATGTTCTTTCCACATGTGTCCCAATAGAGAATGGTTCTCCACATACAGTTCGGTTGAAGGTGGAGTTGTGTGCATAGGAAACGATTCATCTAGTAAGGTAATTGGTATTGGTACTGTTAAAATTAGGATACACGATGGGACGATTAGGACACTCTCAGATGTCAGGTATGTACCTGATTTACGAAAGAATCTCATCTCCTTGAGTATTTTAGACTTGAAAGGATGCAGAATCAATATCGAGTCGAAGCGGCATTAAAGTATCTCGTGGAGCTCTCGTTTTGTTAAAAGGTAAAAGAAGCGCGCCTCTTTATATTCGGAAGGTTCTCTGATGACCGATCGGTGAAATCGGACGTCCTCGTCCGCTACTGAGTCGAAGTCAACTCATTCAGAGCGGAGGCAACTTGGTCATAGGAGGGAAAAGGTATGACCGTTTCGTTGAAGAGAGGTTCTCTTTTGGATGCGAGTTTTTGAAAAGTTAGGGCACTTGTGTTCGTGAAAATCAAACCCGGGTTAGTTTTGATTTGGCGATTGTACAAGTCGAAGGCTAGAAGTCTTCCGCTTTCTAAGCACATGATTCGACTCGATTTATTCCTGCATGGTTCAAGATAGGCTCGTGGCGGGCTTTGGCAAAGATGACATTGTGGAAATATGAGTCAAGGTGGAGATTTGTTAATTATGACTCCTATTTTCAGTCAAATTTGAGAAGTAATCTTCTAGTTAAACTCTGTTTATTTGTTTCAATCAAACACTGATTAGTTAGATTATTTTATTATTATTTGACCTATGAATTTAGCCTATAAATAGGTTCTTTTACAACCTTAGAAAAAACACCCATTAGATATTAGAACTCATAACACATTTAGAGAATTTTGTGTTTACGTTTTGAGGTTCTTTATTTTCTGGTTTTTCGGGGTTTAGTTTTATCTCCATCTTTTGTACTCTTCTTCTCACATTATAGTAAAATTATCTTTGCCCGTGGTTTTTATCCTCTTTGGAGAGGTTTTTCCACGTTAAATTTGTGTATCCAATTTCTCAGTTTATTTCGCTACCTTTACTTGTTCGTTGCTTAATCGGGTCGAACCTAACAGTTTACAATTTAATCCTTAACATCATGAAGATTCATTATGTAACACCCCTAACCCGTATCCGTCGTCGGAACAGGGTTACGGAGCGTTACCAAAAATTTTCAGAACATTCACATATAAATCATGTCAATCACTATTCATTAACCGAGATCATTCGTAACGTCCCTTAGATAGACCCTCGAGGTTCAATACGAGCATTAGAATTGATTCGGGACTTAATCAGAAACTCTAAGAATTTTTCGTGACATTTCAAAAATTTTCCAAAGTGCAGGGCTCACACGCCCGTGTGACCCTTAGACACACCCGTGCCTCAGGCCGTGTCTGATTTAGGTTGCTCTCTGACTTGCGCTACACGGCCATACCACACGCCCGTGTGCTTGGCCGTGTGGTTATTTAATTCAATTCGAATTAGATGCAGGTTTCACACGGCCAAGACACACGCCCGTGTCTCTGCCAGTGTACTCAATTCTGAGCATTCTGTTTTCTCGAATTTAAAGTGCAGGGGACACACGGCCTAACCACATGCCCGTGTTACCAGGCCGTGTGTCACACACTGTCTAGACACATGCCCGTGTGTCTGTCTGTGTGGACCAAATAAAGTTATTTCTAGCTTTATTTCTCACCCAAAATTTCACCTATGACCTGCACTTGAATCACACATACAAATACCAATCATTTCAAGCATTCAAGATGAGCAATCTCTATCATTCAACATGATGTATCATCACAAGCATTCATGTTTACAATCTTACTCTTTAGTAAGCATACTTGTTTCCCCTTTCTTAACCAAACAATATATAGTACCTATGTTATCACCATAACATGAACTTAAAATACATATATATACATGTACCGAAACATAATCATCACTAGCCATTCCAATGGCTAGGTTACAAGCATCATTTACATTTACATGCCAATATGGCCAACATATCCTATACATGCCATTACAACCGTAATTGAATTACCCTACTATACCGACATGGGCCGATGGATAGTGTGAGTGATCTCCGCCAAGCTTCCAATCCAACGAGCTTCCTATTACTCTAAAACAGGGGAAAATAAAACGGGCTAAGCATAAAATGCTTAGTAAGTTCGTATAACATGGTACTTATCTTACCATTCATCCTATTTTGAGGTAACTATGTAAGGCATATTCACTTAATTTGACTTCAAGCCCTACACACATTCTCATTGCCCTTGTTAGTCAGGTAATTCACGATAACATCAAGATATGTATAAGCTCAATCAACAATCAAGTTTCCATGCATATATGCTTTCCACAACATGTATTCATTAAGCATGTATATATTATCACTTATTATTACAAGTATAGTTTCATAGTAGTTCGTTTCGAGTTCAAATCATTTCATGTCAAGACTTTACTCATTTTATTCGAGTATTAAGGTCCCCAAGTAGTAGTACACTCAAGGTGTACAATTATATAATCAAGGATGATCACTCTCATCAAACAATTTCCATGTACAATTATCATATTTTCATATTTTCATACATCACTAGTCATGAATCATCATTTCCTTATATTTCATGTAATATCCCTTTTCATGTCATATTTCATATCATATATAAATATCATTCCATGTCAAGTTGTCTTAAATTCATATTTGCTCTTATCAGAGCTTTACCCGTTGAATTTATTCGAAATATCGATGGATACACAGGTAGTACACTCGAGGTGTACGAATCAGAATCCGTCAGTTCGTGTCCAATGGTACCCATAAGGTACAATTTCAGAGAGTACACTCTCGAGCCACGTATATATAAACAACAGGATTACCAGTCCAGGCTAAATTCTTTTTACGTCATATGCTCTAAAGAGCTTGATTTGGATTACCCGTCCGGGCTAAATCCTATCAGAATTGAGGTCGAAGGATTACTCATCCGAGCTAAATCCTATCCGCAACAAATGCAGGACCTCTTTCGTTTCAGGAAATCACATATCCATCGATTTTTCGTTTATTCAACCGGGATTTAAACACTTTTCAAGAACTATCGGGCATTTGATTATTTCATACCTCCGTAACATTTATGTAATTCAAGTAAAACACATTCCACATTCATGTCAAGCATACGAGTAACATTTTATTCATTTACCATTTTATCGGGCATTTTCATTTATCAGGCTATATCGAGTAGGTGATTATTTCACATATTTATGACATTGATAAGATTCACAAACACAACATTTAAATCAAGCATAAAAACATATACAATTTAGTTACACGAACTTACCTCGACAAAGGTTCGTGTACATAAAATCTACTAATCCGACATTTTTCTCATTCCTCGTTCTAACTCCGAATTTGGTCTATTCGGATCTATACGAGTAAATTTAACATCAATTCATCATATTTTACATTCATGTGGACTAAATTTTCATCCTAGGAAAAATTACTATTTTGCCCCTAACTTTTTCGTAAATTATCATTTTGTCCCTAGGCTCGGAAAATGAAACTTGTGCAAATTACTCCCTATTCCAAGCCTAACCAAAGCCCCATTACAAATTTTACAGCACATGTATTCATAAAATTTCAGAATTTTTCATCAAATTTTACAACTTTTCATTTTAGTCCCTAAATCATGTTTTCATCAAAAATCACTTTGTAAAAGTTGTTTATCTATCAATAATCTTTCATTTTCTACCATAAATTTCTGATTTCCAACATATACATCCATGACCCATTTTCATACTTTGATAACTTTTCAAATTAATCCCCCAAATAGAGAGATTAAGCTATCCCGATTCCAAAAATATCAAAATTACTAAAAACGGGACAAGGAAACTTACCCAATTTGGCCATGAAAGTCTCTTCTCTCTCTCCTAGGGTTTCCATGTTTATTTTGGGGAAGAAGATGACATAAAATAAGATGATATCTTTTATCATCTTTTTAATTAATAAGTATTTTGCTATTTCCAATTTAGTCCTTGCCATTTTTCTATATTTCCATGGATGAGTCACCAAGAAAAATCTACATACTTTTCTTAATGGTCTAATTACCATATAAGGACGTCTAGTTTTGAATTCCATAGATATTTGATCCTTCTAGCTACTAGATTCCAACTTTTGCATTTTATGCGATTTGGTCCTTCTCGTAATTAAGCACCTAATCGGTAAAATTTTCTTTTCAAAATTTCCACACGATATTTCTAGTATACTATGGATCATATAATAAAATAAAAATAAATTTTATTTTTTGGCTCGAATTTGTGGTCCCGAGACCACTGTTCCGATTTCATCAAAATTGAGCTGTTACACA
Organism: Gossypium sturtianum; assembly: GCA_025698515.1. Taxonomy (NCBI): domain Eukaryota; kingdom Viridiplantae; phylum Streptophyta; class Magnoliopsida; order Malvales; family Malvaceae; genus Gossypium; species Gossypium sturtianum. The sequence goes on from CM046950.1 coordinate 36,395,633, forward strand.
TTATTTACTACCTTAACATCACTTTGTAATCAATTCACTACTTCATTTAAATTATTTATCACAAATCTCAAATGCATGTTTGTTTCATTGAAAACAACTTTTATGAAATACTTTCAGAAAATCTACTAAATAACAAAAAATATTTTACATAGACTAATCCAAACACCATAAAATATTAGGTTTTTTTTTTAAAAATAAGTAATTTTTCAAAAATAATTTTTAATAGCCATTTTCAGTGAAACAAACAGAGTATTATTATTAGAATAGTAAGCACAAGTTGGCAAAGCCAGAAGGCCCATAACTGATGTAGAACTCTATATAAATAGAAAAAGAAAAAGAAAAAAAGCGAATCTCCATAGTTACGAGAATTGAAGTTCGAAATTAGATTTATAAATAAAAATTATCTTTTTCTTTCTTAGTCTAGAAAGCAATCAAAATTAAAATTTTACGAAGTTAAAAAATATATTCTAAGAAATAATTTGAAAGAAAATTATTATGAAAAAAACGATTTTTTACATAATGGTAAAAAAATTAAAAAATGCAGATTGAAAAATAGAAAAAAATAGCGTCATTAAAAAAGAAAAAGAAAAAGCAGAATTAAAATATTTTTAAAAAATAATTCTTACGTGACAAAAGCGTGGATTACGCCCCCAATTAGAATTAGGTCGTCACCAATTGGCCATTGGTGGATTCCAAAAGATTTTATTCATTTTAGTTAAATCTGAGGCAATTAAATACCCCTCCCCAAAAAAAATTAAAATAAATGAAACATGACCACGTAAGCCCACATGACGGGTGGAATAGGTAGGACCCTCATTACCCGATATGAGTAGATCGGCTAAATAACCAACACGTGTACGGTACAACTGACGTTTGAATAAATAAAAATGGCCAGCGCGAATATCGATGGGCCAACTCAACAACCCAACGGTGCCCCCTCAACCCCTCCGTATATACGCTGTATTTATACACCTTGCTTTTCTACGACACGTTTTTGTTGACGTGGCTGTTGCCTTGGCGCTCCCTTTCCTTCTTCTTCCCACGCCCTCCTCAATCTCTCTCTCTCTCTCTCTCTTTTTCTTTCTCCGTCTCTGCGAATTTGAAAAAAGAAATTCCTAAAATTTTCTCTTTGTTTTTCAGTGAAGATAATGCGGTGTTTTTGAGTATTTTGTTTTACAATATCTCTTTCTGCTCCTTTTTTTTCCCCAATTGAGAGTTATTAATTTCACGCTGTAAAGCTGCTGAGAGAAGGGAGGTTTCTAGATTTGGATTTTCGAGGTATGTTAAAATTAGAGTTCTGTTTGTTTTAATTGACTTGTTTCGAGTTTTCTATAATGTTTGGTTAGTGGATTAGTGCTTAATGGTTTCTTTTGGTTGTCTGATGAACGGGCGGGGATGTTTATATTTGAAGAATTAAATTTAGTTTTGGAGTTTTATTTTTTTATTTTTAAAAAGTTTCGGTGAGGTAATGTAGGGAAGTGGATTCAATTCAAGTTTTTAATTGTTCTGGAAATAAAATGTCTTCAACTCACTTATTTAGCTTCCCCCCCCCCCTTAATATTAACATAATACGGAATTTTGTAGGATTTATGAGAATACACTTCGTCTTCTTCTTCTTCTTCGTCTTTACCGACTTTTAGCGTTTACTTTTTCATGGATCTATGTAAGTTCGTGGTAATTTCTGATTGGAAATTTCGAATCTGCATGACTGTTTTGGCTGAAAGATTTACAATAAGTTTCAAGGAAGTTAACGAAGCAAAGGAATGCAGATGAGGAAATTAGACGATGAAAACCGAAACAGCTTATTGAGAGAAAACTGATATTTCAAAACGAAAAGATGACTTTTAGTGGATTCATCTAAAATGATAGCTAATAGTCCAAAACTTAAAATCTTATTGAGAGAAAAGCTTACAGGAAAACTGCAGTAATCTTCAACTGTGGTTTCAAGGGTATTTTTGTCCTTTAGTTAACAGATTAAATCCTGTGGGTTAGATTTTCGAAATTTGCAATCGCTCTTCTGTTTTAGGTATGGGTGCTTGAAAGTCGGTTATACCCTTACCTTTCCGTATTTTTCCGGGTTAAGCACTTTTCTCCTATCTCTTTATTTAAAGGATATTTTTTTGGTTCCTTTCTTCTCAGGGATTATTATGTTGATGAAAATTTATATTCATTGAACTGAATGAAAACCCTTTTATGGCGAAAATCCCAGTGTTTGGTTACAAATACTTTTTAAAGCAACCTATTTATACTTTATAGTCTAATTATATTACCAAAACCACCGAGCTTGCTAGCATACAATTTAAAACTTAAGATGAGTGAAGTTTCAATATTGGTTTTTCATCTAGGACTTTGTTTTTAGAAGACTAGATTTGATTTGTTGCGTTTGCAAATAAAATCCAATATTTAAAGTGTCCAACAAGACTTTGGTGAAATTTGATAAGATAATCTGAAATGAAACACCAAATATTTGCATCATACTGCACTTGTTTTAATATATGTAGAGTTGTGTAGGATAAGATGGTTGGATAAAATATTATGGCATCCTTACATTATTTTGTTTTAATTTGATGGTGTGTTGTTTAAGCATTTAATAACATCATATATTCGTTTGGTCTGCCCTCTAACTTGGGGGTCATTGGCCGTCACCAAGTCAAACCATCAGCTTATGTTTTACGTAGTGTAGTAGAGAAAATTACTTTCTGAACCATGCAATCCTTTTTTGGTTGTATAATTCTTTTATGAACCCTTCCTATTGCTGTTGAGAAAATGTACTGTAAATCACACCTTCAGGTTTCTCTCCTTGACTGCAGTTGACTGAGAGACGTGAAGGACATTCTAGAAAATAGGTTTTCCGCTTTAGTGCTTGGTAATGGGAAACAACGATGAAGGAAAGTCAAAGTCTGACAAGTCATCTTCACCAGTGCCAACGGTAAGTTAAGAGATTTAGGGAAAGGATCTTTAAAGTAGTATTTGTACAATTTGTTTTGTATTTAATCTATTAATTTTTTATGCTCATATTATAGTATTGGTCAATACTTTTCTATTCGCAGGATCAGGCCAATATTCACGTCTATCCCGATTGGGCTGCTATGCAGGTTATCTACTTTATTCATACACTCCCCTCTTTCCCGCTGCTGCTGTTAAGGCATTTCTTCAACTAAAATGCACAATCTACTTTTGGTAATAAAATTGCTAAAGGGGATTTTATGTTTCTTTATTACATATATAGGCATACTATGGTCCTCGAGTCACTATGCCGCCATATTACAACTCAGCTGTGGCCTCTGGCCATGCTCCTCCCCCTTATATGTGGGGTCCTCCACAGGTATTGCCCATAGATCCAAGGCATTTAACTAACTTTATATAAGTTTCTCCACAACTGCTCTGTAAATAATTATTGGCCGTTTACTCTTGCAGCCTATGATGCCACCTTATGGGGCACCTTATGCAACAATCTACTCACATGGGGGAGTTTATGCCCATCCTGCAGTTCCTATAGTAAGTTTACTTTGTCACTATCTTTTAATTGCAGTATTAATCTTGTACCCGGTTATCTAGGAGTGTACTTTGCTTTTCAGTTTTAGAGGTCACAAATTATGTGTAGTTTCTTACGTTTGAGTATGCATGGTGCATGTATGGTCACATAATTCTCTTATTTCTTATTGCTGAATGTTTAGACAGTGGTCTTTTTGTACGATTACCAACTTGACAACACTCACTGATTCCTTATTGGTACAGCTAGAAACACAGTAAAAAATATTTGCATCTTTTTCTCCCTCAGGATATGGTTTGAGCCCTAAATAACTCCAGGACTCTGGTTTTGTTGTATCATATTATACCTTGATGCACTTTTATCTCTTTGCTCTTGAAATCCAAGGATAACATGGTCTTGGTATTCCATCATCACCTGCTGCAAGTGAATCGTCTTTTAAATGATTCATTTCAAACTGTTACTATTCTGTTTTCATCCATGTTTGTTGTTGATGGACATGCACGTACACTGCTTCAATGAATTAGCTGGGAAGTTGTTACTTTTTTGCTTATTGCGTTTAGCATGTGGTGAATATAACGGGAACATTGTAATGCAGACTGCAGCCCCTGTGGAAACTCCTACTAAGTCATCAGGAAATACAGAACGAGGTTCGACAAAGAAGATGAAAGGGTTTGATGGCCTTGCTATGTCAATAGGCAACGGTACTGCTGAGAATGATGAGGGTGCAGCTGAACCTAGACTGTCCCAGAGGTTTGTTAATCTTGTCAGAACAAAATAGTATTTTTCTAAGATCAAGCTTTGCCTTAGGAATATGTTTGTCAGAGATTACACAACCAAGTGATTTTTCCTCGTATCTTGACTTATGTCATGATATTGTGGACAGTGCGGAGACTGAAGGTTCTACTGATGGTAGTGATGGAAATACAACTGGGGTGAGATCACCTTCCCATCTGTTTAATCTGTTTTCTAACATCTTTTTCAGTTTTTTATATATTTTTCTTAAAGTTATTTTATTGGACTGGTACTTTAGAAATGATTAAAAGACAAAATGCTAAAGCTTATTTTTATCACTGTGCATCTTTGGTCAGACGGATCAAAGTAGGAGGAAAAGAAGCAGGGAGGGAACACCAACCATTGGTATGACTCCATTCTTCACCAAGTATATTCTTGATGAATAATAGAGTTGACCTGAAGTTCTAGTCAGGCGTATGGTAGTGGATAGTTGTCAAATCTGAGACATTTTGCGATTGCATGGTTCCTTTAACGTGCAGTACTTAGGCTAGGTTTATGACTTTGACGTGCAATTTCTTTTTGTGATTTCTAAAAGAAACTTGTGTTCTGAAACTGAAAATGAGAAGAATGGAAAAAAAATAAATTATTGAAACTTGGGATACATTCAGTCCACTTTCATGTCTGGAGGTTTAGGTTGACTGATGTATTGTTTCTGTTTTAGCAGGTGGAGATGGTAAAACTGAGGCAAAGTCTAATGCAGTTGCCGTGGCAGAGGTAACTACAACCATTTCCCCTAAACCAATTGGAACTGTACTTTCTCCTGGCATGACCACGGCTTTGGAGCTTAGGAACCCTTCCTCCATGAATGCTAAATCCAGTCCTACAAACGTACCTTGTGGAGTAATGCCTCCTGAAGTCTGGATGCAGGTATTAGTGAATGGAAATCTTGAATTTCTATTTCTACTTCTATTTCTATCCTGTTTTTCTAAGCCATGCCTTTTAGCTTGCCTATATAATTTGAATCCATTTTGTTGCTTTCTTAAGGATTTAATGCTTTTGATTGTGGATAGGTAATGCACATTTTAGTGTTTTATACATTTAGTCAATGGGTTTAGGGTTTAGTGCTATCCTAAGCTGTTTGCTAACATAAATTAAATTTCACTAGAATGAACGAGAGCTGAAACGTGAAAGGAGGAAACAATCTAATAGAGAATCTGCTAGAAGGTCAAGGTTGAGGAAGCAGGTATAAGATATATGTATTACATCTTTGCTTATCGCATGCTTAAAAACTTAAAAAAATGGCTTCTTTGAGCTTTTTTACCTAACGACATATTATTCTTCTTTTGTAGGCTGAGACGGAAGAGCTTGCCCGTAAAGTTGAATCCTTGACTGCAGAAAATGCAACACTCAGATCTGAAATAAATCAACTAACTGAAAAATCGGAGAAACTAAGGCTAGAAAATGCTACATTAGTGGTATGCACTTTAATCTTCCTTGTCAACTTTTTCGATGTTGATTTGCCACACGCCCGCTCTATCCCCATCTCAAATTTTTCTTGTAATAACTTGTTTAAACTCTTCTGTAATACAGGAGGGACTCAAAAACACTCAACTAGGACATACACAGGAAAACATTACGAACAAAAACGAGGACAAAGAGGGTGAAATGTATGAGAAAAAATCCGGTGCCAAGCTGCATCAGCTCTTGGATGCGAGTCCAAGAACCGATGCTGTGGCTGCCAGCTGAGTAAGTAGCCACAGTTTACACCTGAGTTATTTTTGACATTTTTAAATCGGACAAAACCATGTAGCTTTTGGCATAATTTACAAGCCCAAAACTACTGCTAACAGTTAGCAGAGGGATGAAATAGGAGGTGTTTGTTAGGGGATTGAAACTATGTTTGGGACACTGTAAGTTAGCTCTCTCATGGCAGAACTGATGTAATTTTTTATTTAGAAATCAGAGTGCTGAGAAAGCCCTGAAAAAAACAAAAAGGTTAATGTACATTAAGGAGAAATTAGATAATGTGTTTTAGGGAAAAGGGTATTGAGAACCTTTAAATAATAATAAGATGTAATTTTTAATGCCTTGAAAAGAGATTTAGACTGTATGTGATGTGTGAAAGAACAAAACATGTCTTACTTGGATGTCTTGAGAAAGGAGTTAATGTTGGAATTTTCATTTTTCGATTTTCCTATATTTCGTAAAGCATTGGAAACTGATCTTCATCTTTCAAATATGTGATAATTAAAAAGGAAAAAAAAAACATACCCAGATATATATATATATATATGGATCCGATATTCATCCAACGATGGATGGAGATTTATGTAATCACCGATTTTAGAAGAAAATTGAAGTCTTCCACTGATTTTAAAGACAGAGGGTTTGTTTCGTTAAAAAATGCATTTGCAAAATATTTTAATGTTGGGATGAATTGTTTTTAATTAAATGAATTTTATGGAAATCCGATGCAATGTGGAACATGGATGAATCTACTATTCAATGTCTCCTTTGCAACGAAGAGGGGTGGTGTGGATGTTGTCTCCCTTTTTCTTTTATTCCAAATTGAACAAATAAAGAAGGGGCAAAAGTTGCAGAAACGGAGACTAATATAACGATGACGATTCCAAATTATATTAAAACAAAGCTAAGCAGATACTTATACAATGATTCAAACAAATACCTCGTCTCATCCAAACTTTCATACAGTATCAACCAACTTTGATCCTGCACACCATATTATCATATTTCTCAAATATGTATACTAATATGATATGTGTTGATTAGGCTATTTTCGTCGATAATTAAACTGAAACGAATCAAGGTTTTCTATCTTTTTTTTCCAAATTTTACCCTGCATATTTTAACATTCTAAGAATTATGCCATTAACAACACCCAGAATTGTGCTCTTTAAGAAATGTACACTCGAGTAGTACTATATTTTCGTTTCAATTCTATTAAAATATGGAAATTTTAATGTTTTGGTCCTTTTACTATATTTAATCTATCTATTTTATCTCACATCATTTTATCTTATACTTTTTACAATATTATTAATTAATCATGGACTAAAATACTAATACGTTTTTTAAAAAAAAAAAACATCTCTTTTTAACCAAAAAAACAGCCTCCTTCACATCATCAGTTAACTAATTATATTATAAAAAATAATATATATTTTGGTCTTTGAACTTTTTTATTTACACTTACTTAGTCCCTGAATTTAGATTTCATCAACCAAGTTGATATCTCCACACTAACACCAATAATTTGCGTTGATGTAGTACTGCTAACCAATCCAACGATGCCACGTGGTAGTCTCTCAGATCGTCACACGGCAAACATAAACAATTTATATATTTTTAAATTTTTTTAATTTTATGTTTGTTAGATGACATTTTGGGAGGGTGTTATGTGGCACCATTGAATTGGCTAGCAGTGTCACGTTTAACACAAATTAATAGTGTTGGTGCAGAGATACCAACTTGATTGACGGTATATCCAAAAAAATTAGGAACTAACTAGGTAGAAATGAATAAGTTCAGGGGCCCAATTTTATATTATCCCTATTATAAAAGAAAAGCAACCAATTATGTAAAATTAAAATAGGTACTAAATATCCAATTTAAACTCAGTAGAGGGATGGAGACCATAATTTGACCTTAAAAATAATTAAAATGGAAGAGTTTAACGTCGTGTTTACCATCTTAAGGTGTGGATGAGGCAGTTAGGCATATCATCACCTTCGAGCTGTTTCATGGTGATTCCTTTACACTTAACGGTAACCCCCAACATGCCAGTCTTCAACCCCGCCACACCCACTCCAACTTTCGTCCGAGCCGCCACGTTCACCGCCAAACTCTTCGATTTGTACCCACTCAGAAGCCTATTCGCCAACGTATTATCCACCTGCTTGTTGCTCGCCTTCGTCTCCACTTTCAAGCTAGTCGTGTTTTGTTTCCTCGACGTGAACTTGGGCACCTTCGCCGTCCCGAGCTCAGTCTCGTCCTCGCCTTCTCCGACGCTGATGTCGGCCGCCGTATCGCCGTAATAATACGTCATCTTCCCGTTGGGATTCCTCACTTCCATTTCCGTCATCGTCGTGGCGTCGAGGTAGGTACCGTCGGGTGTTTCTGTGACGTTGAAGCGGGGGATTTGGAATGACCGGACGTGGAAGCGTGGTAATTTGGGGTTGACCGAAAAGTAGAAAACGGCGGCGAAGATGATGATCAGGGCAATCAAGATCGAGAAAGAGATGCAAAAACAGCAGCAACAAACACGGCCCTTCTTTTTCTTGGGCCGGAAAGATGGCGGAAGAACCGGCTTTCGCGGCGGCGGTTTAAACCCAGCGGGCGAGTTAGGGTCATTGTATCCGGGTGGCTTGTTGAGGGCCGATGGAAATGGAGCGTCGGACATCGGTTGTATGTAAAAAATGATTCTATCGTGGTCCTGGATTAAAAAAGAAATGAAAAGGTGGCTTATTTACGTACAATTAAGTGAGAATTAAATTGCTTTGAAAATTGAAAAGAAGGAGACGAATGTGAAGGAATACCATAATTCCTACAGATTGTCGTAATGCAATCACAGTTTTGAATTACCCTAATAGTTTCCTTACTATCTATGTAATGTTTGCTTGGTTTGGATCTATTTAAACAAGTTATTAAATGGCCGAACCCAAACACTTGTACATATGCATGTCAACAACAAATGTTATATAAACAATTAACATCAATTTCTTCTATTGCTTATTTTTTTTTATTTGATTAACTTAATTTTTAAAATTTTCAGATTTCTCTAAACGTACGGTAGCAATTAAAAAATTTGTTGAACTCTATGTGGTTCTATATTATGCATAAATTTATAGATATAATCTATCATATCTCAAAAATTGGGTTAGAAGAAACTAGGTTTGTGAAATCAAGAGTGGTTACTTCTTGATTTTTGAGTTAGGATTGTGAAAATGTTATTATGTAAATTGATCTGGTTCAGTGATTAAGTATTTAGTTGTGTGCTTGAGGTCTTGTGTTAAGTTTGTTGATTTAGTGGTAAGGTTTTAGCTTACCATGTGGTCTTGTATTCAATTTCTCGCACTATGCAAAGTGGAAAATTATGTTTGTTTTAAACTCTGAGAAAAATCTGATATGAATAATGATAGGAGTTAGTGGGGTAGTTGTAAAAAAATAGTGGTGAGGGATTTTTCTCCTAAATTTTCTCCCTCAACCGTCCATCTCTCCACTCTCCCTTCACTCCTCGCGTTTTTTTTTTTGTATCAATTTCATGTTTTTTCCTTTTGTTTTTTTTCTCTGTTAATTTCTTCTTCTGTCGCCCTCCCTATTTCATTTGGCTTCTTTCTTTGATCTTCCTTCTTGTTCCTGTTATTCTCGATTTTGTCGCCTCTTTGCCAATTAATTTGTGACGACTGTGCGTGGTAAGTATTTCAGAATTAGATTTGTAAGTTCGTCGTGGGTAATTCTTCGTATGTTTGCTTTGAGTGTTTTATATCGTTGTGACGTTGAAGTTAATGGTTATTTTGTAATGTTGGTTAGGTGGGGAACGTGAATTTTTGGATCCTTCAGTGAATTGAACTTCTATTGGCTACTGTTTTGCAAAAGCTAAGTGATGAAAGTGTTAATTAAGGGCTGGTTTCGTTAGTTCGTATTAATGGGTTGGTTGCGTTCGAGTTAGTGGACGGATTTAGTGCGAGACTTGCTTATTAATTCTTTTTGGAATGGCGATTTAGGTATTGGAATTTTCACGGTTGCATTCGCATCGAGAAATGACTAGGTGTGTAATGAAAAACCTGAAAAAACAACGAACAGTGAAAAGCCGAAATGCATTCTGTCGACGTCATACGGCCGTGTGCCTGGCCATGTGGCGGACCGTGTAAGACACACGGCCGTGTGCCAGATCGTGTGGACCATACAGTCTGGGCTATTTGGGCCATGTGGGCTACATGGGGGTGTGTTAGACTATGTGGGCTACAAGGGGCTGACCATTTAGGTCATGTGGGCCCATTTTTCGAAAATTTTCACTTAGGCCCGTTTGACTCAGAAATTCATAATTAAACCTTCTGTGGGGGTTTGTTTGGCTAAAATAAGACTCGAAATGTGACATCTGTTAATATGTGTCAGTATGTGAAAAATGTATCTACGATCTGTGTTCTGATAACTTTGAAAGCATAATTACATGTAAAAAAAAAAAAAACATGTATATAGAATAACTCTTAGTATAAACAATATGATATGTAATGATCTGTAAAAATATGTTTAGGTATGCATGTCATACCATTCATGTGATATGTACGTATGTTATTATGATTATGCATGTGCATTGATGTGAGTTTTGGTATGATGGAGGAAGTGTTTTCTGGCAGTGTTACTGCAATTCCGACGGTTAAACCGCAATATCTGGTTGGCAGCTCAGCGGCACCATTATGAGTGGCATACCACCACGACCCGGTGTGATTGGATGGATGGACTCTTGTAGCCCTATTTGGTGTGATTGGTTGGACGAAGTTGGTGTGTAGCGGTTGGGGGTAGGATTTGTTCTGATCTGATATGACATTTTGATCTAACATATGCTTTTGAAAATATGACATTCTGATCTGATATATGTTTCTAGTAATATGACATTTTGATATGACATTTGTATATTTGTACATTATAAGTAAAATTGTGTGATGATATTTACACTTGTGCATATTATAAGTAAAAATTATGTTTATGGGTTATAAGTAAAAATTATGTTTATGGGTTGAGTCACACACTAAGCTTCTAACTCACTTGTTTGTTTAATACGTTTCAAATGATCTTCAAACTTAGGATCGAACGGCATGCGGGAACGCTTAGATTGTTTTCTCGACTAATTAAATATGGTGATTTATATTAGTAATTTTATCTGGACTTTTGGGGACTGTAATCCGTTTTTTTTTGGGGGGGCTTTGGTTTGATTTTTGTTTTATTCATTAGTATTTGATATTTTTTTAAACGTAAAAACTAGAAAAAATCACACGGGTTATCAAACTAAAACTTGGATTTCAAAATTGAAACTTTGAAAGTTTTCTGCTGCATAATTAGGTAATCACCTAAATGTTTTTCTGTAAATAAATAGTTTTTAACAAATGTCAACATTAACAGGAAATGATTTGCCCAAAATTTAAACTTTCAAAGCAAACGATTTTGAATTTAAATTTTGGGTTTGAAACAAATGTTTTCAGACTTAAGTTTTGTAGAGTTCTACCAAATTTTATGTTTCCGAAACGTATAACTAAGTTTATTTTTAATTAATTTTTCAAACGAGTCGATGTAACTCCTCCAGATTCAACCATAACGTCTAGGCTGGGTTTGGGGTGTTACATAATCCATGTTCTCTAATTTGATCTTTCTTAGTCTTTATACTTTTTTATGTTTGAAATTTCAATCTTGACACGAAACAACGATTGTTAAACCCATTAATTGACTTTTTGTGAGTAATATGTGAAAAAAACAAGCTAGTATCACATTATACATATAATAAAATGTTTGCGACATAAGATTTTGAAAATAAAAAAACTTAAAGAATTTGAGACTAAAATTTTAAAATTCAAAAAATTTAAAAATGACCAAACTAAATTATATGGACTAAATCCACAACCGTGTAGTAATTTATTTATTTATTATGCATATTTAACCAATAATTAATGGTGTATTAATATTCCAAATTAATCTTTGAATTTTTTTTATTCATTAAGAATGTTATTTATTTTTTATCTATATTTAAGATCAAATATTTTTATGAGGTTGTACAAATACGATAGCAAATATAAATAATACACATCAAAATAATTATAACCAGAATCAAGTATTATAAACACAATGAACTACACACGATGGGATTTAATCTTAAATAATAATAAATTTGGAAAGAATCCACATAAATTCGGGTGGAACTTAAACCTAGGCTATCGAGATGCGTAAGGCTTCAACCTTTACCAATACATTTGAAAATATTTTTTGAAGTTACAAGCACAACTGCACTTGCAAGTACATATAATACATTTTAATAACGAATCAGTAATATTAAACCTAAACCAAAAGAAATCTAAACAATGTCCATGTATGTTGAGACTTAAATCAAAATGAGAATTCTCATAAAATCTAAATAATTAAATAAATTAAGAAGGGCAATATCTTTTTCCAGCTTTGACGCTTATTATTATGATTATAGCTTACAATTATATTCATAATTACTATCAAAATCAGTATTGTCAGCTTTGAGGATCAGTGTTAAACCCTGAGGTTGGGGCTGCTGCTAAACTAAAAACCCAAAATCTGTGTTAATTAATTGTTGCTTTTGACATTTCTCACCCTCTACTATTATCCTCATATGGGATGCAATGTGATGGATTATAGGCTTTTTGTTCATTGAAATTTGAAGGCAATTTGCCCTCCATTCTCATAGCTTACTCTACTCAACCTCTTTGAAATTTTTGCTTCATCATTATTAATCTTCCACCCAACCTTATTTTTCTCCTATTTTAGCTGCATTTTGGTTGTGCTTTTTCTTTTGACTTTTTTTTTTTAATGTTGTAATTAAGCCAATTTAATTAATACTCCAACGAGTAATTTTAAACGTTAAATAGAAATTATTTAATTATTAGTTTAACAAAGGCATTTACCTTTAAGACATTAAACCAACTTTTCAGGCACTTAAAACGAGCAAATCCTATTGAGCATTCAACCATCTTCCTCCGGATATAGGGCGAAATATCTTATTAATTTCTCACTTCAATTATTTTCAAATTATTCCAATTTCTTAGTTGATTTTGTTCCCATTTTGATTCACTATTTTTCAAAAAAAAAAAAAAATACGCATGAAAACAAATGATGATTAAAGCTGTATGGATGGTAATAACCATTACAAATAATGTAATACTTCTGAAATTGAACAGTCATAACCCAAAAAAAAACAATAACCTTTGTTTAATCGAACCATTTATATATAAAGATTGTTTAGCTTCATTCATAGGCTACGGCCTCAGCTAAACCAAACAAGGCCCAAATTAAGCCTTTCATCTTTGCCCATCTCTATTGCAAAATCCCAAAAACACTACCCGGGATGGCCCAATACCCCCACTTCAACCGTGGCTTAGGACTTTCTTAGTAAATGAACCCCACCCCTTAACTATACCTTAATTCTTAGATTCATCCTCAAGTTTGTTTTTTTTTTGTCTTATTCTACTAAAAAAATGTAATTCATCCAATAATAATGTGCCGTGTGTCCTATTTTTATTCGTTGTCTTTTTTTTTTTAAATTAAGACAAGTTTGATTTAAATAGCAATTTTACAGGAAAAAAAAACTAGGCCAAGAAACAAGCTCAACTTGAACAAACAAAACTCTATTCATATTCATTTGTTTATTATTAAGTTTATTCATGTTTGGCTCGTGCTCATTAAGAATTTCAGAATTGTATTTGTGGTTATTTATTTAAAATTATGTGTATTTATATTCATTCATTTAAATTAAATGAATATGTTCAAGAATATATAATCAAGGATGGTCATGAACAATGTTCATGAATAATAAAAGAATAAAAAAATAAACATATATTAAAAATAATAAAACATAAATATTATTAATTATATTATAAATAAAAAAAGCCCACCAACATTAAAAAATTTATTAAAATATAATAAGCAAACAATAAATGAGCTTTAAACAAACTTGTTCATAAATATAAATAAATTGAACAAGCATTATTTGTGGTTGGTTCATTTAATAAATGACCCTCAAAATTTAATTCATGTTCATTTAATTAACTTGATAAACGAACATAATCGAAATTATTTATCGAATAATTTATTCATTTATAACCCTATTAAGAACCAATTTTAAAATTAAAGTATAGCTAAGGAGCTAATTTACTTATATAGTCTTGGATTTATAGATGATGTAAATTCTTATGCTAATTTTTTAATATCAGTTGTTAATTAAAGGCAAATCATCATCAGTTAGCTTGGATTAAGACATTATTTGATAAAAATTATATATTTTGGTATTCATGATAGTATGTTAATTTTTTATTGTTTAATTTTAATTTTAGGATTAATTTGACACAAATTCGTAATTAACTAATAATATTAACCCTAAAGTCCAAAAAAAAAAAAATCACAGCCATCACACTGCATTTAATAAATTAAACACAAATATAGATAAATTACAAATTAAGATTAAATAAATTAATATTTTAATATCAGTTCTTAATTAAAAACAAGTAATTAGCAATTAGCTTGTATTAAGACTCTATTTGGTAAAAGTGATACATTTTAATACTCAAAACTAGCATGTTGACTTATTAGGGTGTATTTGTTTCAGCAAATCTTAGATTACGTTCCATAATAGGATTATGAGAATGTAAGATTACAGATAGAATGCGTAATTACCTTGTTTGTGTAACACCCCAAACTCGACCTAGATATTACGGTCGGATTGTGGAGGTTACATCATTCGTGAAAATACTATTGCTTAATTTTGGTGAAAACCCACCTCTAACTTTAAGAATACCAATTTTGAATAGCATATTGAAAACGAATCAATTTCCGAAAACCCGTGAATACTTTAAGGAAAAACCATGTTTAACAACTTTACTAAAAACATGTCCAATTTCCTTAAACCATTTACGAGATAAAACTTTCTGACGAATTTTGACAAAACTTGGCAGCGGAAACCTTTTAGCAGCTTGTTCTTTAGTTGTTTTTTTTTTTAATGTTAATTGTCTTGTTTTAGACACTGATTAAGAAAAACAAAGCTTTTGCAAAATAGATACCAAAATAAATTTTGAAGTCCCAAATAAAGTTAAAATGTCCCAAAAGTCCGAAAAAGTCCATAACATACTAAACCAAAAACGTGATAACCGAGCTCTGGTGTTGCGGTCCAATCCTAAGTCTGTGGGTCACCTGAAACAAAACAAACAAACGCGTGAGCTTAACGCCCAGTGTGGGATTTGGCCCACATTACATATACATTGTAACAGTCTAATTTTCAGTGATGTCGGAAACAGTGATTCGAGATCACTAAATCCGACGAGTGAATTTGGAAATTTAAATAAATTAAAATTTATGAGTCAAATATGACATTAGAAGTATTTTTGAATTAGTGAATTTTGTGATTTAAAAGAATTTATTAAAAAAATTGGGTCGAAAACGAGGTATTGAGACCTCGAATTCATAAACCGAGCCATAAATATTTTTAGAAATATTTATTGAGTGTTATTGAGTTAGTATTAAAGTATCGTTAGAAAATTTTAACATTTTGATAGTTAATTAATTAAAAAGAACTAAATTGTAAAAGGTGTAAAATTTGTAAATGGTGATTAAATAGCTCAAGTAGTAAAATAATAAGGATTTAAATAGCAATTGGGCCTAAAAGTATATGGGCTGGGCGGTATGGGCAAAGAAATAAGCAAGAAAACAAGGTGAAACAAGGGCAAAATTGGAAATTTTGCAAATTTACTAAATAAAACAAAGACTAAATTGAAAAATCTAGAGATGTCTTCATTTTTCTTCAACCAAAATGCCATAGGAGAGTCTTTCAAGCTGGTTTTTTCATATTTTACACCATGCGAGTTCAATTCTTGCTTTTTCTTTGTAATTTTTATGTTTTTGTGACTTTTACAATTAGGTCCAACTATCTAATTCATTAGTTTTTGATTCTATGGATAATTTTAAAAGTTACCATTGATGAGTGCTGTATGTTTATGATTAATTTATATGGATTTGAAGCTTTAATTTTGTTATGTGATGATTTTATTAAGTGAATTTAATATAAATTGATTTTTAGGACCTAATTGTGAAAAGTCACAAAAACATAAAAATTACAAAGAAAAAGCAAGAATTGAACTCACAATGGTGTAAAATATGAAAAAACCAGCTTGAAAGACTCTCCTATGGCGTTGTGGCTGAAGAAAAATGAAGAAATCTCTAGATTTTTCAATTTAGTCTTTGTTTTATTTAGTAAATTTGTAAAATTTCCAATTTTGCCCTTGTTTCACCTTGTTTTCTTGCTTATTTCCTTGCCCATACCGTCCAGCCTATATACTTTTAGGCCCAGTTGCTATTTAAATCCTTATTTTTTTATTACTTGAGCTATTTAATCACCATTTACAAATTTTGCATATTTTACAATTTAGTCCTTTTTAATTAATTAACTATCAAAATGTTAAAATTTTCTAACGATACTTTAATACTAACTCAATAACACTCAATAAATATTTCTAAAAATATTTATGGCTCTGTTTATGAATTCGAGGTATCGATACCTCGTTTTCGACCCAATTTTTCTAATAAATTCTTTTAAATCACAAAAATCACTAATTCAAAAATACTTCTAATGCCATATTTGACTCATAAATGTTAATTTATTTAAATTTTCAAACTCACTTGTCGGATTTAGTGATCTCGAATCACTGTTTCAGACATCACTAAAAATTAGGCTATTACATACATAACAGAGCATATCCTTTTACATATCGAAGCATATCATATGGCATATCATAACATATCAGATTTCATAAGGAGCTTAACTTAAAACATATCATATCATATCAGATTTCATATCATATTATTTCATATCTCATATCATATTGTATCTTATCTTATATCATATCATATTTTAGTATATCATATCATATCATATCCTACCCCTATCCGCTACACACCATCTCCGTCCAACCAATCACACCAATTAGGACTACAAGAGTCCATCCATCCAATCACACCAATATGTGGCAGTATGCCACTCATAAATATGCAGCTGAGCTGCCAGACAGAAATTTGCAGTCTAGTCGCCATTATTGCAGTAAAAACTGCCATATAGCACTTTCTCCATCATGTCACAACCCACCCCAAAACATAAGCATAATTGAAATCATAAAATCATACATACATATGTCATAAGTCCTATGGAATACATGCATGCATACACACACACACACACATATATATTTTAAGGAACATAACATAGCATATAGTTTATACGCAACAAATCTTACTTAGCATACTTCCTAAGCTTACCCATGTGTTTATGCGTACTAAAAGTTACGCTTTTCTGAGCCTACATAATGTCTATGGACCCAATTTTTGAGTCCCTTAATCCGCCCCCTAATCGGGCCTTAAAATTGGAAAAAAAAACCCACACAGCCACATAGCCCAAAAAGCTAGCCTGTGTGGTCCACACGGCCTACACGTCTAGGCTGTGTAATTTCACACGGCCAACCACATGGTTGTTTGGTGCACACGGTCTACCACACGGCTTGGCACACGGCCATGTGGCACTGGGCAGTTTCGAAAATAACCCATGTTTTGCAATTTTCTCGAGTTTCGAGCGAGGTTTTGGGTTAGTTTCACACACCTGATTATTGATTGGATCAATCGCTCAATTGGAACTCACGAATCCTACAACCCTTCATCAAACCACACAAATTAACCAACAATACTCATCCAAAATAACATCCTTAAATCGAAATTTTAGCCCCTAAAACGAAGTTCAAATACTTACTTCACTGAAACAATGTCGAAAACCGTATCTACTCTTGTGGAGGGTTAGGATTCTCACACATTTCGCCTAATCGAGAACCACAAAAATACTAATCATGATAACGAACGGGAAAATATACCAACACAAACGCAACTTGTTCAAGAAATGAAATAAAACTAAACTACTAATGGAAAGACAACAAAAGTAACGAAATGAAACTTACACTGGAAACGAAATACAATCCAAGCGACAAAACGCACAAAACAAACAGTAGTATTCAAGAATAATCAAAGAGAAAAAAGAAGGAAAAAGAAAAAGTACCAAGAGAAAAGAAGATGAAAACGGCAGAATAGGGAAGCAAAGGAAAGTAACATGCAAAGTGGGGTGGGAGTGTGGACGGTTGGAACAATTAGTGAAAATAGGGATTTGGTAAAATTAAAATAAAATAAAATAAAAAGATTTAACTTAATCCAAATCCCATCTACCAGATTTTATAGAATTTAAATTAAACTCAACAACCAACAAGTGCAAATGACAAAAATATTACACTTACGCACAACACGGGATTCAAACATAAGATCAAGTAATAAGCTGAAGCCTTACCATTGAACCAACAAGTTCATTCTTGCCACTACTCAAAGAAAATAAGAGATAAGCCCTAAGGTTCAAGTTGAACATAATACCAAAATAAATAGGAAAAATTCAAAACAAGGAAATCGAACTCAAGACTTAAGGTAGACATCAAAGGCACTTAACCACCATACCAAATCAAATTATTTAACATGCTCAACAACTAGAATTCATGAAATTTGGGGTGTTACAGTTTGGTTCATTTGGGTGAAATGCAAGATTCCAATATTTGGTTGATGGAATGTAAAATTACTTAGAAGCACATTTTACTCAATTGTCCTTGTTATAGAATTTGTTTTTTTAGCAAGTTTAGTTCTTTTAATATTTTTAGTCTCAATTTCCAAAATATTATGATAAATTATTACATTTTTACTTTTTATTACAATTTATATATTAATAAGTAAATATATGATATTGAAATAACTTTATAAACCATAATTATAATACTTCATGAAAAGTGATTGTAACACCAACCATAACTATAATTATAACCATAATTAATGTATTAATAAATAAAATATAATAATTATAGTTGTAATGTATGTCATCTATTGGTTCACTATTAAGAATATATATTGTTTCTAATTAGTCTTAAACTTTATTTAAGAAAAAGCCTAACTTGATTAAAATAATAAAAACAAAGGGCAAATTAGTCCAAAATTTAATATTACACCTAGAGGTGAGCAAAACTCGATTCGACTCAAAAAAATCGAAAAAAATTTCGAATTTCGAATTAAATGAATCGAGTTATTCGAGTTAATCGAGTTATTCGAGTCAACTCGAATTTTTTTTTCGAATTTCGAGTTCGAATCGAGTTGAGTTGAGTTTTCGAATTCGAATAACTCGAATAATTCGAATAATTCGAATATCAAGCTATAATATTTTACATTTTTACCCCAAACTCCCAAACCTTTTTACTTTTCCTTCAAAACATTTACTCCTTCCCACTTTCCCCCCCAAAACTTTTACTCCCCTCCAATCCCAACCCTCCCATCTACCCAAAATCCATTTCCCACCAAAATTTTACTCTCACATTTACTTTTCTTCAAAATTTTACTCCCAAAATTTTTACTCCCTCCCACTTTCCCCCTAAAACTTTTACTCCCTTCCCATCCCACCTCCCATCTACCCCAAACCCATCCCCTCCCCCCAATTTTTTTTAATATTTTCCCTCCAAAATTTTACTCTCCCCTATTTACTTTCCCTCAAACTTTTACTCCCCAAAACTTTTTATTTTCCCTTTAAACTTTTACTTCTCACCATTTACTCCCAAATAAAAAATCAAAATTATCCAAAAAAAAACCCTAAACATAAATAGTAATATTTTTATTTATATCTACTATTTATATTATTAAATTAAATTTCACATTTTATATTATTTATATTATTGAATTGTTTAGTCATATTGAATATTTATATTAAAATTGAATTTTTAATGATGCCATAAAATATTCGTGTTAAAATTTTATATTGGTATCAATTTCACATTTTATCTTTAAAATAACTTTTATTAAAAAAATCACATTTTTACATTTAATATATTTTTTAATTCCAAAATATATAGTGACAAGAATATGAAGATAATTGAAACAACTAAGCAAGCAAAGAAGCTAACCCGTATATAAAAGATTAATAAATAAATTATGAGGTGATGAAAGTTAATAAAAAATTTGATTACGGTGGACAAATTTTATTACGATGGGTGACAGTGGTTACAAGGACCCAAATTTTTTTAAAAAAATTTAACTCGAACAAATATATTCGATTCGATTCGATTCGAATTCTATCTCACTCGACTCGATTCGAGAAAATTTCAAATCAAATTAGGATGATAAAATATGATTCGTCAACTCGATTAACTCGAAATTTTTTCATTCAATTCGATTTGATTTGATCGAACGCTCACCCCTAATTACACCTATAGTTTAAGATAACATAAAGAAATGGGTCGTAATGATATTACACCATATATTACGATATATTGACACTATTTTGTAATGTGAAATTACTGGATGGTTGGAAAGTTGACAGTCCAAACACTATAATCTCATTCTAGAATGTAATATTACGGGCCATAATGTTACATTCGGTGAACCAAACACCCCCTTAATGTTTAATTTAAGTTTTAGGGTTGATTTGATGAAATTGCTATGTAAAAATATGCTACGTCAAAATATGGCTATGGAACAGAAGGATGTGTCTATGGTGGCAAATCTCTTAGCGACCAGTAACAAGCGACTAGGTTTTCTAATCTCATCGAAATTAAAGTGGGTGACAAAAAAGGTACTAAATCAAGATGAGGGGAAGGTTCAGCTGAACGAACTATCCTTGAATGGGACTAAATGTGATAAACCTTCTTTTTGGGGTACTCTTATGGCAAATACACAACCTTTAGGTGGAATATCGAGTGTGGATGAGATCTTACTGGAAAAAGGTAATGTTCAGGCGTTTAAAGAGGGCCCATATCTCGAGATTAGGTTTCCTAAGAGAGTTCATAGTTTGATTGACAAGAGTATGGAGAATTTAGTGGTATTTAGACTGTTAGGGAGAAGTATTGGTTAAAAAGCTGTCCCATATCTCGAGATTAGGTTTCTTGATAGAGTTCATAGTTTGATTGACAAGAGTATAGAGAATGTAGTGGTATTTAGACTGTTAGGGAGAAGTATTGGTTATAAAGCTTTCAGGATGGATCCAAGCATTGTGGAAGCCTTCAAGGAACTCCCAAATATTTTATTTGGATAATGATTATTTTCTAGTAAAATTTCATGACAAGGAGAATGTAACAGCCCGTTTTTCAGTGGTGCCGAAAATAGTGGTTTTGGGGCCACCAAATCCGACGAGTAAGTTTGTAAATATTATTATTTAATATTTACGAGTCAAATATGGTTTTAAAAAGGTTTTCGATTTGATAGTTTATGTTATATAAGCGATTTATTAAGTTCAAGTGGTAAGACCCTAAGGTCCAGTGGTTTTAGAAAATGAGGTATCGGGACCTCATTTATATAAACCAAGCTGTAAATATTTTTTATAAATATTTACATATTTTCATTAAGGTTGTATTAAATTTTCGTTGAAAAATTTTAACAGTTCGATAGTTAATTAAGTAAAAAGGACTAAATCGTAAAAAGTGTAAAATGTGATCACTATTTGATTAGAGTGATTAAATGGTTTATTAAATAAAGGTAAGTGGACTTGAATGGTAAATATATCATTTTTAAAAGGTTAGTGGGGTTATTTAGTAAAAAAATGATGTTTATTAATTTAGAAAAAACATTATATTATGTTATAATGTTAATAAAATAAGAAAAAAAATTAAAAGATGATTCATTCATCTTATTCACCATTTTTAGTCGAAAAGAAAAAGGGGGAGAAGCTCCAAGCTTCGGCCAAGCTTCAATGGGTGCATGTGAGTGCGTTTTTCACCCGTTTCTTTTAATTTTTATGTTTTTAAGATCGTTGCAACTAGGTTCAGCTAGCCCGTACCTTCGATTTTGAAACTGTTAAAGATATTGAATGTTGTCATTGATGAATCTATGTGATTTTAGTTATTAAATGATGAATTTGAAGTATTATTTGTTATTTATAAGTATTTTATCAATTAATTTTGATGAATTTATCGATTAAGGACTAAATTGTTGAAATAGTAAAAATACAAGGATTTGATGTGAAATTATTGTAAATATGGGCTTCTTTGTGTGCCATGAATATTTGGCTGATGTGAATTGGCATTAAAAATGGTTAATTTGCATGTTTTAGGCCCATGGACTAAATTGAATAAAAATAAAATGTTAGGGGTAATTTTGTAAAAATGTCAAAAGTGACTAAATTGCATAAAATAAATTTTTTACTGTCTAAATTAATATGTTGAATGAAATTATTAATTTAGATCAAGATCGAGTGGAAAATCGAGGAGAATGGAAAATTATCGAAATGCCCCTGTACTTTGTCATTTCTACAATTTAGCCAAGTAAGTTCATTCGGTTTAATTTTAGTTTATATTTAAGTGAAATATATGAACCTAATTGCATAATATTAGATTATATTGATGTGTGTAATTGAAAACGAAAATAATGAATTGATATTACGTTGATTATTGATTGAGAAACTCGGAGCCATTACTGCAAATTAGCTTTGTAAGTTCATTAATATGAACTCAATTATATTTCTAAGTGTTTATGAATATTAAATTTTAAATGATGTCAAGTTGCTGATATTAAATTGATTTGTTGATAGAACAAGAATTGTAAAAAGTTACGAAAATGATAATTTCTGATATCAATGGAGACAGGTTGCATTCGCACGTAAGACCATAGTGAGGCTATGACAATTATTCAAACGTAAGACTATGGTTGGACCATGGCAGTGTTTATATGTAAGACGATAACTGGGCTATGGCATTACGATGATAAGACCATAACTGAGTTATGACACTATGGACGTAAGACTATGGTTGGACCATGGCAGTGTTTATATGTAAGACCATAGCTGGGCTATGGCATTTTGATGATAAGACCATAATTGGGTTAAGGCACTACGAATGTAAGACCATGGCAGGGCCATGGCAATGCATATGTAAGACCATAGTTGGACTATGGCACAAAAAAAATATGTACCAGGGTTTCAATCGTCTTCACAGTATTCATCGATTATAGAAAATGGATGGTTTCGACCATCGTTTAGCACACTTTGTGTGAGCTCCGGTAAGGGTTTCGATTGACTTCATTACGACAAATATGGAAAGGTATGATGTACCAATGATTAGAGTATGAATATTCATGAATATGAAATGTATGATTTAAGAGAAGCTATGTTTATGTACTATATCTTACCATGTGATGATATCGCTAAGTTATGTGTTTAATCATTAGCTTGTGGCTATGGTAAGCGTTTAATATGAACCAAGGCATGTGTGTATGAAATTTATTGAAATGGTGATACATGGAAAACATGATATGTTATGAAGGATGATAAATCCAATTGGATCATGCTCAAGTATAATGGTTATTTATGTTAAGTTCATATGAATTATATTCATGTAACACCCCTCACCCGTATTCAACGCCAGAATAGGGTTATGGAGCATTACCAGACTTACAACACACTTTAACATAATTTTCTCATACATTTAGTCAATACATATAATTATCAATCAATATCGATCAATTTGTCCCTAATACGAGCCTACGATGCCCTAAACATGCATTGGAAGTAGTTCGGGACTAAACCGATTACTCAAGAAGCTTTTCCACACTTAGAAATTTTTTCTCAAAACAGGGGACACACGCCCGTGTCACAGGCCGTGTGAACATTCAAAATGGGAACACATGGCTGTGTCCCAGCCCGTGTCATACCCCATGTCCAAACAAGTGAGCTTACTGACTTGGGTCACACGGCTAACCACACGCCCGTGTGTCTAGTCCGTGTGCCCTTCGAAGTGGCCACACACACCTGTGTGCCAGGCCGTGTGAAAATTAGGGGGTATACTGACTTATACCACACGACCGATCACACGCTCGTGTGTAAAACCGTGTGGAGTATACTGACTTCATTTCAATTTCAACACCAGGGGACACACGGCCGTGCAACATGACCGTGTGTTACACACGACTGAGACACACGCCCGTGCCTCTGCTCGTGTGGACAAAAATAGGCTATTTACCAAGCCATTTTGCCACCCCATTTGGTACACATCTTCACCTGGCAAAATGATACCAAACCATAGCATAATATGCAATCCAAAACAACCAAGCCAAGCCTAAATCTTACCATTTCAATACTAACCAATTCAAGGCACATAAGTACCACAATATACTATCTAAATTCACACCAATCCTTATCCTCTCAAATCATCAAAATGACCATTACCAAAGATGCAATATTTGGCCTAATCTCACAAGCATATCTATATCCATAAATCATCAATTTACCATTCATAGTACCTATCATCATCCATCATCACACAAACATCAACCAACTCAATTCACAAGACTTAGTTATACATATATGTACATTATTCAAACATACCAAACAAACCATAATGATCCATTACACATGGCTATATATACATACCAAACATAAACATTTACAAGCCAATTCATTTGGCCAAAGTCATTACCAAACAGAACCAAAATGACTCAAAGTCCCTATACATGCCATATGACCAAACCATAAGTTCAAAAGTACCAAAGTGACGGTTGGATAGTGTGACGATGTCTCTGACGATCCCCGAATCTGAGCTAGCTTTGAATTCACTATAAAACACGAGAAAAATAAACAAAGTAAGCTATAAAGCTTAGTAAGCTCGTATGAAATAAAATCTACAATTCATAATACACAATCCATCAATTTGAACTAGTTAACATATAATTCATGATAACAAGCAAACCTTCCTCATACTTACTCATATGCTTATATACAAATTCATAACTTCTATTTAAAGCTCATACTTTCATGTACATACCTGTACAAATTCATAACAAGTTCATACATATTCGGAATACTGTCGAATACTCGATATCTCGCACACTGAATGCCAATACATAGTCGAAGCTATCTCGATCTCGCACACTAAGTGCCATATATAGCCGAAGCTATTTTGAATCGCACACTAAGTGCTATATATAGCTGAAGCTATTTTGAATCGCACACTAAGTGCCATATATAGCCGAAGCTATTTTGAATCGCACACTAAGTGCCATATATATATCCGAATCGTCGTCAAACATGACTATAATCTCATATACACAATTTATGCAATATCAAAGTATTTAAAGCATAATTGTAACAATGTTTATTACATACGAACTTACCTCGGATGTGAAAACGACTAAATAGGTCGATTAGTCGATAACTTTAGTTTTCCCCCAATCTAGGTCCGAATTCCGCTTTTCTTGATCTATATAATATCAAATTCAACTCATTTAATCATTCATTTATTCAATTTAGTCCAAATTTCACTTTAGGTCATTTTTACACAATTACCCTTAATATTTCACATCTTTTATAATTTAGTTCTTATTACACAAAATCATAAATTCATGAAATTTCAAAACACCCATGCTTAGACGAATTACTCTTATGCCCCTAGAAGCCCATATTTTTCATTTATTTCACATTTTAACCACAAAGTTTCAACATTTCTCAATTTAATCCCTATTTTGCATTTTCACTAAAAATCACTTAACAAAACTTGTATAACTCACAATCAACATTCATAATCTATCAAGAAACTTAAAAATACAAGATTATTCATCAATGGAAACATTCAAAATCTTTAACAGTTTTTCAAAATAGTCCCTGGGCTAGCTAGTACTAGATGCAACGATCTCAAAAACATAGAAATCATTAAAAATCGAGTCAAAATCACTTACCAATTAGACTCCAAAGTGACCGAACCCTAGAATGAATAAAATGGCTATCTTCTTCTTTAAAATTCGGCAATTGAAAGAAAGATGGAAAAAATTTTGATTTTTGTTTTGTTTTAATTAACCTTTATTAACTAATTTACTTATTTAACCTTTAAAACATTTAATAATTACACCAAATGCCATGCCACTATCATCCACTAACTCTAAAATGGGTTAATTAACAATTAAGGACCTTTACTTTAAGTTTCTATAGCTATTTAACACCTTTATCTAATAGAACACAAGTTTTACACTTTACGCAATTTAGTCCTTTTTATCAAATTGACCATTCAAACGATAAAATTTCTTAACGAAACTTTCACAAAATCATTCAATCATGATATAAACATTAAAATAACAATAAAATAAATATTTTGACCTCATATTTATGGTCAAGAAACCACTGTTCCGATTTGACTAAAAACGGGCTGTTACAATTCAATTATGCTAACATGTGTTGTTGTTGGTGCTTAGGCTTGTGCCAAGTTGGTGATTGAATTATTTCATGTTTAATATTAATGAAATTCATTGAAACCGTAAGTGCTCAATTGGTAATGTGCTTATGTCCATGAAAAGGTGGAATAAATCCAAGTATGTAATTTCTTATGTAATGGTTAATTATGTGGTTGATTCTAAAAGAGCTATGTTTAAATGCACTACCTTGTAGTCATGGTTGATGTTATGCTTATAACTTGTGTGTTATGCATATGAAATGGGTGAAGAAAGGTAATGAAATGGTAAATTCATAGTTGAAATGAAATTTGAGGAAAAAGGAAGTAATGAGTTTGAATGATGTATTATATGTGGAAATTGACATATGCTAAGGATGAATATACCTATAACATGGATAAATACACTAAGTCAGGAATTGATAATGTTGTTTAGGCTTATGATAAGCATTGGGAACAGAATGAAAAAAGAGTAAATTGAAAAGTGTATAATCTTATAAAAAGGTTGATGATTATCTATTAAGTCCCATAGAATCCTATCATGATATGAATGATAAATATATGCGACATTAGTGAACTTACTCAATTGTGAGTTAATGATCATATCGATTTATGAATCTTATGACATTGGCATAGATTTATGTTTATTCTATAAAGTTTATTACTGAAATGGAATATTACACTTAAAGTTTATACAAACTTACTAAGCATTCATTGCTTACATAGTTATTTTCCTTTACTTTATAGATTATCGGATGCTCAATCGAGTTGGAAGCTAGTTGGAGATCCATTACACTATCCATCGGCTATATCGGTAGATTTTCATGATTTTGAGTCATGGTTAAAATGGCATGTATAGGTATCTTTGTTTGATGAAACTAGCCATTATATTTGGCTTGTAAATATGCTATTTTAAGTGATGAAATAATTGTTATGTTGACATGTATGTATGGTACTTTAATGGTTGTTAGTTTGGTATCTAAGTACTTAAATTATGGTAGTTGAAATGATGAATATAAATGTATGCTATGAAATGTTGGTTTGGTATGGAATGAGATAGTGCATTGAGTTGTTAAATGGCTAGTTTTGGTAGCTTTGGTTGTGGTTGGCATATGGCTAAGTTTCTAAGGTATTGATTGAGTTGTGTGAATGGTCATATTGGTGGTTATGAGTACGAAAATGATATGTGAACATTATGGTAAATGTAGTATATAAGCTGTTCAATTGGTTGATTGATTTATAGCTAAATTTAGCAAATGTTTAGTCAAATTTGATTGTTGTGTTTGAGGTGCCTTTAAGGCATATTGGTTGTATGGATAGATGTCATTTTAATTTAACTACATTATGCATGTTTTAGTTGCATTTTTGAATGTTTGAAATATGTACAAATGGTTTATATCTGTGAGCATGTTTTGGGTGAATGAAATGGCTTGAAAATGGCCTATTTCTCGTCCACACGGTCACGCGACACGGCCGTGTGTCTCCTGTAGGTTTTTATAAGTTGTATTTCGAGAGTTACATGGCCTGACACACAGGCGTGTGTCTTGGCCGTGTGACCCAAGTCAGAGAGTTACAGGGGCACGGACACGGGCTAGGACACGGTCGTGTGTCCCTACTTCGAATACCCAC
Organism: Gossypium sturtianum; assembly: GCA_025698515.1. Classification (NCBI taxonomy): domain Eukaryota; kingdom Viridiplantae; phylum Streptophyta; class Magnoliopsida; order Malvales; family Malvaceae; genus Gossypium; species Gossypium sturtianum. The sequence continues at coordinate 36,423,488 of CM046950.1, forward strand.
ACGGCCTGAGACGCGGCCTGGCCACACGGCCGTGTGACCCCTGTAGTATGAATTTTTTTCTATCTTTTGCCATGAAGTTCTAAATGTTTTTGATTTAGTCCTGAATCATTTCTAAAATGTTTCTAAGGCCTCGAAGGCTCGAAAAAGGGACATTATGCATGTGTTTGAATGAAATATGATGTGTTTTATAAATGATTGTAATTGAATGTTTTAAGTTAAAAGTTTCTGGTAATGCTCATTAACTCTATTCCGGCGACGGATACGGGTTAGGGGTGTTACAGAGAATTTTAACGAAGTTATTATAAGAGGGCCTTGGCTTGTTTATGGACACTACTTAATCGTGCAACCATGGTGTCATAGTTTTTCTACTAATGAAGCTCATCCTTCTAAAGTTGTTGTATGGGTTAGACTTCCTAGCTTGTCTTATCGTTATTACACAAAAAAAGAAAATTGATGAGGGTTATAGCTAATGTCTTAGGGATTGTGATCAAAATTGATTACAATACTATCACTGGTAAACGTGGCCATTTTACAAAATCAATGGTAGTTGTTGGTCTCAATAAACCACGGGTTCCTTGCATTAAGATTGATAGAGTTTTACAAAAAGAAAAAAGTGAATATGAGGGCCTTCAATATTTTGTTTCGAATGCGGTTGATTTCGATATACAAAAGAGAGGTGTCTGACTGTTTCAATTACTGATGTGCAGGGTCACGTTTCATCATCGAAAAAAGTGGTCTCCTGCTCATAGAAGACGATTAAATTTTTTGAGAAACTTTTCTGATAAAGGAAAGAAAGTTACGAGGATAGATCATAATCCACCTAAATCTTGCTACGGGATATTAATTGATTTTAAATGATGCTAATAATTTGGAGTGATTTGCTAGAGAATGATAACAAACTTTAAATGATTTTACTAAAAAAGGCAGGGACTTAGCAACCCAAGCTAAGGCTCGTAATTGGAATAAGCATAAGGGTAAGGAGAACATCACCCCAAGCCAACCTAAAGCCTAGAGACAAGCCCAGGGTGTAAATCTTGCCCAAAGACAAAGCAAATCAGGATAAGGCCAAATTGATGGTTTTATCAGACCATCTAAAATGATTATCGAAAGGAGTACTTCTAACCAAGTAATAATGGCAAATTCTAATCGAATCATAAGGAAGTTTTGATCAGTGATAATTAATTCGTTCTTTCAACAGCATTAGGATCCCTTTCTTTCTCATTGTCTTTCATTGAATAGGCTTCGCGTTTTGGTCGAAAGTGGGGTTTAACAAGGAAGGAAACTATGAAGAAAGGGCTTGGAATTAAAAAGAAGGTTGAAATCAAGATACCCTTAGAGCTAGTCCTTGCGGACTAGGTAAACTCAATTTCTCAGTAGCTTGATGATCCCAATTTGGAGAGGGAGGTTTTAAACAAGAAGGAAAAAAAATGCAAAAAGATTTGGGGGGCGGTGTCCCGTACCTATTGACATATTAAAGAACAAGTTTTCCTCTTATCTCCCGAGCTTTACCCATGATTCATTTCTTTTTAGGGATTGTCAAAGGGTTGCTAGCCCTAGCTTTTTCAAAATTTTTAAGAATTTGATAGCTTTGCACAAGCCAAATTTGGTCGCTTTAATGGAAACGGAGATTAGTGGGGAAAGGGTTGATAAGTTAATTATAAAATCTAGATTCTCACGTACTTTTCGTGTTGAAACATAAGGTTTTTTTTTGTGGGATTTGGGTGTTGTGGAATGATGGTTTGGCTATTAAGGTTATTGATGTTAATAGCCAATTTACTCACCTTTAGTGTAGTTTTGGACCTTCTAAAACCAAGTTATTGTATACCATTGTGTATGATTCTCCTACTTTAACTAGTGATTTAAGGGTTCGATCCTTGTTTTGGGTATGGAGCAACTTTAAAACTTGTGGCCAACATCTACCTCCTTAATGGGCCTACAAAATGCGAAGGGTTAGTTAATGGGCTCACTCCGGTAGATACCTTGAGAGAAAAAAAAAAGGAAATATCTTTGGGAGCAGTCTAAATGTAAGGTAGGGGCTCCCAATCGGGATGGAGTTAGTAATTTGTTTCATGATTTTATCTTTGATAGTGGTCTCATGGAACTTGGTTTTCATGGCCCGTAGTTCACATGGTTGAGGGGTAACCTTCATCAAACACTTAATCGGTGCTTGGGTAATGATGTCTTAGTTTTTGTTTATCCTTCTTTGACTGTGTGCCATCTTGAAAAGATTGGTTCTGGCTACAGGCTTTTGTTGTTAAGGTTTGAATTAAACTTAGAAAGTACAAGGTTACTCGAATTTGCCAGGTTAGGCACAAAAAAAACCTTGTCCAAGTTTGGCTCAAGATGGGCTAGGGCAATCGGGATGGGTAAGCCGCTCGTGCCATGGACAATTCTACTTGTAATATTTGGTTGTTGGGTGAAGATAAAATTTAAAAAAAAAATTAAAATTAAGTGAAAAATGAGAGTTACTTAAAGCATTTCTTGATATAAAAAAATGATATGACCTTATTATTTATCAAAATTACTAAATGTTAATTGAAACTCGTATGATGATTATGTAATAAATGAATCATCATATTAATTTCAAGCAAATAGAAGGAGCCTATTATTATTATTATTATTCAAACACATGCAGCGGTGTTTGTCGGGATAAGTGAGAGCGTATTGATTTTTCATTTCACCGTACTTTTCAAAAAAAGACTTGTAATTACTTGATAATGACAATAACTAATCATCATTTACAATCAGAATAGGTAGCTAAGACAAGTCAGCAAACTTTTGCCCAATATCTGACCATTGGAATTTGGATTCCATTTCTCTTCCTACCTGGAAAAGCAATTTTTATAATCTCATTTTGCAAAAGGAAAAGTTATTTCCCTCAAAGTAGACAAATCCCTTGACATTACAGCTCAATCCTAATTTCCATGAAATTTGCATGGCAGAAATTCTCGATTAAAACAATTTACTTGACCAAAGAATGAATCAAATAAGGAGAAAAAGAAAATAAAGACATTGATTGATGGGATGATGATGTGAATTCAATTCAACTACTCTCTAACCAACCCTAATTTATGCTTAAACTACATAACGTAATATACTAAAGCTACTCCAGAAACAAAAGCTAAATATCCCTACTTTATATCATTCTACCCAATACTTTTTATACATTCACTATTTTTATTTTTAAGAATTTAATCTTTATTTTTCATATTTTAAAATTTATGTCTAATTATTAACACTGTTAAATTCTTTATGTTAAATTTATTAGTGTCACATTTTGAAATAAAAAAAATCACTTTGTAGCAATGTAACTAAAAATGATATTGTAATAAACTTAAATTTAATAAAATAATTTTAACAGCGTAACAATTGGACTTGAAATTTAAAATATTAAAAGTAGAGATACTAAAATTCTAAAAATAAAAATACAAGAGTTAAATTATAAATTTATGAATAGTATAGGGACTTTTACCTTATCTTAATCTAATTATAGTTATATATTATACTCATAAAAATTAGTGTTATTATAAGCTACACAGTCAATAAAAAGAAAAAATTCGACAAGCAAGGTTAATATAATTACATGTGTTCATTTTTATTATTATTTAATTTTAGATATAATTCAAGGGACACTTGTCGTCATCTAATCTTTGTTTGTGGAATTTTTCTTTCTACTGGCAATGTTAATAATCATAAAAATATTGGGTAATCATTTGATACTCAACTTGTAGAGTTTTTAGATTCCACAAGCATGATTAAAAATATGAGAAGTGTCTTATTTGTTTATACATTATTTTTTTTTTACTATATTCAATGGGATACATGTCACACCTTTAACCCACTTGTGGAGTCTAAAAAATTAATATTCCTAAAAATTAATCTAAAAAAAATCAACCCAAAACTCAAGACTTATTATTCCCGAATTAACTCATATAAAAAATTTTATGGCAAACTACTAAAATAGTTACTTTTGTTTGCCTTAGGTTACATTTTAGTCACTTATGTTTGAAATGTTACGTTTTAGTCACTTACGTTATTGTGTTGTAACATTTTAGTCATTGAGTCGTTAAAGGTGTAACAGTAAGCTGACGTGGCATATTAAATCATCGTTTCAAATGAAAATTTTAGGTTAAATTATACAATTGGTCCCTATATTTTTTCGTTTTGAGCAATTTAATTTTTTTATGTTCTTTTAACTTTCCTTTTTTCTTCTTTATTTTCCATTCTCTTCTACTTCTCCCTCTGTTTTCCTCCCTTCTCCCTTTGAGACGATGCTCGCCGTCGATGCTCCATCTCTCCCTTATCCAACAACGACTCATTTTACCTGTCAGTTCTCGTCCCCGCCTCTTACCGATGCTTCAAACATTGACCCCAACAATAAAAAGGGTTACTTTTTCAGCATTTTCGTAAAATGGGTCTCCAGAATCGTTGTTGGTTCGAGCTAAGGTGTAGTTTACTGGTGGTACTCAACTTTAGCTTCGGATTTGGGTTTTTCTTTTTTTTCAAGAAACCCTTTTTGTGTTTCTTCGAATGGTCAATAGAAAGTGATGAATCTACCACCGATGGTTCGAAAATCGTGTTTCATAAACTAGCCCTTCCTAACTATAACTCTAAGTTCATATTTGGAGGTTACTGCTCTTCTTTCAAGTTTCTCTCAATCCTTTTTTGCTTTTAATTAGTAGTAGTACATTTTCATTTTCCATTGCAGTGTATAGAAGGAAAGTTTTCTTTAACTATGAAAAGTGATTAAGATTGTGGAGTCCACTGGAAACGGTGAATGGTTGAATACTTTGTTGATTGTATTTGGTTTACTTGCCTTTAGATTGTATAGATACTGCCTTTTCCATTGAGTTAGTAATTTGTACTTGGTTTTCGTAAAGTATCTTATGGATATTGTTGTTGTTTACTCTTTGTTAGGTCTTCATGTATCTTCATACTTGTAGGTTTTTGAGTATTTTGCCTCTTTTCAAACCCCGAAAGGGGAACTGTTCATGAGATCATTTGATCTAATGTGAGTTGTGGTTCCTGTTTTTCCTCCATTTGAATCCCACCTTGTTAGAGATAGTTATTTGACAAGGGAAAGGAAAGCTAAAAACAACATAAAAGAAAAAAAAATCAAATTACTCAAAACAAAAAAAATACGGGGACCAATTGTATAATTTGACCAAATTTTTTTGTTTGAAATGATGATTTAACGAGCCATGCCAGCTTATTGTTACACCGTTAATGGCAATTAACGGCTCAGTGACTAAAATGTTACAATATGATAACGTAAGTGTAACATCCCAAAATTGGGCCTAGTAGGATTGGGCCTTGAGCTTTAGGAAAAATTTGAGTATTATTTTTGTGTTGGATCGGGTAGGAATTTTGTGTGTTAGCATAGTCTTGTGAAGGCTTGATTTTATTTAGGAAGTTAGATAATTTTTAGTATGGTTTATTTAATGAAGTGGATTAAGTGAGCTTAGCACTTAAGTTAATTTAAGTGTTAAATTCTAACACATGAGGAGTTAGTGGCATAGTGGATAAGGAGCTTGAAAGGTTACTTGAGGGAAGTGGTTCGAGTTGCTTGGAAAGCATTTTTAAGACTTTATTTTTGTATCCTAGCATTGATGGACGGTCAAACTCTAATTATGATAGGTTGGACCTTAAGTTTTTGGTAAGTTGAATATTGGTTTAAGGAAAGCTTGAAATAGGGGATAAGAATCTTAAAGTTAAGGAAGGTTTAGGGGACAAAAGGCTTGAAGAGTGGATGATGTTTTGAAGCTTTTCCATGGTCATTTGACCATGAACCTAGACGGCATAAGGGGCTAAGGGGTTGGTTTAATTGGGACAGAGATTAAGGGGTTGATAGGGAAGAATTGAGGAGGAAAAAGGGGATTGTGTTGGCTAATGTGTTGACCGAATATGGTATGGATTAGGAGGTGTTAGTTGACCAAAAGTTGTCAATTTGTGCATCTTTTCCTTTGTCCAAATATTTTCTCTAGCCGAAATTGTCAATTGGCATTTGGTAAAACTTTGCTTTGTTTTGGCCATTACATTTTTGACCAAATTGGTATTTTATTATTTCTTCTTTTCCCTCTCAAGTTTTACTCTCTTTTTGGTACCAAAACATTGCTACTTTTGAAGACATTTGTCATTTCTTTTCTTCCTCTCTAGTGCCGAATTCATTCTATCACCAAAAGCATTTCTCATATTCTCGTTTTTCTTTTTCATTCTCTTTCTCTCTTCTCTTTCTTTCTCATAGCCGAAACTATCCTATACTTTTCACCATTTTTCTTTCTTTTCTTTTTGTTAAAAACCGAAACCATCATATTTGAAACTATCATCTTTTCTCTTCTTTTGTTAAAGCCGAAATCACCATTTCTCTTCTTTTTAATTGTTAAAGTCGAATCCTTCTCCTTCTCAAGTTCCATTTCTTTTTCATCCATTTCCATTCTATTTCTCTTTCTCCACTCTAGTCAAATCCTTTTGTTATTACAAATCAACCATAGCCGAAATTCCCTTCACTATTTAACCATATTGCCGAAACTTCCCACTCTCTTTTTGAATTGTCTTGGCCGAATATCAACAAGGGTAGGTCTTCATTTGGTTTTCTTCAATCGGTCTTGAAAGATAGACTCTTTGGGACTTTGGAAGCAATCGTTCTAAGCCTCAATTCTTTGACAACCGTTTTGGGGTAAGTCAAGTAGTAAGGATCTTTATACTTGTTATATCGTTTTAGATGGACTACTAATCGATTACATTTTTTGGGGACTCTATCTCTCGCTTATTATATTTTTTCCGTGAACGTTAGATTTTGGGGAAATCAAGAATGGGTTCGAAAAGAGCGCTTAATAGTGTTTGGAAGAAGGGTGGATCTGCTATACCTCAAATTTCAAACGAAGGGTCAGATCGGCAGCTCGAGACTTTCCACCGGATGTGGACCTTCTCGCGGCGATAATCGCTTATTTGAAGTCGCTCGCACTTCGAGCCATTGTTCGCTCGTGGTTCTTCATCGGTTATGAACCATCAATCGGAGAGAAATCGCCTATAGTTATTGTTCGAGATTCCGAGGTATCGCGAAGCGGAAAGTTTAGTTATCACTATTATCGTGTGTGTAACTTATGCTAAACTTCTAATAGATCAATAGCTTTATTGATCAAAAGTGTTTATAAAGAAATATAAATGTTTATGGCTTCGGTACCATTCAATGGTACAAAGAATTGAGGTATGTTATTCCTTCAGTACTATGTATGATTCTAATATGAAACATATTCGATATTTGATTATGATTTTGATATAATGTACAAGGCATAATATTTACATCGCTAATAATGCTATATGCATAATATGAAATGTGTCCGATTCCGATATGATAATGGGGCATATGGCATGATAATGAAATAATATGTTATTGCATGGGCATATGGGTAATATTGAAAGGGGAAGTGTTCCGGTGGTTTTACCACATTATCCGGTGACTTCGGTCACGATATTATGAATCCGGTGACTTCGGTCACGATATTATGAATCCAAAGACTTCGGTCACGATATTATGAATCCGGTGACTCATTCACAAATTATCCGTGGCTATGCCACGATTATAAGGGCGATGTGCATGTTGACTGCAAAGAATCGCCTTCGATGGTGTGTAGCGGATGGAGGGTCGATTTAGTAATCCCCACGGTGTGATTGGTAGGTACGGGTGGTGTGTAGCGGATGGATATCTAAGTTGGGTTCGGATTGCATTTCATTTTATATGTACATGTGATTATCTAATTTGCTATATTATGGGCTTATGGCTAAATGTGATTTAAATGGGCTTTATTGCTATGATCGATTGGGCTTTTAGTGTATTGTTACACATTGAGTCTCATTGACTCACCCTTCATGGGATATCTTTTCAGGTGATTCGTGAGATCGCGGATGTGGAGCCGGATGAACTCGAGGGGGCCATGCAATAAAATTTGATTTTACAAGAACTTCCATTTGGGTACCTTATTATATTTTAATTTGGGTTTTCATATTTTATAGATTTGTAATAAGGCCTCTTTAATTATGGTTTTGGATTATTTATATGCTTTGGGATTTATTCTAATCATGTTTAAGTATATCACTTGATTAATTTAATAATTGAGCTAAAGTTTTCTAAACTATAAAAACGCTTATGGTATTTTATCTTACCATCAGTAATCTAAATTGTTGATAATAAAATTATAAATTAAGTGTTTTCTACAACTTAAATGATTTCCAAAATTTTAAGTTTCTACATTCAAATGCAAATGGTTTCAAAGTATTAATTCGAGTTTTCTTAAAATGAAACAAATGTTTTCTAACCTATGATTTATTCACTTAGTTTAAAAGTTTCATTTATGGAATTTCAAAGTAAATTTTCGCTTTTAACTTATTAAACATCCGATTTCTACAAATATAGAATTACAAAGAATTTTTCACTAAAATTTAATCGCTATCTCAATTTTCTTCAAACGCTTTTTCTTCGTAGCATGCCAAATTCGGTCGTGGCGTATTGACCGGGTTTGGGGTGTTACAAATTGGTATCGAGCCAAGTTCAAAAGCTTTACTGTGGGGCCCGAGGCCCAAAATGTTTTAAAGAATGGATTTTAAAATGTTTTGTTGAAAATTATATGGTTGGAAAAGCATGGCACCGAGTCTCCGGCACCGATCCGCCCAGGTAAGTACCCCTAGCCTTTGGTTGTGATTTTTGGATGTTATAAACTTTGAATGACTAGTGATAGTGGACTATACTTTAGAGACATGGACCCTAGGTATATGTGTACTTCTACGGAAAAACCACTTATTAAAACTCTGTTGCATAAAATTTTCTTTAAACAAGAAAGTGGAATAATGACTAATGCATAAAACTTTTAAATCTGATAAGTCGATATGTTAGACATGAGCACTCGAGATCGTGGACGTTGTGGATGTGGTAAAAGCCGAAGTGTTAAGGCTAGATTTTCAGTACCGAGGCATAATTCCAGTAAGGAGGCGTTAGCATTGCTAGTGGCTGAGACAGAGTATCATGATCGAGTTCGGATTGATGAGTGACTCGATAGTTAAAGAATCGGTGAAGCACTTGGAGTTGGGTCTGTGGATCGTAAGAAGAAAGCAGAGATCACGCGTTCTCTAGGGTCACAATCTCGCTCAGAAAACATGTCAAGGCATGGTCGAAATTTTTGGCTTGCGATTATTTTGGAAGGTGTCATCCGGGAATGTTGGAGGAAGATAGGAGTATGCTTGAGATGCAGGTCTAAGGAGCTTAAGGCTCGTGATTGTTTCCTCACTCTCAAGTCGTGTATGTTTTGGTTGGAAGTGATGGTTGATTGTAGGAAAATTTTTGGTATAAGTGTAAGTGTTAGATAATGGTTTGCTATGGTGGATTAAGATTTTGTTAAAAGTACATTGTGGTTTTATTAAGATCAGAGTGCGCAGCAAGAACGTAGTGTGGCGAGATAGGATGTACGACTGTTAGTTAGTTGGAAATTTCGAGGATGAAATTTCTTTAAGGAGGGTAGATTTGTAACATCCCGAAATTGGGCCTAGTAGGATTGGGCCTTGAGCTTTAGGAAAAATTTGAGTATTATTTTTGTGTTGGATCGGGTAGGAATTTTGTGTGTTAGCATAGTCTTGTGAAGGCTTGATTTTATTTAGGAAGTTAGATAATCTTTAGTATGGTTTATTTAATGAAGTGGATTAAGTGAGCTTAGCACTTAAGTTAATTTAAGTGTTAAATTCTAACACATGAGGAGTTAGTGGCATAGTGGATAAGGAGCTTGAAAGGTTACTTGAGGGAAGTGGTTCGAGTTGCTTGGAAAGCATTTTTAAGACTTTATTTTTGTATCCTAGCATTGATGGACGGTCAAACTCTAATTATGATAGGTTGGACCTTAAGTTTTTGGTAAGTTGAATATTGGTTTAAGGAAAGCTTGAAATAGGGGATAAGAATCTTAAAGTTAAGGAAGGTTTAGGGGACAAAAGGCTTGAAGAGTGGATGATGTTTTGGAAGCTTTTCCATGGTCATTTGACCATGAACCTAGACGGCATAAGGGGCTAAGGGGGTTGGTTTAATTGGGACAGAGATTAAGGGGTTGATAGGGAAGAATTGAGGAGGAAAAAGGGGGATTGTGTTGGCTAATGTGTTGACCGAATATGGTATGGATTAGGGAGGTGTTAGTTGACCAAAAGTTGTCAATTTGTGCATCTTTTTCCTTTGTCCAAATATTTTCTCTTAGCCGAAATTGACAATTGGCATTTGGTAAAAACTTTGCTTTGTTTTGGCCATTACATTTTTGACCAAATTGGTATTTTATTATTTCTTCTTTTCCCTCTCAAGTTTTACTCTCTTTTTGGTACCAAAACATTGCTACTTTTGAAGACATTTGTCATTTCTTTTCTTCCTATCTAGTGCCGAATTCATTCTATCACCAAAAGCATTTCTCATATTCTCGTTTTTCTTTTTCATTCTCTTTCTCTCTTCTCTTTCTTTCTCATAGCCTAAAACTATCCTATACTTTTCACCATTTTTTTCTTTTCTTTTTGTTAAAAACCAAAACCATCATATTTGAAACTATCATCTTTTCTCTTCTTTTGTTAAAGCCTAATCACCATTTCTCTTCTTTTTAATTGTTAAAGTCGAATCCTTCTCCTTCTCAAGTTCCATTTCTTTTTCATCCATTTCCATTCTATTTCTCTTTCTCCACTCTAGTCAAATCCTTTTGTTATTACAAATCAACCATAGCCGAAATTCCCTTCACCATTTAACCATATTGCCGAAACTTCCCACTCTCTTTTTGAATTGTCTTGGCCGAATATCAACAAGGGTAGGTCTTCATTTGGTTTTCTTCAATCGGTCTTCAAAGATAGACTCTTTGGGACTTTGGAAGCAATCGTTCTAAGCCTCAATTCTTTGACAACCGCTTTGGGGTAAGTCAAGTAGTAAGGATCTTTATACTTGTTATATCGCTTTAGATGGACTACTAATCGATTACATTTTTTTGGGGACTCTATCTCTCGCTTATTATATTTTTTCCGTGAACGTTAGATTTTTGGGAAATCAAGAATGGGTTCGAAAAGAGCAGCTTAATAGTGTTTGGAAGAAGGGTGGATCTGCTATACCCTCAAATTTCAAACGAAGAAATTTCAGATCGGCAGCTTCGAGACTTTCCACCGGATGTGGACCTTCCGCCGGCGATAATCGCTTATTTGAAGTCGCTCGTACTTCGAGCCATTGTTCGCTCGTGGTTCTTCATCGGGTTATGAACCATCAATCGGAGAGAAATCGCCTATAGTTATTGTTCGAGATTTCGAGGGTATCGTGGAAAGGAAAGTTTAGTTATCACTATTATCGTGTGTGTAACTTATGCTAAACTTCTAATAGATCAATAGCTTTATTGATCAAAAGTGTTTATAAAGAAATATAAATGTTTATGGCTTTGGGTACCATTCAATGGTACAGTGAATTGAGGTATGTTATTCCTTCAGATTTATGTATGATTCTAATATGAAACATATTCGATATTTGATTATGATTTTGATATAATGTACAAGGCATAATATTTACATCGCTAATAATGCTATATGCATAATATGAAATGTGTCCGATTCGATATGATAATGGGGCATATGGCATGATAATGAAATAATATGTTATTGCATGGGCATATGGGTAATATTGAAAGGGGAAGTGTTCCGTGGTTTTTACCACATTATCCGGTGACTTCGGTCACGATATTATGAATCCGGTGACTTCGGTCACGATATTATGAATCCGGTGACTTCGTCCACGATATTATGAATCCGGTGACTCATCACACAATTATCCGTGGCTATGCCACGATTATAAGGGCGATGTGCATGTTGACTCGCAAGAATCGCCTTCGATGGTGTGTAGCGGATGGAGGGTCGATTTAGTAATCCCCACGGTGATTGGTTGGTAGGTACGGGTGGTGTGTAGCGGATGGATATCTAAGTTGGGTTCGGGATTGCATTTCATTTTATATGTACATGTGATTATCTAATTTGCTATATTATGGGCTTATGGCTAAATGTGATTTAAATGGGCTTTATTGCTATGATCGATTGGGCTTTTAGTGTATTGTTACACATTGAGTCTGTTGACTCACCCTTCATGGGATATCTTTTCAGTGATTCGTGAGATCGCGGATGTGGAGCCTGATGAACTCGAGGAGGCCATGCAATAAAATTTGATTTTACAAGAACTTCCATTTGGGTACCTTATTATATTTTAATTTGGGTTTTCATATTTTATAGATTTGTAATAAGGCCTCTTTAATTATGGTTTTGGATTATTTATATGCTTTGGGATTTATTCTAATCATGTTTAAGTATATCACTTGATTAATTTAATAATTGAGCTAAAGTTTTCTAAACTATAAAAACGCTATGGTATTTTATCTTACCATCAGGTAATCTAAATTGTTGATAATAAAATTATAAATTAAGTGTTTTCTACAACTTAAATGATTTCCAAAATTTTAAGTTTCTACATTCAAATGCAAATGGTTTCAAAGTATTAATTCGAGTTTTCTTAAAATGAAACAAATGTTTTCTAACCTATGATTTATTCACTTAGTTTAAAAGTTTCATTTATGGAATTTCAAAGTAAATTTTCAGTTTTTAACTTATTAAACATCTGATTTCTACAAATATAGAATTACAAAGAATTTTTCACTAAAATTTAATCGCTATCTCAATTTTCTTCGAAACGTTTTTCTTCGTAGCATGCCAAATTCGGTCGTGGCGTATTGACCGGGTTTGGGGTGTTACAAATTGGTATCAGAGCCAAGTTCAAAAGCTCGGCTGTGGGCCCGAGGCTCAAAATGTTTTAAAGAATGGATTTTAAAATGTTTTGTTGAAAATTATATGGTTGGAAAGGCATGGCACCGAGTCTCCGGCACCGATCTGCCCAGGTAAGTACCCCTAGCCTTTGGTTGTGATTTTTGGATGTTATAAACTTTGAATGACTAGTGATAGTGGACTATACTTTAGAGACATGGACCCTAGGTATATGTGTACTTCTACGGAAAAACCACTTATTAAAACTCTGTTGCATAAAATTTTCTTTAAACAAGAAAGTGGAATAATGACTAATGCATAAAACTTTTAAATCTGATAAGTCGAGATGTTAGACATGAGCACTCGAGATCGTGGACGTTGTGGATGTGGTAAAAGCCGAAGTGTTAAGGCTAGATTTTCGATCATCGAGGCATAATTCCAAAGAAGGAGGCGTTAGCATTGCTAGTGGTCGAGAGACAGTATCATGATCGAGTTCGGATTGATGAGTCGACTCGGATAGTTAAAGAATCGGTGAAGCACTTGGAGTTGGGTCCGTGGATCGTAAGAAGAACAGAGATCACTGTTCTCTAGGGTCACAATCTCGCTCAGAAACATGTCAAGGCATGGTCGAAATTTTTGGCTTGCGATTATTTTGGAAGGTGTCATCCGGGAGAATGTTGGAGGAAGATAGGAGTATGCTTGAGATGCAGTCTAAGGAGCTTAAGGCTCGTGATTGTTTCCTCACTCTCAAGTCGTATGTATGTTTGGTTGGAAGTGATGGTTGATTGTAGGAAAATTTTTGGTATAAGTGTAAGTGTTAGATAATGGTTTGCTATGGTGGATTAAGATTTTGTTAAAAGTACATTGTGGTTTTATTAAGATCAGAGTGCACAGCAAGAACGTAGTGTGGCGAGATAGGATGTACGATCATAGTTAGTTGGAAATTTCGAGGATGAAATTTCTTTAAGGAGGGTAGATTTGTAACATCCCGAAATTGGGCCTAGTAGGATTGGGCCTTGAGCTTTAGGAAAAATTTGAGTATTATTTTTGTGTTGGATCGGGTAGGAATTTTGTGTGTTAGCATAGTCTTGTGAAGGCTTGATTTTATTTAGGAAGTTAGATAATCTTTAGTATGGTTTATTTAATGAAGTGGATTAAGTGAGCTTAGCACTTAAGTTAATTTAAGTGTTAAATTCTAACACATGAGGAGTTAGTGGCATAGTGGATAAGGAGCTTGAAAGGTTACTTGAGGGAAGTGGTTCGAGTTGCTTGGAAAGCATTTTTAAGACTTTATTTTTGTATCCTAGCATTGATGGACGGTCAAACTCTAATTATGATAGGTTGGACCTTAAGTTTTTGGTAAGTTGAATATTGGTTTAAGGAAAGCTTGAAATAGGGATAAGAATCTTAAAGTTAAGGAAGGTTTAGGGGACAAAAGGCTTGAAGAGTGGATGATGTTTTGAAGCTTTTCCATGGTCATTTGACCATGAACCTAGACGGCATAAGGGGCTAAGGGGTTGGTTTAATTGGGACAGAGATTAAGGGGTTGATAGGGAAGAATTGAGGAGGAAAAAGGGGATTGTGTTGGCTAATGTGTTGACCGAATATGGTATGGATTAGGGAGGTGTTAGTTGACCAAAAGTTGTCAATTTGTGCATCTTTTTCCTTTGTCCAAATATTTTCTCTTAGCCGAAATTGACAATTGGCATTTGGTAAAAACTTTGCTTTGTTTTGGCCATTACATTTTTGACCAAATTGGTATTTTATTATTTCTTCTTTTCCCTCTCAAGTTTTACTCTCTTTTTGGTACCAAAACATTGCTACTTTTGAAGACATTTGTCATTTCTTTTCTTCCTCTCTAGTGCCGAATTCATTCTATCACCAAAAGCATTTCTCATATTCTCGTTTTTCTTTTTCATTCTCTTTCTCTCTTCTCTTTCTTTCTCATAGCCGAAACTATCCTATACTTTTCACCATTTTTTTTTCTTTTCTTTTTGTTAAAAACCGAAACCATCATATTTGAAACTATCATCTTTTCTCTTCTTTTGTTAAAGCCGAAATCACCATTTCTCTTCTTTTTAATTGTTAAAGTCGAATCCTTCTCCTTCTCAAGTTCCATTTCTTTTCATCCATTTCCATTCTATTTCTCTTTCTCCACTCTAGTCAAATCCTTTTGTTATTACAAATCAACCATAGCCAAATTCCTTCACCATTTAACCATATTGCCGAAACTTCCCACTCTCTTTTGAATTGTCTTGGCCGAATATCAACAAGGGTAGGTCTTCATTTGGTTTTCTTCAATCGGTCTTGAAAGATAGACTCTTTGGGACTTTGGAAGCAATCGTTCTAAGCCTCAATTCTTTGACAACCGCTTTTGGGGTAAGTCAAGTAGTAAGGATCTTTATACTTGTTATATCGTTTTAGATGGACTACTAATCGATTACATTTTTTTGGGGACTCTATCTCTCGCTTATTATATTTTTTCCGTGAACGTTAGATTTTGGGGAAATCAAGAATGGGTTCGAAAAGAGCAGATTAATAGTGTTTGGAAGAAGGGTGGATCTGCTATACCTCAAATTTCAAACGAAGGGTCAGACGTCAGCGATTCGAGACTTTCCACCGGATGTGGACCTTCACGCGCGATAATCGCTTTATTTGAAGTCGTTCGTACTTCGAGCCATTGTTCGCTCGTGGTTCTTCATCGGGTTATGAACCATCAATCGGAGAGAAATCGCCTATAGTTATTGTTCGAGATTCCGAGGTATCAATGAGCGGAAAGTTTAGTTATCACTATTATCGTGTGTGTAACTTATGCTAAACTTCTAATAGATCAATAGCTTTATTGATCAAAAGTGTTTATAAAGAAATATAAATGTTTATGGCTTCGGTACCATTCAATGGTACATGAATTGAGGTATGTTATTCCTTCAGATACTATGTATGATTCTAATATGAAACATATTCGATATTTGATTATGATTTTGATATAATGTACAAGGCATAATATTTACATCGCTAATAATGCTATATGCATAATATGAAATGTGTCCGATTCCGATATGATAATGGGGCATATGGCATGATAATGAAATAATATGTTATTGCATGGGCATATGGGTAATATTGAAAGGGAAGTGTTCCGTGGTTTTTACCACATTATCCGGTGACTTCGGTCACGATATTATGAATCCGGTGACTTCGGTCACGATATTATGAATCCGGTGACTCATCACAATTATCCGTGGCTATGCCACGATTATAAGGGCGATGTGCATGTTGACTACAAATGAATCGCCTTTGATGGTGTGTAGCGGATGGAGGGTCGATTTAGTAATCCCCACGGTGTGATTGGTAGGTACGGGTGGTGTGTAGCGGATGGATATCTAAGTTGGGTTCGGGATTGCATTTCATTTTATATGTACATGTGATTATCTAATTTGCTATATTATGGGCTTATGGCTAAATGTGATTTAAATGGGCTTTATTGCTATGATCGATTGGGCTTTTAGTGTATTGTTACACATTGAGTCTGTTGTCTCACCCTTCAGTGGGATATCTTTTCAGGTGATTCGTGAGATCGCGGATGTGGAGCCGGATGAACTCGAGGGGAGGCCATGCAATAAAATTTGATTTTACAAGAACTTCCATTTGGGTACCTTATTATATTTTAATTTGGGTTTTCATATTTTATAGATTTGTAATAAGGCCTCTTTAATTATGGTTTTGGATTATTTATATGCTTTGGGATTTATTCTAATCATGTTTAAGTATATCACTTGATTAATTTAATAATTGAGCTAAAGTTTTCTAAACTATAAAAACATTTATCTTACCATCAGGTAATCTAAATTGTTGATAATAAAATTATAAATTAAGTGTTTTCTACAACTAAATGATTTCCAAAATTTTAAGTTTCTACATTCAAATGCAAATGGTTTCAAAGTATTTATTCGAGTTTTCTTAAAATGAAACAAATGTTTTCTAACCTATGATTTATTCACTTAGTTTAAAAGTTTCATTTATGGAATTTCAAAGTAAATTTCCAGTTTTAACTTATTAAACATCTGATTTCTACAAATATAGAATTACAAAGAATTTTTCACTAAAATTTAATCGCTATCTCAATTTTCTTCGAAACGTTTTTCTTCGTAGCATGCCAAATTCGGTCGTGGCGTATTGACCGGGTTTGGGGTGTTACAGTAAGTGACTAAAACGTAACATTTCAAACATAAGTGACTAAAATATAACTTGAGGTAAACAAAAGTGACTATTTTAGTAGTTTACTCAAAACCATAACTTAACTAACAAACTCAACTAACATGTTTAAAAATGCATTGAAAAGTTAGGGACAATAAGGAAATAACATAACCCAAAAATGCTCTAAACATATTTTTAAAAAATCTATCCCAAATGAATCTCATGTGATGACTTGATGGCTAAAGGTATTCATTGCCTCAGATGTGGCTTGGGTTTGAGTTGCACTAGTTGCATTTGTTGTTCATGTTTCCGCCTTCTAAAATAGTAACTTCAGCATATTCAAATTAATTGGTTTTATTCCATCATGCATCATAATCCCAATTATTTGAATTCTCAATTATATATTATTCCAGAAAAAAAAACAACTGCAGAGAAATAATTTCTTTTGATTGAAATTAGTTTATATAGTGATTGATTCTCTTGTCACAAATACTCATAAAAATATAAACAATTAACAATAAAATATTTCTCATTTCAACAAATAATTTGAATGTAATATTAGTTTTAGTATAAATATTTTTATAAAGAGAAATATTTAATTATTAGTATTTGGTTTAGCTAAGATGTGAATAGTAAAAAAGAAAATTTTGAAATGCAATGAATACTTATTTCAAGGCTGGTAAAAATCCCAATTTTAGCATTTATATGAATTTTTAAATTAATAAATGATAAGATTATATTTTACTTTTCAAAAATAATAAAATAATAATTTATTTTTTAAAAAATTTAAAAATATAACCTATTAAAATGATAAATTTTAATGTTAATTTTCTTAAAAATATACAATTTAATTTCGACTCAAAAAAAATTATGACTTCACTGCTGAATTATTTATATACTTTTTTATGAAAAATGAGAAAAAAAAATTGTAATCTTTTAAATCTGAAAACACTTCAGCTTTACTTATTTTATTATTGTATAAGCGCAATTAGGAGAAAGCTTATACGTACAAAATACCCTAAAAGAAAAGAAATGAGCCATTACATTAAATTTGCACTCAATTGAGTCCCTACCAATAATAAGAAATATCAATTAAGCCCATTTGCTAATAGTTTTTATCTTTAACTGTGTTGACCATTAAAATCAATTGACAGACTAATTAGATAACAACATAGGGTACTTTCTAATTATCTTATATTTTTCTCATAAAAAAAAGTAAATATTAAAAGTATTAAAAATTTACATAAGCTTATAAAAATATAAAAACTATAAAAATTATAAAAATAATAAAAATAAACATATTAAAAACATTTATAACTTTCTATAAACTTATAAAATTATAAAAAAAGAAGTATAGAAACCAATAAATATTATAAAAACATATAAATTATAAAACTTATCAATAATTATAAAACTTTAAAAAATTCATAATAACTTCTAATAAATTATAAAAAAAAATTATAATCATATATCGGTTCCTCATTTTTTAAAATTAAACCCCTAAAATCAAAATGAACACATGGCATCAGATCAATAATTGGATAATAGGAATAGTCATCAAAATTAATGTTATTTGAACTGGAACGGACCGACCAGTCGAACCGAGAATTGGCAAGGGTATCGGTCCAAAGAAAGCCATTAGACTGGTTGACCTAAGAACTGATACATATAGTTGAATCGGGCAGTTAAACCATTTTTTAATAATTTATTTAATTGAACCGATCGAATTAATGAACCAATGGTTTGATCGGTTCAATCACCAGTTCGGTTTTGAAAACCTTAGTCAAAATATTTCATATTGACATATACTAATATTTGCAACCGTTGAATAATAAAATTTTGATTTTATAATATCTAATTGTACCAAAGATAATTTATATCATACAATATTTAGCAAACAATTTTCTACTTTTCAAGGTTCAAACTACCATACTGTACTTAAAAAATGGAAATAAAAATTTATCAATAAAAAGGAGCAGGTCCCGTAATTATTGTTTTATCTATGGAAAATGGAAAAAAAATTATTCAACATGAAAATGACCCTAATGATCTGAACTATTTTCATTATCCAATTATTCTATAAAATTATTGTCTAATGTCATGTATTCATTACGATTTTAAGGGTTTAAATGAAATTTCCATAAATTTTTATGAATTTTTATAAGTTTTTATGAATTTTAATAATTTTTATATTTTAATAATTATAATATATCTTAAATATATTTTATTGATTTTTAATAATTTTCATGATTTTTAATGGGAATATTAAATCATAAACTGTTGCTTGTCACCATCAGATTGATCTATTAATCTATTTTAGTGGTTAATAAGGTCAAAAACTGAAATTGTTAATGAAAAGATTTAATTAATTTTTTTAATTAACGGTAAAATCTCAATTGAATTACAAATTCAATGGAAGGGTACAATTAATTTTTTTTTTATTATAAAGAGTGTTTTATACCTATAAGCCATAGTAGCAAGTATGCATGCCCTAGCTTTGGGAGAAAAGCCTACAAGATTTTGATTTTACAGTTTTGCTTAGCCAAGCTAGGGTTTGTGTTTGAGGGGACATGATTCAAAATAAGGTTAGATGTTTTTTTTAAATTAATATTTAATTCTAGTATTTAAATTTTGAGATATCGAGTTTATATATTTTTATTTAAAAAATTAATTTTATCATCTAATTTTATCATTAGCGTAGTTGATGTGACAATTAAACAAAGCCAAACAAACTTTTTTAGCTCTCATCCTTTATAGTTTTATTTTTTGTCAAATTGGTCCATTCCTTTTAAAAATAAATTAAAAATTATTGAAAAATTAAAATACTTAAGTTTTTTTTTTTTCAAAAACTAATCCTAAAAATTTTTAAAAATATAATTTTTTAGACAATCCAAAAAATGTGAAAACATAAAATAATTTAAAAATTATTTTTAAAATTTAAAGAAATTATAAAAATATAAAAAGTTCCAAAATTTCAAAAAAAATGTATCATTTATCCCTTGAATGATAATGAGGTTTCTCAAAAGTTTGAGTTATTCCTTTAATTCATATAAATTTGGTTTAGAAAGTGTTTCTTAATTTAATTCAAATAAATTATATATAAAAAATGTATATATTTGAATTTAATTATAAAATATTAGTGTAAAATAATTTTGAAATAATGATACAAACTTTGAATTGACTCGAGTCAAAAAAATATTTGTTCAAACCCGATTTAATATGGATGGATTGAATAGCTCAAACTTTAGAGAGACCTTGTCACATTTTTTAAAAATATTTCCAAACTTTTTATATCCATGCTTTTGAATTTTAAAGAGCTCACATTTTTTTATCATAATTTTTAAAAATTTAAAAAATATTTTAAAAAAACTGTTAAAATTGAACGCCGATAATGACAATATAGAACGATCGCATAGGAAAAGAAAATTCACTAATGTTGAAAATCGAATTATACAAGATGAGTTTCGACTACATCTATTTAAATGTTGAAAAACCTTATTCAAATTAATATCAAATAGAATAAGTGTAGTTATATACGGATTCTACTTGTGTAACATTGTTCAATCTTATTCTAATTCTAATGTGGTAAAAAAAATTCACATTTATCATCATAACTTGACTTTATAATGATGATTTTGTGGCAATGTAATTATAATAAACAAAAACATATTTATGAAGCCTAAATTATGATTTATTTTCTTTACAAATAGCATGAATTCAAATAGTATTCATAGTGTAATTAAAACAAGAAAAGAGAATGTGTGTTGGATTGGAAGAGGTAAGAAAATGTGGAAAACAATGGGGGCGGTGCGGTGGTTCTGTTAAAGCATGGGTTGGATTTTTTGGTTCTCCAAATGTGGGAAATAGGACCCATAACTTTCATTAATTTTAAAGTTGCGATGGAAATCACAGCTTCATTAGTTTGCGGATAAGTTAACTAATCATCACTTTTGGTTTTACTGCCAACTTTAATAAAACATCAAAGCCAAAGGTGTTTCACGTGACCATTCAAAAACACTGCTACTTCTCCGTCGTGGTCAAAGCTGAAGCCTACCTATCATGGTCACCATTCTTCTTTTTTCTTCATTTTCTAATGTTAAAAAGTTAGGAATCTAATATCTCTATTTCTTTATTTATCTGAATGAGAATACTTTAAAATTATTTATAAATTATCTCACTATTCGTAAAAAAAATTTAAATTTAACAATTTCAATTATATGTCGAATATCCATATCCACAAAAATTAATAATTAATGTTTATATATAGAGACGCATATCATTAATAATCTGCCTTAATTATATATTTTATAATCTACCATAAAATTAATTCCACATTTAAAGTTTAGGTTTCATATCACTAATAAAATAAGCTCATTATAATATCATAATTGTATAATTATTATACATTTATAATTTACTTATTTATGACAATTGATATATTATATATAGTTAAACATGTATGTATACTTTTTTTTTTGTAATATAATATGTATTGAATAAAATTATATCCGACATTATGAAAAAGTTCATATTATAATATTTATTTTAATTATATAAGTATTAATTAAAATTTTAAATTTAGGGATTTCGATGATCGCATCTTATTGTTCAGTTAGGCTTACAGGTACAAAAGAAAATGATTCAAGAAAAGATAAATGAGTGTTAAGAGAATAATATGTTAAAGAAGATATTTTTTTAATAAAAAAATATTATATTTAATTTATAAAAATATTTTATTATGTTTTTACATGTTACTTATTAATTTGTACAAATTATGATCAATAAAATAAGTATTGATAGTTAAAGCTTGGTTTTATAAATAAAAGGTTTTAGATTCAAATCTTGTTGAAAGTATTTATTTTATAACCAAGTGTAGGGATGCTGATTCAGATAATGGATATCCGAGAGAAATCTATCTTCATCTACTTTGATTCTACATCAAATAATAATTTTAATATTCAAATATGAATATTATCCTAATCTGTAAAATTTAGGTTTAGTAGAATATTTTTTAATACAAATTCACGTATAAAATTAAATCGATTTATAAACACTCTATACCTGTCCACACCATACCTCAAGTCACAATCTTGGCCACCACTCATCACGATTACTAAGCTAAAACCAATGCTAAAAAAACCCAACAACTAAGTACACACGAAAAAGAAGAAGAAAAAAGCTTGCAAGAGAGAAGAATAATAATTAAATAAACCAAAAAATAAAAAAAAAATAAAGACCCATTTTTTTTTGTCTCTTGGGTTGTGAAACAACAAGGATTTGCTTGAGAATATGTACAGTGCGAAGGTAATTGACGGTGAGAATATGAATATATTGGAATTATAACTCGATTCAATGATTAGAGAAGGTAGATTGGAGTAGCTTAATATGTGTTAGTTTTCACACCGTTTTATGAAAATTTAAATCATAAGATGAGAAAAAAAATTCGATCCGATAACGGGATCAACTGGGAAATGCTATGAACAATGGTGACTTAAGGCGACATGCAAGGATTGTGAAAGAAAGGAAAGATAAAAAAATAGAAGATATTTTCTAAAAAGTTTAATACGAAAGTGTGTTTTTTGATGAGATAGTTTTAATCTCTTTTTAGATAAAAGTTACATATAATTCTTAAAACAAAAATCAAGAATCTGTAAATCTGTCTAAAAATTTAAATACGCAAATTATTCAAGTATTAAGGCTCCGTTTGTTTCACTATAGAATGATTTACGGAAAATATTTTTTACATTTTATTGTGTTTGTTTCATAGAAAATAGCATGGTCAATGAAAATAAGTCTTTTTTCCTATAAAATGACTTACCCTTTTAAAAAACGCAAATTATTTTTTGGAAAATAACTCCTCTATGAGTAATTTTATTTTTATGTAAAAATTAAATTAAATAAACCTTAATATTATTATATTGATAATAAAACTTATTCTTATTTTTAAAATTATTAATATATTAATATAAAATGTTATAATTTTAAATATTATTGAACATTCATATTTAATTATTTGTATTTAATCATATAATAAATTATTAATATAATTTATTATTTTAATATTTCAATTTTATATTAATAATAAATATTTTATAGTATAACGGTTAAAATATGCTATAAATCTATGTACTCTTCACAAATTTAGAATTTAGTCCCTATACTTTTATTTTTAAGAATTTAGTTAGTCCTTGTACTTTTATTTTCAAGAATTTAGTCCCTCTAATTTTCAAATTTTAAAATCAAGTCCAATTGTTAACATTGTTAAATTTTTTTTTCAATTTTGTTGATGTCACATTTTTAAATAAAAAAAATACTCACTTAGTAGTCATGTAACTAAAAATAACGTTGTAATGAACCTGAATTTAACAAAATAATTTTATTATATGCAAAAGCAATGTAAAATATAAATTTATAGATATAAAATAAACTCAATTAAATAATGAAAATATAAGAAAATCTTAAATGTATGTTTGTTTCATTGGAAACAACTTTTATGAAATATTTTCAGGAAATATGCCAAACAACAGAAAATATTTTACACAGGTTCATCCAAACACAAAAAAATAATAGTTTTTCTAAAAAAGTAAGTCATTTTCTAGAAATCATTTTCCAGAAGTCATTTTCAGTGAAATAAACAAAGCCTAATAGTATCCAAATCTGAATCCGATTTAAATATCATTTCCAATCACATTTTATTATATGCAAAAGCAATGTAAAATATAAATTTATAGATATAAAATAAACTCAATTAAATAATGAAAAGATAAGAAAATCTCAAATGTATGTTTGTTTAATTGAAAACAACTTTTATGAAATATTTTCAGAAAATATGCCAAATAATAGAAAATATTTTACACAGGTTCATCCAAACACCAAAAAATATTAATTTTTCCAGAAAAGTAAGTCATTTTCTAGAAATCATTTTTCGGAAGTCATTTTCAGTGAAACAAACGGAGTCTAATAGTATCCAAATCTAAATCCGATTTAAATATCATTATCCTCCAGATATTCAAATCAGCAAAAAAAATTTGAATTTCACATTTTCAATCATATGTCGGATATCCGAATCTACAAAAATCCAAATCCAAATCCATAAAATAATATAGAATCAAACAAAAAAAATTAAATAAAATTTATTTATAATTAATAATAAATAAATGAAAATATAAAAAAAGTAATTAAATAATAACCCAAACAAATTAAACATAATAATTTCACAACAATTTAAATATACCTAATAACTTAAACATAAGAACTCCGAATAAATTAAAATTTTCATAACAATTTGCAAAAAATCCAAATATAACGTTTTCAATTATATGTCGGATATCTGGACCTGCAAAAATTCGAATCCGAATATGCAAAATAATATAAAATCAAGCTAAAAATTTAAGTTTAAATAAAAATTATTCATAAATAACAATAAATAAATGCAAATTAACAAAAGTAATTAAATAACAATACAAATAAATTAAACATAACAATCTCAAAACAATTTAAATATATCTAACACTTTAAAGATAAGAATTCCAAACAAATTAAAAATTTCATAACAATCCAAAATTACTTAATTACTTAACTCATGTTCATTGCATATATTATAATATACTATAAAGTTAGTTACTCATTTAGAGTTTAAAGTTAATATCATAATTATATATAAGATTATATATTATTAATAACCTATTTTAATTATATAATGTTGATTTTGTATATATATATTATAATCTACTTGCTAGTATGTTATACGTTTAGGGTTTAGAGCTTACATATCATTAATATAAAAATATACATTATCATAACATAGTTATATATAGGGATACATCTCATTAATAATTTACCTTAATTATATAATATTTATTGTATATTTTACAATCTACCATAAAATTAGTTACACACTTGTAATTTACTTATATATAATAATTGATATATGATATGTAGTCTAACGTATATGTATTGTAACACCCCAAACTCGGTCTAAACGTTATGGCCAGACTTGAAGATGTTACTGAAAATCGATTGAAAATCCAAGATTCGTTTATTTTGAAAGTACGTCGCAAGCTCTAATTACACAAAAATCAAGTTTATTTGAAAGCATATATTACTTAACTGATTTCATGAAAACGTTGTTAGCTTACACTTTCCAAAATATATAGGTTTGCAGCGGAAATCTTTAGCACGTTATATTTTAGTAAAACACGATTTGTTGTTCGAAAAATCCGATATATTGCAGGTAAAATGAGTGTTGTCGATTTAAAAACGTGTAAACAATTTCTAGCGAAAAAGAAAACTAAATTAAAATCCAAAACCAAATAGGCCCAGAATGTCCAAACAGTCTAGAAACAACAAAACCCATAAAGCCAAGGCAAATAGAATAATTAACTAGTTAAGTTTTAATTGAGCTCCGTCATTTCAACCCACCCTAAGTCTGAGGGTTACTTGAAAATGACAGACAACAAAAAGTGAGTTTTCCAAACTCAGTGTGTAACATATCATACAGAAATCAATCAGACATATATACAAATATCAGAAGCAAAGCTTATCATAACATAGCAGATGCAAATAAATAATCCTACCTCCATCCGCTACACACCATCTCCGACCATCTGAACACACCATATAGGGTATTATGTACCCATCCAACCCTACAAACCGTTTAGTGCCAGCATGACATTTTTCAGAATATTTGCAGCTGAGCTGCTAGTTTATTAGGTGATTTATCGCCGTTTACAGATATATATGTGGCAGTGCCACCAAATACGGCAGGTTATTAAACTGCCCACACTTCCTCCATATAACAAATCTCATCCCAGATGCAAATGTAGTACTAATAGATACCATATATGTTTACGATGTACATGCTTATAATGACAAATGCAGAACATATATAACACTTTTCGGATTATACACAACATATTACAGACTTTACCTATCTTATATCCATTCAAACATACATATTTATATCAAATTTACGCTAACAGATGGTCAGAAATTGTGTTTTATAGCTCAATTAATAACATATAGACCCTACGGAAGGCCTACAATTGATCCAAACGATGTTTACGGCCCTAAGGAAAAATTTAGAATTTTGGGCCCACACGACCTGTCACATGCCCGTGTGGCCCACAAGGCCCCAATAGCCCAAACCATGTGTCTCACACGGTCCAGCACACGGCTGTGTGTCACACACGATCTACCACATGGCTGTGTGGCATCGACAATGCAGTTTTTCGACTTTCACTGGTCACTATTTTTCGGGTTTCTCGTTACACACATTAACTGATTTTGATGTGAATTCACCCACGAAACTTTCAGAACCTAGAAACACCATTTAACACATTAAATCAGTAATGATTACACAAAAATTAAATCGAATACTCCATCAAAACGCCCACATACGAATTTCAAGAAACGTTAGGATACTTACTCTACCAAAAACAACGACCAACCCGCGCTTAATTTGCTAGAGGATCACCTAACACCTCTTGTCCCTCTCCTAAAACACATCAAAGTTATTAACAAAACACACAATACAGACTCAACACAACACCCAACACAGTTCCAAACCTCAACGCCCAATCAAAAAGAAACAAAAAGAAATAATGAACGCCTAAAATAGGGAACAAATACACTTTACCTTTAGAAATGCAGCCCACAAAATAAGGGTTAATGCTTCAAGAATTAATAGTAGCAAAATTGAAGAATAAAAGTATAACAAGATGAATTAACCCCACAAGAAAGAAGAAAAGAAAGCCAAATTGAAGGGAAAATCGAATCAAGAAATAAAGAAACAGATTACAATAGTAAAGAATGAAAAAGGCGGCATGCAAAAGTAGGAATGAGGGAAAAACAAACATGAAAAAGATGGGGAGCATATTTTGGGGAAAAATAAAAATAAAAATAAAATAAAATAAGATAATAATATTTTGTTATTATTAACCAATTATTATTCAAACATAGCCCAAATCCCAACCAACCACTTCTTGATAACTCAACACCATTTTCCAGGAGTTCAAATTTAACCTAATTTCATCCATAAGACAACACACCAACGAACCTAAGTCCTATAACACACACTCAAGGCCCCTAACCACTAAAGCAGGTACTTAGTTACGACATAAATTAATAGATCAAATATTAACACTTTTGGGGCGTTACAACTCTCCTCCCCTAAAAGAAATTTTAGTCTCGAAATTTACCTGATTCAAACAGATGCGGATACTATTGTTTAATCGAGGCTTCAGGTTCCCAAGTGGCTTCCTCGGTGCCATGATTCTACCACAGAACCTTAACCAAAGGGATGGACTTCCTCCTCAAGACCTTAACATCTTGATCCAGAATCTGAAATGGCTCCTCCTCGAAACTTAAATTCGTCCTAACCTCAATCTCCTCAACAGAGACAATGTGAGATGGTTCGACCGATACTACCTCAGCATGGAGACGTGGAACACATCGTGAATACAGTCTAATTTCAGAGGTATATCTAACTGATAGGCAACCGACCCTACACGTTTTAGAATCCGATACGACCTAATGAACCTAGGGCTCAACTTGCCATTTCGTCCAAACCAAAGGACCTTCTTCCATGGAGATACCTAAAGAAAAACATAATCACTCACAGAATACTTGATATCTCGCCTCTTTGGATCCGAATAAGACTTCTGTTTATCAGAAGCTGCCTTAAGACGATTACGAATCAGTCTAACTTTATCCTTAGTCTCAGAAACCAACTCAGGACCCAGAACTTGTGGCTCACCCAACTCAGTCCAACACAACGGGGTATGACACTTATGACCATACAAAGCCTCGTAAAGTGCCATCTGAATATTGGACTGAAAGCTGTTATTATACGAGAATTTAGTCAACGGTAGAAACTCCTCCCAAATACCTCAGAAATCGATGACACAACTCTATAGCATATCCTCCAGTATCTAAATCACCCTATTAGATTGTCCATCTATCTGAGGATGGAACGCAGTACTGATGTCTAATCGAGTACCTAGATCCTCATGAAGCTTCCTTCAGAACCGAGAAGTGAAGTGAGGATCTCTATCAGATATAATCGAGACTGAAACTCCATGAAGTCTAACGATCTTGAAAACATACAACTTAGCCAGTTTCTGAAGGGAATAGTCTGTCCTGATAGGAAGAAAATGGGCAGACTTGGTCAAACAATCCACGATGACCAAAAAAAATCATTCTTAGTGGGCGTTAAGGGTAACCCACTAACAAAATCCAGTCACCCGTTCTCATTTCCAAAGAGAAATCTTAATGTGCTGAAGCAAACCCGAAGGTAATTGGTGCTCAGCCTTAATTTGCTGGTACGTTAAACAATGAGAGATAAAATTTGTTACCTCCTATTTTAAACCAGGCCACCAGTATAACTCTCGATGATCCCGATGTATCTTATTCCCGCCGAGATGCATAGCATAAGTGTAACAGCCCCTTTTCAGTGAAATCAGAATAGTAGTTTCGGGACCACAAATCCGAAGTCAGAAAAATTATTTTATTGTTTACAGTATGATAGAAATACCTTATAAAAATTTCGTTAAGAAATTTTACTATTTACATGCCCAATTTGATAAGAAGGACTAAATCGCGTAAAGTGCAAAAGTTGAGTTCTAATAGCTAAAAGTATTAAATAGCTATAGAACTTTAATGTGGAAGTCCTTATACGGTAAATAGACCATTAATGAGATAGTGGAGGATGTTGGTTTGGCATATTGAGTAAATTTTCAATTATTGAAAGGTTAATTAAGTAAATTAGTTAATAAAGATAAAATAAATAAAACCAAATTAAAGCTTTATTCTTTATTTCTTACTTCAACCGAAAATGGAAGATTAGAATAGCCATGGAAGAAGCTTGTTTCGGCCAACCCTAATTTTTCAATAGGTAAGTACTTTTTGTCCTGTTTTTAATGATTTTTATGTTTCTGGGATCATTGTAACTTAATCTAGCTAGCTCAGGGACTAATGTGCAAAAATGTTAAAGTATTAGGGTTTTTCCATTGATGAGCATGCTTCAGTTTTGATGTTTGTTAATAGACAATGAATGGTTGTTGTTGGATAAACAACTTTTGTTAAGGAATTTTTAGTGAAATTATGAAATAGGGATTAAGTTAAAAAATGTGATAAATTCACGGTTAAAGTTGTAAATTTGTGAAATATATGGACTGCTATAAGCATGTATATAGTTCAGCTAGGCTTGGGTAGGGGTAAAATTGAATGAATTTAATTTTACGAGCCTATAGACTAAATTACAAAGAATTAAAGTGAATGTGAAACTTATTGAATTGGGTTAAATTTATCCATATAGATCCTGTCAGACCTCGTACGAAGTTAGATCGAGGCAAAGAGAAACTCTCGAATTAGTCTCCTCCGTATCTACGTACCCTCATTAAGGTAAGTTTGTGTAATTAAATTGTACATTTATATGTTTTAAATTGAATTATATGTTTGTGAATTGTGTAATTGCCATGAATGAATATCAATCGCATATCCGACGACGTACGACGACTACTGAGCCCTGTTTGAACCTTAGGAATTCGTAGGATACAAATGACATGTCATTAGGGTTACCGATTTTAGCTCGTATAAGCTTACCGATACTCAGCTCACATGAGCTTACCGTTATTCAGTTCAGAGGAGCTTATCGTTATTCAGCTCGGAAGAGCTTACCGTTTATAGCTCGTAAGAGCATACCAATTCAGAGCTCGTATAAGCATACATGTACAAGAATTGACGGATTACAGTTTAGTACACCTCGTGTGTACTACCCGAGTATCCAACGATATTCTAAATGGTTCAACGGGTACAGTTCTGTTACAAGATTATATGAGCTCGATACGAACTATTACAAGTATTTACATGAGATATATGAAATGATATTTCGTGACATATTGATATATGAAATGATCGATACATGTATATGAAAATTGAATACTTGTTGAATTCATCCATGTGTATTGGATTTTATATGTGATTTACATGGCTAATATGTTGGTGAACATGTGTTTAGGCTTTTGGCCAATTTGGTTGGGATATGCTATGTTTACTTACCTAAATTGTGGTTAAATGGTAAGTTAAATTCTGTGTTATACAAACTTACTAAGCTTAAATGCTTACTCTGTGTTATTTTTCTGTGTTTTATAGTGATTCGGAAGCTCATTCGGGTTGGAAGCTTGTCGGAGTTATATCACACTATCCATACGCTCTTTTGGTACTTTTAGTTGTTTAATTTCAGTTATAATGGCATGTATAGGTTATTTCGGTTAATGTTGGCCTATGTGTGATGTTGTGGTTGTGGCCATATGCTTTGGCTTGCGTTTTGGTATATTTTGCTATGTATATATAAATGACCTTATCATGTTTGATGTGTGGTTTGGTATGATTAATATATGAATTGATTTATGTTTGATGGATGAAAATTAAATGGTAGTTGAATATGCATATGGATATGTATTATAATTTGGAGTGATTTAGTGCTTGTTGTTGAAAACACATATGTATAATGATGTTAGTTTTGAATGGTTTGTATTGGTGTTTTTAGTGCACAAGTTACAAGTGACTTATATGACCATTTGATGCTAGAGATCAAGTACATAAATGGTACTAAATGGTATTTTTTGATTAATGACTTACATGGTAAGTTTTGGTACAAATATGCATATAAGTTAGTTAAAAAATTGGATATATTGAATGTTTAGATATACATGCTATAAGTTGTCATTTGAGGTGCCTAAGGGCATATTGGTTGTATGTGAAGATATTACATGTTTAAGGCTTGATTTTTGGCTTGTTTTGGATGCCTATTTATGACTTGTGTATATGTAAAATGTTGAGTTTAGGTTGGTGCCAAATTGGATGAGAAATGTGGCTTGTAAAATAGCCTATTTTCGTCCATACGGGTAGAGACAAGCGCGTGTGCCTCAACCGCGTGTGACACACGGCTAGGTGACACGGCCGTGGACCTGTAGATTTATAAAGGTTTGCAAGTCATGCTGTTACACGGCCTAGCACACGGCTTAGCATACGGGTGTGTGACCCAAGTCAGTAAGTTACATGGGCACAAACACGGGCTAGGACACGGCCGTGTGTCCCTATTTCGAATGCCCACACGGCCTAAGACACGGGCGTGTCTCTTGGCCATGTGAGTCACACGGCCGTGTGACCGCTGCAACTTTGAAAAATTTTAATGTATTTCGAAAAATTTTCTGAGTTTCCAATTTAGCCCCGACTTGTTTCTAACGCATATTTTGGGCCTCGAGGGCTTGTATAAGGGATATTATGTATGATTTTGATTGGTTTCTGACATGAATATTATATGTTATGAAATATTTGAAATTTCTATCTGTTTGATTTGTAAACTCTAGTAATGCTCTGTAACCTTGTTTCGACGATGGATACGGGTTAGGGGTGTTACATTTATTGGTATCAGAGCTACGGTTTAGTCGATTCTTGGACTAAACGTAGCATGTACGAGTCTAGCTATACATGCCATTATATAACCTGTGATAGTGTGATCTCTTCTGACTGTTTTAAAACATGTTTTCATATAGCAATGGCATCCAACCGAGCTGATTCCGATGAAGTAGAGAGTAATGCTTAAGCCT
This sequence comes from Gossypium sturtianum, assembly GCA_025698515.1. Classification (NCBI taxonomy): domain Eukaryota; kingdom Viridiplantae; phylum Streptophyta; class Magnoliopsida; order Malvales; family Malvaceae; genus Gossypium; species Gossypium sturtianum. The sequence goes on from CM046950.1 coordinate 36,455,089, forward strand.
CCGTTCACGGAGTAGCTTCGAGCGGTACGAGGCCCGTATCTGAGGGATGGAGGGGAGAGGCTAAGGAAGCCTTCTTCCAGATGATGAATGAATGGTTCACCGAGTTTGTACGGACGAAACCAACTGCTCGATAGCCTCTACCCCCTCCTGTTCCCCAACCGATTCCCGTTATTCCTTAAAGTACGGAACCTATTTGAGTTAGTAAACCTCCTGTTGATAAGATTCGTAAGTACAGGGCTGAAGAATTCCGAGCTACTTCCGATGATGATCCTGATAGAGCTGAATACCATCAGGGTTTTTGACGAGTTATCCTATTCCCCGACTGAATGTGTAAAGTGTGTAGTATCTTTATTAAAAGATTTAGCTTACCAGTGGTAGAATACGTTGATTTTTGTTGTGCCCAGAGATCGAATCACCTAGGAATTCTTTCAAATCGAGTTCCGAAAGAAATATATCAGTCAGAGGTTCCTAGATCAGAAACGTAAAGAATTTCTCGAGCTCAAGCAGGGTCGTATTACAGTGTCTGAATATGAACGTGAATTTGTTTGAGTGAGTAAATATTCTCGAGAGTGCATTCCAACTGAGACTGCAGTGTGTAAGTAGTTTGAAGATGGATTAAATGGGGATATAAAGCTTTTAGTAAGGATCCTTGAGTTGAAAGATGTAACACCCCTCTCCCGTATTCAACGCCGGAATAGGGGTTACGAAGCATTACCGGACTTACAACACATTTAAGCATACTTTTCACATACATTTAATCAATTCATACATTCATCATTCAATCTCAATCAATTGGTCCCTAATACGAGCCTACGAGGCCCTAAACATACATTAAGAGTGGTTCGGGACTAAACCGATAGCTTTGGAAACCTTTTGAATACTTAGAAAATTTTTCCAAAAACAGGAGACACACGCCCGTATGGCCCGGCCGTGTGTCTCACACGGCCAACAGACACGGCCATGTCACAAGCCGTGTGGACATTCGAAATAGAAGCACATGGCCGTGTCCCAGCCCGTGTCCGATCCCGTGTAACTCTCTGACTTGGGTCACACGGCCAACACACACACCCGTGTGCCCTAAAAATGGCCATACACGCCCGTGTGCTAGGCCGTGTACTAGGCCCTGTCAATCCTGTAGGGTATACTGACTTATGCCACACGACCATATCACACGCCCGTGTGTGAGGCCGTGTGGAGCGTACTAACTAGGTTTGAAAATCAACACCAGGGGACACACGGCCATGTAACCTGACCGTGTGTCACACACGACTGAGACACACGCCCGTGTCTCTGCCCGTGTGGACAAAAATAGGCTATTTACCAAGCCAATTTGCCACCCAAATTTGAATGTACCTACAACACATCATTTTGCACCATCTCATAGCATAAATAGACATTTAGACCAGCCAATTCAAATCTAATTCATGCATATTCTATACCATATTTCTCAATACACACAAATTGCAAAATAGACCAATCCATTTATACCCCAAATCTCATAAACTTAGATAATCAATATGGATACTTAAAACATGCATTCTTTCCCTTAGTTCACAAACAAATAACATCACCAATTTCAACATTCAACTTCCATAATATCAACTATTATTAAACATCACATAACCAACCTCAATTTACATAACATAAACTATATGCACATACACATATACACAAGCAAATTAACTCAAAATAAGCCAACTCTCATGGCTATTATATACAAACCAAGACATATACATTTACAAGCCAATTCAAATGGCCAAAATCATTACCAAAATATAACCAACATGACCAAAGTCCCTATACATGTCATATACTCAAAACATAAGCTTAAAAGTACCAAATCAATTGTAGGATAGTGTGACGAAATCTCCGACGATTCCCGAATCCGAGCTAGCTTTGGAATCACTATAAAACATAAAAAAATAAACAACGTAAGCTTTATAGCTTAGTAAGCTCGTATGAAATAAACTCGATATAATCATATACATATAATTCAACAATTGATTATAAATACATGAATTCACATCAACTAACAAACCTTTCAACTACTCATTCACAAAACTATATATTTTCTTCACCATTTCTTAGATTCAAAGCTAATATGGTTTATACACATACCTGCGGCATCTCGTACCAATCTCATTCTCAACCACATCATTCATTTACCCGTTGAACCATTTGGAATAGAAGTCAGATACTCAAGAGTCTCGCACAATAAGTACCTATACCATGGCCCGAAGCCAAATCAAGGTAACTTATATTCTAAGTACTGATTTCATGGCCCGAAGCAAAATCAACCGATATTCATGGCCTGAAGTGCTAATATCATGGCCCGAAGCCAACTTAATGTATCCCATAATGACATGTCACTAGTATCCTACACTATTCCTAAGGTTCAACCGTGATTTCGAATGCCGAATTACCATCGAGTCATTATCAAACTTATCCGAAGTCTCGTATTCACAATTTAAACCATATCAAAGCATTTAAAATACATTTATAATGAAATTTATCACATACGAACTTACCTCGGATGTGAAAACGATGAAATAAGTCAATTAGTCGATAACTTTAGTTTTTTCCCGATCTAGATCCGAATTCCGCTATTCTTGATCTAAATATATTCAAAATTAACTTATTTAATAATCTCTCTATTCAATTTAATACAAAACACACATTTAAGCACATTTACACTTTTACCCAAAAATTTCACAACTTTTACAATTTAGTCCCTAGGCTCGTAAAACAAAATTCATTCAATTTCATCACAACCCAAGCCTAGCCGAATTACTATTATACCCCTAGTAGCCCATATTTTTCATTTATTTCACATTTTAACCACAAAGTTTTCACATTTCACAATTTAATCCCTAATTTGCATTTTCACTAAAAATCACTTTATAAAACTTGTATATTTCACAAAAAACATTCATAATCTATCATTAAACATCTAAACACACATGTATTCATCAATGGCATCATTCAAAATCTTTAACAATTTTACAAAATAGTCCCTGGGCTAGCTAGAACTAGTTGCAACTGTAACACCCCAAACCCGGCCTAGAAGTCTAGACTGAATTCGGAACGCTACATTGATCACTGAAGTGATCGTGAGAAAATTTTACAAATCAAGTCGTTTAAAAATTTAATTCCAAAAAGGTTTATCCCGAATCAATTCAATAACGTTTAATCATTTAAATTCCCCAGTAAGTTCAACAGTATAACACTTACGAATGAAAACTTAAAACAAAAGTTGTACCACAGTATTATGAAACTTTACAGTTCAACTTAAACGAATAACAATTAAACCTGAAAATAAAAGCTTATAACTCATTTCCACCAAGATCGTCCGAGCCCTCCGTCATCGAGTCCAAAGATTCGAGAATCCAAAACTAACCTAAAAAGGGGAAACAGAAGAGGGGGTGAGCTACTCGAGCTCAGTGTGAGATCAAACCAGCTACACTACAGAAGCAGAAACAGAGAACTAGAAGCAGTTCAAAAGAAGAACACACTTACAGACAGATAACAGTTAAGCGAGTTCGCCCAACATCAAACACACACCATATGTACCTTATAGTCATACGGAACAAACAGACACATCTAACCTCACGTGCTATTCAAATACAATAGCAACAGTTTACAAGTCAGTCACACTATCACAATAACAGTTCAGTCAGACATTTATAGAGAAAGTCTACAGAAATCGCATAGGCACACATGCCTTTCAGTCGATCAGTAACACATTCAGTCATATTATCACATTCGGTCATAGTATCACATTCAGCCAAATTGATCAATCAGACATTTCAGTCGAATAGTACAGTCACATTCAATCACATAGATTCATTCAGATGCATATGAGTGCAAAGGAGTTATAAAATAACCCACCCATCCAGCCAACAAACCATCTCCGTCCAACCCTACACTTACTGTGGGGATTTAATCAACCCACCCATCCCTGCACTCCGAGTAGGACCTCGAAAAGCCCATCCAACCTTATACTCCATAGGATGTCATCCCGGGTTGCCCGGTAATGATGATCATCAGCATTGTCCTCGACCCTCAAGGAGTTGGGACTGCCCTCGACCCTCTGGGAATTGGGCTAACAGCAGTGCGATAAACTGCCAGGGCCTCATATATTACGCAGCAAAGCTAACGTATAAGCTGTACTGTGCAATACGGTAAATTGCAATACAGACATACAGTATGAACTGCCAGATCAGATAATGGTACATAGCGTAGCTAACGTACATGTAGTACAGTGCAATACCGTAATCCGCTATACCGATGAGTTGCAGTAAAATTGCCAGATCAGATAGTGGTACGTAGCGTAGCTAACATACATGCAAGATGCGATGTAGTGCGGAAATCCGCAGATCTGACCAAATCGTCCATGACCCTCAGGGAATTGGGACTGCCCTCGACCCTCTGGGTATTAGGTCTTCAGTATGCAGTTAAACTGCCAAATCGTAAATCTTCCTTCTCTTCAAAATCCCAACCCCAAATACTTTAAATGCAGATGTATGTATGCAAATATATGTATGCAGATGTATGAATGCAGATGCACCAATTCAGAATACAATTTGACTCATTCGTATTGAAGCTTCACAATCATCAATCGATTCATGTAAATGTACAAACTTATGCACTCAAATTCAGTACCTAGCATAGCATACATTCACTTACAAGTAGTGCATAATTCGAAGTCAGAACAGAATGTATTCACCCTCAGTAAGCTCAGTCGAGGGGTTGGAACACACAGACTCACAATGGCATTCAATTTTCCCTAAAATCAGAATTTGGCGAGTTAAGGCCACACGCCCGTGTGCTCCAGCCATGTGGGGATCCAAACGCCCGTGTGAGGGGTGGCACACGACCGTGTGACAGAGGCACACGCCCATGTGGTACAGGGACACAGCCGTGTGAATAGGCCGTGTAACTCACTGTCCAATTTCCCTAATATTAAGTGCAGGGCAGACACGGCCGTGTGAAGGTGTCACACGCCCGTGTGGCCATCAGACACAGCCGTGTGTCCCATATCACACGCCTGTGTGGAATTCCTAGGCCCCAAATCAGTCACATGGCCGTGTGTCTCAAAGCACACGCCTGTGTGGGAACCCTAATTTTACCAAATCTGTCACACGGCCGTGTGGCCAGGCCGTGTGACTCCAAATCCATAATTTCCCAAACTCACACGCCCATGTGCTCAGAGGACACGGCCGTGTGGATTCCGACAAAAATCCCCAAATCGGCCACACGCCCGTGTGGCACCCAAAATTGGCCGGAAACCCTAATTCACAAATCCACACAGCCGTGTGCCTCGGCACACGCCCGTGTGGCCGTCAAGGAGGCTACGAAACCACCCCAATTTAACCCCGGAAACGTCATTTTGGCCACCGTAACAGTCCCTAACATTTACCCTATCAACATATATTAGAAAACAACAATTTCCCTTCACTTCTATCATCTAAAAACTCAAAAACGAAGGGGTAATGCATAACTACGAAAAGCCGAAGGAAAGGGATTCTTAAAACAAGATAGCAATCGATTTAAAAACAGAAAGTAGTGACCAGATTCGAATCCCACACCTGATTTGACGATGAAGAGAATGGAGGAGGAGCAACAATCCTAAAACCGCAGTTAAAAATGTTTGGGCAATAAGAAAAAAACAAAAGAAAGAAAAATAGAGAGGAGAAGGGAGGAGGAACGTCAAAATAGAAAATTAAAATAACAATAACAATAATAATAATAATTTTTAACATAACAAAAATATCAAATAATTATTATAATAAAATAATATCTAAATGAAAAAAAGTGCACAAAATATCTCCCTAGCTCACGCAGGGATTCGAACACAGGACCTCAAGCATAATAACACTCCACTAATCCACCGGACCTGCAGGCCTATTCTGACACTAAATTGCAAAATTATGCACATATGTGCCACCTCCTTACTAGCTCTAGGCTCAAAGACCCTAAACTTCTAGGCCCAAAATTTGGGGCGTTACAGCAACGATCATAAAAACATAGAAATCATTAAAAACCGAGCAAAAAACAGACTTACAATTTAAGCATGCAACGGCCGAACCCTAAAATGCTCTCCAAGCTTTATTTTTCTTTCTCAATTCGGTTGAAGATGATGAAGATGGACATAAAATTGTTTTTGTTTTAGTTAATTAACCTTATTAGACAAATTACCAAATTAACCTTAATGATAAAACATTTATATCATCCATTTCATGTCCATTAATGTCCACTTACCTTAATAATGGCCCATTTATTACTTAAGGACCTCCACATTTAATATTCATAGTCATTTAGTGCATTAACAAATAGAATTCAACTTTTACGCTTTACGCGATTTAGTCCTTTTTTACCGAATTAAGCATTCAAACAATAAAATTAATTCTCAAAACTTTCACACATACATGCTATCACGTTGAAAACACTTAAAATAATATTAAAATAAATATTTTGACCTCAGATTTGTGGTTCCGAAACTACTATTCCGATTTGACTAAAAACGGGCTGTTACAAAAGAATTCGTTGTTTTATTTGACAGAGCACATAAAACTGAGGAGCTGAGTAAAGATAAAAGACACGCTGAATTTGAAGCTAGAGATTCGAGAAAGAGATTGATGGGAAAGTCATACCAATCAGCATTGAAGAAATCTAAAGAACATCGCTATCATTCTACTGCTTCTGTGGGATATTCTTGTAGAGACAGAGGTACCCAACATTCTAGTCCTAAACCTCAGGGGCCATTCCAGTAACACCCCTAAACAGTTCTGCATCATTGGACCAGAGTCGTCCAGTTACTGACCCATGGCTCCCAAATCCAGAATGGGGCCCATCGACCCTCTCTAAAACCCTCAACATGGCTTGGGACAATGCGTTATCCTCAATCGTCTGAGACTTAGTCTCAACAGTAAGTGTACCCGGCGTTTCACTTGTATCTAAATTGGGCATACTGCCAATCGAGGACAACTCAGCCCGAGCCCCCCTTTAGCACCCGCCACGCCCACAGTTACCTCTTCCACGAGTTCCACGTATACTCATTGTACATTATCTACATTACATAATTTTATGTATCAATGCAAATTTTTTTATCGGATGTTTTATGTCAAAAAGTCTTATCAGTGTATTTTTTAGATTTGCTATAGTTTTGGACTAGAGCATAAGTATTTCTAATACTACAGTTTCGTTTCTAACTAAACAGTTTAACTAAGCAGAAATACTTACAGGATCGACGCTAGAGACTCGTTATTCCATAAACTTTATTTTTCAGGTTAAAACAGAAATGGGTCTTATTTGGAAAACAGATTTCACAAAATTTTGAACCTAAAATTTCACAGCCCGAGTTTTGTAACCTGGCTCTGATACAACCAAATGTAACACCCTAAACCTGGCCTAGACATTATGGCTAGACCTGGAGATGTTACTGAAAATTGATTGAAAATCCGAAATTCGTTTATTTTGAAAGTACGTCGCAAGCTCTAATTACACAAAAATTAGGTTTATTTGAAAGCATATATTACTTAATTGATTTAATGAAAACATTATTAGCTTACACTTTCCAAAATATATAGGTTTGCAGCGGAAATATTTAGCATGTTATATTTTAGGAAAACACGATTTGTTGTTCAAAAAATCTGACATTTTGCAGGTAAAATGAGTGTTTTTGATTTAAAAAGGTGCAAACAATTTCTAGCGAAAAAGAAAGCTAAATCAAAATCAAAAACCAAATAGGCCCAAAATGCCCAAATAGTTCATAAATAACAAAACCCATAAAGATAAGACAAATAGAATAATTAACTAGTTAAGTTTTAACCGAGCTCCGTCGCTTCAACCCACCCTAAGTTTGAGGGTTACCTAAAAATGACAGACAACAAAAAGTGAGTTTTCGAAACTCAGTGTGTAACATATTATACAGAAATCAATCAGACATATATACAAATATCAAAAGCAAAGCTTATCATAACATAACAGATGCAGATAAATAATCTTACCCCCATTCGCTACACACCATCTCTGACAATCTCAACACACCATATAAGGTACTATGTACCCATCCAACCTTACACACCGCTTAGTGTCGGTATGACACTTTTTAGAATATTTACTGCTGAGCTGCCAGTTTATTAGGCGATTTATCGCCATTTACATATATATATATGTGGCAGTGCCACCAAATATGACAGGTTATTAAACTGCCCACATTTCCTCCATATAACAAATTCCATCCTAGATGCAAATGCAGTACTAATGCAGTACAAATCCCATCCGCCTAGTGTCACACACGACCTACCATATGGCCATGTGGCGTCGATAGTGTAGTTTTTTTGGCTTTCGCTGTTCGCTATTTTTCGGGTTTTTCGTTACACACCTTGATTGATTTTGATGTGAATTCACCCACGAAACTTCCAGAACCTAGAAACGCCATTTAACACATTAAATCTATAACAATTACATGGAAATTAAATCGAATACTCCATCAAAATACCCATATACGACTTCGAAGAAACGTTAGGATACTTATTCTACCAGAAACAACGACCAACCCATGCTTAATTTGCTAGAGGACCGCCTAACACCTCTCGTCCCTCTCCTAAAACACATCAAATTCATTAACAAAACACACAATACAGACTCAATGCAACACCCAACACAGTTCCAAACCTCAATGTTCAATCGAAAAGAAACAAAAAGAAATAATGAACGCGTAAAATAGAGAACAAATACACTTTACCTTTAGAAATGCAGCCCACAAAACAAGGGTTAATGCTTCAAGAATTAGCAGTAGCAAAATTGAAGAATAAAAGTAAAGCAAGATGAATTAACCCTACAAGGAAGAAGAAAATAAGGCCAAATTGAAGGGAAAATCGAATCAAGAAATAAAGAAGCAGATTACAATAGTAAAGAATGAAAAAGGCGACGTGTAAAAGTGGGGAATGAGGGAAAAACAAATGTGAAAAAGATGGGGAGCAAATTTTGGGGAAAAATAAAAATAAATAAAATAAGATAATAATATTTTGCTATTATTATTCAAACATAGCCCAAACCCCAACCAACCACTTCTTGATAACTCAACCCCCTTTTCCAAAAGTTCAAATTTAACCCAATTTCATCCATAAGATAGTGCACCAACGAATAGAAAAAATATCGTCACTCACACAGGGATTTGAACTTAAGTCCCACAACACACACTCAAAGCCCCTAACCACTAAAGCAAATACTTAGTTACAGCATAACTTAACAGATCAAATATTAACACTTTTGTGGCGTTCCATGTATAACTTTTTTTGGAATGTAATATGTACTAAATATAATTAAATTTGACATTATAAAATAAATTTGTATTATAATATTTATTTTAATTACATAAATATTAATATTTTTTTTAAAAATTAAAGATTTCGATGATATCATCTCATCTTTTGGTTAGGTTTACGGATACAAAAAAATATAATTTGTAACAGCTCAATTTTCTGTGGTGCCGAAAATGGTGGTTTTGGAACCTCATTTTTTCAATGTCTGTGTAAGAAAATATTATTATTTAATATTCACAATTCAAAAAGTATAGTGTTATATTGAATTTTGATTTGATAAAATTGTTATTTTGAAAGTTAGTTAAAGTACAACTGGTTTGACCTTAAGGTCAATAGTTTCTGAAAATGAGGTATCGAGACCTCGTTTTCATAAACCGAGCCTATAAATATTTTTATTAAATATTTACGGATTTTTTATATAGGTTAATTGAGTTTTGGTCCGGTAATTTTTTTTATTGAATGATTAATTAGGGTAAAAGTACTAAATCGTAAATATATTAAAATTTAATCACTATTAATTTTTATTAGCTAAAATGCTTAATTAATTATTTATTAAGGTTTTATTTGGAAATTAAGCCATTTTTATATATGGTGCACGATTAATGGCTATTTTTATAATGTATTTTTGTTTAATTAATGTTAAAATAATATTAATAAAAGTTTAAAACATTAAATACCAACATCATCTTCTTCATTTTTATTTTCTCCCACTGAAACCACCATTTTTGTATCTAAGGAAGTTCGGCCAAGCATTTAACCTTGCATGTAAGTGATTTTCAAACATGTTTTTCATGAATTTTATGTTTTTTAGATCGTTGTAGTTCGATTTAACTAGCCCAGGGATTAAATTGAGAAACTATTAAAGTTATGAAATATTTTCATTGATGGTTTTTGATGTTCTGTTGTTAAACAACGTGGTTATAATCTTCAATTTGATTATAGACTAATTCTAACGTAAAATTGGTTAATTTTGAGTTTAGGGATTAAAATGAAAATATTTAATTTTGACATGAAATTTCTATAATTATTAATTGTAGAGGTCTGTATAAGGATATATTTGAAATTGGATTGTGAAATGGGGCTTAAATTTGAAAGATATGATAGTTTCGGTTTTAGGGTTTAAATTGAATAAAATGTAAAACTTTAGAGAAATTGTGTAAAATGAAATTAAGTTGTCATGTGCCTTAAATAAGATGTTATAAGGTAATTGAGATTGATATTTTGAAATGAATTATCGTATAGATCAATAATTGAATCAACTGATAGATAATTGAGGAAAAAAATACAGATTAGTCCCTGACACTTCTATTGTTGTTGTTAGTACCTGGTAAGTTCATATGGTGTAGCTATGTATTGAATGTGCTTAAATCATGAGTTTCATTATATAAATTTTATTTTGAATTGTATTCAAAATGGTACAAATGGGTGAGAAGGACTGAATTGTAAAGAATTGTTCTAATATGTGTATTGAGTCCAGTTGAACATAGGATAGGATACAATTGGCATGCCAATATGGTTAGTTGCGCGCTTGTATGGGATTCACACTTCGATACCTATTGTTTAGTACTTCGGTGCCTACTAATTTGTACTACGGTGTCTACTAATTTTCACTACGGTGCCTATTGTTCAGCACTTCGGTGACTATTGGTGTGGATCTCAACGTATAATTAACCTCCAACATTAACTACTATTCGACGACTTTTTTTTTTTAAATTTGAAAACTAAAAATTATTATGACTTTTGATGATTCTTTTGTCAATTGTATCAAATTTAAATATAAAATAATTAAAACTCAAGCTCCGCATAGCTGCGTTTGAATCCAAACACACACCCCACTGCTATTTCTAATCTCACTGCATCAGTATCTAGTCTCACCGCCATTTTTGTTTTTAATCTCACCGGAAGTAAACACACGACCCATCCAAACTAAACCTAAATAAACAACTGAAGTCGACATGTTAAATAATATATGTTTTATTGTTTTTTAATGTATTTTGTTAAAATTTTAGTTGAAATGATAAAATTTAAATTCAGAATATTTGTGCTTAAATTAGAGCTAATATGGGTGGATTAGAGCTAATATGGGTGTAGGAAGCCCATTTTGCCCGGGCCCTCCAGATTAAACCAAGAATAAAACATTAAAAAAATAATAATACCAAAAATTAACAGTCCAATGTCTATAATATTTTTTACAGACTTAAACTGGGCAAAGGCCCAAACCATTACTTAGCCCATTTACAGACCCAATAAACCCCGACCCACTGCGAACCGCCCAAGCGGCCCAAATAACTTTGGCGGGCATCAAACCCTTAGGGTTCCGAAGCTTCAGCGCAGCGCTGCAGTGCCTCCACGCGCGCCACCACGCGCGCCTCCATGCGGCCTCCGTACTGCCAGCGAGCCTCTGTACGCCACGTCCGCCCTCCGTACCTGCAAGCAAATGGTAGAGAAACAGCAAAAAATAGAGAGTAGCAATGTATTTTTTTGTCTATTATTCTTCATTTTTATTCGAGATTCGACTATAAAAAGTCGAAGAAAACATTGTAATCAGATACGCATACAGAATATACAAACAGAAAATTTCAGAGAAATCAAAAGTTTTTCTTGAAAGGTGATTTTCGACTTTCAATACTCTTTTTCTTTCATTTTTTTATGAGATTTTTGTTTTGGTTTGTTCGTGTAAAAGTCTGAAAAAAATGACTTACCACCGAAAGTTGAATCGACAGTCTGCCTTCTTCACCGAAATCGAAGCAGGGGCGGCTGTCGAGGTTAGGATCGGGTCTGGTTTGAAAGAGGTCAGTCGATCAGACCTGACTGGGCCTCTAATCGCCGATTGCTGTGGCGTTGTGGTAGCCAAAAGAGGGATTTCTTTCTGTGGCTAGGGGAGAAAGTAAAGAAGGGATTAGGGTTTCGATTAAAACAAGGGCTAATGTGCCTTTAAACTCGGGCTTAATTCATTGCAAGAACGGCGTCGTTTAGGCTCGTTTCATTAGCCTCAAAACGTTGCCGTATGAAGCCGACCCGACTTGACCCGATCCAGTGCCCATAGGATCCGCGTGTTTTCGCGGTGATGGGATAATTACGCGCTCAGCCCCTCTTGTTTCGTGTTAAGTTTTGATTGGGTGCTCTTTTACTTCTTACGTTTCTTTAATTTTGCCCAAGGATTTGTGCGCTTTTGCAATTCAGTCTAGTCCATGCACTGCGTTTTGAATCACAGAAGTATTTGTTGGTTCGGTCCTTAATTATTTATGCGCATTTTAATTTAGTCCTCAACTCTATTTAAATTTCTTAGAAAGTAGCCTGCTAATTCTATTCATATTTCAATTAAGTGTTTTTCTTAATTTATAAAATTTATCCATTTTAGAACCTATTTTAATAAATTGTTTTGAACTATTTTACAGATTTTACAATGATTTAATTTGTCTTATCCTCTATTTATATGTGCTTTCAATCTATTATATATTTAATTTTAAAATGTTCCTTAGTATGTTTTTTTGTTGTTGTTTTAAAGATTCATAATTTTTAATTTAAATGTGATTATATGCTATTACTTTGTACATATATACGAATATAATAATAATATTTTTTTTTGTGTAAATTATTCCATTTTAAATAATTTCATAAATTGTTGATTTCAAGATACATTTTCTTTATTTATTTTAAACATGTTTGTTAGCGTTCAAAATTTTGTCTTATGTTAATTTGCTATCATAAATTTTGTAGAATTACTACTGATTGTTAATATGTCCTTATAACCATGCGATTATCGTTATTATATATTTGTGCGTTAAATTATTTCTATAATTATACCCATTTGTATCATGTTGAGTTCATATGTTATCTTATGCTTGATGCCATACTTGTGTTACTTGTTGTTACTTTATGTTCTAAACTCCAATATATTCAAGCCCTTATTAAATGTTTCATTTCATTAAAAATTATATATATTTTAAGATTACGTATTTGAAATTTTTCAAGATAAGGCAATATTTGTGTGTTTGGAAGTTCGGAAAATTACGCCCTAACGTACTGGGTGTCAATTTTTTGTTCAACCAAATAACCAAATACCCTTTTAATTGCATGTTTTGAAGATCAAAGATGATCTCGGTGTCGAAGTATAAATGTGTTATATCCTAACGTATTGGATATGATACTTTTATTACTTTGAAATGAGTTAATCTCGAGATTCAATTCAAAATTAATTAACCTTCCTTAAAAAAGAATTACATCTTAAGCATTTTCAAGTTTTCAACGCAAGGACATTAATTAATTGTTTGGTTGGTTTTTTATAGATTATTTTGAATTATCTTATTAATTTTTAATATGTTTCAAATTATTTATATGTATTTTATTACATGGTCTATTTTCTTGTATATAAAAATGTTTATTTTTAATTCTTCTTTTAAATATTCATACGATTCAAAATTAATATAATTTGGACTATAACTATTTTCGTTATTATATTACATGTACAAATGTTTTTACATAAAATTCTATTTTCCTTTTATGTATATATGGTTTTATGTATACACTTATATATTGTCATTTATTTATTTTTACATATATATCATGCCTTAGAAATACTTAATTATCTTTTATTTGTTTTAAATATTATTTATATATGTAAATGTATATTTGTTTGTATTAAATTTTTCTTCTACATAGATTTATTATTGTTATATATATTTTATCTTAAACTTATCTATATGTATATATTTTTATAACTTTAGTTAAATAATTTGTTTTAACCCTATTCGTATTTGTGTTTATTTTGAGAATTTTCATCACATATAAATTATTTAAGTTTATGTCATATGTATATTAATTTGGTTTCTTGTTGTTTTTATATAAATTTTTATATTATTGTTGCCATGATTCCATGCATAACTCTATATCTTATTGTTAATAATAGAGCAAATTCCAGGTTAATTTAGTTGACCTTTTCCTCAAATAAAATGCACTTTGTTTACACAAAAAAACTTTAAAAATAAAGTGATATTTGGTGTTTTGGGAAACCCGGGAAATTGTACCCTAACGTATTGGGTCGCGGTTTCTTCGTTTGACCAAAAAACACTTAATATCCTTTTTAAATCACATGATTATGAAATTATAAGATGATCTCGACTTTGAGGATCCAAGATATTACATCCTAACGTACTGGGTGTAGTATTTAGTTCCTTTAGAGCGAATGAATCTTATGTTCGGAATATTCCACTCGTTTTTCAAAGAAGTTGCATTTTCAAAAATTTTCAAATTTTCAACGATAGGACATCATTTAATCAATATTGGTACCAATTTTGGGCGTACGAGGATGATAACTCTTCCTTATACGTAACCGACTTTCGAACCCATTTTTTTTAATTTACGCAGGCCAAAATTATTTTTAAAAAAAGAGGATAAAATATTTTACGAGGTGATCCGATTACACCTAAACCAAAAGATCGGTGGCGACTCCATTACTGTATTTTTAAAGTTGATCCCCGTTTTTTTCACCACTAAAAAAATAGTTTCGACAGCTTGGCGACTCCACTAGGGAAGTTGAGAGTCAGGCTATAGATTGATTAAGTTTTGTCCTTTTAATTGAAAACTTGGAAAATTGTTTTGAAAAATCACGTTTCTTTTAATGCATTTATTGATGTTATGATTAATATCTCGTAGAATACTTTGGCATTGCATGACCATTGTGGTTACACCTGTAAGTGGGAGTGAGAAACTATGCCTTCGTGAGGTTTTCACCTCCGCATGGGCTAGTGGACTGCTTCTGGAATATATATGTACCTATGTGCTTCGTGAGATTTTAGTCTCCGCATGGCCATAGGGAAATGTATTCCCCTGAACCGAACTCGATCCATATGAGCCTATAATGGGTGAGGATTGAGGAATCTGCTGGTTCAGGTACCCTCTCTTTAGAACCAAACCACATATAGTGAACCCTAAGAGCCCCCATAGGTAGAGCTATTCCGAATCATAGTGGTTACCCGGATGGAGGTTTGATAATATTTTACTCGTTTGGATTTTTTATGCGATACTGACTTGTTGTGTTTTGATTTGTTTTCTTGTTTGCATGCCATTTCATATTAAAGTGGTGTCGATTCCTGTTCGGTTGCTAAGATAGAAAGTTTACAATGGAAAACAAATTTCTTGATAAGGTAGAGGACAATGCGGCTGTTCGCACGTGGTCAGAAGAGTTGCAATTAGAAATAGGGGATAGCTTAGTTGAAGGATACACGTCAGAGCTGTGGGACTTTACCCGCATTAGTGTGACGCAAAATGAGCTGCAAGAACTGATGGATATTTGGACTCATTGGGAGGATGAGACTAAATAGATGTTCTACCGCAATTATGGTGATATTTCTTATTTGCTTGATGTCAAAGTAGATAAACACCTGTTTCGGGCTATGGTTCAATTCTGGAATTCTGCATATAGTTGTTTCACTTTTGGGAAGGTAGATCTGGTGCATACTATAGAGGAATACACTACTTTACTTCGTTGTCCAAGAGTCCAAGTCGATAAAGTTTATACTAGGGCTGCTAATGTTCCTTCTTTCGTAAAGAGGTTGATGAATATTACTGGAATGAGCGAGCAGTGGGTTTCAGATCGAATTCATCAAAAGGGTGAGGGAAAATGTATTCCTTGGGTAAATTTGAGAGATTTGATCTTGGTGCACCCTGATGTAAAGAGAAAAGTGGATATCTTTACTTTGAGCATTTACGGATTAGTCATTTTTCCTAAAGCTCTAAGGCACATAGATGAAGCAGTTGCGGATTTGTTTGATCGATTGAATAAGCAAGTTACACCAGTTCCTGCAATTCTTGCTGAGACCTTCAGATCTTTAAGTGCATGTCGAAGAGCTGGAGAAGGTAGATTTATCGGATGCGCACAATTATTGATTGTATGGTTTCATGGTCACTTCTGGAGGGTAGATAAGGTTTCTTACCGACCTTTCTGTGAGAATTATTCACCTTTGAAAGAAGAAATGGCTGCACAAAGGCGGGAGGATATATCAGAAGAAAGGTGGATGACAATTTTGCAGAATCTTCAAGAAGAAGATATCGAGTGGAGAGCTCCATGGATGGTGCCTGACGAGATACTTTACAGGTGTGGAAGTTTTGATTGGGTCCCTTTACCTGGAATTTGGGGAGCCATTGGATACGCTCCTTTGCTTGCAACAAGACAGTATAAGTTGGCTCAAAGTGAATTTTCCTATAAAGGGGAAAATTATAAGAAAAGGATTCGGGAGATTTCTATTGCTTGGATGCAAACTCGTCGGATGAAGAGAGTAAGTGTGGACGAAATGACAACTCCTGAGTATAAAGTGTGGTTAAGTAAAAGAGTTAACGATAATGTTCCGGGACCAACTTCAGATGATGCTCGATCAGTGGAGGAATGCTTGCGGGTAGTCCTGACAGAGCTGGAAATTATAAAACAGGATTTCGAAAGGCAGAATTCAGAGTTTGGGAAGAAAATTGAGCAGTTAGAGGAAGAAAAATTGCACCTGAAATTAGATGTGGAAATACATAAATCAGAAGCTGAAAAGCTGAGAAAAGGGAAGAGTAAAGCTGAAGCGGATTTGGATCGCCTAAAGATAGACTACAAGAAGATGCGTCTATCAATGAGAACCGCTGGGCTAGGAAAAACTTCAGATCAATGGCGACAGGAGGTGCAAGAGGAAAAAGCTAAGGCTGAGCAGTGGGAAAAGAAATTTTGAGAAATGAAAGCCCAGAATGAGATTTTAGAAAGGCAAATGTTAGAAAGCCAATATGGAAGAAATGAACTAAAGGCTAGGGTGGTGGAATTGGAAAGGTCTCTCTGTCATCATCGAAACCGTAATTATGTGATGGAACTAAAAGCAAGTTTGAGGAAAATCGAGGAAATGAAAAAGAAAATTGAAGAATTAGAAGTGGCATTACAGAATTGTCAAAATCGTATTGGGTCCCTAGAGGTGAATGAAGAACGATGGAAGGAGGAGCTTCACTACTCTCAGAATCAAGTTAGAAATAGAGACTACATCATGAGGGAAGCCATAACCCAAATTGGAGAGGTAGCTGACTACTTGCAGACTTTGGCAGTACAAACAGATGTACTGAGCATGCAATTTGAGTCGCGGTCAGATCGTGGACAGGAGTTAGCTTCACTACTTAGGAAAATTAAAGATTTTGGCATTAAAGCCAAGCCATATCTGTAATCTATTTTATGTAAATAATTTTATTTTCTAATAAAGTTTTCTATATGCAATTGAATCAGAACCGACACCTTCTTTGCATTCATACATTTGCATTTGTTTTCATTTCATTCATATGCATTAAAGGTCATAGAAGGATTCTAATTAATTAAAAATTATTTCAAAGATTAACTTTGACACCCAAGCAAAACTAAACATCCCTACGGTACCCGAACCAAAACGAAAGATATGGATCAGAGATTAGAGAAGCTTGAACAACTCCAAAGGGAGATGCAGGATAAACTTCAGCTACAAATGCAGGAACAACTTGCTAAGATCCAGCAGGATATGATGGATCGGATGATGGAATCGCAAAAAAACATGATGTCTCAATTGACTCAATTACTGGCAGGAGAAATAGACAAGGGGAAAAGCCCTATGGATAATATCACGGAAAGTAATCAATATCCTCCTGACTTTACTCCAACGTGTGTACATGCACCGCCAGAGATAAGTCCACAAGGGCCATCTGTCTCTATCAGGCCGCAACAGATTCCAGCCGGAGCCTCGATACCGATGAATTTCTAGGACGGCTCAGGCTCTAACCCTGGCCGTAGTCCAATCAACCCGAATATCCCTGATTTGGATGAGATAGCTGAAGGAGAGAGGGCAAAAGTGGAATTACCAAAGTAGCTAGAAGATAGATGTAAATGGTTGGAAGAGAAGTTTAAGGTAATAGAAAATGCTGATAGCTGTTATGGAATCGATGCCAAGGATTTAAACTTGGTCCCAAACTTGGTGCTCCCATACAAATTCAAGATGCCTGAATTCGAGAAATACAATGGGACAAGTTGCCCCGAGGCCCATATTACTATGTTTTGTAGAAGGATGACGAGATACATTAACAATGACCAACTGTTGATTCATTGCTTCCAGGATAGCCTGGTGGGAGCCGCAGCCAAATGGTATAACCAGTTGAGTCGTGCCAGAATTGGTTCATGGAGAGATTTGGCTCAAGCATTCATGAAACAGTACAGTCATGTGACAGACATGACTCCCGACAAGATTACTCTTCAAAACATGGAGAAAAAAGGAAATGAGAGCTTTAGACAATACGCACAGAGGTGGAGGGAGGTTGCCATCCAAGTCCAGCCACCACTTCTAGAGAAAGAGACCACAATGTTCTTTATCAATACACTGAAGGCCCCATTTATTACGCATATGCTAGGAAGTGCAAACAGGAGTTTCTCGAACATTGTAATGACCGGAGAAATGATCGAGAATGCCATAAAAAGTGAAAAGATTGAGGCAGAGGAAAGTAACAAAAGGACGACCACAAGGAAGAAAGAAAGTGAAGTGAATAACGCAAGCATAGGGTACTCGAAGTCGATCACCGTTAATCAGCCAAAAGCAGAGGTTACGGGGCATCTGGGTTCGTCCAGGAAAGAATCTGGCACCACAAGACAAAGCAATGAGAAACTCCAATTTACGCCGATCCCAATGACGTACAAGGAGTTGTATCAAAGCCTATTCGACGCGCATGTTGTGTCTCCTCACTATCTAAAACCAATGCAGCCTCCGTATCCCAAATGGTATGACTCGAAGGCACAGTGTGAGTACCATGCGGGGATCACAGGGCATTCAATAGAAAATTGCCTTGCCTTTAAGAAATTGGTAGAAAGATTCATTAATATGGGTGTTGTGAAGTTAGGTGACTCGCTAAACGCAGAAAATCCATTACCCAATCATGCTAATAACGGGGTCAATGCAATTAGCGAAAGTTTGGAGAAAAGAATCAAGACAAGTGTCGCAGAGATTAAGACTCCTTTAAGAGTGGTCTGGGAAGAAATGGTCAAACAGAGACTAGTTGTGGCAGAAGAGAGTCAGGGGAGGTTGATAAATTATTGCGAGTATCACCAGGAAATAGGACATGAGATTCAGAATTGTAAGGAATTTAGAACTTTGGTACAAAATTTGATGAACAATAAAGAAATTGAGTTTTGTGAAGAGGGAGCGGAAGAGAAGAGCATATGCGCGTCAGAGTCAACAACAAAGAGCTCAAAAGTCAACTTTCCAGTAATCGTTATTTCGCGACCCAAAAGCAATGGAGCTAGAATACAGACAGCACCGAAAGTGATAATACAGAGGCCCGCAGCCTTTGCTTATAAAGATAGTAAGAGGGTTCCCTGGAACTATGAGTGTAATGTGGCAGTCCCAGGGAAGGAGAATTCGGCTAGAGCTCCGAAGGAGGATCTAGATGTAGGTTCTCATACTCGTAGCGGGAGACGCTATGATTTGACAAAAGGGAAAGCCCCAATGGTAGAGTAGGAGAAAGAAAAATTAGTCGAGCCTGAGTTGCCTATCAAGGAACCAGTGAAAGAGGAAGAAGCTAAGGAGTTCCTAAAATTTCTAAAACACAGTGAATATTGTGTTGTAGAACAGCTGCACAAACAGCCAGCGCGTATAGCTGTGTTAGCTTTGCTTCAGAGTTCGGAGGTACATAGAAACGCATTGATGAAAGTTTTGAATGAGACTTACGTGGCCAACGATATCTCGGTTAATAAACTGGATCGATTGATTGGTAACATAAGTGCTGTCAACTTCATCTATTTCAATGACGACGAGATACCACCAGGTGGTAGAGGATCCACCAAGGCTTTGCATATTACCACTAGATGTAAAGGGTACACACTACTAGGGGTCTTGCTAGACAACGGGTCGGCATTAAACGTATTACCCTTGGCAACTCTAAATAGATTACCGGTGGACAGTTCGTACATGAAAGAATGCCAGAGCATAGTGAAGGCGTTTGATGGCACCCAAAGAAGAGTCATGGGGAGAATTGAGATACCCTTACTAATTGGCCCGACTTCTTATGAGGTAGATTTCTTGGTCATTGATATCAAGCCGTCCTATAACTGCTTACTAGGAAGACCGTGGATACATTCGTCAGGAACAGTACCTTCATCATTACATCAGAAGTTGAAGTTGGTGACGGATGGCCGGCTAATAACAATAAAAGCTGAAGAGGATATTATTGCACCTGTGACTAGTGATATGCCGTATTTGGAGATAAACGACGAGACAACTGAATGTTCTTTCCGGTCCTTAGAATTCGTGAATGCAACTTTCATTACGGAAGGAAACAGAATTCTGGTGCCGAGAATCTCCAAAACCACAAGAATGGGATTGCAGATGACCGTAGGAAAAGGAGTTTCGCCTGGAAAAGGGCTTGGAAAGTATCTTCAGGGGAGAATTTTGGCCCCAATATTGAAAGAAAAGCAAGATCGCTTTGGCTTAGGGTTTAGGCTAGATGCAAAACAAAAAAAGAAAGAATTAGAAAAAGACAAGAAAGAAGACGTGCTCGTTTGAGTGGCGAAGAAACCAAGTGGGAACCCATGATAATTCCGAACATATCCAAAACCTTTGTGTCGGGAGGGGTAATTCATGCGGAGCCGAAGGCGCCGAAGGGAGAAGACATTGTAGTGATGTTGGGCAATGTCTGCATTAATGCCATATCTGAGGAGGCAATTGAAGAAGGGACCTGATCAGATATTCGACCTTACGAACCGGGAAGCGTTTTAGACAATTGGATTGCAGAAGAAATACCTGTAGTATTTAAAGCTTATTCAGAGTAATGTTCAGAATGCACTTATTGCTTTAAGCCTAGAAGCGATAAGATTTCTTTTGTGAAATAGGCGCATGTTCAAACATTATTATATTAATGAAGTACATCTTTGCTATCATTTGAAGCAAACATTCTTCCATTCTTTTCTTTATTTTGTGAATCCCTCAAATCATTCTTTCATAATTATTCACAATTATACATACAAATAATCATTCATAAATTCATATTCTTTTGAACTTACAATAGGTCCACGGATATCAATGACATGAGCGACGCTGCCAGAGACTCAGAATATCCTTTTGAGCAAGACCTGTGTTTAGAAGGATCACAGGATTTCGAAGATGACACGGACGGTGACTTATCTCCTGACTTGTTAAGAATGGTAGAACAGGAAGAGAAACGAATTCTACCTCATAAGGAAACAGTAGAGACTGTGACATTGGAGGAAGGGAAAGTAGTAAATATTAGAACGTGTATAGCTGAAGAAACGAGACAGGATCTTGTCGAGTTGCTGCAGGAATTCAAAGATGTCTTTGCATGGTCATATAAGGATATGCCCGGTTTAAGCACCGACATCGTAGTACACCGCCTACCCATAAAAGAGGATTGCAAGCCAGTTCAGCAGAAGCTCCGAAGGATGAGACTAGATATTGTGCTAAAAATAAAGGAAGAGGTCAAAAGGCTGTTTGACGCCGGATTCTTGCAAGAGATCAAATATTCGAAATGGGTAGCCAACATCGTGCCTGTCCCTAAGAAAGATGGGAAAGTACGAATGTGTGTAGATTATAGAGACCTAAATAAGGCTAGCCCAAAGGATAATTTTCCTTTACCTCATATTGATACTCTAGTGGATAACACAGTAGGCTGTTCGCTGTTCTCAATTATGGATGGATTCTCGGGGTACAATCAGATAAAAATGCATCCTGAAGATATGGGAAAGACTACCTTCATAACATTGTGGGGTACGTTCAGTTACAAAGTAATGCCGTTTGGGTTGAAAAATGTGGGGGCTACGTACCAAAGAGCTATGGTGACTTTGTTCCATGACATGATGTACAAAGAGATTGAAGTCTACATCGATGATATGATTGCAAAATCCCAAACAGAGGTTGAACATATCCAAGTTTTGAGAAAATTGTTCTTGAGACTGAGAAAATTCCAGTTAAAGCTCAATCCCACAAAATGCACTTTTGGAGCTAGATCGGGAAAACTGTTAGGCTTCATAGTCAGTGAAAAGGGAATCGAGATTGACTCAGACGAGGTCCGGGCTATACAGGAATTGCCTCCACCGTGCACTCAAAAAGAAGTTCGAGGTTTCCTTAGAAGGTTAAATTACATTGCTCGGTTTATTTCACAGTTAACCGAAAAATGTGACCCCATATTCCGTCTTCTGAAGAAACATAATCCAGGTGTGTGGGATGATGAATGCCAGAAAGCTTTCGATAGGGTCAAACAGTACTTGTCAAATCCCCCAGTCTTGTCAGCCCCTAGCCCAGATAGGCCACTAATCCTGTACTTGACATTATTTGATCACTCTATGGGGTGTGTACTGGGTCAGCATGATGATCCAAGAAGAAAAGAAAAGGCGATATACTACCTCAGTAAGAAATTCACTGAGTGTGAGATGAGATATTCGCCAATTGAAAAATTGTGTTGTGCCTTGATTTGGACAACTCGGAGATTGAGGCAATACATGCTGTACCACACCACCTGGTTAATCTCAAAATTAGACCCCCTAAAGTACATGATGGAGTCAACTGCTTTAAATGGAAGGATGGCCAGATGGCAAGTTTTACTTTCTGAATTCGAAATCATCTATGTGAGTCAAAAAGCTGTGAAAGGGAGCGCGATAGCAGAATTTCTAGTAAGCAGAGCTTTAGAGGATTACGAGCCATTGAATTTTAATTTCCCCAACGAGGATTTAATGTATGTAGAGGCAGTGAAGGAAGACGCCATAAAGAATCATCTTTGGAAGCTAAATTTTGACAGAGCATCAAATGCTGTCGGTAATGGAATTGGGGCAGTCTTAGTAGCCCCAAATGGAGATCATTACCCATTCACTTGCAAATTGCATTTCGATTGTACAAATAATATGGCAGAATATGAAGCGTGTATCATAGGACTCCGGGCAGCCATTGAGCGTGAAATCAAAGTGCTAGAAGTATATGGAGATTCTGCACTAGTGATCTACCAACTAAAAGGCGAATGGGAAACAAGAGACCCCAAATTGAGCAATTACCGAAGGATAGTCATGGGGTTAATTGAGGAGTTTGACGATATCACTTTTAGTTATCTCCCGCGAGAAGAAAATCACATGGCAGATGCTTTGGCCACTTTGGCCTTCAGGATCAAAGTAAGCAAACAGGAGGATGTGAAGCCTATCCAAATGAGTATCTACGAAGCTCCAGCCCATTGCTATAATGTGGATGAAGAGGAAAGAGATAATCACCCTTGGTATCATGACATATTGCGGTACGTAAGAAATCGTGAATATCCTGAGCAGGCAACTGAGAACGATAAGAGGACGTTGAGAAGGCTAGCCTGTGATTATGTCTTAGACGGGGAGGTCTTGTACAAAAGACGAAAGGATCAAGTACTTTTGAGATGTGTGGATGATATTGAAGCTAAGAAAATTCTCGAAGAAGTCCATGAGGGTGTCTGTGGGACTCACGCCAACGACTTTACAATGGCCAGACAGATTATGAGATTCGGATACTATTGGTCAACCATGGAAGGTGACTGCATCAACTATGCCAAGAGATGTCACAAATGCCAGATTTATGGGGACAAAATTCATGTACCCTCTTCACCCCTGCATGTTATGACTTCTCCATGGCCTTTCTCTATGTGGGGCATGGATGTCATTGGACCAATTTCGCTGAAAGCTTCGAATGAGCATCGATTCATTTTTGTAGTCACCGATTACTTCACCAAGTGGGTAGAGGTCGCCAATGACGCTAAGCGTCACTAAATCGGCGATTAGCGAGTTCTTAAAAAGGAAATTATATGTCGATATGGGATGCCTGAGAAGATCATATCTGATAATGCACTCAACCTGAACAACAGTACGATAGCGGAAGTTTGTAGTCAGTTCAAGATCAGACACCACAACTCGTCGCCATATCATCCAAAAATGAATGGTGCAGTAGAAGCAGCTAATAAAAACATTAAGAAAATTGTAGGAAAGATGACAGAAACTTATAGAGATTGGCACGAGAAGTTGCCCTTTGCTCTATATGCCTATCGGACATCTGTCAGGACTTCTACTGGGGCAACACCTTTCTCGTTGGTCTATGGGATGGAGGCAGTTTTACCTATTGAAGTAGAGATACCTTCCCTCTGAGTTCTGTCAGAGTTAAAGTTAGATGAAGTAGAATGGATCCAGTCTCGATATAATCAATTGAACTTAATTGAGGAAAAGAGGCTGAGGGCTATCCATCATGGGCAGATGTATCAAAGACGAATGATGCGCGCTTACGATAAAAAGGTCCGCCCAGGGGAATTTCATGAGGGAGACTTGGTATTGAAAAAGATTCTCCCTATACAAAGAGATTTCAAAGAAAAATGGATATCAAATTGGGAAGGACCTTACGTGGTAAAGAAGGCTTTCTCCGGAGGGGCACTAATTTTGGCCGAAATGGATGGGAAAAACTTGCCCAATCCTATAAATTCAGATTCAGTCAAGAATTACTACATGTGAAGAAGGAAAAGGCCAAGGTGAAAACCCGCAAAGGGCACTTTGGGACCCTTAAAAAAGAGAGAGAGAGAAATGGAGAGGTCAAGGTGAAAACCCGTAAAGGGCGCTTTGAGACCAAAAGGGATTTGAGTTGAAAACCCGAAAAGGGCGGCTCAAATTACGATATGTGGTGATCCTGCTATACTTGAATTAACAAGGAAGGGGTATGTTGCGTCTTGGTGCATCGACAAAGTACTCAAGATCTCCTAAACACATGTCAAACTCAAAATAGTCTTCCAGACGCTCGTGCAGAGAAGCTCAGGCTGCGGTATCTAGAGGGCGCATAACATTCGTTTTTATTCACATTGAATGTGCTGTCTTTGAATAATTTGTTCTTTTCAAGATGTGCATTTTTGAGTAATTTTTTTTGTTAATACCAATTCTATACTCATCTATTGTTATTACCTCTATGCAAGCATGTTGCATTGAAATAATGATGGATGAACTAATAATGCTTTCATAGAAGAAGTTCCGCACATTACTTTAGAGGTTTTTAAATAATACAAGAACCTAAAATAGGACTATTGTCTAGAACTCACCAGACCTAAAGGCTTGATAATATTTGAGAAGGAGGTGTCTAAATAGTAATGATCCCTTCGTTTTTAAAGTACCACGGCAGAGATGAGGCTTTAACAAGCAGACAATAAGAAAGAGACCATTATTAAAGATGAAATTCTGTGTTCAGGCTTAACACTTAGAGAATGGTGTAACAGATTATTTTGGATCCTATACACTTGAGTCACGGCGAGTGGCAGCGTAATAATATAAACCTTGCGCCTTCAAGGTATGATGGAATGGACCTTGAAATTACAATGGGGGCAAATCAGTTGAGCAAAGTATAATTGTTCCTTCGAGTTTTGGGTCAAAATACCAGCCAAACAAGGACAACATGATGCGAGCAAGGATGCCCTTAAACATTTGAAAAGGATCATTCTCATGAAATTCTGCATTCATGCAAGATACATTTATTTAGGGGCATTCGATTCATTTTGATCCCTGCATCCTAATCATTGTAAAAAAATCACTATCATGACATTCGGCATTTATGTGAATACGTTTAGTTAGGAGCATTAGATTTATTCCGATCATTGCATCCTAACCATCTTGCATAAGCATAAACACAAAAATGATTTTACAGGATAGGTCCCCCAAGGGACGATGTCGCAACATCGGTGAATTCGAAGATCTTGCCTTCCTGAGCGAAGCGGATCGAAGATACCAGTCTGGCGTCCCAGAGTTTACAGTGGAGCAGATTGAAGATAGAGGATCTTGCCTTCCTGAGCGAAGCGGATCGAAGATACAAATTTCATCACCTCGAAGTCCCAATGGAGTAGGTTGAGGCTACAAATCCCTCCTCTCTGAGGTTATTGAGGATCAACCTTTATTTCCGAGAAGTTTCAGTGAGAAGATCGAAACTACAAATCTCTTCTCTCTGGATTCTTATCACCTCGAAGTCCCAGTGGAGCAGGTTGAGGCTACAAATCCCTCCTCCCTGAGGTTATTGAGGATCAACCTTGATTTTCGAGAAGTTTCAGTGAGAAGATCGAAACTACAAATCTCTTCTCTCTAGATTCTTATCACCTCGAAGTCCAAGTGGAGTAGGTTGAGGCTACAAATCCCTCCTCCCTGAGGTTATTGAGGATCAACCTTTATTTCTGAGAAGTTTCAGTACGAAGATCGAAACTACAAATCTCTTCTCTCTGGATTCTTATCACCTCGAAGTCCCGATGGAGCAGGTTGAGGCTACAAATCCTCCTACCGAGGTTATTGAGGATCAACCTTGATTTACGAGAAGTTTCAAAGTGAGAAGATCGAAACTACAAATCTCTTCTCTCTGGATTCTTATCACCTCGAAGTCCCAGTGGAGCAGGTTGAGGCTACAAATCCCTCCTCCCTGAGGTTATTGAGGATCAACCTTGATTTCCGAGAAGTTTCAGTGAGAAGATCGAAATTACAAATCTCTTCTCTCTGGATTCTTATCACCTCGAAGTCCCGGTGGAGTAGGTCGAGGCTACAAATCCCTTCTCCCTTAGATTATTGAGGATCAACCTTTATTTCCGAGAAGTTCCAGTGAGGAGATCGAAGCTACAAATCTCTTCTCTCTGGATTCTCATCATCTCGAAGTCCCAGTGGAGTAGGTTGAGACTACAAATCCCTTCTCCCTGAGGTTACAGTTGAGCAGATTGAAGCTACAAGTCTGGAATCGAAGCGCTAGTTCCCGGGCCCTTGAAGATGCAGTGGGATGGAATGAAGCTATTCGAAGAAGGAAAACACCGAAAAGTTAAAGATTTAAAGACCGGGCAAAAATGGTCCTTTTAAAATCTTTGCTCCATTCTCGTTACACGACAACGAGCAAAGAGTGGCAGCAGTAGGAAGCCCATTTTGCCCGGGCCCTTCAGATTAAACCAAGAATAAAACATTAAAAAAAAATAATACCAAAAATTAACAGTCCAATGTCTATAATATTTTTTACAGAATTAAACTGGGCAAAGGCCCAAACCATTACTTAGCCCATTTACAGACCCAATAAACCCTGACCCAATTCTGGAACTGGCCCAAGCGGCCCAAATAACTTTGGCAGACCGAAACCCTTAGGGTTCCAGAAGCTTCCAGCGTCGCGCGCGTGCCTCCACGCGCGCGCTCTATGCGACCTCCGTCTTGCCAATGAGCCTCTCAGACGCCACGTCGCGCCTCCATACACGCAAGCAAATGGCGAGAAACAACAAAAAATAGAGAGCGACAATGTATTTTTTTGTCTATTATTCTTCATTTTTATTCGAGATTCGACTATAAAAAGTCGAAGAAAACATTGTAATCGACATCATACTGAGAATATACAAGCAGAAAAATTCGGAGAAATCAAAAGTTTTTCTTGAAAGGTGATTTTCGACTTTCAATACTCTTTTTCTTTCGTTTTTTTATGAGATTTTTGTTTTGGTTTGTTCGTGTGAAAGTCTGAAAAAAAGGACTTACCTCCGAAAGTTGAATCGACAGTCTGCTTTCTTCGCCGAAATCGAAGCAGGGGCAACTGTCGAGGTTAGGATCGGGTCTGGTTTGAAAGAGGTCGATCGATCAGACCTGACTGGGCCTCTAATCGCCGATTGCTGTGGCGTTGTGGTAGCCAAAAGAGGGATTTCTTTCTGCGGCCGGGGGAGAAAGTAAAGAAGGGATTAAGGTTTCGATTAAAACAAGGGCTAATGTGCCTTTAAATTCGGGCTTAATTCATTGCAAGAACGGCGTCGTTTAGGCTCGTTTCATTAGTCTCAAAACGTTGCCGTATGAAGCCGACCCGACTTGACCCGATCCAGTGCCCATAGGATCCGCGTGTTTTCGTGGTGATGGGATAATTACGCGCTCAGCCCCTCTTGTTTCGTGTTAAGTTTTGATTGGGTGCTCTTTTACTTCTTACGTTTCTTTAATTTTGCCCAAGGATCTGTGCACTTTTGCAATTCAGTCTAGTCTATGCACTGCGTTTTGAATCACATAAGTATTTGTTGGTTCGGTCCTTAATTATTTATGCGCATTTTAATTTAGTCCTCAACTCTGTTTAAATTTCTTAGAAAGTAGCCTGCTAATTCTATTCATATTTCAATTAAGTGTTTTTCTTAATTTATAAAATTTATCCATTTTAGAACCTATTTTAATAAATTGTTTTGAACTATTTTACAGATTTTACAATGATTTAATTTGTCTTATCCTCTATTTATATGTGCTTTCAATCTATTATATATTTAATTTTAAAATGTTCCTTAGTATGTTTTTTTGTAGTTGTTTTAAAGATTCATAATTTTTAATTTAAATGTGATTATATGCTATTACTTTGTACATATATACGAATATAATAATAATATTTTTTTTGTGTAAATTATTCCATTTTAAATAATTTCATAAATTGTTGATTTCAAGATACATTTTCTTTATTTATTTTAAACATGTTTGTTAGCGTTCAAAATTTTGTCTTATGTTAATTTGCTATCATAAATTTTGTAGAATTACTACTGATTGTTAATATGTCCTTATAACCATGCGATTATCGTTATTATATATTTGTGCGTTAAATTATTTCTATAATTATACCCATTTGTATCATGTTGAGTTCATATGTTATCTTATGCTTGATGCCATACTTGTGTTACTTGTTGTTACTTTATGTTCTAAACTCCAATATATTCAAGCCCTTATTAAATGTTTCATTTCATTAAAAATTATATATATTTTAAGATTACGTATTTGAAATTTTTCAAGATAAGGCAATATTTGTGTGTTTGGAAGTTCGGAAAATTACGCCTAACGTCTTCGGGTGTCAATTTTTGTTCAACCAAATAACCAAATACCCTTTTAATTGCATGTTTTGAAGATCAAAGATGATCTCGGTGTCGGTATAAATGTGTTATATCCTAACGTATTGGATATGATACTTTTATTACTTTGAAATGAGTTAATCTCGAGATTCAATTCAAAATTAATTAACCTTCCTTAAAAAAGAATTACATCTTAAGCATTTTCAAGTTTTCAACGCAAGGACATTAATTAATTGTTTGGTTGGTTTTTTATAGATTATTTTGAATTAACTTATTAATTTTTAATATGTTTCAAATTATTTATATATATTTTATTACATGGTCTATTTTCTTGTATATAAAAATGTTTATTTTTAATTCTTCTTTTAAATATTCATACGATTCAAAATTAATATAATTTGGACTATAACTATTTTCGTTATTATATTACATGTACAAATGTTTTTACATAAAATTCTATTTTCCTTTTATGTATATATGGTTTTATGTATACACTTATATATTGTCATTTATTTATTTTTACATATATATCATGCCTTAGAAATACTTAATTATCTTTTATTTGTTTTAAATATTATTTATATATGTAAATGTATATTTGTTTGTATTAAATTTTTCTTCTACATAGATTTATTATTGTTATATATATTTTATCTTAAACTTATCTATATGTATATATTTTTATAACTTTAGTTAAATAATTTGTTTTAACCCTATTCGTATTTGTGTTTATTTTGAGAATTTTCATCACATATAAATTATTTAAGTTTATGTCATATGTATATTAATTTGGTTTCTTGTTGTTTTTATATAAATTTTTATATTATTGTTGCCATGATTCCATGCATAACTCTATATCTTATTGTTAATAATAGAGCAAATTCCAGGTTAATTTAGTTGACCTTTTCCTCAAATAAAATGCACTTTGTTTACACAAAAAAACTTTAAAAATAAAGTGATATTTGGTGTTTTGGGAAACCTGGGAAATTGTACCCTAATGTATTGGGTCGCGGTTTCTTCGTTTGACCAAAAAACACTTAATATCCTTTTTAAATCACATGATTCTGAAATTATAAGATGATCTCGACTTTGAGGATCCAAGATATTACATCCTAACGTACTGGGTGTAGTATTTAGTTCCTTTAGAGCGAATGAATCTTATGTTCGGAATATTCCACTCGTTTTTCAAAGAAGTTGTATTTTCAAAACTTTTCAAATTTTCGACGATAGGACATCATTTAATCAATATTGGTACCAATTTTGGGCGTACGAGGATGATAACTCTTCCTTATACGTAACCGACTTCCGAACTCGTTTTTTTAATTTACGCAGGCCAAAATTATTTTTAAAAAAAGAGGATAAAATATTTTACGATGTGATCCGATTACACCTAAACCAAAAGATCGGTGGCGACTCCATTACCGTATTTTTAAAGTCGATCCCCGTTTTTTTCACCACTAAAAAAATGGTTTCGACAGCTGCGTTTGAATCCAAACACACACCCCACCGCTATTTCTAATCTCACTGCAACAATATCTAATCTCACCGCCATTGTTGTTTTTAATCTCACCGGAAATAAACACACGACCCATCCAAACTAAACCTAAATAAACAACTGAAGTCGACATGTTAAATAATATATGTTTTATTGTTTTTTAATGTATTTTATTAAAATTTTAGTTGAAATGATAAAATTTAAATTCAGAATATTTGTGCTTAAATTAGAGCTAATATGGGTGGATTAGTTTTAAGTTTATCTAATTATTTCATTTCATACTTGATTGATTCTAATTCTAACTAATATAGTTACAAATTCAACTTCAAAAAATATGATATAATTATAACTTTATATAGTTACAAATGGTAACTCAAAAAAAAAATTAGAACATTAATACTGTTAGTGGAATAATGTTAGATTTTTTTTTTATAAATTATGATAAATTATATCATTAGTCACTTAATTATGGATAAGCTTTTATTTTGGTCACTTAAAAAAAAAGTTCTAACTTGGTCATTAATGTTTTCAAAATTAATTTTTTTATTACCCGACTATTAAGCGGCTAACAGTGGTACTTTTTTATTTGGTATAATAATAATTCTAGTCCTCAACTTTTATACTTTCGTTCAATTTGGTCCATCATCTTGACAGCTGAGCATGACAACCATATATCGGTATAGTGAGGCTTAGAGGCTTACAAGCTTATCGAATTCTCTGCTTTCCAGACTCAAATCTCGCATTTACTATCATAACTTAACTTTATAATAATATTTTGTAATTTTGAGTATTTTAGCAATGTAATTATAATAAACAAAAACATATTGATGAAACCTAAATTATGATTTATTTTCTTTACAAATAGCATGAATTCAAATAGTATTCATAGTGTAATTAAAACAAGAAAAGAGAATGTGTGTTGGATTGAAAGAGGTAAGAAAATGTGGAAAACAATGGGGGCGGTGCGGTGGTTCTGTTAAAGCATGGGTTGGATTTTGTTGGTTCTCCAAATGTGGGAAATAGGACCCATAACTTTCATTAATTTTAAAGTTGCAATGGAAATCACAACTTCATTAGTTTGTGGATAAGTTAAATAAGCATCACTTTTGGTTTTACAGCCAACATTAATAAAACATCAAAGCCAAAGGTGTTTCACGTGACCATTCAAAAACACTACTCCGTCTCCGTGTTGGATTTGATTGGTCAAATCGGAAGCCTACCTACCTCGCCCACCATTCTTCCTTTTTCTTCATTTTTTAATGTAAAAAGGTTAGGAATCCAATATCTCTATTTCTTTATTTATCTGAATGAGAATACTTTAAAATTATTTATAAATTATCATCCAAATTTTAATTAAATATCATTATCCGTTACAATTTTTTTTTGAATTTAATAATTTCAATTATATTTCGGATATCCATATCCACAAAAATTAATAATAAATAAATACAAACTAACAAAAGTAATTAAATAACAATCCAAATAAATTATACATAATAATTTCATAACAGTTTAAATAAATCTAATAACTTGAAGATAAGAATTCCAAATAAATTAAAAGCTCCGTTATATTTTGTAAAAAATCAAAACTAATATTTTCAATCATATGTTGGATATTTGAGAATGCAAAAATCCGAATCTAAATCCGCAAAAATTATATAAAATCAAACAAAAAATTATTTTGAATAAAATTTATTCATAATTAACAATAAATGAATACAGATTAAATCCAAACAAATTAAACATAATAACTTCACAGCAATTTGAATATACCTAGCAACTTAAAGATAAGAATTCCAAACAAATTAAAGGTTCCATAACAAATCAAAATAACTTAATTACTTAACTCATGCCAATTTTATATCTTTTAATCTCCTATAAAATTAGTTACACCGTTTCGGGTTTAAGGTTACCTACCATTAATATAAAAATGCACATTCTAATATCATAGTAATATATAGAGTTACACATCATTAACAATCTATCTTAATTATTTAATGCTAATTGCTCATATTATAATTTATTATAAAATTAACTATACAATTAGGGTTTAAATTTGCATATCATTAATATAAAAATATACATTATAATAACATAGTTATATATAGGAACACATATCATTAATAATCTGCCTTAATTATATATTTTATAATCTACCATAAAATTAATTGCACATTTAAGGTTTAGGTTTCATATCACTAATAAAAGAAAGTGCATTATAATATCATAATTGTATAATTATTATACATTTGTAGTTTACTTATTTATAACAATTGATATATTATATGTAGTTAAACATGTATGTATACTTTTTTGTAATATAATATGTGTTGAATAAAATTATATCCTACATTATAAAAAATTATATTATAATATTTATTTTAATTATATAAGTATTAATTAATATTTCAAATTTAGGAATTTTGATGATCTCATCTTATTGTTCAGTTAGGTTTACGGATACAAAAGAAAATGATTCAAGAAAAGCTAAATGAGTGCTAAGAGAATAAGATGTTAAAGAAGATAATTTTTAATAAAGAATATTATATTTAATTTTATAAAATTTTGTTATGTTTTTATATGTTACTTATTAATTTTTATAAATTATGATCAATAAGGTAAGTGTAGCAGGTTCAATCTGCCCGGGCCCATTATTAAACCCAAACAATTATTATTAATAAAGTCCAATAACAGTCTGCTTTACAGAGCCAATAACAGATTAAACCACTTATCCTAGCCTGAAACTTTGTGACCCACTTACATTACCCAAACAAATTGCCCAAGCCCAATTCTAAAACTGGCCCGATTAGCCTAAAAATTAAAACAAAGCAAAAAAGAAAACCCTAGGCAGAAACCCTTGCGCCGCAACAGCCGCTCGGGCTTCCCTGTCCACACGCACGCCACGTCCGCCGCCGTACGGCCTCCATACGCCCCCTCGTGCCTCCACGTCGACTCGTACCTACGCAAGAGAACAAACCACCAGCACAACAGAGAGAAACAAGAAAACAAAAAAAAAATATATAGCTGTATTTTTATTTTTTATTTTCCGATTTCGGCTTTAAAAAGCCCGAAATCAACCACTGTAAAGGGGGCTTTTTCTTTTTTTTTCACGAATATACTGTATAACGCAGACTGAATACAAAAAATCCAAAAGAAATCAAAATACGAGGTGATTCTTTTTCTTCAGTCCGGAATCTTCTGTTTTCTGCTTTTTTTTTTGAATATTTCGTTTCATCCGTTTGCAAAATAACCAAAAAAGGGAAAAGGGAGGCATTACTTGAACCCACAGGTGCGTCGCCAGAGATCCTATTCCGTCGTCGTAGTCGGGTTCGAAAACAGAGCATCAAAGGCTCCTCTCTGCGCGACCTCGACCACCGAATACGATGGTGGTGCGACGGAGCGTCAGGGAGTGTAACCGTCGGGCTAGCAGAGAGTCTCGACGGCGGCTGAGCGAGGGGACCTGGTTTCGGCTAAAGAAAATGAAAATAGGGCTAGGTTTTCAGAGTGTTCTTTTTATATTTTTTAAAACAATGTAAAAATGTTTTTTTTTAGACTGATTTGCTATTTAAAGCCGATTCGTACGACGTCGTTTCGGCGTGGGTCATTTAAACCCGAAACGTCGTCGCTTCGTAGCCACCCGCACGCGACCCGACCTGTTAGCTGAAGGATCCGCGTGTTTTGTATTTTGGGGTTATTTGCGCGAAAAGCCCCTCCGCATTTATATTCCTTTTAATTAAGTTTTATTTTATTTCGATTTTGCCCTAATGTTTTGTTCTGTTTTTATTTTAGTCCTATCCAAACGCAGCGTTCTGGCTAATTGGATTATTTTCTGATCTGGTCCTTATTAATTTGCGCGCATTGTATTTCAATCCTTAAAATTATTTAGTTAATTATTTGTTTATTGAATTCTTTAATTATTCTTTCAATTAATATTTAATACTAAATATTTTATTGTTTTAGCTATTATTTATTTTTATTATATGATATTTTATTAATTATATATATATATTTTTATATATATTTATTATTTATATTGAATTATTCTTATGTATATATATTATTGATTTATATATATATATATTCATTATGTATATTATTGGTTTTCACATTATTTCTTCTTAAACCTACCTATATGTATATTTAGTTTCATTCAAAATTGTATATATATATGTAACACCCTGGTTTTAGGGGTTATGCGCTTGGAGCATAGCTCGAGCAGTTAGTAGGCTTATGGTCATGTTGGAGGAATTTTTAGGGGTTTGGAGAACCCTAGAAGGCAAGGAATGCCTTAGAAATTTTTTGGAATTTTTAAGTAATAAAGGGGAGCTTGGCTTTGGGAGGACTTAAAAGAATTAATTGGGCGTTTAAGGCACAAGAAAGGAATTGGCAATGTGGCTTGGGCGCTAAGTGCAAAGGGAGTGCCAAGGGGGAAGGGGTTCGAATAACATGGGAAGCAGTGGGGCTTTTATTTTTTTTTAGCGTTAAAGGAAGGGACTAAGGAAGTAGGGCTTAAAACAATTTTGTGGGCGTTAGTGGACAAGAAAAATGGGCTGGTAAAGTGGCCTGAGGAGCTACTTGAAAAGGCGCTAGGTGCAGGTCGCGGGTTCGAGGGGCCGGAGAAGCATTTGGCGTTTTATTTTGTTTTTGGGCGTTGGGCTGTGTAAGGCCTTAAAGGTATATGGTGAGGAATTCGGACAAGAAAGATGGGCTGGTGGAGTGGCTAGCGTGCGGCACTTAAGCGCTAGAGGAGAGCAAGGCGCGGGTTCGAGCCCCTGGAGCTGCAGTTGGCATTTTATTTTTGTTGGTGGTGATGGGCTTGAGTTAAGAAGGGTTTATAAATAAACGTTGGGGGTTTCTAGCATAAAAATCAAAGTGGCCGAGTGGCCTGGGCGTTGGGGGCAAGGTGTGCAGCAGACTGGTCCCAGGTTCGAACCAAAGGAGGCTGCTTTTTGGAATTTAATTTTTTGATGCTTTTTGGCAGCAATTTTAGGAAGTGTTGGACGGCTAGAAGACTTTGATTTTGATAAGGATTATGTTTTTATTTTTTTTATTTATCTATTTAAGTGTGGGATAATTATTATTATTATTTATTTATTATTTATTATGATAAGTGGGATAATAGTGGAGCAATTCAAATTGTTTTTGAATTGAACTAATTCAAATGGAATTGAATTAGTGGCTAGGAAGGTGTTGGCCAAATCTTGGAGTCTTTAAGGGGGGTTGGCCGAATGCTATAAATAGGGGAGGGTAGAGTGCTAGTTATTCATCAAGTCTTTTGCCTCTCCCTCTTGGTGTGCCGATTTCTCCTTTGGCCTCTGTAGTCAATATTTCTTTTGTTTTCTTCTTTCCCTTCCCTATTTGCGCTTTGACCGAACTCCCATTCCTTTCTCAAACTCTTTTCAAAACTCCATAACAAACCTTGTGTGTTGGCCGAATGCTCCAACTTCATTTGGTAGTGAAGCGAAACCTTTTCTCTTTTATTTAGCCGAGCTTGGTGCCGAACCTGTGAGGAGTAGTGCTGTCGACATTTAGAGCTTGTAGCCAGCGCCAAGGAGTCTAAAGGAAGGTCTCGAATTGTTTGGACTCATCAAGGGGCAAATCGACAAAAGTACAGAGGGAGCCTTTGAGATTTAAGATCGTTTGATAAGTAGTTAAATTGTAGTTGTTAAGCTTGAGATTTTGTATTATGGTGTTTAACCAAAGGGTTCTAATTAAGTGATTACGATGGACGTGGGTTCGAGTACCAGTCAAGGTGGGCAAGGAAAGTCCCCATCCCAAAGTTCAAGAAGAGATCCGTTTACTGCTTTGTTCGAGATGCCACCCCAGGGTGTGGGCCAACACCAAGAAACGTTAGGCAAAAGCCGTAGTTTCGCTAAACGATAGCGTCGAGGATCGAGAGTCTAGAACTCCTAGTAATAAGGTGTGTAGTTAGCCATTGTTTCCGGGATTTGCGTGATATTTGCCTGCTTTATATGTTGCTAACAAGTGCGATATATGTGAGAATGATACCCTTGAAGGGGGTATGATGATGACCAGGTTAGTAGCAAATCGACTAATATGTGATAATTGATTTTCAATATGTGAGTATGCCTATGATTGTGAATAGCATGCCCATGCATCATCTACGCATTATATTATGTTACATGTGCATGGGTGGGTTTATGAAAAGAAGGTGCGGGTGTACTTCGAGTGCGTGGTTGATGTCGACTTTGTGCTACATCGTGGATTGGTCTTGATCGAGGTCGCGTTGTGGATCTTTGCGATTTAGTTCGCGTGGTTACCTTGATTGATATGGGCTTTATGCCATATCGTGGCTTGATGGATTGCTTTGTGTGCTCCATCGTGGTTTGATGTTAGCTATACGCTACATCGTGGATGGCATTGGTTGCCTTTTGGAGGGAAAGGAGAGGGTGACTCGATAGTCCCCAGGTGTGTGGTAAAGTGGATAAGGGGGTGTGTAGCGGATGGACCCTAGGTTGGGTTGGGAATCATGTTGCATTATTTTTGTAATAATATGGAAATGGGCCAAGCCCAATATGACATGTGGATAGGTATGTTTTGGGAACATACGTGGAAATGGGCCAAGCCCGGTTGATATGTGGTTTATTGAGAAATGGGCCTAGCCCAGTATTTGAGTGTGATTTGAATGTGGGCCAAGCCCAGATTGTGGTAATTGTTAAAATGATATATATATTACTTGTTGCATTTGATAATTGGGATATTATGTGGCTAGCATGTGGGTGGATTTCAAAGTGGTTAACTTACACACTTTGAGTCATTGTGACTCACCCAATTATTTATCCATCATCACAGTGAGTCGTGATTAGTGGACGGGTTGGAGTGGATACAAGGTGGCCCATGCGAAAGCGATTTTCATGCGTAGTAGACGTTTTGAATATTTTTATTTCAAGCATTTTAATTACTTGGTTTTAATTTATTTGATGTAATAAGGGCCACTATGATTAAAGTACTCTATTTAATTTTGTTGAAGTTTACATTATATTCGAAAATATTTTTATTAAAAAGGTTCATATTATAGTAATTTATAACAATGTTTTAATTCGAAATTTTCAACAAACTTATATTATGTATTAAATTTTGTGGACATAATTTTCCAAAGATAATAAATTTTCATGTTTTAAATTCTAAGTAAAGAAACATATTTTCACTAACATAACCAGATTTGGTCGTAGTGAATAGGCCGGGTTTGGGGATGTTACAAATTGGTATCGAGCCCTGTTCAAAACTCGGCTTTGAGGTTTTGGGCCCAAAAACGTTTCAAAATGGGCTTTTAAAAAATATGGGCTTTTAGGAAATTATTTTCAGTTATTCGGCATGGCACTGTACCTTCAACCCGAGTCCACCGGTAAGTACTTGGACTTGTTAAGTAATTTGATATGTGAATTGTTATGGGCTTAGTTGGGCTCGTAGATTAGTGAACTAGGATCTGTTGAACCCTAGGACTAGTCTACTCAAACATATGCATAAAACTTAAAGCTACTAAACAAACCTGTGATTAAGTCGCCAAGTTAAGGTGTGGTAACCATTGTGCGCATGTCTAGGAGTGGATCCTAAGAGCACAGTACTTAAGCGGTCCTCGTGACTCACCTCCTCTTGCCGGAATCCTACCTGGTGCGTAGCTACGGTTCACCTTAACCAAGAGGACTTGTTCATAGGCTAAACCCATTATTAAAACCCGAAAGGGATTTGCCTCAACTGCTTTAAAACCCTTAGTTTTAAAATTTCTAAAAAAAAAAAAATACCCCAGTAGGAAAATGACGAAATTACCCACAGGTAGGGAAGGAAACTTGATTGCTCGAAAGAACTACTTTAAAATACCATTCTTTTCATAAAATTGTTCGTGGTTAAACAGTGGAACAAATACTAATGCATAAAACTCCTTAATCGATTAAATCGCGACGATAGAGATGAGTTCTAGGGGCCGCGGTAGAGGTAGAATGGCGAAGATCGGAACCGAGATAGGGTCCGCCATGGGTCGAAAAGTGAAGTGCCGCCACCGTGTGGGCGTAGAAGGGCAAGATCGAGATAGGAGAAGATGACGCAGTTGTCGCGGGCCATGTTACGAATTTTTAGAGCGTGTAGCGAGGAGCTAGTAGAGGAAATGGAACTCGAAAGTCGGTATCGGAAAGGCTTAGATTGAACGGAGTGAGATCTTTAGAGGAATATCTGGAGTAGCTCCGAGCGTAGCGAGTATTGGCTAGAAGCGATTGAAAGAATCATGGACGATTTGGATTGTACCCGCAGGAAAAGCTAAAAGGTCTTTGTTTCGCTTCTTCGGGATGAAGCGTATCGTTGGTGGCTCATCACAAACAAGGTGTACCGGCGGATCGACCGGATTGGGATTTCTTTAAGGAAAAGTTTGAAGGAAAGTGCGTAGGAGCCGCTTATTTGGACTCGCAAAGGAAAGCGTTTCTAAATCTAGTACAAGGAAGTAAGTCGATAGCCGAGTACGAAGCGGAATTCGTGCGACTCGACCGAAGATGCTAAGGGAATTGTGGCCACCGATTATGAGAGGTGCGTCTGGTTTGAGGACGGATTGCGAGATGAACTTCGAATCTTGATTGCTCATGCAGAGGAGAGAGACTTCAGCGGTGCTAGTGGAGAAAGCTCATTATAGTGAAGAGGTTAAGAAGACTATAAGAGAAAACCGAGAAAAGAATAGCGAGAATAAGAGAGATATTGGACCGTCAAAGATCGCTTGGTAATGCCCAGAAAAGACCAAGGACCGAGAACCACAGTAAGTGTACTTGTACCAATGGATCGGAATCGTTCTTGTGTTCGATGTGGAAGACCTCACACGGGAGAGTGTTGGGGAAATAGTAAAGAATGTTTTCGGTGTGGATCTAAGGCACATCCGTTTAAGAATTGTCCTCGAGCGACGAGGGTCGTGGTTCAAGTCATGGAAGGAATGGTTCTAGTCTGAGTCAACCAAGGATGTGATATTAGGTGAGCTCCTTTGCTTTGATACCTGCTTTAATTACTTTGTTTGCTTATGAGTTAGCTTTTTTGTGTTGCTAAGAGAGGTGTTTGAATTTTGAGCACGAACTTAGAGATTATGTAGGTACGATAGCCTTAGTAAGATCGAGTCAGTGCAGACATAAGCGTAAGGTGGTAAGATAGGATGTATGGACGTTTGTTAGTAAAGTAATTTCGAGGACGAAATTATTTTAAGGAGGGTAGAATTGTAACACCCTAGTTTTAGGGGTTATGCGCTTGGAGCATAGCTCGAGCAGTTAGTAGGCTTATGGTCATGTTGGAGGAATTTTTAGGGGTTTGGAGAACCCTAGAAGGCAAGGAATGCCTTAGAAAATTTTTGGAATTTTTAAGTAATAAAGGGGAGCTTGGCTTTGGGAGGACTTAAAAGAATTAATTGGGCGTTTAAGGCACAAGAAAGGAATTGGCAATGTGGCTTGGGCGCTAAGTGCAAAGGGAGTGCCAAGGGGGAAGGGGTTCGAATAACATGGGAAGCAGTGGGGCTTTTATTTTTTTTTAGCGTTAAAGGAAGGGACTAAGGAAGTAGGGCTTAAAACAATTTTGTGGGCGTTAGTGGACAAGAAAAATGGGCTGGTAAAGTGGCCTGAGGCGCTACTTGAAAAGGAGCTAGGTGCAGGTCGCGGGTTCGAGGGGCCGGAGAAGCATTTGGCGTTTTATTTTGTTTTGGGGCGTTGGGCTGTGTAAGGCCTTAAAGGTATATGGTGAGGAATTCGGACAAGAAAGATGGGCTGGTGGAGTGGCTAGCGTGCGGCACTTAAGCGCTGGAGGAGAGCAAAGCGCGGGTTCGAGCGCCTGGAGCTGCAGTTGGCGTTTTATTTTTGTTGGTGGTGATGGGCTTGAGTTAAGAAGGGTTTATAAATAAACGTTGGGGGTTTCTAGCATAAAAATCAAAGTGGCCGAGTGGCCTGGGCGTTGGGGGCAAGGTGTGCGTGCAGATCGGTCCCGTGTTCGAACCAAGGAGCTGCGTTTGGAATTTAATTTTTGATGCTTTTTGCAGCAATTTTAGGAAGTGTTGAATGGCTAGAAGACTTTGATTTTGATAAGGATTATGTTTTTATTTTTTTATTTATCTATTTAAGTGTGGGATAATTATTATTATTTTTATTTATTATTTATTATGATAAGTGGGATAATAGTGGAGCAATTCAAATTGTTTTTGAATTGAACTAATTCAAATGGAATTGAATTAGTGGCTAGGAAGGTGTTGGCCAAATCTTGGAGTCTTTAAGGGGGTTGGCGAATGCTATAAATAGGGGAGGGTAGAGTGCTAGTTATTCATCAAGTCTTTTGCCTCTCCCTCTTGGTGTGCCGATTTCTCCTTTGGCCTCTGTAGTCAATATTTCTTTTGTTTTCTTCTTTCCCTTCCCTATTTGCGCTTTGACCGAACTCCCATTCCTTTCTCAAACTCTTTTCAAAACTCCATAACAAAGACCTTGTGTTGGCAGAATGCTCCAACTTCATTTGGTAGTGAAGCGAAACCTTTTCTCTTTTATTTAGCCGAGCTTGGTGCCGAACACTGTGAGGAGTAGTCTTGTCGACATTTAGAGCTTGTAGCCAGCGCCAAGGAGTCTAAAGGAAGGTCTCGGTTGTTTGGACTCATCAAGGGGCAAATCGACAAAAGTACTGAGAGGAGCCTTTGAGATTTAAGATCGTTTGATAAGTAGTTAAATTGTAGTTGTTCGCTTGAGATTTTGTATTATGGTGTTTAACCAAAGGGTTCTAATTAAGTGATTACGATGGACGTGGGTTCGAGTACCAGTCAAGGTGGGCAAGGAAAGTCCCCATCCCAAAGTTCAAGAAGAGATCCGTTTCTGCTGTTGAGATTGGCCACGGTGTGGGGCCAACAAAGAAGAAACGTTAGGCAAAAGCGTAGTTTCGCTAAACGATAGCGTCGAGGATCGAGAGTCTAGAACTCCTAGTAATAAGGTGTGTAGTTAGCCATTGTTTCCGGATTTGCGTGATATTTGCCTGTTTTATATGTTGCTAACAAGTGCAAAGATATGTGAGAATGATACCCTTGAAGGGGTATGATGATGACCAGTTAGTAGCAAATCGACTAATATGTGATAATTGATTTTCAATATGTGAGTATGCCTATGATTGTGAATAGCATGCCCATGCATCATCTACGCATTATATTATGTTACATGTGCATGGGTGGGTTTATGAAAAGAAGATGCGGGTGTACTTCGAGTGCGTGGTTGATGTCGACTTTGTGCTACATCGTGGATTGGCGCCGATCGAGGTCGCGTTGTGGATCTTTGCGATTTAGTTCGCGTGGTTACCTTGATTGATATGGGCTTTATGCCATATCGTGGCTTGATGGATTGCTTGTGTGCTCCATCGTGGTTTGATGTTAGCTATACGCTACATCGTGGATGGCATTGGTTGCCTTTTGGAGGAAAAGGAGAGGGTGACTCGATAGTCCCCGGTGTGTGGTAGGTCGGATAAGGGGGTGTGTAGCGGATGGACCCTAGGTTGGGTTGGGAATCATGTTGCATTATTTTTGTAATAATATGGAAATGGGCCAAGCCCAATATGACATGTGGATAGGTATGTTTTGGGAACATACGTGAAATGGGCCAAGCCAGTTGATATGTGGTTTATTGAGAAATGGGCCTAGCCCAAAGTATTTGAGTGTGATTTGAATGTGGGCCAAGCCCAGTTGTGGTAATTGTTAAAATGATATATATATTACTTGTTGCATTTGATAATTGGGATATTATGTGGCTAGCATGTGGGTGGATTTCAGTGGTTAACTTACACACTGAGTCATTGTGACTCACCCAATTATTTATCCATCATCACAGGTGAGTCGTGATTAGTGGACGGGTTGGAGTGGATACAAGGTGGCCCATGCGACGAAGATTTTCATGCGATAGACGTTTTGAATATTTTTATTTCAAGCATTTTAATTACTTGGTTTTAATTTATTTGATGTAATAAGGGCCACTATGATTAAAGTACTCTATTTAATTTTGTTGAAGTTTACATTATATTCAGAAATATTTTTATTAAAAAGGTTCATATTATAGTAATTTATAACAATGTTTTAATTCAGAAATTTTCAACAAACTTATATTATGTATTAAATTTTGTGGACATAATTTTCCAAAGATAATAAATTTTCATGTTTTAAATTCTAAGTAAAGAAACATATTTTCACTAACATAACCAGATTTGGTCGTAGTGAATAGGCCGGGTTTGGGGATGTTACAATATATATATTGTTCCATTTTAAATCCATTGTATTTAATTTATTAATATAAAAAAAACCATATCTTATTTCATTATAAACACTTTTATATGTTGCTATCTATATATATACATTTTTATAATAAACTTTTCACCTCATGAATATCATATCCTTTTTATAATATTTTGCTACATTTCCTTTAATTGTTAATTTCATTATATGATTATTGCTAGCACATGAATCGTAATTTGTTAATTTGTAACTATTAATTATTTGTGATTTATCATTGTAAAGTTTGATGTATGGATTATTACATTGCTTTGTGTATTAGTATTACATTATATCTCACGGAAAATGTAGTGTTTTAATGACATTTTGGTTTTAAAATCATAAGGCAATGCTCATGTTTAGAGGTTTCGAGAAAATCGTGCTCTAACTTACTGAGTTCGGATTCTCCTCGTTTAAAACCTAATAACCGAGTATCCTTTCTCTCTTAAATCGAAATGCATGATATTTTAAATAAAAACTTACTCTCGGGAAGTCGAGACATTGCACCCTAACTTACTGAGTGTGATGTTTTATTTTCTCGAGATAAGAATTTCAAAAGAACAAAGGCAATGTTTCGTGTTTGGAATCCGAGAGATCGTGCCCTAACGTGCTGGGTTTTGATTTTTCGTTTGACCAAATATCCGGATATCCTTTTAAGATTTCATTCATGTTTTCTCAACTTCAAAATAAGGCAATATTGCGTGTTTGGAAATTTGAGAAATCGTGCCCTAACGTGCTGGGTTTCGATTTTTTGTTTGATCCCAAATGATGAAATACCCTTTCAAAATCTCAATGTATGAGTTTTGAGAATTTTGGGATGATCAGGAATTCAAAGACTTAAATTGTTACATCCTAACGTGTTGGATGTGATATTTTATTCCTTCGGAACCAGAGAATCTCAATATTCAAATTCGAGTATCTTCAAATGGGTCGAAAAAGGTCGTAGTTTTAAAATCTTTCAAATTTTCGACGCTAGGATGTTAATTAATCAATTTGGTACCAATTTTGGGCGTTGCGAGGGTGCTAATCCTTCTTCGTACGTAACCGACTCCCGAACCCGTTTTCTTAGATTTCGCAGACCAAAATTATTATTTTAATAAATCAAAATGTTTTATTAAAATAATTCATTTCAAGGTGATCTGATCACACCTTGAATAAAAGATCGGTGGCGACTCCATTTCCATATTTTTAAAGTCGATTCCTGTTACTTTTAAAAACCCGATAAAAAATGGTTTCGACAGCTTGGCGAATCCACTGGGGACTGGTTGAGAGTCAGGCCATAAATTGATTAATTTCTGTCTTTTTGTCGAAAATTGAAAATTTGATTTGAAAAATTACGATTCTTTTATTGCATTCGCTTGCATCATCTCATTTGATTGCTATGGTTCGAGTCTTGTAGAATACTTTGTATCATATTGCATGACCACTGGGTCACACCTTTAAGTGGGAGTGAGAAGCTACTCCTTCGTGAGGTTTTCACCTCCGTGCAGGATAGTGAATCACTTCCGGGATATATCCGTACCTATTTCTTCGTAAGATTTTCATCTCCGTGCAGCCATAGGGAAATGTATTCCCCTGAACCGAACTCGATTTATATGAGCCTATAATGGGTGAGGATTGAGGAATCTGCTGGTTCAGGTACCCTCAACTTTAGAACTCAAACTGCATGTAAAAGTCCCTAAGAGCCTACCCCAGATGGAGTTTTGATAAACCCTAGTGGTCACCCAATAGGTGCTTGAATATTTTACATGTTCTGAATTTCATTTCTATCGTACTGACTATTTGTTTTA
This sequence comes from Gossypium sturtianum, assembly GCA_025698515.1. Classification (NCBI taxonomy): domain Eukaryota; kingdom Viridiplantae; phylum Streptophyta; class Magnoliopsida; order Malvales; family Malvaceae; genus Gossypium; species Gossypium sturtianum. The sequence goes on from CM046950.1 coordinate 36,499,786, forward strand.
TTTTTGTTGCTTTGCATACATTTTCATATTAGAGAAGGGTGTCGATTTGGGTTCGGTTGCTAAATTAGGGAGCTCGACATGGAAAACGACTTTCTTGATGAAACGGAAGACAATACGGATGTCCGTATATTTGTAATCCACTTTATGTAAAGAGCTTTGTTTTCAAATAAAGTTTCCTAAATGGAATTGAATCAGAATCGGCTCATTTGGCATTGCATGCATTCACATAGCATTACATCACATGCGTTAGATTTCATGAGAGGACCCTGATTGGTTGAAATTATTTCAGCATTAACCTGGACACCAACAAAACCAAACATCCTTACGGTACCAGAACCATGACGAAAGATATGGATCAGAGATTAGAGAAGCTTGAGCAACTCCAAAGGGAGATGCAGGATAAACTTCAGCTGCAAATGCAAGAGCAGCTTGCTAAGATCCAGCAGGATATGATAGATCAGATAATGGAATCACAACAGAATATGATGACTCAATTAACTCAACTACTGGCGGGCAGAATAGACAAAGGAAAAACCCCCATAGTTAACACTAGTGAAAAGAGTGAGGAACGACTATATCTTCCAGGTTTTACCCCGACACATCCTGAAATACATTCGCGAAGGACATCCGTCACAATTAAACCTCAACAATTGCAAGAAGATGTTTCGACGTCGACCAAATTTCAAATGGGTTCAGGTTCTAACTTAGGGGATCATCCAATTAATGATGTTATTCCTGACTTTGATGAGGCAGCAGAGAAGGAAAGAGAGAGAATGGAATCACAAAAGCAGTTAGAGGACCGATATAAAAGGCTGGAAGAAAAATTCAGAGCAATGGAAGGCGCTGATACTTATAGAGGGATCGATGCTAAGGATCTAAGCTTGGTTCCGGACTTAGTACTTCCCCATAAATTCAAAATTTCAGAGTTTGAGAAGTACAACGGAAATAGCTGTCCCGAAGCTCATATCACTATGTTCTGCAGACGTATGACTGGGCATGTCAACAATGACCAATTACTGATTCACTGCTTCCAAGACAGTCTAACTGGGGCAGCATCCAGATGGTATAACCAATTGAGCTGTACCAAGATTAGTTCATGGAGAGATTTAGCTCAAGCTTTCATGAAGCAGTATAGTCATGTAATAGATACGACCCCCGATAGAACCACTTTGCAGAATATGGAGAAGAGAACAAATGAGAGTTTCCGACAGTACGCTCAAAGATGGAGGGAAGTCGCTATACAAGTCCAGCCGCCTCTAATGGACAAAGAAACCACGATGCTCTTCATTAACACACTGAAGGCTCCGTTCATTAACTATATGTTGGGAAGTGCCGCCGGGAGTTTTTCAGATATGGTAATGTCCGGTGAGATTATTGAGAATGCTATAAGAAGCGAAAAAATAGAAGTGGGAGAAAACACCAAAAGATCAACTCCAAGAAATAAGGAAAATGAGGTAAATAGCCTGAGTACGCATCAAGGCTCTTCAAGGCAAGAACCCAATTCGAGGTCAAGCACAGAAAGGCCCCAGTTCACATCAATCTCGATAACATATAAAGAGCTGTATCAGGATATTTTTGATATACATGTAGTGTCTCCGGTCTATGTGGAATCCGTGCAGACCCCGTAATCAAGATGGTATAATGAGAATGCCCAATGCGAGTACCACGCGGGGATAACGGGGCATTCAATTGAAAATTGCACTACATTTAAAAAGTTGGTTGAAAAGTTCATTGAAAGGGGAGTCGTGAAAGTCAGCGATTTCTCAGTTGAGAGTGGAAGCAGAAAAGTTGCAATTCCTTGAAGAAGTCAGAGGGAATCTGAACATTAATGACATACCTGAGGAAAGAACCTAGTTTCCAAGCCCTTACATACTTGGGAAGATTTTTGGGACTGTGAAAGGAATCCCTGTATTTTTAGGATTAATCAAGAGTAATATTCAAAACATGCTTGTTGCTTTAAGCCCAGAAGCAATAAGAATCCTTTTGTGAAATGGGCTTGTGTCCAAAATTTTTATTTCAATAAAATGCATCTTTTTAAGTAAATTTTTCTTTACATTCCATCTTGTACATTCTTTTGTGTTTTAGAATATTTTTTCATAACCATACCATATAAATAATCATCCTTAGAATTATTCATTCTTTGGGAATTTTCCTTCGCACCTACAATAGGTACCCAGATATCAATGACATGAGCGACACTGTTACGGACTCCCTTTTTGAATGAAATATGGGTCTAAGGGATCGCAGGACTTTGGATATGGCAAAAATTGTAACACATCTTCTGATTTGTTAATACTGGATGGAAAATAGATCCTACGTCGCGAGCCAAGGAAAAGGATAAAGATCAAAGCCTAGCTCAATGCAGAAACAAGATTTCCTATGTGTGGGGCATGGATCTTACCCAGCCAGTCTCATCAAAAGCTTCTAGCCAACATCGATTCATTTTCGCGGATGTCGATTTCTTCACTAAGAGGGTGAGGGTCGCTTCATATGCCAATATTACAAAGTCAATAGTCATTAGACCAAAAAAAAAAAGAAAGAAAGAAAAAAAAGAGGGGGTCAAAAAGATCACATTTAACCGCACAATGTCAAAAATCTGCGGTCTGTTCAAAGATCAGGTGCCACATATCAGTGCAGCAAAAGCAACCAAAAGAAAAACAAAAGATCATGAAAAGACCGAGACTCGTAAGGATTGGCATACAGAAGTTACTATCTACCCTCTATGCTTATCAAACGTTGGCCGAGACTGTCACCGGGGCAACACATTTTTCATTGGCTTGGCCCATTGGAGTCGAAATTTTGTCAGAGCTGAAATTGGGTGAGGCAGAATGGATCCAATCTCAATATGATCAGTTGAATTGAAGAGAAAGTGTTAAAAGCTATCTGTCATGGTTAGATGATGCGGGTTCACAACAAAAATGATTCACCCTAGAAAATTTCATGATAGGACTTTGAAGAAGATTTTTCCATGCAAAAGGGATTTCAGAGAGAATTGAAGGCCAAACTAGAAAAGACCTTATGTAGTGAAAAAGTCTGTTCTAGAAGCATTGACCAAAATGGATGGCTGAGACGTGCCCAATCCGATGAATTCAGATTCAAAAAAAAAAAAGGGAAGAAATTTTCAGCAGCAAAAGAAGAAAGAAAAAGGAGAGGCCAAGGTGAAAACCCGCAAAGGGCACTTTGAGACCAAAGGGGATTTGAGTTGAAAACCCGAAAAGGGCGGCTCAAATTTTGATCAAAGGGGGGCATACAACAGTCTTGTTATGCCTGAATTAACAATGAAGAAGTATGCTACGTCTTGGGGCATCGACAAAGTACTCCGGATCCCCTAAACACATATTGAGCTTAAAATGGCCCTCAAGAAGTTTGAACAGAGAAGCTCAGGCTGCGATATCTGGGGCACCTAGTTTTCCATCTTATCCATTTTGAATTTTCTATCTTTGATTACCTTATTCTTTCCAAGATACGTCTTTAATAAATTCCCTACTTAATTGCGCTTGCTAGCTTTGATTAACTTATTTGTTTCGAGCCGTGCTCCTAATTAATTTCCTTCGGGTCCATGGTTATGATCTTTTTCAGGCATTTTGCATTGAAATAACGATTAGTGGACAAATAATATATTCATAAAATGAGTTTCGCATATTACTCTGGAAACTTCTAAATAATACAAGAACCCGAAACAGGATTATTGTTTAAAACTCACCAAGTTTAAGGAAGAGTCTAAACTGAGATTTTCTCTCCGAATTTTTGTCAAAAATGGTGGTTGAACAAACAACAAGATACTGCGTCAGTGATACAATCTTGACGAAAATGAGCATCATTAACCCAAGTGTAAAATGGGAATCATTCTCCGGAGAAAAATTGATATTCTGTATTCATGCGAGCATCATGCATACACATCTGGTTGGGTCACTCGAGGAGTGATCAGTTGATGAAACAAGCTACAGGCCCTATACCCCTGAGTTACAGTGGGACAGATGGAAGATAATACAGATCCTATACCCCTAAGTCACAATGAGATGAACCCTGGAGTTACAGTGGGGCAAATCTATTGAGTAAGATATAATCATCTTCTCGAGTTTTCTGTTGAAAATACCAGTCGAACAAGATGGCAGCATAATACATTAGTGATATAGCCCTGATAGACAATGAACAATGACACCTTAAACTTTTAAAAAGGGATCGTTCTCATGAAATTTTGCATTCATACAAAACACATAGTTAGGAGCATTTGATTCATTTCGATCATTGCATCCTAATCATTGTAGGAAATCATTCTCATGACATTCTGCATTCATGCAAATGTCGCCCATAATACATTTAGTTAGGAGCGTTTGATTCATTCCGATCATTGCATCCTAATCTTTGTAAAAAGACCATTCTCATGACATTCTGCATTCATACAAATGTCGTCCATAATACATATAGTTAGGAACATTTGATTCATTCGGATCATTACATCTTAATTATTATAAGAAATCATTCTCATGACATTACGCATTGAGCGGATATCATCCATAACACATTTAGTTAGGAGCATTAGATTCATTCTTATCATTGCATCCTAACTATTTTGCATAAGCATAAACAAATCAAACCGATTTTACAAGACAGGTTCCCCAGAGAATGGTGGCACGACATTGGTGAATTAGCAGATTTGGCGTTCCTGAAGTTGCAGGAAGCAGATCGAAGACATCAAATCTTGTCTCTCTGAGTTTGCAGTGGAGCAGATTAAAGATAGCAGATCCGGCAATCCACGAAGTTGCGGGAGCGGTCGAAGCCATACAAGTCTTATTTCCTCGAAGTCCCGGTGGAGCAGTCGGTCGAAGCTACAAATCCTCCTCCCTGAGTGTATTGAGGATCAACATTTATTTTCGAGAAGTTTCAGTGAGAAGATCGAAACTACAAATCTCTTCTCTCTGGATTCCTATCACCTCGAAGCCCCAGTGGAGTAGGTCGAAGCTACAAATCCCTCCTCCCTGAGTGTATTGAGGATCAACATTTATTTTCGAGAAGTTTCAGTGAGAAGATCGAAACTAGAAATCTCTTCTCACTGGATTCCTATCACCTCGAAGCCCCAGTGGAGCAGGTCGAAGCTACAAATCCCTCCTCCCTGAGTGTATTGAGGATCAACATTTATTTTCGAGAAGTTTCAGTGAGAAGATCGAAACTACAAATCTCTTCTCTCTGGATTCCTATCACCTCGAAGCCCTAGTGGAGCAGGTCGAAGCTACAAATCCCTCCTCCCTGAGTGTATTGAGGATCAACATTTATTTTCGAGAAGTTTCAGTGAGAAGATCGAAACTACAAATCTCTTCTCTCTGGATTCTTATCACATCGAGGTCCCAGTGGAGCAGGACGAAGTTACAAATCCCTCCTCCCTGAGTGTATTGAGGATCAACTTTCATTTTCAAGAAGTTTCAGTAGGAAGATCGAAGCTACAAATCTCTTCCCCTTGAAATTACATTAGAGCAGATCGAAGTAACAGTTCCCAGGCCCCTGAAGATGCAGTGGGATGGAATAAGGCTACTCAAAGAAAGCACTGAAAGAGGCTAAGGTTCAGCAAGACCGGGCAAGATTGACCCTTCCTATGAGTCTTTGCTCCATTCTCGTTACACGACAATGAGCAAAGAGGGGCAGCTGTAGCAGGCTCAATCTGCCCGGGCCCATTATTAAACCCAAAAAATTATTATTAATAAAGTCCAATAACAGTCTGTTTTACAGAGCCAATAACAGATTAAACCACTTATCCTAGCCCAAAAACCTGACAGACCCACTTACAGCCCAAACAAATTGCCTAAGCCCAATTCTAAAACCGGCCAGATTAGCCTAAAAATTAAAACAAAGCAAAAAAGAAAACCCTAGGCAGAAACCCTTGCACCGCAACAGCCGCTCGGGCTTCCCTGTCCACACGCACACCACGTCCGCCGCCATACGGCCTCCGTACACCCCCTCGTGCCTCCACGTCGACTCGTACCTGCTCAAGAGAACAAACCACCAGCACAGCAGAGAGAAACAAGAAAACAAAAAAAAATAATATAGCTGTATTTTTATTTTCTATTTTCCGATTTCGGCTTTAAAAATCCCGAAATCAACCACTGTAAAGGGGGCTTTTTCTTTTTTTTTCACGGATATACTGTATAACGCAGACTGAATACAAAAAATCCAAAAGAAATCAAAATACGAGGTGATTCTTTTTCTTCAGTCCGGAATCTTCTGTTTTCTATTTTTTTTTTGAATATTTCGTTTCATCCGTTTGCAAAATAACCAAAAAAGGGAAAAGGGATGCATTACTTGAACCCACAGGCGCGTCGCCAGAGATCCTATTCCGTCGTCGTAGTTGGGTTCGAAAGCAGAGCATCAAAGGCTCCTCTCTGCGACCTCGACCACGAATATACGATGGTGGTGCGACGGAGCGTCGAGGAGTGTAACCGTCGGGCTAGCGAGAGAGTCTCGACGGCGGTGAGCGAGGGGACTGGTTTCGGCTAAAGAAAATGAAAATAGGGCTAGGTTTTGAGTGTTCTTTTTATATTTTTAAAACAATGTAAAAATGTTTTTAGACCGATTTAAGCTATTTAAAGCCGATTAAATGCGACGTCGTTTGGCGTGGGTCATTAAACCCGAAGCGTCGTCGCTTCATAGCCACCTGCACGCGACCCGACCCGTTAGCTGAAGGATCCGCGTGTTTTGTATTTTGGGGTTATTTGCGCGAAAAGCCCCTCTGCATTTATATTCCTTTTAATTAAGTTTTATTTTATTTCGATTTGGCCCTAATGTTTTGTTCTATTTTTATTTTAGTCCTATCCAAACGCAGCGTTCTGGCTAATTGGATTATTTTCTGATCTGGTCCTTATTAATTTGCGTGCATTGTATTTCAATCCTTAAAATTATTTAGTTAATTTCATTATATGATTATTGCTAGCACATGAATCGTAATTTGTTAATTTGTAACTATTAATTATTTGTGATTTATCATTGTAAAGTTTGATGTATGGATTATTACATTGCTTTGTGTATTAGTATTACATTATATCTCACGGAAAATGTAGTGTTTTAATGACATTTTGGTTTTAAAATCGTAAGGCAATGCTCATGTTTAGAGGTTTCGAGAAAATCGTGCTCTAACTTACTGAGTTCGGATTCTCCTCGTTTAAAACCTAATAACCGAGTATCCTTTCTCTCTTAAATCGAAATGCATGATATTTTAAATAAAAACTTACTCTCGGGAAGTCGAGACATTGCACCCTAACTTACTAAGTGTGATGTTTTATTTTCTCGAGATAAGAATTTCAAAAGAACAAAGGTAATGTTTCGTGTTTGGAATCAGAGAGATCGTGCCCTAACGTGCTGGGTTTCGATTTTTCGTTTGACCAAATATCCGGATATCCTTTTAAGATTTCATTCATGTTTTCTCAACTTCAAAATAAGGCAATATTGCGTGTTTGGAAATTTGAGAAATCGCGCCCTAACGTGCTGGGTTTCGATTTTTTGTTTGATCCCAAATGATGAAATACCCTTTCAAAATCTCAATGTATGAGTTTTGAGAATTTTGGGATGATCAGGAATTCAAAGACTTAAATTGTTACATCCTAACGTGTTGGATGTGATATTTTATTCCTTCGGAACCAGAGAATCTCAATATTCAAATTCGAGTATCTTCAAATGGGTCGAAAAAGGTCGTAGTTTTAAAATCTTTCAAATTTTCGACGCTAGGACGTTAATTAATCAATTTGGTACCAATTTTGGGCGTTGCGAGGGTGCTAATCCTTCTTCGTACGTAACCGACTCCCGAACCCGTTTTCTTAGATTTCGCAGACCAAAATTATTGTTTTAATAAATCAAAATGTTTTATTAAAATAATTCATTTCAAGGTGATCCGATCACACCTTGAATAAAAGATCGGTGGCGACTCCATTTTCATATTTTTAAAGTCGATTCCCGTTACTTTTAAAAACCCGATAAAAAATGGTTTCGACAGTAAGTATTGATGGTTAAAGCTTGACTTTATATATAAAAGGTTGGGTTAAATATAATATTAGTACCTTAACTTGTTCACTTTTCCCAGATTAGTACTTAAGGTATTTTTTATCCCAGATTGGTACCCGAACTTTTTCTCCGTCAACTAATTTGGTACTTTTTTTAACACCATTAAATTTGAGATAGGTGGCACAACAAGATTGTGACACATGGCATGATGACATCATCATGATGACATAATCTAAAAAATATATTATAAATTAATAAAAATATTTTTAAAAATTATTTTCATTTTTTTTCTTATTCCCTTCCTTTTCCTGCATTTCTAGGTTCATTTTTTTTCTTGTTCTTCTTTTTTTCGATAATTCTTTCTTCTTCCTCTCGTCACTTTTCCTTTTTTTTTCTGGGTTCATTCAACATTTCTAGGCTAGAACATTAAAATAATAAAAAAAATTGGGTTCATTCAACATTTCTCGTACTGAAAAGAAAAATTACAAAACTCATAATCCATTAAAACATAAAATCTAGAACATCACAAACACATTAGAACACCCATTAGTCCATTAAAAAAAATAAGAAAATTAGCATCACAAATAATATCCATTAAAATTTTAACATAACAAACAAAAATCCATCAATCTATAAGAACACAACCAAACAAAAAGAAAATGGTGAGAAACAAATCAAAACCAAGACCCATTTCAAGCTTTTGGATTCTTAAGATTTAGGCCACGGTCAATAAATCCAAATGGTCAAAACGTTGGACGCGGTGAGGAGAAGCCACGATCAAAGTTCCATGATTATTCAACGGTGGTGGCTCGGTTTGACGTCGAAGAGCAGCGACAGTTGTCGAAACCATTTTTAAGGAGTTGAAAAAAGGGGGATCGCCTTTTAAAATAACAAATGGAAATGGAGTCGCCACCGATCTTTTATTCGAGGTGTGATCGGGTCACCTTGAGATGGATTATTTTAATAAAACATTTTGATTTATTAAAACAATAATTTTGGTCTACGAAATCTAAGAGAATAGGTTCGGGAGTCGGTTACGTACGAGGAAGGATTAGCACCCTCGCAACGCCCAAAATTGGTACCAAATTGATTAATTAATGTCCTAATATCGAAAACTTGAAAAGATTTTAAAATACGATCTTCTTCCACCCATTTAAAGATACTTGAGTTTGAATATTAAGATTCTCTAGTTTTGAAGGAGTAAAGTATCACATCCAGCACGTTAGGATGCAACAATTTAAATCTTCGAATTCTAGATCATTCCGAAAAATTCTCAAAACTCATGCATTGAGATTTTGAAAAGGTATTTAGTCATTTGGGATCAAACAAAAAATCGAAACCCAGCACGTTAGGGCACGATTTCTCGAATTTCCAAACACGAAATATTGCCTTGTTTTTTAATTTAAGAAAATATGGATGAAATTTTAAAAGGATATTCGGTTGTTGGGTCAAACGAAAAACCGAAACCCAGCACGTTAGGGCACGATTCCTCGAATTTCCAAACACGAAATATTGCCTTGTTTTTAATTTAAGAAAATATGGATGAAATTTTAAAAGGATATTCGGTTGTTTGGTCAAACGGAAAATCGAAACCCAGCACGTTAGGGCACGATTCCTCGAATTTCCAAACACACAAATATTACCTTATTTTGAAAAATTTTCAAATACGCAATTTTAAAATTGACTCAAATGCATTTTATTGAATCACTTTTTGATAATGAGAAACAAAAATATAATATGAAAGAATAATATGCGAATACAACATTTATACAAATGGATGACAAAAACGATATGAATATACAATTCAATATAAAATCAATAATCTCACAACTCTTATTTTGGAAATACCAACATTATTAATTAAGAAATAACGAAAGCTAAAAATATAGCTAAGTGAAAACGAATTAAACTTAAATATAGCATATTTAAAAATAATAAGAAAATAATACGTGTCAATTTAAGTGATATATGTAAATAAATAAAAGAAACTTAATATAAAATAATGTACATATAAAAATAATAATAATATATAAACATGTATAGAATAAGTAAATATAATTTTGAAGAAATAAATTATACACACAACATATATATATATATATATATATATGAAATAATATAAAATATATACGTAAAAATAATTTAATATAAATAATATGTATATATAAAAGTATATATATATATATATATATAGGATTAATGAAAATAACATGTAAATAAAATAAATAATAGCTAAAAAAATTTAAAATATTTTATATTAAACATTAATTAAAAGAATAATTAAAGAGGTCAATAAACAGATAATTAACTAAATAATTAAAGGACTGCATTAAAATCAGAACAAAATTACAAGGCTGAATTAAAATAACGCATAAATTATTGAGATCGATTAAACAATAAATACAACGCATAACGGAACTAATTAAAACAATATAGAAATAGAAGGGACTAAACGCGCAAATTCTCCATTAATTGCAGAAACACGCGGATCCTGAATGGACATCGCGTCGGGTCAAATCGGGTCATTGGATACGACACCGTTTTAGTGTAACACCCCATACCCGAGTCCGAGGCTTAGACCGGATAGGAGACATTACAATGCTTGAACTTGCTTAATCATGTACTTACGGGCTATAAAATTTCATTCTGAAATAAGAACTTCTCTTTCTTAATCAACTTGTACTTTTCATGGGCCTACAAGGCCTTAAACTCATGTCCGTAAACTTTCGTAACTCAATCGAAAACTTTTCATTGAAACAGGGGTCACACGCCCATGTGAGTTGGGACACGCCCGTGTAACCCTGAGACACGCCCATGTCTCCCAACCGTGCTTAAAACTCAAGCTTACTGCCAAATTTCACACGCCCCGCACGCGCGTGGTCCTAGCCCGTGTGAAAAACCTTAGCATTCGAACTATAACACACGGCCATGGCACGCCCGTGGACTTAGACTGTGTACTACATCTTGATATACTGACTTATTTCACACGACCGGGCACACGCCCATGTTCTAACCGTGTGTCATGCACGACCTTAACACACGGCCGTGGGATTTTTCCGTGGCCTATTCTTACTTATAAGACTAAGGTGCGCAGTTTATGCGGCCTGAACACACGCCCGTGTGTTTAACCGTGTGGGCACTTAGAGGCTATTTACCAAGCCAATTGCCATCCTGAAATTAAGACCAAACTCAAGCTCAATTCAGCAACTCAATTATTACATCTTTCATGAACAATATAACATGCTTCATTGATATTAATAACATACATACTTAGTCAAACTTGGCCAATCACTTAGCCATTTACAGAAGAATAATAAACTTGACAGCCCATACTTTTGCCCCTTTCTAAGACATATACTCAAAATGAAATGTTTCCTATACATGCCATACTTAATAAAACAACTTGGCTATACCAAAATAGCGATTGATAGTGTGCTCCGAGCTCAGATGACGGTGATCCTCGATATTAGCTTAGGCGGGACTACATGGAAAGAAAGAATGAAAGACATAAGCATTTAGCTTAGTAAGTTTGCATAATACACATAGCAACATTCTTACTTAATATAGACCATTTGATATAAACAATGGCATCATAAATTCAGCTATATAAAGCTTACTTACTCATACTTGATTCTTACATAACTCATGAAACTTACTAGTCTCATACTTGATAGGCAAACAAAGTACTGTATCACTAGATCACATTGATCAAAGATACTTGAACATAATACTCATAATTTCTAATTCATCATTCATAACATGAATAATATTCTTTTTCACTTGATAATAACCTTACTTACTTAGCTTTCTTATTCTCTCTTTGGAGCTTAACTCGTTTGCCCGATGAATTTATATGAATAACCGAGGATACTAAATCTCATCTAAATTTCGAGGCCATGACTTAACATGGACTTATACGAAGTCTTTCTTGTTCTCACCAATGCCATGCCTTAACTTGGACTTATATGGGATCTCTTTCTCTTGATAACTTTTCAATGCCAAGCTTGCTTTTGTCTTACATGATAACTTGTTCAATGCCAAGCTTGCCTTGGACTTACATGACAACTTATTCAATACCAAGCTTGCCTTGGACTTACATGATAACTTGTTCAATGCCAAGCTTGCCTTGGACTTACATGATAACTTATTCAATGCCAAGCTTGCCTTAGACTTACATGATAACTTGTTCAATGCCAAGCTTGCCTTGGACTTACATGATAACTTGTTCAATGCCAAGCTTGCCTTGGACTTACATGATATCTTGCTTACTTGCTGATGCCATGCCTCGGCTTGGTCTTATACGGACTTTCTTGTTTCATGTGGTAGATCGAGTATCCTAAGTTATTCAACTTCAATCGGGGCTTTCTCATGCTTGATCTCATTAATTTCTTTGTTTAACATAACATTAAACATTTTTCATAATAATATTGTACATTATACTAAGCAATTCAATGATATAAATCATAAAGCTTAGAAATCATACAAACTTACCTCAATATACAAAATGTAGCTAGGTATGCAATTTAGTCCTCGACCTTGTTCTTGCCTCGGTTTCAATCCGGGCTTCGTTTTTCTTGATCTATAGTCCTAAATAGATAATTTAATATTCACATTTACTAAATTGACCCTTTACTCATACTTGGGAAAAATTACTATTTTGCCCCTATACTTTCTCATATTTGCACTTTTGCCCCAAGGCTCGTAAAATAATTTTCATTCAACTTTCTTAGACTACATGCTTAGCTGATTCATTTTCTCTACTATAACAATCCTCAATTCTCACTATTTCTACAATGTATGAACAATCTCATAACTTTTACAAACTAGTCCCTATGCTCATTTTCCATGAAATTCCTTAGAAAAAGATGTTTATCTAACATCAAACTCTCATAAACTTCCATAAAACATCATTTAACAAGCATATCATTCATGGGTAGATTTTTGAACATGCATCTTAGCTCACTTTATAGCTAAAAATAGCTAATTCATAATACGAGAACTTTGAAAATACGAAGAATATTAAAAACGGGGCTAAGATGAACTTACTAGCAAGCTTGAAAAAAATGAAGAACCCTAGCTATGGAGTCTTCAAATTTTCGGCAATGGAAGGAAGAAGATGAATAGATTTTTATCATCTTTTTCCTATTTTAATAACTTATTAGGCTAATGACCAAAATGCCCTTCTCTTTAAAAAAATTCTATTTTACTAACTCATGTCCATTTTTGTCCAAAAATTATAATTTGGGCAAATTGCTATTTAAGGACTCATAATTAATATTCTAAAGCTATTTCATACAAAAAGCTTCTAAAAACTCATATTTTGCAACTTTTGCAATTTAGTCCTTTTTGATCATTCCATGTCAATTTCTCAAAATTTCTACATGGAACTTTAGTACTATGATGCAAACATGTCTTAAACCTTAAGAACTCAATTTTACTGACTCGGGTTTGTGGTCTCGCACCACTATTTCGACTAGACCCTGAATCGGGATGTTACATTTAGGGCCACTGAAATAGGCCCTAAACGGTGCCGTTTCACGTCTCAATAAACTAAAAAATCTAATCACTCAGCCATTCAAAACAAAACTCTAAACACTCTTAATCCCCTCTTTGTTTTTCTCTCTCAGCCGCAACAGGAGACCCCTCCGTTCTACCACTGAAATGCCACTGTAAACGGTGAGCAGTGGTCGTTTCAGGCCCTTTTCGAACACCACCCTTCGAACCCAGCCGAGTTTTCCTATTTCTAACCTCGAAGGACCTCTCCGCTTCGATTGCGACGAAGGAAGACGTCCGATGGTTTCTTTTACAAAGGTAAGATCTTTCTTTTTTCTTTATACTCGCATGTAGAAAGAAAACGCCTCAGAAAAATTCAAAAAGAACAATAAAATGAAAGATGTAGTCCTCAAAAAAAACTTTTTTTTGTTTCTATGTATATGCGATATATATTTGAAAAGATAGACTGAAAATGGACTGAATTATACCCTTTTCTTTTCTGTATTCAAAAAAAAGTCCCCTACAATGTTTTTTCGGCTTTCTTTTATATCCGAAAAAGAAAGAACAGAAAAGAAAATAAAAATACAATCTTTTTCATTCTGTATTTGCTGTCATTTCTGCTATTGCTGTTGTTCTTGTCATTGTTCGCAGGTACGACGGTGACGTGGCGTTGGTATGGAGGCTGTGCGCGCGGATGTGGTTGGCTGAATGCACGCGTACGTGGGGTGCACGGCGGCTGGAAGCTTGCAGCGCTAAGGGGAAACCCTAGGGTTTCCTAATTCTGGCTTAAGTTTTTGGGCCTTTTGGGTTGGTTTTGGAATTGGGCTTGGGTAGTGTTTAGGCCTGCTGTTTTATTTTAATTGGGCTATTGTAAATGAACTGTTTTAACAGACTTGGTTTATTATTGTTTTATTGGTTTTTTTGGTTAATATTTGGTTAATATGGGCCCGAGCATAAATGGGTTCTTACAGCTGCCCCTTTTTGCTCATTGTCGTGTAACGAGAATGGAGCAAAGACTTCAAAAAGGACAATTTTTTCCCGGTCTTCAAATCTTTTACTTCTTTCGGTGTTTCTTTGAGTAGTCTCATTCCATCCCACTGCATCTTCAAAGGCCCAGGAACTAGCGCTTCGGTCCAATTCAATGTAATTCCAGAGAGAAGAGATTTGTAATTTCGATCTTCTTACTGGAACTTCTTCGAAATATAGTTTGATCCTCAATAACCTCGGGAGAGAAGGATTTGTAGCCTCCATCTACTCCACTCGGGACTTCTGGTGATAGGAATTCAGAGAGAAGAGATTTGTAACTTTGATCTTCTTACTGAAACTTCTCGGAAATATAGTTTGATCCTCAATAACCTCAGGGAGAAGGGATTTTTAGCCTCCATCTACTCTACTGGGACTTCGAGGTGATAAGATTTGTATCTTTAATCCGCCTTCGTTCGGGAAGGCAAGATCTGCTATCCTCAATCTGCTCCCTTTGCAAACTCGGGGATGCCAAGTCGGTAGCTTAAATCTTCCCACTACCGCTTAGGAGACAAGATTTGCCGTTCGATCTTGGTCCACTATTGCTTAGGGCGACAAGATCTACAATCTTCGACCTATTCCACTTTGCTTGGTCGGGGAGATAGGGTTGGTGGCTTAAATCATTTCCCTACTACTTAGGGAGACCAGATTTGCCGTTCGATCTTGGTTCCCTCTGCGCTTAGGGTGACAAGATCTACAATCTTTGACCTATTCCACTCTGCAGTCGTGGAGATAGGGCTGGTGGCTTAAATCGTTCCACTCTTCGCTTAGGAGACCAGATTTGCCGTTCGATCTTGGTTCCCTCATCGCTTAGGGTGACAAGATCTACAATCTTTGACCTATTCCACTGCTGGTCAGGGAGATAGGGCTGATGTCTTCGATCTGCTCCTGCACCTTCAGGATTGCCAGATCTGCTATCTTCGATCTGCTTTGCTCAGGAAGGCAAGATCTGATGTCTTCGATCTGCTCCTGCAAGTTCAGGATTGCCAGATCTGAGTATCTTCGATCCGCTTCGCTCAGGAAGGCAAGATCTGATGTCTTCGATCTACTCCTGCAACTTCAGGATTGCCAGATCTGCTATCTTCGATCCGCTTCGCTCAGGAATGCAAGATCTGATGTCTTCGATCTGCTCCTGCAACTTCAGGGTTGCTAGATCTGCTATCTTCGACCCGCTTCGCTCAGGAAGGCAAGATCTGATGTCTTCGATCTGCTCCTGCAACTTCAGGATTGCCAGATCTGCTATCTTCGATCCGCTTCGCTCAGAAAGGCAAGATCTTCGAATTCACTGATGTTGCAACAATGTCCTCTAGGAGACCTGTTCTGTAAAATCAATTTTGTGTTTATGCCTATGCAAAATGGTTAGGATGCAATGATTAGAATGAATCTAATGCTCCTAATGAAATGTATTATGGACGACATTTGTATGAATGCAGAATGTCATAAGAATGGTCAAAGATTAGGATGCAATGATCGGAATGAATCAAATACCCCTAAATAGATGTGTCTTATGGATGACATTTGTATGAATGCAGAATGTCATGAGAATGATTTCTTACAATGATTAGGATACAATGATCGGAATGAATCAAATGCTCCTAACTAAATGTGTTTTGCATGAATGTAGAATTTCATGAGAATGATCCCTTTTTAAAAGTTTAATGTGTCATCGTTCATTGTTTATTAAGGCTTTATCACTGATGTATTATGCTGCCATCTTGTTCGGCTGGTATTCTCAACAGAAAACCCGAGAAAACAAATATCTTGCCCAACAGATTTGCCCCACTGTAACTTCAGGTTTCATCTCATTGTGACTTAGCGGTATAGGATCTGAATCTCTTCCTATCTATCCCATTGCGACCTCGAAATGTAGGATTTGTTTCTTCTTCAATCCATCACATTGCCATTCAAAGGTATAAGATCTGTATTATCTTCCATCTATCCCACTATAACTCGGGGGTATAAGGCCTGTAGCTTGTTCCATCAACTGATCATTCTTCGGGTGACCCAACCAGATGTGTATGCATAATGCTCGCGTGAATGCAGAATATCAATTTTTCTCCGGAGAATGATTCCCATTTTACACTTGGGTTAATGATGCCCATTTTTCGTCAGGATTGTATTATTGATGCAATATCTTATCATTTGTTCAACCACCATTTTGGCAAAAAAATTCGGAGAGATAGTCTCAGTTTAGACTCTTCCTCCACCAATATTTCCATCCCTCACACTTGGTGAGTTTTAAACAATAGTCTTGTTTCGGTTTCTTGTATTATTTAGAAGCTTCCAGAGTAATATGCGAAACCCCTTTCATGAAAGTATTATTAGTCCACTAATCGTTATTTCAATGCAAAATGCTTGAAAAAGATCATAACCATGGACAAGAAGGAAATTAATTAGGAGCATAGCTCGAAACAAATAAGCTAAGCAAAGATAGCAATCGCAATTAAGAAGGAAATTTATTGTGAACATATTTTGAAAAGAACAATATAATCACAAATAATAAATTTAAAATAGGTAAAATAGAAACTAGGTGCCCCAGATATCGCAGCCTGAGCTTCTTTGTTCAAACTTCTTGAGGACCATTTTAAGCTCAATATGTGTTTAGGGGATCCGGTGTACTTTGTCGATGCCCCAAAACATAGCATACTTCTTCATTGTTAGCTCAGGCGTAGCAAGACTTGCTGTATGCCCCCCTTTGATCAAAATTTGAGTCGCCCTTTTTGGGTTTTCAACTCAAATCCCCTTTGGTCTCAAAGCGCCCTTTTGTGGGTTTTCGCCTTGGCCTCTTCTTTTTCTTCTTTTTTCTTTATTTTTCTTTCTTTCTTTCTTTCTTTTTTTTCTCCCTTTTTTTTACGGATATTTCTTGACTGAATTCACCGGATTGGGCATATCCCTGCCACCCATTTGGTCAATGTTTCCAGAACAAACTTTTTCACTTCATAAAGTCTTTTCTAGTTTGGCCTCTATTTTCTCTGAAATCCTTTTGTATATGAATGATCTTCTTCAATATCAGGTCCCCCTTTGGGAATTTTCTAGGATGAACCTCTTTGTCGCAAACCCACATCATCTGACTGTAACGGATAGCTATTAACTTTTCCTCACAAATTTGATTGATCATATCGGGATTGGATCCATTCTGCCTCATCCAACTTCAGTTCTGATAAAACTCGGAAAAAGGAATTTCGACTTCAATGGGTGAAACCAATGAGAAATGTGTTGCCCCGATGACAGTCCTGGCCAACGTTTGATAAGCATAGAGGGTAAATAGTAACTTCTGTATGCCAATCTTTACAAGGTTTACTCTTTTTATGATCTTTTGTTTTTCTTTTTGGTTGCTTTTGCTGTACTGATATGTAGCACCTGATCTTTGAACAGACCGCAGGCCTTTGGCATTGTGCGGTTAAATGTGATCTTTTTGACCTTTTTTTTGTCAGTATTCTTTCTTTCTTTTTTTCTCTTTTTCTCTCTCTTTTTTTTTTGTCTAATGACTATCGACTTTGTAATATTGACATATGAAGCGACCTTCACCCTCTTAGTGAAGAAATTGACGCCCACGAAGATGAATTGGTGTCGACTAAATACTCTTGACGAGATCGGCCTCATAACTTCTATGTCCCACATGTAGATAAAATGGAGGAGGCACATAAGTCCTGTCTTCCTCAATTTGGCATTTGATGCAATTTCCCCTTTTTGGGTAGACCAGTAGCCTAAACCTCATGATTATCCCAACTATTGTAGAACCATTAACATGGGTTCCTTAAACACCAATCTTAACAGCATACCCACGTTTCAGTATCCTAGCGTGCCTTGATATGATCGTGCAAAAACATCTTGAATTCTTGAAAATAGCTCAATGATGTCTCGCCTTGTGGTGAATTAGGCTTTGATATTTGCCCCTTCTTAATCTCGCAACGTCCACTGACCTTTTGCAAGGTAGAGTCTATTTTCATCTTGTTTTACCACCATTAACAAATCGGAAGATAGACGCAATCTCTCGACATCTTCAAAGTCCTTAGATCCCTTAGATCCATATCTCATTCAAAAGAGAGTTAGTAACAAATGTCACTCATGTCATTGATATCTCGGGTACCTATTGTAGGTGTACGAAGGCAAATTCAAAGAATAAATGATTCTAAGGATGATTATTTATGGTATGGTCATGAATAAAGAATGAAAGAATATTCTAAATCACCAAAGAATGTACAGTATAAGATGTAAAGAAAAAAATATTGACTTAAAATGATGCATTTTATTGAAATAAAAATTCTGGACATAAGCCTATTTCACAAAAGGATTCTCATTGCCTCTAGGCTTAAAGCAACAAGCATGTTTCGAATATTACTCTAGATCACTTCTAAAATACAGGGATCCCTTCCACAGTCCCATTGTTTAAAGTCTTCCCAAGTACGTAAAGGCAGAAGCTTGGAAAAGTCTATTCATTGGTTCCCTCTTTGAATATGTCACTAATGTTTAGATTCCCCCAACGTTCCCACCAGGATTTTGATCAGGTCTTGCGCTAGGGCCCTAAGCTCGATGCATTCTTGGACCTCCTGCCCCTATCCATCATGGAACTTACAAAGTTTACCCCTTTAACAGAAAGATTGGGTAACAGATTTTCTACACCAGAGGGATCATCGAATTTTACAATGCCCATTCTGATGAACTTTTTGACTAACTTCTTGAAAGCGGTGCAGTTTTCCATCGAGTGCCCCGTAATTCCTGCATGGTATTCGCATTGGGCATTCACATCGTACCATTTAGGGTATGGGGGCTGTATTGGTTCCACGTAAAAAGGAAATACAACATGTGCTTCAAACAAAATTTGGTACAACTCCCTATACGAGATTGGAATGGGCGCGAACTGGGGTTTTTCTGAGTTTGGTCTTGGATCGGGTTCTTGCCTTGGGGAAACGTGACAGCTGGTAATTACAGTCCTTGGCTGGCCCACTGTGATCAGCTTCAGGTGACTCTTGTTATACCTACTCGTACTATTCACTTCCCTTTCCTTCTTCTTCGGGGCCTTTAAAGTCCGCTCTCCTTTTTCTTTTGTTCCTACCAGAACAACCGGTTTGGCTCGATCATCTTCCGGGTTAAAACCTGAATCCATCGGTAAGTTTAACAATGCCGAGGTATCAATCAGACATTGGGGTTTGATAATAACAGGTGCCCCATGCGAATGCGTGTCTGGTTGAGTCGGGATGCTTATTGGGGAATAAACGATGTCTTCATCATCATCCACACTGTCGACCACTGGGCCACTCCTTTTTTCAAGCCCTCCGACTAGTAATTAGGTTAACTATAACATCATATGTATTTGATCTCGCATATCCTGTTGAATTTTGGCCAACCGCTCTTGCATCAGTATTTGCCTTTGCTCTAATCTTTCCAACCTTCGTTCCATGTTTTCTAGGTTAACTGAAATAATTTTACCTAATTAGGGACCTTATGTGAAAATCTAATGCACAAAATGCAATGCAAATGATGTAATGCAAATGCATGAAATGCAAATGCATGAAATGAATGCAAGAAGAAAGAGAGACGTTGATTCTGAATTCAATTCCATTAGAAGAACTTTTCTAGAAAACAAATATCTTTACATAAAACGAATTACATATGCGGTTTCGTCCTCATAGTCCAAGTGAGGACACCAATCTTTTTCTTCGTATCCGGACGTTATGGTCGTGTCCTATGGACTTTCTCAATAGATGTTTCTTCTAGCTCCTTGTTGCTTGATCCAGGCTGTGACCCTTTGCTCACTTATCCCTACGATGCTCGTTAGCTCCTTTAAGAAAGTCAAGATGTGACGGCTTTTGAATAATTTTTTTTGACATGAATCCTCGGGCGAAGTCTTGTACTCTTCTGCAGACTATCAGCCTTCTCTTGTTGTTTACTTGGACTATATTAGGACGACCGTATTATAATCCACTTTATCAAGAAGTTCGTTTCCTTATGACAAACTCCTCTATTTAGCAATCGAATATTAATCAACATCTCCTTTCTATGATTATGCAATGCGATGCAATCAAAACAAAAGAAAACACGTTAGTACAAGAGAAATAAACAACACAGAACACACATGCGGGTGACCACTAGGGTTCGGCGTGGCTCTGTCTAGGGTAGGCTCCTAGGTCTCTCTATATGTGATTTGGTTCTAAAGTTGAGGTACCTGAACCAGCAGATTCCTCGATCCTCACCCATTATAGACTCATACGGACCGAGTTCAGTTCAGGGGGACACATTTCCCTATGGCTGCACGGAGATGAAAATCTCACGAAGATATAGGTACGAATGTATCCCGAAAGTGATTCACTATCCTGCACGGAGGTGAAAACCTCACGAAGGAGTAGCTTCTCACTCTCACTTACAAGGGTGTGACCCATCGGTCATTCAGTATGATGCCGAAGTATTCTACAAGATTCGAACCATAGCATTCAAGCGAAATGATGCAAGCGAATGCAATAAAAGGATCGTAATTTTCAAATCAAATTTTTAATTTTCGACAAAAGGACAGAAATTAATCAATTTATGGCCTGACTCTCAACCAGTCCCCAGTGGAGTCGCCAAGCTGTCGAAACCATTTTTAAGGAGTTGAAAAAACGGGGATCGACTTTTAAAATAACAAATGGAAATGGAGTCACCACCGATCTTTTATTCGAGGTGTGATCCGGTCACCTTGAGATGGATTATTTTAATAAAACATTTTGATTTATTAAAACAATAATTTTGGTCTACGGAATCTAAGAGAATAGGTTCGGGAGTCGGTTACGTACGAGGAATGATTAGCACCCTCGCAACGCCCAAAATTGGTACCAAATTGATTAATTAATGTCCTAATGTCAAAAACTTGAAAAGATTTTAAAATACGACCTTCTTCCACCCATTTAAAGATACTTGAGTGTGAATATTAAGATTCTCTAGTTTCGAAGGAGTAAAGTATCACATCCAGCACGTTAGGATGCAACAATTTAAATCTTCGAATTCTAGATCATTCCGAAAAATTCTCAAAACTCATGCATTGAGATTTTGAAAAGGTATTTAGTCATTTGGGATCAAACAAAAAATCGAAACCCAGCACGTTAGGGCACGATTTCTCGAATTTCCAAACACGAAATATTGTCTTGTTTTTTAATTTAAGAAAATATGGATGAAATTTTAAAAGGATATTCGGTTGTTCGGTCAAACGAAAAACCAAAACCCAGCACGTTAGGGCACGATTCCTCAAATTTCCAAACACGAAATATTGCCTTGTTTTTAATTTAAGAAAATATGGATGAAATTTTAAAAGGATATTCAGTTGTTTGGTCAAACGGAAAACCGAAACCCAGCACGTTAGGGCACGATTCCTCGAATTTCCAAACCCACAAATATTGCCTTATTTTGAAAAATTTTCAAATACGTAATTTTAAAATTGACTCAAATGCATTTTATTGAATCACTTTTTGATAATGAGAAACAAAAATATAATATGAAAGAATAATATGCGAATACAACATTTATACAAATGGATGAAAAAAACGATATGAATATACAATTCAATATAAAATCAATAATCTCACAACTCTTATTTTGGAAATACCAACATTATTAATTAAGAAATAACGAAAGCTAAAAATATAGCTAAGTGAAAACGAATTAAACTTAAATATAGCATATTTAAAAATAATAAGCAAATAATACGTGTCAATTTAAGTGATATATGTAAATAAATAAAAGAAACTTAATATAAAATAATGTACATATAAAAATAATAATAATATATAAACATGTATAGAATAAGTAAATATAATTTTGAAGAAATAAATTATACACACAACAGATATATATATATATATATATATATATATGAAATAATATAAAATATATACATAAAAAGGTTACTTCCCGGAGCCAGAACTCACACTTACTGAACTTCGCATACAACTATTTCTCACGAAGAGTATGTAGTACCACTCTGAGATGCTCATCGTGCTCGTCCTCTGTCTTAGAATACACTAGGATATCATCGATGAATACCACCACAAACTGGTCTAGATAAGGCTGGAACACACGGTTCATCAAATCCATAAATGCCGCCGGTGCATTGGTCAACCCAAAAGGCTTGACCAGGAACTCGTAATGTCCATAACGAGTTCTAAATGACGTATTATGCACATCGGCCTCCTTTACCCTCAATTGATGATATCCTGAACGTAGATCAATCTTGGAGAACACAGAAGCCCCTCTGAACTGGTCGAATAGATCATCTATCCTCGGAAGTGGGTACTTGTTCTTGATTGTTAGCTTGTTCAGCTACCGGTAGTCGATACACATCCTCATTGTCTCATCTTTTTTCTTCACAAACAACACTGTTGCTCCCCACGGAGACACACTGGGACGAATGAATCCACGATCTAACAGTTCCTGAATTTGAGCCTTAAGCTCTGTAAGCTCATTCGGTAGGGCGTGATAGACACCAGAGCTGTACCCGGAATGAGCTCAATCCCAAATTCTACTTCTCGGCTCGGAGGCAGACCCGGTAGTTCTTCAGGGAAAACATCCGAAAAGTCCCTAACGGTTCTGATGTCCTTAACCAAAGAGTCCCTAGAGTAAAAAATACCGATGTAGGCCAAGAATGCCTCACACCCTTTCCTCACTAACTTTTCTGCCACCAAGGAAGAAATCACATTAGTCAGATAGTCTCGTCGTTCCCCAATCACCACTACCTCGTTGTCCTCCTCGGTCCTTAAGACAACCCTTTTTGTCGCACAATCCAAACTTACCCGGTGTCTAAACAACCAGTCTATTCCCAGAATCAAATCGAACTCCCCAAATGGAAGCTCCATCAGATCAGCCAGAAATACTGTCCCTTGAACCTCTAATGGGACGTCTCTAAACAATTTACTCACTCGGATAGACTGCCCCAACGGACTCACAACTGTTACCTCAGTAAAAGTACTTTCAACCGGAATACCCAAGGTTTCAAACACAATACTGGCTATGTAAGAGTGTGTAGAGCCTATGTATATCAATGCCAAATAAGGTACATTATAACTTAAAACGCGTGCGTGATGACGTCCGAGCATCTCGTCCCTATCGGCGACGACGGCAAAAAACCGATCTGCGGTGCCTCGCCTCAGTTGGTCCAGCACCTCTACCCAGTGCTCTCTGTCCTTGGCCTACGCTATTACCACCCCTAGCCTGACCTCGGCCCCTAAGTGGCTGTTGAACTACTCTCGGTGGCTGCGTAGCACCAGTACCCGTAGCTTGCATCTGAGCAGTCCTCAATGGACAATCCCGAACACAATGCTCAGTAGAGCCACATCTTAATTAAGCCCTAGTAGTCCTCCAACATTCGCCTGGATGGCGTCTACCATAGTGCCCACAAAGCGTCACCCCAGTAGGTGCAACAGGAGGCCCAACTCTCACTGGCCCATCAAAACTGGCCTTTTCTTAGGCCTCATCACAGAACTCGAGGGCTCCGGTTCCCTCTTATTCTTTCCTCTCTCCCGGTTTTGGCACTTAGCGCGCTTAACTTCCTTGGCGATCTTCACCTTCTAAATCAATGTAGCAAACTCACGCTCCCTCTGCGGAGCTATCAGAACTCGCAAACTGTCCCTGAGTCCATCCTCAAAATTGACGCATCGCTCATACTGGGTCGCCACCATGCCCCGGGCATAACTACTCAATCTCAGGAACTCGGCCTCATACTCGGTCACTGAATGGTCCCCTTGTGTGAGATTAAGAAACTCACACCTCCTAGCATCGATGTAGTTGGCTCCCACATACTTACTCTGGAACACAGTCTTAAAGTAATCCCAAATCAATTGGTCGGGCTGAGTGCCCTCCTTAACCGTCAGCCACCACTGGTAAGCTTTATCGCGAAGCAGAGAAACAGCCCCCTTAAGCTTCTGCTTGGTGGTAAAATCCAAGACGTCCATAATTCTTTCCGTGGCCTCCATCTAATATTCGGCCACGTTAGGGGCGACTATAGTGACACCCCCGAATAACTCAGCCTTATTGGACCGGAGTCATTCCGTAACTGACCCTCGGCCCCCTGACCCGGTGTTAGGCCCAGCGACCCTCTTTAGAATCCGTAACATGGCTTGGGACAGTGCATCATCCCCACCCGCACGATTATGAGACCCAGTCTCTGTAGCAGGTGAGACCGGCGTCTCGCTCGTATCCAGATTAGGCAGGTTTCCAGATGATGAGGACCCAGCTTGAGCCCCTCTACGGCCTCTACCACGGCCTGTAGTACCTCATCCGCGGATACCTCGTGCGCTCATCGTAGTTCAAAGTTTATCTGTATTAACAGTTTTATGAATCAGTTATAATTTCGATATTTATTAGCAGGTATTTTATGTAGACAGTATCAGAAGTTCAGAGTTCGTTATTGCGAGTCTCAGTCTCACTACAGTTTCCAGTTTACACTACCTAGGGTGTTTTCAGTACAGTATACTACTTATTGGCTGTTTCAAGCATGCTAGTAGTTTTTTTAGACAAATCTAAACAGAGTTTTAGAACACTTACAGGATCGGTGCCAGAGACTCGGTGTACCACATACTCAGTCTAAAAACATTTCAAATCACTTAAAAATTATTTCTTAAAACCAATCTTTTTAACCCAAATCCACAGCTGAGTTTTGCAATCTGGCTCTGATACAACTAAATGTAACACCCCAAACCCGACCTAGACG
Source organism: Gossypium sturtianum (assembly GCA_025698515.1). Taxonomy (NCBI): domain Eukaryota; kingdom Viridiplantae; phylum Streptophyta; class Magnoliopsida; order Malvales; family Malvaceae; genus Gossypium; species Gossypium sturtianum. The sequence continues at coordinate 36,524,963 of CM046950.1, forward strand.
TTATGGCCGAATCTGGCGATGTCACATGATAGTGCTTTTGCAACTGTAGCCACGCTCAAACCATTTCTCCTTTTTAAAAGTTTTTCATTATTTTATGTTAATTCTAAATAGTGTCATTCGTTTCCCAAACGCTGTCTGTTTTCCAAAACATTTATACTTCGTGGGAGCTTTTAAAAACAGTTTGTGTAATCGTGGTGTTTTGGTAAAACATTTGTTTCTCTTGAAAACCTGAGTTTTCCTACTACTAGAAGTAAAAACCATAAAACGTTGTAAATCCCAAAATTTAAATAAAAACCCGTAATGGCCGTAATTACATCAAAATTCCCCAAATAGAAATTAAAACCATGATAAGTATAAAATCGTAAATTTATCGTGAGCCAGAAGCAGTGGTCACCATCGAGTCCTCCGCTGCACCAATCCGTTTAATGCTGGGGATTACCTGAACAGATTAAACAAAAAAAGGGTGAGTTTTGCAACTCAGTGTGTAACCCCCAAAGATATTAAACGCACAAAGAAATCACCAGAAATCAGAAATCTCAGACTGGGCCGGAGCCCATAATAGAAAAAGTTTAGGCCTTAGCCCACTCGGATGCAGAATCAGATATATATATACTAGGGCCTTAGCCCAATCAGATACAGAGTGCATATCAGAATACCAAAATCCTACCCACCAGCCTCTATACACCATCTCCGTCCAGCCCTACACACCATGTGGGGATATAATCAACCCACCCATCCCTACACACCATACTGTACCGAAATGCGGCACATAAATAGAATAATGCCGCTGAACTGCCAGATAACAGGCTTAAAGCCTTTCGAACACTTCCTCCGAAATATCATCAACCCTCCCCAATGCAATGCAACATACCAAATATGACATGCAACATGCAAATAACCGATCACACACTCAGTTCAGTACAGATATCATGCTCAGTCAGACACCATATAATCAGATCACATAAATAGGGGTCTAAGTAACACTTATCGACCCTACAGTAGGTCCACAGTCAACTTGGGCGATCCGTGCATCCTTACAGATCATTTCAGAGAAAAAAATGGGCTCACTTGCCCATGTGGCCTGCCCGTGTGGTTCACCCGTGTAGGCCCACACGCCCGTGTGGCCCACACGGCCCAATAGGTCAAGCCCGTGTGTCGCACTCGGCCTTGCCCGGCCATCACACAGCCGTGTCTCTTGCGCACGGCCTGGCTCGTCGCTCACACGGCCGTGTTGTGGCTCAGCCGTGCACACGGCCTACCAAACCGCCTACCACACGGTCGTGTAGCGTCGACATAATTATTTTTCGGCTTTCGTCGATTCTTGTTTTCTGTGTTTCTGGGTACACACCTGTAACGTTTTCGATGCGCAAGCACTCCTAAGCCTCCAGAACCCTAAAATAACCAATAACGCTCAATTAAACTCTTAAATCGATATTCAACATCTAGACGAAAGGCATACTTCTAACAATTTAATGGAACCCTCACCTTCGAGCGAAACGAGCAATCCTCGCACTTAATTTGTCACTTGAAGTCGATTTATCGTTCCTTGATTAACTCCTAACACCAAAAAGGAAACCCCTCTTAGTAAGAACAGAGAACGTTTAGAATAGCAAAATCCAAACTTACCAATAGCGATCCCAAAAGCCGAATAACGATCCACAGAAACTTGGAAGTAAATAGGAGGTCAAAATAAGAAAATAACAGCAAAGGAATGGAAGGGGCGGTGGCAATCGAGAATGAAGAACCAAAAAGAAAAAGGGAAGGAAAAAAAACGTGGAGAGGGAGAGTAACAGAGAAAACGTCAGATGCGGAAAATTTGGGAAAAAAATCAAAACTGATTTGATACTCTCAACTACCCATTACACCACAACTCAAACACTCCAACATTTCAATTTCAATCAGACTCTACCACGCCACACGCCCAAAGCAAAAAAATATTGCCTATCCAGGGATTCGAACACAAGACCTCCATCACACCTACACTCCACTTATCCACCAGACCAGCAGGCCCATTCTGTTAAGTAATTACAAACAATTACTTAAAAGCCTACTAACCAGTGATAGGGCTTTGTTCATAAAAATACTAAAATTTTCCCAAGTCATGGCTTGAACTTGGGACCTCCCCCACACACCCAGAACACAAAACCACTGAAGTAAATACACAGTTGTGTCACACATTCACAATAAAAAAAATCAAAATTTTGGGGTGTTACATAGCCCATCACAATAGATGTAGAAAAGTGAATAGGTGAAGAACTAAGCATCAATGTATCTAAAAATACCAATAAAATAATAAAGTGTAATTTGATATAAACATAGGCAATAATAAAGAAACTAGGGGCAAATGTTATGAGTATGAAATTAATGACTTAAATCTACTCTAATCATCAGTAGTGGAAAAAGGAGGATTCGAAGGGAAGTAAGCTAAGAGAGACGTCATTTGTGCCTCCAAAGTTGATAGGCGAGTGTTAACATCTTCCTGAAAACATCGAACATTTTTGCTTAATGAATGGATAGCATCGAGAAGAGCATTATTAACCTCAGAAGAGGGTTGAGCAGCATGTGAAGAAGAAGCCGGTGGAGGAGCATGCTCGGGTGAAGGGACGTGTTCAAACGCGCCTTTATCATCATCATCGTTAGTAGCCGGATTACCTACCTTGATCCACTCATCGGAGTTGGCATTATAGTGATAGTCGGCATGGTGAAGTGCCCCGTAACTTATGGGTTGATTGGACGTAATAGCGGAGTCTCCAAGGGTGCTAATTCCTAACTGTCTAAAGATATATGACAAATATGTGCCATGAAGAAGGGTGATATTTTTATTCAACCCCCTCCCAATAGCCTTAGTAATACCATTAAACATGATAAGAGCAAGGTTGTGACGCCTATTATTTTGGATAGAATCGAGCCACCAATAATCGATGTTTCGAAGCTTGGCATATTTCATAATAGGACGTAAATTCCAAGTTAGGATAAGGTTGAAGACTCGACCGTGTAAGGAAAGTTCAGAGGCTAGACTGGACAAAATGGAAAGAACTTGATTAAAAGGACCCTGTTCATTAGAGTTACCTTTGGAAGGCAAGTGTAACAAATTTCCAAACTCTTTGACAGTGAGACGAATGGGAGTGTTTTTTTTTAATAAAAATGAGGTGATGACAACAATGAGATCACAAGACTCGTCATGTTCGAGCTTGGCATTTGAATAAAATGCTCGAATAGGGTTATAAAATGTCGTTGAAGAAATTTTCAAAAAAATCATTCAACCCCAATCTTGAAAATAGATAGATAAATAAAATTTATTAATTCAAGCATACCAACATTTATCTTTCTTGACTCCCAAACCTTTTTCGAAGCAAATTTTTCATTAAAAAAAGATTGAGAGTTTGAAGATTGAAAATACTCACTAAAAAAGGACTTTACTGTAACACCCCTAACCCGTATCCGTCGCCGGATTGGGGTCACAAGGTATTATCGAACACATGTACAGATTCAAACGTTCACCCAAGTCATATTCATATATAAATATATAAATAAAGCTCATAGCTAATTAAATATTAAACATATGGATCATGCCTCTACAATTTCTCGAAATCATACCATATATCTATTCAAATTTTTAAATAAAGAAACATACCACAAAGCTAAACAATATATGCATACTTTACTTAACACAATACTCAATCATGTGCACATCATCTTAATAATATGCGAATATCTAACATAAATTAAACACTTTGCTTCAAAATTTTATTTATGCTTATACATGACTTAATGACCATAAGAAATTAAGGCATTAACAACTCCAGGTTATGATCAAACATATTTCATTAATCATTAAGATCATATGTGTATTTAACTACATCACATATCAAGACATATATAACATGTCAAATACCTATTTATGCATTTCATATTTCTAAACCTATGCTTTCACATTTGACCGAACATACTATATACATTATAACATTTTCTACTCCATAAAAACTTGAATAAGTCGCTTCACAAACACTTCTTCCTAAATCCATGAATCAAACACATTCACATAAATGCAAACGCTAACATCTCAATTGTAACTCTTATAATTCGAACCATATAAAGTAACAAACCAAAACCTTGCATAATCAACTTCATTCAATAACTAACTTAACGTTTATGTTAAACCATATGAATACCACGATAATTAATTATGCATCCATTCACACAACTCACATTGCCGATTATACTGCATAAAGATCATGCAACATTTCCATATACATTCAAGACCAAAGTATCTTTACTTAGCCATTTTCGCATGGCTATACTTATATACAAGACAAAAACTCATTGGTTTAAAAACTTAGTCTAACCTATACATGCCTTTGGTTCAAAAACTAAGCTTATAAGTACCAAACAAGATGATAGTGTGTATGACTTCTCTGACGATCCCCTGAGCTCGTAGCTTGATCAAAATCTATAAAAACAGAGCAACAAACACACAGAGTAAGCTAACTTAGCTTAGTAAGTCTTAAGCAAATTCAACAATTCGGCTAATTATTTAAATCAAGTTAAACCAAACAAATTTTTAACATTTATAAAATAATAAGACATTTATGTGCTATCATAGCCGAATATCAATATGCATATATAGCAAAATTATTATCATCATCTACTTTAAAAGTAGAACTCATCAAATACACATTACTTAATAAATATATATATATTCCTATATATATATATATATATCCGAATATCATCTTCCATGTATATAGATATACATACATAAACATCTTTTAACAACTCTCATATTTTTAAGTAAACAACTTTCACATCACATAATTTATCCACGTATCCGAACAACCAATTGAACAACACATTTATTTCATCATTTCAATTGCTCATTGACATCACATTTAACATATATGTATAATATACATACCTTATGGCCGAATTAACAAAATTCATTTGCATAAGATTAAACTTACTCGATTTGTTCCATAACTTGATTATTTCGTAGTCTAAGCTCGAATTTTAATTCACCGATATAAAACCTGCTAGGCGTCACTGAATCACACACCCAAGCACTAGGCACGCTGGGCCCGAGGTCTGGAAATTTAAACACCAGCATTTAGCACGCTAGGCAATAAGTCCGATATAATTCACTCAAGCACAAGGCACGCTGGGCAATAAGCCCAATATAGTACACCAAGCACAAGGCACGCTGGGCAATAAGCCCGAATATTCATATTACCAACCAACTCCTTCACATTACACATTAATAATATCACATATATCACATATAATTCACATCACTTTCACATAGTGAACTCAATTAATTCAACTACATATCATTGGTAAATTACTTTAACACATTCGGCTTTGTCATATTTCAATCCACAAATTCATAATTCAGCATGTATAATAGGTTATAATCGATACTCAGGATATTAACTTGCTTAAAGACTTACCTCGAGTATCGTCGGACGACAAGAACCGGTTATTCGTTTACTTTCGTCTTTCCCCGATCCAAGTCCGTTTTTCTTTGTTCTTGATCTAAACATATTCAATTTAAGCTCATTCAAACACATTTCATTTCAATTTAATTCAAAAACACCTAAATGGGCAAATTACCATTTTGCCCCTAATGTTTCACATTTTTACAATTTAGTCCTATTTGCACAAAACACAAAATATGAAAAATCTCCCAACAATATAGCTAGGCCGAATCTTCCACATAGCCATATAAGTCCATGCATTTCATTTATTTTGCATTTTAATCCCTCAAAAATTTATTTTCTCAATTTAGCCCTATTTACTCAAAATCACCAAAAATCTCAATACAAAACATATTAATCTAACATATATCTTTCATAATTTATCAACTATCATCATAAAACTCATGAACTCATTAATGACACATTTCAAAATATTCATCAAAATTAAAAATTTAAGCATGGGTCTTGAAGTATTCGAAGTAACGATTTCAAAAACATAAAAATTATCGAAAACTAAACAAAGTACATACCCAAATCAAGCTTTCTTATTGCCGAAACCTTGAGGTTCAACTATGGTGTTTTCTTATCCCATATTCGGCCAAGGAAAGAGGTAATGCATGTTTCTTTTATTTTATGATGTTTTATAACTTTAACATATAATATAATATAAAAATTAACTTATAATATAAATAAAAACATATTAGTGATCACTTAAATAACAATGCCATCCACTAAGTTTCTAAATGGTTAATTTTCATCATAAGGCCACATACAAAAGTAGACAAATCGATTTGACCACTTAATTGAATAATTGGCCACTTTTACCATTTACGCGATTTAGTCCTTTTATTAAATTAAGCACGCAAATAATCAAATTTTCATATGAAACTTTCACACATAATATTTCACATATAATAAACATAGAAAATAATATTTAAATATTTTTCGGACTCGGATTCGTGGTCCCGAAACCACCGTTCCGATTAGGGTCACATTCGGACTGTTACAATTACTACCCTAGATAGGTTAGAAGAAGATGCACCGGTTCTTGGCTTTTTCTTAGGAGCCATTCTAACTAATTAGACACTTAGAGACATTGAGACTCGAAAAAAAACTCTTTAGAGGAATTTTAACAAACACTTGGTGGGCAAGGGTTTTAGGTAAGAGTTTTAAGAAAATTTTTAGAAATAGGTAACCTCCTACAACAAAACACAATATATGGTGTTCAAAACAACTCAATAAACCATCAAAAAGCACTATTTCAACTTACATTTTAAAAATCAACAAGTTGAAGGTTTTAGGTTTTTACCTTAAAAAAGTTGAAATAGGGAAAATCTCCAAGCATTGTTGAACAAAATTTGAGGAAATTATGTTTGAAAGTGTTGAAAGACCAAGATTTGACAAAAAAAATAAAGAAATTTGAAGAAATTTTGAAGAGGAGTTGAGATGTTTTCGGTGGAGAGAAGAAACAATTTTAAGTGTTTTGAAAATTTGTGTTAGAAACTTGTGCAGATCCTCTAAAAACCTCGTGGTACCGATAATTTCTCACGAGTATCAATATTTTTATAAAAGTATCGATACCAAATTATGATTCTGTTTTTCAAGTGCAGTGAAAATTGTAAAACCGAGATTTTTGAGTCTTTAGAGGTTCTAAGGGTTCTAAAATGACTCTAAGATCATCCCTAAATGTTTCATGTGCATGAAAATGCAAAAGTTAAGCATAATGCATATAATTCATTAAGCAAACTTAGATTTTTAAAGGAAAATGACTAAATTAGGAAGAATATGACTAATTCAATAAGTGCAAAAACATTCCAAGAACAAGTCATGCTAGATAAATAAGGTTAAAATAGATCAAATATCTACATAAACTTCCCCTATCTTTATGCATACAAGAGCCATGAAATCTTTACTTAACAAGCTTTTTGCAATAAAAATAATCAAAGAACATAGAAAGTTTTAACACAAAGTCAAGGCAAGGTGGTTAGACCTAGTTCTCTCGTAAGTGTCCAAAATCTCTCTTTGTTTAATGGTTTTGTAAAAATGTCACCTAATATGGTTTAAGGTGTCTATATACTCTAGAACTATTTCACCATTTTGGACATGATCATTAATGAAATGATGTCTAATTTCAATGTGCTTAGTCCTAGGATGTTGGATGGGATTTTTAGTGAGACAAATATCATTAGTATTGTCACACTAGATAGGAATGGTATCTATATCAATTCCATAGTCCTTAAGTTGTTGTTTCATCCATAAAACTTGAGCACAACAACTACCGATAGAAATATATTCCACTTGGTGGTAGACAAAGCAACATTATTTTGTTTCTTTGAAAACCATGATATTAGAATGTTGCCTAGGAATTGACAAGTACTGGAGGTGCTCTTCCTATCTAATTTGAAACCTACAAAATCCGCATCCGGGAATGCATGCAAGATAAAGGATGAGTCTCTAGGATACCAAAGGTCTAAATTTGAAGTGTCTTTAAGGTATCTAAAGATTCTCTTAAGGGCTTGTAAATGTGATTCCTTATGACAATATTGATATCTAGAACACAAGCATACACTAAACATAATGTTGGGTCTACTTGTGGTAATACAAATCAAAGAACCAATCATTGACCTATATAATTTAAAATCTACACATTTACCTTTCTCATCTTTATCAAGCTTTGTAGAAGGGCTCATGGGAGTAGCTTGTGGTTTGAGAGTGTCCATCCCAAACTTCTTGAGCATTTCCTTTGTGTACTTAGTTTGATCAATGAAGATGCCATCCTTTCTTTACTTGATTTGGAGTCTCAAAAAGAAATTTAGTTCTCCCATCATGCTCATCTCAAAGTCACCTTGCATTAGCTTAGAAAATTCTTGACAAGGGAGATCATTAGTAGAACAAAAAATAATATCATCAATATAAATTTGAACTACTAATAAATCTTTTTTTCTTTTAATAAAAAGTGTTGTGTCAATTTTCCCTTTACAAAAACCTTTTTCAATAAGAAAATTTGATCAAACCATATAAAGCTTGTTTCAAACCATATAAAGCTTTTGAAAGTTTGAAAACATGGTTTGGAAATTTTGGATCTTCAGGGTGGTTGTTCAACATACACATCTTCATTTATAAAACCATTTAGAAAAACACTTTTTACATCCATTTGGTATAGTTTGAAATCATTAAAGTATGCACAAGCTAAAATCATTCTAATAACTTCCATCCTAGCTACAGGAGCATGAGTCTCATCATAATCTATTCCTTCCTCTTGAGTGTAACCTTGAGCAACAAGTCTAGTCTTGTTCATCACTATGTTACCAGTCTCATCTAGCTTGTTCCTAAAAACCAATTTAGTACCTATAGTAGATTTATCACTAGGTCTATCAACTAGGATCCATGCTTTACTTCTCTCAAATTGATTTAACTCTTCTTGCATAGTAAATATTCAATATTTATCATTTAATGCTTCTTTGATAGTATTTCTAAGAGAAGATCTAGTAATTACTCCTTGGGATGAACCTCCCAAAATCATACCATCATTCACATAGTTGAACTCTATTGGATGAGTGATTTTCATTTCCTCAATTGAAAGTTATTCTAGAGCATCGTGTGTTTCTTCTTGAATTTTTTCATTTGATGATTGATCCTCTTTATAATTTTTCTTAAAAGATTTTGCATTATCATCATCAACACAAGAATCCTTTCTAGGAGGAGAATTAGAGTCATAAAAAATAACATGTATAGACTCTTCTACTACTAAAGTTCTTTTGTTAAAGACTCAATAAGATTTAGAACTTAGAGAATAACCAAGAAAAATTCTTTCATCACTTTTTGCATCAAATTTACCAATATTATATTTGCCATTGTTTACAATAAAACATTTGCATCCAAAGGGATGAAAATAGCTAATGTTAGGCTTTTTATTTTTGAAAAGTTCATATGGAGTTTTCTTTAAAATAGGCCTAATCATCACTCTATTAACAACATAGCAAGCGGTGTTTGTGGCTTCCGCCCAAAAATATTTTCGTAAATTATTTTCACAAAGCATAGTTCTAGTTATTTCCTCTAAAGTTCTATTTTTTCTCTCAACAACTCCATTTTGTTGAGGGGTTCTAGGTGCCGAAAAATTGTGGTTAATTCTATTTGAGTTGCAAAAATTTTCAAAATCAAGATTTTGAAATTCGATTCCATGGTCACTTCTAACACTAGTGCAAGAGTAACCTTTTTCATTTTTGTTTATTTTTTAAAATGTGATGAATTTTTCTAAAGTTTCATCTTTAGTACTTAAGAAAAGAACCCAAGTAAATCTAGAATAGTCATCAACAAACACAAAACTATATTGTTTTACACCCAAGCTAGTTGTCTTAATAGGACCAAATAAGTCTATGTGAATTAGTTGAAGAGCTCTACAAGTTGAAACATTATTAATAGGTTTAAAGGAAACTCTTCTATGTTTACCCTTATCACATGCATCACAAACTTTATCTAGTTCAAAATCAGTTTTAGGCAAACCTCTTGCCAAGTCATTTTTAGCTAGTTTATGCAATATACTTATGCTAGCATGTCCTAGTTTTCTATGCCATAATAAAGAACTATTTTCATTTTTAGCAATAAGGCAATTGTTTGAATTATGCAAATCATCTAAATGCACTATATATATATTTTCTATCCTATGTCCTAGAAGCACAATCTTATTAGAATCAATATCAATAACTTTAAAACCTTTAGACTCAAATATGAAATTGAAACCTTTCTCACATAATTGACTAATTCTTAGAAGATTATGCTTAAGACCGTTGACATATAAGACATTTTCAATAATAATTGAAGAGTGTTTACCAATAGAGCCTATTCCTTGATTTTTTTTCTTGTGGAGTTGTCACCGAATGTAACTTCTCTTCCATTTTTTGGCTTCAAATTGATAAAGTGACTCTTATCATCAGTCATGTGTCTTCAGCATCCACTATTAAGGGACCATAAGTTTTTCCTTGAATAGTCCACCTCAAAGCAATGCTCATTTTCCTACAAACATAGAATTAGACTTTGATTTTTGGTACCCAAATTCTTTTGGGTCCATAAGCATTAGTTCCTATAATTTTATTCCCTTTAGGTATCCATTTTGAAATCAAGTTCTTATCTTGAGAAGTTATGACTCCTTTAGGGACCCATACACTTTTAATAATTTTTATTTTATAAAAGTTTTGAGGACTTCTATGTTTATAGAAATTAAAACTATTTATAACAAAATTTTGTTTTTAAATTTTCTCCTTTTTCAAAAACTTTTTTAGAGTGAATCTTTTCACTCTTAAGCAACTCAAGTTTTTTTTCATGATCATCATGAACTTTAGAAAGTAAATTATGCAAATCTAAATTCTTCTTCTCAAAATCATTAATAATTTCTTGTATTTTGTTTATTTTCTCTTCAAGTTCATGATTGGTTTTGGAAAGCAAGTTATTTTAATTTTTCAATTTTGAAATATTTTCCTTAGGTTTTGAATTCATGACTTAAAATTCCAAACCCAATTCATCATAGGCATCTCGCAACTCATCAAAAGAATAAGAATTTGAAATAGATGAGTTAGAAGTTACCTTAGAATCATTTATGGCCATGAGACATAAGTTGGATACTTCTTGATTTTCTTCATCGGATGAATCCTCATCACTCTAAGTAATAACATTTGCCTTGTGTTTTTGTTTGCTAGACCCCTTCTTCTTCTATTGAGGACAACCAAACTTGTTTGTCCTAGTTTCTTGCACTTATAGCAAATGATGTTATCTTTCTCTTTGGTTGATTCAATTTTGAGTCCTTCATTCTTTTGAAATTTTCTTCATTTGTTGGACCTCATAAATATCTTGACTCTTCTTGCAAACATGGTCATCTCTTCATCCTCATTCACATCTTCATTAGAATTACTCTCTCCTATTGTGGACTTGAGAGCAACACCAACCTTCTTCTTTTCAACTTTTTCTTCTTCTTTATTCACTCCCTTGAGTTTCATTTCATGAGTGAGCAAGGAACCAATTAGCTCATCTAATGAAAGAGTCTCCAAGTTTTTAGCTTCCTCTATGGTTGTAACTTTAGCATCCCAAGACATAGGCAAACTTCTAAGCATCTTCCGGACTACCTCTTCATTTGGATAGGTCTTCCCATATGATTTGAGTTCGTTGATGATGATGGTGAATCTATCAGACATAACTTTGATGTCCTCCTCGGGCTTCATCGTAAAAGTCTCATAATTGAGAGTGAAAATTCCCACATTTGATTTCTTAACTTGATCGGTACCCTCACGAGTAATCTCCAATTTATCCCAAATTGAAGAAACTCTACTATATTTTTCCGAAACAAGTGCACAAAAGAGAGTGTGCATGGCCTTTGCGTTGAGTTGAACGTTTCTCCTATCTTCCTCATTCCATTCCTTCTTGCTCTTTGGAACTAATTTATCTCCTTCTTAATTTTTAGAAATGGATAGACTATCCATGATGACGTCCCACACAGTAAGATCATTGGCTTGGATGAACAACGCCATTCTAGTCTTCCAATATGAATAATTTGCACCATTGAAATAAGGAGGTTTGGAGATAGATTGAGACTCACCAACCATAATGGAGCTGAAAGAAGATGTCATATTGTGCAGTTTGAAGAGATGAGATTTAAGCTACCTCGATGATATTCTCTTGGTTATTAGACCGTCTTTTAGAGACTAGCTCTGATACCAATTATTAGCTCAATAAATCAAACCAAAATTGCGAAGAAGGGGGTGAATTGGCTTATAAAAAATTTTGAGAAAGCTAGAAAGAAAATTGAAAGATGAACACGATAATTTAGAGTGATTCGGCCCCAATTGCATACTCCACTACCTTAGCTTTCTACAACTAAGGATTTTCTCATATTCACTAATTTGATAACCTTTGAGGACAAGGTTTAACCTTACAAGATCAAAATGTTTGCAAATTAAGCTTAAATACAATGAATTTTTATTGATTTTTAGGGTAAAAGGATTAAATTGTAAAAATCGTAAAACTTAATCACTATTGATTTTTATTAGCTAAAATTATTAATTAATTATTGTTTAAGATTTTATTTGGAAATTAAGCCATTTTATATATGGTGGATGGTTAATGGATATTTTTATTGTAACACCCTATTCCCGGCTCGATCATCGAGCCCGAGTAATAGGACGCTACACCACCGTCTCATCATCAACGAAGCATAAAACATCTCATTGGCATGCGATTAACATCATAATCAAATAACTAAGTGAGGTTTAAGTCTAATCTCCCCTATATGAAGTTAAAATTTGCTAAACATACAGTAATCGACCATAAAACAATTTAAAAGCATGCTTAAAGACCATTTAACATAAATTTCTAGAAGGTCACGAACGTATCTGTAACAGCTCATTTTTAGTCAAATTAGAATAGTGGTTTCAGGACTACAAATCCAAATACAAAATATTTATTTTATTATTATTGTAATGTTTACAGCATGATTGAATGGTTGTGTGAAAGTTTCATTCAAAAATTTTATCGTTTGACTAGTCAATTTGATAAAAAGGACTAAATCGTGTAGAGTGTAAAAGTGGAGTTATATTAGCTAAATGTATATAATAGCTATAGAACCTTAAAGTAAAGGTCCTTATGTGGTTATTAACCCATTTATGAGATAGTGGAGGTAAGTGGAGTGGTATTTGGTGTAGTTATTAAATATTTTTAAGGTTAAAATTGGTATTTAATAATTTAAGTATAATAAATAAAACAAAATAAAAAATTATGAAGGCTATCATCTTCCTAGCCGATTTTTAGCAAAGAAGAAATCCATTTTAGGGCTTGAAGAATTCGGTCACTTCATTATCTAATTGTAAGTTTGTTTTTGTCCCGTTTTTAATAATTTTTATGTTTTTGAGATCGTTGCAGCTTAGTCTAGCTAGCCCAGGGACTAATTTGCAAAAATGTTAAAGATTTTGAATGATTCCATTGATTAATACATGAGTATTTTGATGTTTGATGATAGATTTTGAATGTTTGATGATAGTATTACAAGCTTCGTTAAGTGATTTTTAGTGAAAATGCAAAATAGGGATTAAATTGAGAAATATGTAAATTGTGTGGTAAAAATGTGAAATAAATGAAAAATATGGGCTTCTAGGGGTATAATAGTAATTCAGCTAGGCTTGGGTTGTGATGAAATTGAATAAATTTTGTTTTACGAGCCTAGGGACTAAATTGTAAAAGTTGTGAAATTCTTGGGGTAAAAGTGTAAATATGCTTAAATGTGTGTTTTGGATTAAATTGAATAGAGAGATTATTAAATAAGTTGAATTTGATATTATATTTAGATCAAGAAAAGCGGAATTTGGATCTAGATCGGGGGAAAACTAAAGTTATAGACTAATTGACTTATTTCGTTGTTTTCACATCCGAGGTAAGTTCGTATGTGATAAATTTTATGACAAATGTATTTTAAATGCTTTGATATTGTATCAGTTGTGAATACGAGACTTCGGAGAAGTTCAACAATGACTCGATGGTAATTCGGTAATCGAAATCCCGGTTGAACCTTAGGAATAGTTTAGGATACTAGTGACATGTCATTTGGGGATACATTCTGTTGGCTTTGGGCCATGATATTAGCACTTCGGGTGCGAGTTATACCGATTTGGCTTCGGGCCATGAATATCGGCTGCTTTGGCTTTGGGCCATGATATCAGTACTTCGGATATAAGTTACCTTGATTTGGCTTCGGGCCATGGTATAGGTACTAGTGTGCAAGACTCCTGAGTATCCGACTTCTATTATGAATGGTTCAACGGGTAAATGAATGATGTGGTTGAGAATGAGAGTGGTACGAGATGGTACAGGTATGTGCATAAACCATATTATCTTTGAATCAAAGAAATGGTGAAGCAAATATATAGTTTTGTGAATGAGTAATTGAAAGGTTTGTTAGTTGATGTGAATTCATGTATTTATAATCAATTGTTGAATTATGTGTTTATGATTGTATCGAGTTTCTTTCATACGAGCTTACTAAGATTTATAGCTTACATCGTTTAACTTTTCTATGTTTTATAGTGAATTCAAAGCTAGCTCGGATTCAGGGATCGTCGGAGATTTCGTCACACTATACTATTATCGATTTGGTACTTTTAAGCTTATGTTTTGAGTATATGGCATGTATAGGGACTTTGGTCATGTTGGTTATGTTTTGGTAATGATTTTGGTCATTTGAAATGGCTTGTAAATGTATATGTTTTGGTTGGTAAATATAGCCATGAGAGTTGGCTTAATTTGGTTGTTTTGATTAAGTATATATATATGTGCATATATGGTTTGTATTGTAAGTTATTGGTGGATATGTGTATGGCTTATATTATGAAGCTTATGGATATAGATATGGTAGATACTAAATGGTTGATATTGAGAATTGGTATGCTTGTGAGATTAGGCTAAATAAAGCATATTTGAGATTGGTTATTTTTGATGATTTGATAAGTGAATTTGGTATGAAAGTTATGGCATTGTTTGTGATTTGTGTGTGTGGATAATGAGGATATAAAATGTGCATGAATTATGTTTGAATTGGAAGATTAAAATGCATATTGATGCTATGTTTTGGTGCAAATTGGGTTGATGTAGGTGTGCACAAGTTTGGGTGGAAAAATGGCTTGGTAAATAACCTATTTTTGTCCACACGGGTAGAGACACGGGCGTGTGTCTCAGTCGTGTGTGACACACGGTTATGTTACACGACCGTGTGTCCCCTGGTGTTGAAATTAAAACCAAGTCAGTATGCTTCACACGACCTCACACACGTGCGTATGACTTGGCCGTGTGGCATAAGTCAGTATACCCTACAGGTTTGGCACGGCCTAGCACACGGCCTGGCACACGGGCGTGTATGGCCATTTTTAGGGCACACGAGCTAGTCACACGGGCGTGTGTATTGGCCATGTAACCCAAATCAGAGAGTTACATGGGGTCGGACACGGGCTAGGACACGACCATGTGATCCCATTTTGAATGTCCACACGACCTGAGACACGGGCGTGTCTCTTGGCCGTGCGAGTGACACGGCGGGGGTACACGGGCGTGTGACCCCTGTAGTTTGAAAAATTTTATAAGTTTCATAAAAGTTTTCTATGTTATCGGTTTAGTCCCGAACCACTTCCAAAGCATGTTTGAGCCTCGTAAGCTCGTATTAGGGACATTATGATTGATGTTGAATGATAATTGTATGAAATGTAAAAATGTTCAAGAAATGTATATGTAATTGTATGGTAAGTCCAGTAATACTCTGTAACCCTATTCCGACATTGAATATGGGTGAGGGGTGTTACAGTATTGATACTCATTCGATGGTATCAATATTTCTCATAGATGGTATCGATACCGCTTAGAAAATCGGTACCATTCTAGCATTTTGTTTCTCTGCAAAAATTAAAAACCAACAAACTATCAGTACCAATAAAAAAGTATCAGTATTACTCTGAGTATCGATACTCGAGAAATGGTATCGATACCAAATTGAGTTACTGAATTCCTACACATTCGAAATATCATGGAGGTATCGATACTAAATGCTCGATTATCGACACCTCTGCACAAAAATAACACCAAAATAGGGCATTTAACACAACCATACCTATACCAATTCAACATGCATATTAACTTCAAAGTTCGACATAAAAATATCCGAAATTACAACTCAAATCATCATCAATAGTTTAAGGCAAGTAACACCAATAAACTAATGTCAAACGTCTATAAATTCTATGAGTAACAAATCCAAGTAATCATCTAAAACATCATGGAAATATTCATACAACAAATCTACCATATTGTCTTATTCCCACAATTCAAAACAATAGCTATAAAATCAGCTACTCAATTACTAAGTCTAACTTGAATCACTCCCTTGGAATTTTCACACCGCTCACACCGCAAACGCTAAATATCTGCAATGGTTAGAAAGAGTGGGTAAGCTTAAACAAGCTCAGTGAATGTCAGAATAACCACAAAGTATACACAACATCAAAGGTTATACCAGGGCATACTACAATACATTCACAACCATATTCTATCCAAGTTAAAATAACATATCTACGTTTCATTAAATCATAAAACTAGCATATACTCTCACATGCAATTACACTGAACTCGTATATATATATAATTCATTTAATGATAATTCATCAGGACAAAACAACGTATTCATGCTTTAATAGCTCACAAGTCTACCTTATATATTCACATGCATTTACACACAACATTTTCATATATTAATCACTTTATGATAATTTGGCAACTTGGAAACATGAAACATAAAAGTGGGCTTTATCACTACACATTGGATACACGAATCTCCATCACACCAATGACTCAAAGAGTCTAACATATCACAAAATTGTAGCATACAGCTAAACACTCTCCAACACACCAACATATCCTGGTGAATGGAGCTTAGCTCGACATTCCCTTATTTCTCCAATCTCTCTCGGGGCCTCAATGCCCAAATCACAAAACACAAAGGTGAGTACTTACAATCCTATGGCATGCATACTATATCCAACGGTTTCAAGAGATCACAAGGCCAAAATATCTGCAAATACACATATTTAATTATTGTTTTAATGCACATAATCTCTGTTCATATTCATCAGTTCACATCATAATCTCATACACAATGTGTAACGCCCCGAATATGGGCCTAGAAGGAAAAGGCCTTGAGCGTGGGATCAGCTAGGAGACTGTACATAAATATTTATTTGTGCAAGAAAATGTCACAAATTGCTTCTTTGCTTTAATGGCTAAGTGATTTGGGTGTGTATGGGAGTTTTTGAGAAGCCTAGGTTCAAGTCTTGGCTTTTGCAAAATTTTTAGTTTTTCTCTTAAATGAATCTGGACACTGGCATATAGGCTTTATAAATAATAATGCTTGTTTATGACACAAAAAGAGTTTGTGGTCTAGTGGCAAGGTGGCGTGTTGTGTAACTGAGAGGTCTGAGGTTCAAGTCCCGGGTTGCGCAAGGGGGTATTTATTTTGCCGCATGAGCTGTGTAGGTAGTAGAGTTGGACTGAAACACGACTAAGGGGAGTTTGAATAGATTTGAGTGGTGTTTGAACTGGTCATGGAAAGATTCAAGGAGGGATAAGGGGATAGAATCAAGGAGTTTGAGTGAGAGGAGAGTTGAGCCGATTTGGGGTGTCTGGCTACTCAAATTTTTGGCAGTGATTTCTTTTGGGTATAGTCCTTGTTCGGCTATTTCTTTTGGCATTTTTGTTTTATTCTTTTTGTTCTCCCTCACCGAATTGTCCTTTTGGGTCTTGGCATCGTAAGTTATTTGGTTGATTCCTGGTAAGTCAAGTGCCTCTCAGTACCTTTTTGGATTCATTTTTCCTCTACTATTTTTCCTTTCAGCCGAATTCATTCTTCTCCCTTATTTCTCCTTCACTTCTTCTCAACTGTTCTCCTTTCCTCTTTGACTGAGTGGCCCTCTCTCTTTTTCTTTCTCTGCTGTACCATTCAGTTTGGTAGTGGGCGACGATCTCTTCTCCTGTTCATAACACTGTGGTAAGCCGAATCCTACATCTCCTCTTTTCCCCTCTCTCTTTTATTTCTCTGCTTTTCCAATATAGACTGAATGTCATAAATCTTGTCTTGTTATTTCGAAACCCTTTGGATGATAGTCTCTGACAATCAGTGGAGTGTCGACTGCCTTACTTCTCTGCACATCTCTGCCTTCTGCTTTGAATACCTCTTTGGCCGAATACTATGGGGTAAGTAGATTGTTTTGTAGTATTGGTCGAATACCCAATCTGCTGTAACTCCAACTCTTTGGACTATGGGCATCAATTCAAGCCTTGTATTACACGAGTATGGCTAATGAAATCTGTCTTATACGCAGTAAATCGAGAAGAAGGGTGTGATCATTTTCAACCAGCGATCTAAGAGTAAAAATCGCGTAACATTCGGTCAAGGTAAGTGGTGATATCGGTTTGGGGCTTTAGTGTTAATGATCTAAAGAATGAGAGATTGATTGTGTTGGGATGATTGTAGGTTGATCGCGCGTGGGGAAATCTGTTCGTTGCGCAAACAGGTGTGTAGTCACACCCCTCTCTTCTGTGAATCGGCAAAAGCCGAAAAGCCGAAACTTCGGCATTTGTGGCCCCACGAGCGTGCGATCACTCGTGTGGTAAATTGAGCCCAAAAATCGTGGGCGATAGACTGTAGAGGCCACCGCGAGTGTTCTCGTGCTCTTGGGCCGATATGGGCCTCATTTGGCCAAAATGGACCGTATAGGCCCAATGGGCTCGTGGGCCCCACACGGACAAAATCCACGATAAGTGGTAAATACTGGACTGGGCTATGTAGTTCGTATAGCCGTGACTGAATTTGGGCTAAATGGGCCACACGAGCGTGTGGGCCCACGTGGGCGGAATAATAGGCCTTGGGCCCATTTACACCGTTATGACCATTTAGGTTATCTGTGTCGCTCGAGGAGACTGTAGACCTTCGGAGAGGTCGTTATCTGCACTGAGACCCCAAAATAAGTGAAATGACAGTAATTTCTCGTAGGGTAAAATGACCGTAATGCCCTTGTAGGGTAAAATGACCGTAATGCCCCTGTAGGGTAAAATGACCGAAATACCCCCATAGGGTATAATGACCATAATGCCCCTGTAGGGTAAAATGATCGTAATGCCCCTGTAGGGTAATATGACCGTAATGACCCTGTAGGGTAAAATAACAGTAATACCCCCATAGGGTGAAATGACCGTAATGCCCCTGTAGGGTAAAATGACTGAAATACCCCATAGGGTAAAATGATCGAAATACCCCCATAGGGTAGAATGACCGTAATGCCCCTGTAGGGTAAAATGACCGTAATGCCCCTGTAGGATAAAATGACTATAATGCCCCTGTAGGGTAAAATGACCGTAATGCCCCTATAGGGTAAAATGACCGTAATGCCGCTGTAGGGTAAAATGACCGTAATGCCCCTTGTAGGGTAAAATGACTGTAATGCCCTTGTAGGGTAAAATGACAATAATACCCCCAAAGGGTAAAATGACTATTTTACCCCTCGAGGGTAAACGACTGATTTGTCTGTGATTTAAATGACTTATTTGTCTGTGATCTAAATGACTGAGTTGTCTGTGATTTAAATGACTAATTTGCCTGTGGTTTGTATGACTGATTTATCGGTGATTTGTATGACTGATTTGCTTGTGATTTGTATGACTGATTCTGAGCACGACATTCTGCATACACAGCATACGGCATGGGGTTGGGTACTGTTTGTAACAGTCCAGTTTATACCCTAGTCAGAACAGTGGTTTTGGGACCACAAATTCAATTTTGAATATTATTTTAATATTATTTTATGTTCCTGTGATATGTGATTAAGCATGTGATAAATTTCTGTGAGTTAATTTGTCCGTCTGTGTGATTAATTGAGCAAAGGACTAAATCGCATAAATGATAAAAGTAGCTTTCTATTTGATTGAGTGGCCTAATTGATGTGTCTTCTTTTAAATGAGGCCTTATGTTGTAAATTGGCCATTTAGTAAGATGATGGATGGCATATTGAATTTATATGGTTTTTGTTTATTAATTATAAAAGTTAAAATAATATAAAACATGTTATATGTTATAATAATAAAAACAAATGAAATGGATAGTGGATTGTTCATCCATCCACCACCGAAAATAGAAAAAGAAAGAAGGTTTTAAGCTCTTCAAACATTCGGCTATCATAAGTCTCAATTCAAGGTTAGTTTTGATTCAGTTTTTGATAATTTCTACGTTTTTACAATTGTTCCTTTGTATACTTCAAAACCCATGTCTTAATTTTATGAATTGATGATGTTTGTAAGATGTGCCATTGATGAAATGGTAATATTTGTGATGAGTTTTGATGTGAAATGAAAGATATGTGTTTAATGAACATGTTTTGTTCTTGAATTTTTGATGAATTTAGCTAATTAGGGCTAAATTGAGAAAATAGCTATTTGAAGGACTAAATTGTAAATTTGATGAAATATATGGGCTTGTATGATATTCATAAGCATTCGGCTAAGCATGAGTATGTGATGATTTTGTGTATTTGATGTTTTGAGAAAAATGGACTAAATTGATAAATTGTGCAGATGTGAAGGTTGAATTGCAAATTGCCTTAAATGTGTGTTCTTGGATTGAATTGAATGAATTGATGAATGAATGGGTTAAATCTAAATATGTATAGATCAAGAACTGAAGAAAACAGACTTAGATCGCGGGAAATCGAAAGTAATCGAGTAGCCGTATCCGTTTCCGTTAATAGAATCCGAGGTAAGTCGATATACAAATAAATGTATTTGCACTGAATTATGTGAATGCATATGATATGTGAAATACTATGATCATCCATTGAGATGGAATGTATGTGAAATTTGAGTTGGCTAATAAGTCGATAAACTGATAAAGTCTGAGAAGTCCCGTGTGAACCTAAGAATAGATAAGATTAGCTATGTCATGACATACGTGTCGGTTCTGTGATATCATGTAAGAACACGTCTGGGACGTTGGCATTGATTGGTGATTTCGTGTAAGACCACGTCTGGGACATTGGCATCGATATGAGATTTACGTGTAAGACCATGTCTGGGACATTGGCATCGTATTGATTCGTGTAAGACCACGTCTGGGATGTTGGCATCGATATGAGATTTACGTGTAAGACCATGTCTGGGACATTGGCATCGTATTGATTCGTGTAAGACCCTGTCTGGGACAGAGGCATCTATATCTGAGTACATGTAAGACCTCGTCTGGGACGTTGGCATTGTATGACTATTTCGAGCTTTCTGAATATCCTATTTAGTTCTAAACGGTTCAACGGACAAGTCTGAGAAATAAACAACTCTGTGATTTGTACATCTGTTTCAGGTACGTTTAAAAAGTACACTATATATGTATGAAAGGTAAGTATCTATATGAACTTACTATGATGAATATGTGCAATGGAATGATGAGATGATATGTGAAATTATGCTGAGATGAACTATGTGTATATGTGGTAATGAGTTGAAGTATGTGATAAATTATGGCTAAACCATTGAGCCAAACTCTATGTGAGATGTATATGCTATGAGAACCATTATTGTCATTGAATAAATATGCTATGTGCCTTTTAAGTTAAGTTTATTTGTATATGGCTTACTAAGCTTTTGAAAGCTTACTCTATGTGTGTGTCTGCTCTGTTTTATAGATCGTCAAAGCTACTGAAGGATCGGGACCGTCGAGGATCGTCATCACACTACTCAAACTCATTTTTGGTACCTTTTGAAAATGTATATACTAAGTATGGCATGTATAGGCTAGCTAATTTGTATAAGTTGAGAGATGAACTTACCCATGTGATGTGGCTAGTTATGTGTTGATAATATGCATTAATGAATATGCTACATGATGAATGTTTTAGTCTGGTTTGATAGCATATGAAATGGTAAGTTTATGGATGAAATTTAGGCATATATATTTGAACAAAAGAATGAGTTCATGAAAGGTAAATAGGGATGAATTATGCTTGTGTATACTTGAGTTTTTATTGTGTGAATTGGTATGTTTGGAAATGGATTTGAATATAGAGATTGAATGATTATTTTTTATGTGTTTTTGGTTGCCAAATGAGCATGAGTTGCATTGGTAATTTGCTTGTAGGTATGACCCTAATGTGGGTGGCATTTTGGCCTTGCAAATGGCCTGTTTTGCCACACGGTTGTGGCACACGGGCGTGCCCGATAACCGTGGGAGTAAGTCAGTAGCGAGCTAAGGGCACACAGCCATGGCACACGGGCGTGCCTGATAGCCGTGTGATTTAGTCAGGATCGACCACGGCCAAGGTATACGGGTGTGCTTTGTGGCCGTAGAGACAAGTCAGGCTCGACCACGGGTAAGACACATGGGTGTGTCTAGTAGCCGTGGGAGGCACAGGGCCTGCCCACACGGGCGTGTGTTCTGTATAATTTAGAAAAGTTTTTAAATTTTCGAGAATTTTCGTAAGAGTTCGGTATAGTCCCGGCCCTACTCTAAAGTATGTTTAAGGTCTCATTGACCTATAGATGGGACATGATGATGATTGAAATGATGATTTATATTACGATTTGTCTGAATAAGTTTCCGATCTGTCTGGTAATACCTTTAACCCTAATCCGACGAAGGATACGGGTTAGGGGTGTTACACTGTTACGGAGGATGATTACTGTACTGTTGGGTCGCACGGGTCGCACAAGACGACTGTGGACCCAAGGTCGTACGGGTCGCACAAGACGACTGTGGACTTACTGATGGCTTCGTACCGTGCATATTATTGCTACTGATGGCTTGGTGCCGATCATATTACCACTACTAATGGCTTCGCGTGCGTTCATATTACGACTACGCATCGGCCTTTGTGCATCGATCATATTACGACTATCGATGGCTTTGTGCCGATCATAGTACAGCTACCGATGGCTCTGTGCCGATCATATTACAACTACTGATGGCTTTGTGCCGATCATACTACAGCTACCGATGGCTCTGTGCCGATCATATTACAGTTATTGATGGCTTTTTAGCCATCCTATTTATAGCTTATAGCTATCCTATTTATGGCTCTTAGCCATATCATATCTTGCACTCTGCTGCGTTATTATCTTGCGGCTATCTTTGCCGTGATATTGGTGTGCTGGCTAGGTGGGTCGATTTTATCCCCTCATGGTGTGTTGGTTGGTACGGGTGGTGTGTTGGCTGGATTGGGGTGGGTTGCATATTTGCACATTACTGATACTGTATTGGGCTTAGGCCCACACTATTACTAAAATAGGCTATGGCCCACACCGCATCATTATCTTGAATAGGGCCAAGGCCCGCATCATTCTTGCATATATTATTACTGATTGACTGATAGGGGATTACACACCGAGTTTTAAGAAACTCACCCTTTCTTTTTAAGCTGTCTTCGGTAATCCCCAGCCTTAGACGATTTGGAGCCGCGAGAGACTCGGAGGTTACCACACGATCGCTGATTTTCTACTTTAGAATTATTTATTTAAATTTCTTATTGGGCTATTGATTCTGTAATAAGGCCTCTTAAACCTAAGTTATGTTATTTTGGCTTTATTTATTTGATACTTAACTGATAGTGATAGAACGCTGGTTTTCAAAAATTTTAACTGTTTTCAAAACACCGCGTTTTCGCAACATTTTGGATATTGCTTCTGCAACAAACAATGTTTTTAAAGTAAAGACGTTTTAATTGGTTAGTAAATGGTTAGATGATTTGAGTTTTAACAAAGAGATTTCAACTCAGAAACGAATTTCTACCAACAAGTCCAATTTTTGAAAGACACATCAACGTGACACGCCAGATTCGGCAATAATGTCTAGGCCGGGTTTGGGGTGTTACATTTAGTGGTATCAGAGCCAAGTTGAAAAACTCATTTGTGGAATGAGTTTTCAAATTTCGAACTTCAATAAGTTATTTTTCAGTATGTGAAGTGTTTGAGATATTTCTTCTGTAAAATGTGGCACACCGAGTCTCCTACACGAATCGTAAGTTTTACAATACTTTTGTCTGCTTAGAAACCGAAATGCGATGTTAGGAAATCTTGTGGCTACTTTAGAAATTAGACCATACCACTCTAGATAGAACAAACTAAAATTATAGGGGACTGAAGCTATACTGAGCCTACAACGACGAAAACGAAACCCTAAACTTCTACTGCTCATAAAACATCTGTTTAATTACTGGACCTATAAACAAATGTGTATAAAATTTCTAATTCTGATAATACGTATAGCGATAATGAGCACAAGGGGTCCTCGCGAACGAGGTACAAGGGGCCGTGGTAGAGGCCGTAGAGGTGCTCGAGTTGGGTCCTCGTTGTCTGGCCATATACCTAAATTGGAATCAAAGTGCGCAGCGGGAGCATGGTGGTAAAGTCTTTGTGATGCGACTGTTCTGATAGCTGGAAATTTCGAGGACGAAATTTCTTTAAGGAGGGGGAATTGTAATGCCCCGAATTTGGGCCTAGAAGGAATGGGCCTTGAGTGTGGGATCAGCTAGGAGACTGTACATAAATATTTATGTGTGCAAGAAAATGTCACAAATTGATTGTTTGCTTTAATGGCTAAGTGATTTGGGTGTGTATGGGAGTGTTTGAGAAGCCTGGGTTCAAGTATTGGTTTTTGCAAAATTTTTAGTTTTTCTCTTAAATGAATTTGGACACTGGAATATAGGCTTTATAAATAATAATGCTTGTTCATGACACAAAAAGAGTTTGTGGTCTAGTGGCAAGGTGGCGTGTTGTGTAACTGAGAGGTCTGAGGTTCAAGTCCCGGGTTGCACAATGGGGTATTTATTTTGCTGCATGAGCTGTGTAGGTAGTAGAGTTGGACTGAAACACAGCTAAGGGGAGTTTGAATAGATTTGAATGGTGTTTGAACTGCTCATGGAGAGATTCAAGGAGGGATAAGGGGAGAGAATCAAGGAGTTTGAGTGAGCGGAGAGTTGTACCGATTTGGGGTGTCTGGCTACTCAAATTTTCGGCAGTGATTTTTTTTGGGTATAGTCCTTGTTCGGCTATTTCTTTTGGCATTTTTGTTTTATTCTTTTTGTTCTCCCTGGCTGAATTGTCCTTTTGGGTCTTGGCATCGTAAGTTATTTGGTCGATTCCTGGTAAGTCAAGTGCCTCTCAGTACCTTTTTGGATTCCTTTTTCCTTTGCTATTTTTCCTTTCAGCTGAATTCATTCTTCTCCCTTATTTCTCCTTCACTTCTTCTCAACTGTTCTCCTTTCCTCTTTGACTAAGTGGCCCTCTCTCTTTTTCTTTCCCTGCTGTACCATTCGGTTTGGTAGTGAGCGACGATCTCTTCTCCTCGCTCATAACACTTGTAGTGGCCAGAATCCTACATCTCCTCTTTTCCCCTCTCTCTTTTGTTTCTCTGCTTTTGCAATATAGACTGAATGTCGTACATCATGTCTTGTTATTTCGAAACCCTGTGGATGATAGTCTCTGACAATCGGTGGGGTGTCGACTGCCTTACTTCTCTGCACATCTCTCTCGCTTACTGCTTCGAATACCTCTTTTGCTGAATATTATGGGGTAAGTAGATTGTTTTGTAGTATTGGCCGAATACCCAATCTGCTCTAACTCTAACTCTTTGGACTATGGGCATCAATTCAAGCCTTGTATTACACGAGTATGGCTAGTGAAATCACATCTTATACTGCATAAATCGAGAAGAAGGGTGTGATCGTTTTCAACCAGCGAGCTAAGAGTAAAAATCGCGTAACTTTCGGTCAAGGTAAGTGGTGATATCGGTTTAGGGCTTTAGTGTTAATGATCTAAAGGATGATAGATTGATTGTGTTGGGATGATTGTAGGTTGATCGCGCGTAGGGAAATCTGTTCATTGCGCAAACAGGTGTGTGGTCACACCCCTCTCTTCTGTGAATTGGCAAAAGCCGAAAAGCTGAAACTTCGGCATTTGTGGCCCCACGAGTGTACGATCGCTCGTGTTGTAATCTGAGCCCACCAATCGTGGGCGATAGACTTTGGAGGCCACCACGAGTGTTCTCGTGCTCTTGGGCTGATATGGGCCTCATTTGGCCGAAATGGGTCGTGTGGGCCCAATGGGCTCGTGGGCCCCACACGGATGAAATCCACGATAAGTGGCAAATACTGGACTGGGCTATGTAGTTCGCATAGCCGTGACTGAATTTGGGCTAAATGGGTCAAACGAGCGTGTGGGCCCACGTGGGCCGAATAATGGGCCTTGGGCCCATTTATACCGTTATGACCATTTAGGTTATCTGTGTCGCTTGAGGCGACTGTAGACCTTCGGAGAGGTCGTTATCTGCACCGAGACCCCAAAATAAGTGAAATGACAGTAATACCCTCGTAGGGTAAAATGACAGTAATGCCCCTGTAGGGTAAAATGACCGTAATGCCCCTGTAGGGTAGAATGACTAAAATACACCCATAGGGTAGAATGACCGTAATGCCCCTATAGGGTAAAATGACCATAATGCCCCTGTAGGGTAAAATGACCGTAATGCCCCTGTAGGGTATAATAACAGTAATACCTCTATAGGGTAAAATGACTGTAATGCCCCTGTAGGGTAAATTGACTGAAATACCCCATAGGGTAAAACGACCGAAATACCACATAGGGTAAAATGATCGAAATACCCCCATAGGGTAGAATGACCGTAATGCCCCTGTAGGGTAAAATGACCGTAATGCCCTTGTAAGGTAAAATAACCGTAATGCCCCTGTAGGGTAAAATGACCGTAATACCCCTGTAGGGTAAAATGACCGTAATGCCCCTGTAGGTTAAAATAACCGTAATGCCCTTGTAGGATAAAATGACCATAATACCCCTAAAGGGTAAAATGAATATTTTACCCCTCGAGGGTAAACGACTGATTTTTCTGTGATTTAAATGACTGATTTGTCTGTGATTTAAATGACTAATTTTTCTATGGTTTGTATGACTGATTTGTCGGTGATTTGTATGACTGATTTGTCTGTGATTTGTATGACTGATTCTGAGCATGGCATTCTGCATACACGACATACTGCATGGGGTTGGGGTACTGTTACGGAGGAAGATTACTGTACTGTTGGGTCGCACGGGTCGTACAAGACGACTGTGGACCCAAGGTCGCACGGGTCGCACAAGACGACTGTGGACTTACTGATGGCTTCATGCCGTGCATATTACTACTACTGATGGCTTGGTGCCGATCATATTACAACTACTGATGGCTTCGTGTCGTTCATATTACAGCTACTGATGACTCTGTACCGATCATATTACAGCTACTGATGGCTTTGTGCCAGTCATAGTACAGCTACCAATGGCTCTGTGCTGATCATATTACAATACTGATGGCTTTGTGCCGATCATACTACAGCTACCGATGGCTCTGTGCCGATCATATTACAGTTACTGATGGCTTTTTAGCCATCCTGTTTATAGCTTATAGCTATCCTATTTATGGCTCTTAGCCATATCATATCTTAGCGACTCTCTCTGCTTTGCATTATTATTACCGCGCTATCTTTGTGATATTGGTGTGTTGGCTGGTTGGGTCGATTTTATCCCCACATGGTGTGTTGGTTGGTACGGGTGGTGTGTTGGCTGGATTGGGGTGGGTTGCATATTTGCACCGCATCGATCATGTATTGGGCTTAGGCCCACACTATTACCGAAATGGGTTATGGCCCACCGCATCGCATATCTTGAATAGGGCCAAGGCCCGCATCATTCTTTGCATATATTGTTACTAATCGATCGATGGGGATTACACAATCGAGTTTTCGTAAACTCACCCTTTCTTTTAAATCTTGGTAATCCCACTTTTAGACGATTTGGAGTCGCGAGAGACTCGGTGGTGGCCACACGATCGCTGATATTCTGCTTTAAAATTATTTATTTAAATTTCTTATTGGGCTATTGATTCTGTAATAAGGCCTCTTAAACCTGAGTTATGTTATTTTGGCTTTATTTATTTGATACTTAACTGATAGTGATAGAACGCTGGTTTTCAAAAATATTAACTATTTTCAAAACATCGCGTTTTCGCAACATTTTGGATATTGCTTCCGCAACAAACAATGTTTTTAAAGTAAAGACGTTTCAATTGGTTAGTAAATGGTCAGATGATTTGAGTTTTAACAAAGAGATTTTAACTTAGAAACGAATTTCTACCAACAAGTCCAATTTTTGAAAGACACATCAACGTGACACGCCAGATTCAACCATAACGTCTTGGCCGGGTTTGGGGTGTTACACAATGCACACTTATCAGATTCACATTTAATTGCACTTTAAGTGCCAAAATAATGCTCATTGAGCTCTCATTTATCAAATCTCACATGTGTGCATTAAACTCAGTACATCATATATCACATACAAGTATTCTCACATATTACTTGTCATAATAGTATCACATTCAAAAATTTAATACATAAGTACTTACCGTTTTCTACACACTTTCACTGTACATTTATATCGCTAACACAACATCATCACTATCATTCGACATGTTTAATATGCCCACAAGTAACACATTCACAAGAGCTATCAAAATATGTATTTCATATGTCATATTATCACAACTTAATACTCAATCCAAATCACACAGTCACATACTTTGCAAATTAAATATGAAGTATATGAAAGCTTACACTCAGAACTTAGGATAGGGGTTTAGGCTATTCCTAAGCTCCCAATTAACACTATGAATCGTGTCTACAAGAAGCGATTCCAAACACTCACCGTTCGCACTTTCGCCTAATTGCCGAAAGCTTAAACTAGCTTTTCCTTGCCTTTCGACTTACTCGAAGAAGGTCCTA
Organism: Gossypium sturtianum; assembly: GCA_025698515.1. NCBI lineage: Eukaryota > Viridiplantae > Streptophyta > Magnoliopsida > Malvales > Malvaceae > Gossypium > Gossypium sturtianum. Next base: position 36,553,815 of record CM046950.1, read on the forward strand.
ATAATCTGAAGCTTTACACATAATAACCACACAATATACACAATCAATTAGCAGTAATAACACACCTCAAACAAAAAGAAACGCAAGTCTAAGGTTCCTTCCTCTTGGAACTAAAATTTTCGACTAACAAACTTGAAACTCAAATATCTTAATTTTTACCCATTCCCATTACCTTTAATCGATTCCAATAATCTAATTATATATCTAAGAACAATTCCCAACCTTCAAACTACTCTAAACTACACATATTCATGGTTCCAAAATTTCGACATACAATGGCCTTTTTCATGAAAACTCAATAAAACCTTAGAAGTCTTTAACAAAACTTTAGAGAAAGTTTAGAAACCTTCTAATCACATCAAGACAAGTTGTAAAACACTTTGAAACATCATTTTTATTCAAAATCCTGAATTTCACTATTAACGACCCAAATTTCAGTATTTATTCAAAACTCTTGCTTCAATGGGAAAAAACTCAATTTAAAAGGCTAGATATCATTAGAAACTAATAGGAAAATGAAACATTACCTTCATTGAAGGAGAATCAAACGTTTGATTGAAAATTTGAAAACCCACAAGTTTAGCAATGGTGTTTTTGATGGTTTTAATGGAATTCTAGAGATGTTTAATGATTGGAGGATGATGGAAATTAAAGGAATTGGTGTTTGAAAAATAAAATAAGTGAAGGGTGCTTGGGAAAATTAAGGGACTACAACAAAAAGGGTGACGGAAGAAACTATCGTGAGTTTAATATAGATGGAGGGGAAAATAGAGTATTTTTAAAACTTTGGTATAATTGCTTTAAAGCCACTCCTAATTCAAACCCTTTTTCAAAACAGTCCTCGTTTCAAAATTGAAGATCTTTCCTACCTTATTTTCAAAAATTGATTTGATTTTGAAAAAGTTATAGTTGAAAATAATTTTGGGTTACCATAATTCAAAATTTCCGAACCCATTTTGAGCTAAAATCCCTAAATTACCCTCGAAACTTCTAGGCCTAATTTTAGGGTGTGACATTTATAATGTATTTTTTAAATTAATGTTAAAATAATATTAATAAAAGTTTAAAACATTAAACACCAACTTCATCTTCTTCAATTTTCTTTTTTCCCACCGAAACCACTATTTTTTAGCTAAGAAAGTTTGGCAAAGCGTTTAACCTTGCATGTAAGTGATTTTCAAACTCGTTTTTCATGAATTTTATGTTTTTGAGATCATTGTAGCTCAATTTAGCTAGTCTAGGGATTGAATTGAGAAACTGTTAGAGTTATGAAATGATGCCATTGATGGTTTTTGATGTTTTGTTGCTAAATAGCTTAGTTATAAGCTTAGATTTGATTATAGACTAAATTGTAAAGTAAAATTGGTTAGTTTTGAGTTTAGGGACTAAAATAAAAATATTTCGATTTGGCATGAAATTTCTATAATTATTAATTGTATTGGTCTTTATAAGGATATATTTGAAATCAGATTGTGAAACGGGGCTTAAATTTGAAAGATATGATAGTTTAGGTTTTAAGAACTAAACTGCATAAAATGTAAAACTTTAGAGAAATTGTGTAAAATAAAATTAGGATGTCATATGCCTTAAATAAGATGTTATAAGGTAATTGACACTGATATTTTGAAATCAATTACCGTATAGATAAATAATTGAATCAACCATTAGATAATCGAGGGAAAAAATTACAGATTAGTCCTTGACACTTCTATTGTTGTTGTTAGTACCTGGTAAGTTTATATGGTGTAGCTATGTTTATAATTGTATTGAATGTGCTTAAACCATGAGTTTTATTCTATAAATTGTATTCAAAATGGTACAAATGGGTGAGAAAGACTGCGTAAAGAATTGTTCTGATATGTGTACTGAGTCTAGATGAACATAGGATAGAATACAATTGGCATGCCAATAGGGTTAGTTGTGCGCTTGTACGGAATTCACACTTCCGTGCCTACTGTTCAGCAATTCGGTGCCTACTGATTTGCACTATGGTGCCTACTGTTCAGTACTTCGGTGACTATTGGTGTGGATCTCAACATATAATTACCTCCAACATTAACTACGGTTCGAAACAAAATAAATATTGGAATTTTTTTAATTTTAAAACTAAAAATTATTTTGAATTTTGATGATGCCTTTGTTAATTACATCAAATTTAAATATAAAATAATTAAAACTCAAGCTTCGCATAGTTGCATTTGAATCCAAACACACACCCCACCGATGTTTCTAATCTCATTGCCACAGTATCTAATCTCATCGTTACAGTAACTAATCTCACCACCACCGTTGTTTTTAACCTCACTAGAAGTAAACTCACTGCCCATCCAAACTAAGCCTAAATAAACAACTGAAGTTGGCATGTTAAATAATATATGTTTTATTGTTTTTTAAAAAAAATGTATTTTGTTAAAATTTTAGTTGAAATGATAAAATTAAATTTCTCAAATTTTTTGTGCTTAAGTTAGAGTTAATATGAGCAGATTAGTTTAAGTTTATCTAATTATTTTATTTCATACTTGTATTGATTGATTCTAATTCTAACTAATATAGTTACAAGTTCAACTTTAAAAATATGATATAATTATAAGTTTATATAGTTATAAATGATAACTTCTAAAATAAAAAAAAAAGAGTTAGATGTCAACTATTATGCATTAATATTGTTAGCTGAATAATGTTAGATTTTTTTTTTATAAATTATGATAAATTACATAATTAGTCACTTAATTATGAGTAAGTTTTTATTTTGGTCGCTTAATTAAAAAAAAGCTCTAACTTGGTCACTAATGTTTTTAAAATTGTTTTTCTGTCACTTGATCATTAAGCGGGTAATAATGGTACTTTTTTATTTGGTATGATAGCAATTTTAGTCCTTAAATTTTATATTTTCTTTCAATTCGGTCCATCGTCTTGCCAGCTAAGCATGACAACTATATATCGGTTAAATCGAAGGCATTCAAACTTTAAAAACTCAAACCCATAAGTATACAAAAGCTTTTCATAAATTCTTACACCTCGTTTCCTTTAATCCATGAGTATAGTGAGGCTTAGGGGCATACCAACTTATCAAATTCTCTACCTTCCTGAACCAAATCTCACATTTACCACCCTTCTTTAACTTCTTCTTCAAAGCGACTAAAGAAGACGATGTAGATGAGAAGAAAATTGTAAACAGGTTTGAGAAGAATTCCATAGCAGAAATTTCCCTTCTTACCTAATTATATAACTCTTCTTGCACGGTCTCCAAATCTAAATCAATCATCCATCGAAAATCATTGTGTCCCCTACTACGGAACCAACCAGTTCTATTCTAACTGAATCAGAATTAAAAGTCAACTAATTTCCCATCAACCACTAATATTTTTAAATTTCCTGTAGAACCAACCAACTTGTCTAATTAATTCAATTAACCCCCAGCACACCTTTCAATTTGGGTCCTTAGTGAAAATCGAGTGTGACATATATAATGCTTACCCTGTCTTGTTTTCTTGTCTTCTATTTGTCTTTTGCAGAATGTAAAGATTGGATCCATTCGGAGCTCACACTATCCAGTCTTCATTTAAGTAGTCTTTTAATCGTTTTTGGACCCATTTATGTGGCATGTATAGGAAATGTTATGTACATATGTCTACCTAGGACATGGTGCTTTGAATCATGAATATGACTTGAATTTTGAAATGGCTAGAAGTTACATACCTATATAAGAATGCCTAAATATGTGATACTTGTGTACATATCTTATTATGTTTGGATGTTAACTTGAATGGTGCTAGTTTTGGACTTTATTTGGTGCTTAATTTTGATGGTAAATGTGTTGTGTATTAAGATTTACACTTTGGCATGTTGTTAAGCAATGGTTAAAGCTTAAATGGTCTATTTGATTGAGTTTTGATTAAAATTTGTATTGTGATAGGTGAGTGGTAAGTTATACTTGAGAAGTTGATGATTTCTTTGATTGAAAGCTTAGTAAAATGTCCATTTCATTTGTGATAGCTTGTTTGGTATTGTGGTTGGTTAAATGGATATGTTGGTATGCATTTTAGTTGGTTTTGTGCAAGTTTGATTGGCCAAATATGCGTTATTTGAGCATTTGCTTTAGCTTGGCACGAAATAGGTACCAAATGGTCTTATTTTCACAAAAATAGAGTTCTTGTCGCAACGAGGAATTCTTCTTGTCGCAACATCGGCTAACAACCTGTGATGTCCCGATGTCAAGTGGTCCGACATCGAGACGTGAATCACTGTCTAGTGACGTTGTGACGTGGGAAATGGTTCGTCACGACGTGGAACCCAACTTTTAAAAACTTTGCAATTTAGTCATAATTCATGCCTGGGTCATCAATAGAGCTTCTGTAAGCTTGATTTAATCCTGATTTCAATTTAAATGACATCATATGATCATGATTGAGATATGAATGATTATTGCATGATTATTTTAATATTTTTGTTTTCGATTACTGTATTAATATCTCATAGCTCAGTCTGGCGATCAAACCGGGTAAGGGGTGTTACATCATGAGAAGCTAAATGAGATTTAAGAAAATAAGAGGCTAAAGAATATATTTCTAATAAAAATTATTATATTTAATTTTATTATTAATTATTATATTTAATTTTAGAAAATATTTTATTATGTTTTTATATGTCACTTATTAATTTGTGTAAGTTATAATCAATGTTTAAGGCAAGTATTGTTGGCTAAAGCTTAGCCTTATATATAAGAAGTGTTAGGTTCAAACCTTGTTGGAAGTATTTAATTTGTAACTAGTAGATTTGAATCGAATATTTGAGAGAATTGGGATAATGGGATATCCAAGGGAGTCTATCGGCATTCGTTCCAAATCTGCAATGGATAATACTTTTAATATCCAAATCCACAAAATTCAAGTAAGATATTTGCGGATGCTTGAATCCATAATCCAAATTGCTATCCCTAGATTTCCCCTCTAAAAATTTGCACAATAAGTAAAGTTTTTGTAATAGTAACATTAAAAGAATAAAAAAATTAACATATACAAAGAAAATTTATAACCTACAAATATGAGTTTAAAGACAAAAAAGAAAGTAACTATAAAAAAATAAACATAACTAATTAGTCATAAATTGAAAACCATTTAATTAGCTATGAAAAGAGCATTCTAAAGCTGTAATACCCCGATACCCACCCGATCACCGGATTTGAGATACAAAGTGCCACACTCATTGCCAGAACAACTACGATGAACTACATTCAATTTATACTATTAAATGATCAATTTCAACCCAATCATGCATACAATACAATATACAACAATTTTCAGGTCTTATATGAGCTTATGAAAGCTTTAAAACTAGCCTGAGGCCGAAATAGGACAAAATTGTAAGAGGTTCAAAATATGGAGTTAACGTCATGATGTTAAAAGGTTCCTCATCGCGACGCAACTTACTAAGTAGGTTTTTTCACAGCGACTAAAGGTCAACGTCGCACTGTGGATTGACAACTTGTTCTCGTCGCAACGACCATCGTTCGATGTCGCGATGTGACATACTGTTTTCAAAAGGTTAATGTTGGTATCTGTTTACAAATACCTAAAACTTTTCAAATTCATTTTCAATTATAATTTCGACCAAATCTTTATACCTAATGAGTTCCATTATGTCTAAAGTACCATTTATACACACATTCTATCATTCATTTCAACAAATTCATTCAAATATACAAGTCAATTCATCCATGTCATTCATTTAGCTAGTTGGCACTTATAAACATATGTATATGAGCACAATACTAATTAGGCTACTAACATACTAAAAAACATGCCTAACTATAAGTTGTGACATTTACAATTTCATGTATTTAGCATATAACCAAATCAAAATACTAATTCCGACTCAACCTAGGTACATACCGTATAACCAACAAAAGAAACTATATAAAGATTGTATGTAATTTTGCTAATTGAGTCTTAGCTCAATTGACATGGGTATTGTTGCCAATGCAGGAGTACGTGGGTTTGAGTGCGTTGAAGCGCATTATCCTCCTATTTATAGGTTGGGGAGGGCCTATGCCTTGTTCTAGGCATTGTGTCAAAAAGAGCAGATATTATCAGAATCTATAATGAGATTATTCAAAAAAATACATTGTACATGGGAAATGGGAGATTAATCAAGAATAGGTATTTTATTAAGTTTAAATATTTTATTTAACTATTCAAATATTTAAAATTTATATTTATTTCTTAAGTCAATTTTTTTACTTATTTCTTATTGCAATATCTATTTAATAATAATATTTAAGATATAGAAATCCTGAAATTTTCTCTTTTTTTTGGTCATTTATTTTTTCTCTTTTGTTTTGCCCAACAATGGTGTCAGCCTCTAGATTTGTTATCACTTTGCTTTTTCTCCCTCCCAACTTTCTTCTCCTCATTCACTCCATGTGAATTCTCTCTTTTCAATTTGCAGATCTATTTTGTGGGTATCCTTGTTGTCTTCACAAGTTTTGATGGACAGATGACAATGCTTCACGTTGTTGAAACTCTACCAGCCACCAACAATTTCTCATGGAAAGTGAGTGGCTTTTCACCGGCTTCTTAATTAGTTTTTGTTTTGAGAGTATTTTAGAATAATAAATGATTTCACAAGTCGATTTGGACCCGTGTTATCTTAAGTTTTATAAGTTTTTTTATTTGTTTTCCATAGTTTAATAAGTCTTCAGTTTTAGAAGTTTTTGTCTCCTCTTATAGCACATTTTTTAGTCTTGCTTATGCATGTAGTCTTGCTTTTGCAAGTAACTTTAGGGATGATTTTGTCGTCATCCTCTCCAATTTGGCGGATGCTTGGTTCTTTTGTCGTTTTTGCCTGCCACTTTGAACCATTTCGAGCTAATTTCCTTTTCATATTGAGTGCTTGCAACTACTCCAACTATGTCGTGCTTGAGTTGTGATAGAGCCATTTTTCATCGTGTCATAATGTTCTATTGATTTTGAGGCTGAAGCCTTTGTTGTGTTGATAGAGCTTATCTTTCACCGCCCATAAATATTTTTTCTCCCGAATTGTATGGTTCATTCATGGAATGAATTCATGATTTTCTTTTTTTTAATGTGATATCTTGCACAATTAATTCACATCATATCATATCATATCCTTCCTTATTTGTGTACCTAGTTTCTATTATAAATAGACTATGTAACCCAATGAAAATTAAGAAGTAATATTATTTCTTTCACACAGAAATTCATTTCTCTTTCTTTTTCTTAAGTTTGTAACATGGTATCAAGAGCTTAGGTTCTCATTTTATTTATTTATTTATTTTCTTCGCCAATTCATTTTCTTCTTATCATTTGTTTTTCCTAGTGGCGCGACGGTGTCAACCTCCAAGCTGGCTATCGCCCATTCACTTCACATGTCCTCTCTCTTTTCAATTTGCAAAAATATTTTGTGGATGGTGCTTGTCATCTCTAAAACTCCAATTTATTTTATTTTATTTTTTGCCCTTTTTGGTACTATTTCTAGCTTTGTCCTCTATTTCCTGTGCTTTGCCTTTCTTTGTCCAAGTCGAGCCGTCATACTCAATCCATTCTGATTCGTTGACTACTCAATCAAACTAGCAAAATTGCTAGTTTGATAGTAGGAATATTTGATGGAGTTTGTAATTGCATATTTGTTATGAGATATGAGAATATTTAACTGAATGATATAATGTGTTGAGATATTATGCTTATGTATGATTTAAACGCATGATTGATACCAACACAATGGTAATTTGAAAGATTTGAACACTGTTTCCATTTATTGAAAGTATGTGATTATTGAGGACATGTTGAGCATGTCAAATGAATGTGAAAAGTATTGAGATATGATTATGTATGAGATTGTGTGACATATTGCATATGCATTGGGTTGGGATTTTTTGGTTGACGGAGGAGTTCCGTGGAGTACCGGCGGCATATTAAGTCCACGTTATTCGTAGTCAATGCACTGCACCTAGAGTACCGAGGGGATTGGCGATTTTATCGCATATTATATGTTATTGGCGATTGTATCGCACTATTTGATATCCGTCAGATTTTCTTCATTATTGATTATTCGGTGGTTTTACCACATCGAGATATGCTCATAATGTTTTGGAGTTTGGCAGACGGGTTATAGGGAACCCGTGGTGTGTAGTGGATGGTATGGATAGGAACCTTTTTGTATTGCATCATGTGCATGAGATATTCGAATGTTATTGATTTATGCTATGCATTGTATTTTGTTGTATTGAATGGTACCAAAATTAATGGTTGTTACTCAAATAAATGATGTCCTATACTCATACACTGTTTAACATTAATTTGATAATGGCTATGTAATGATATGAAATTCCTCTGATGGTTATGTTTTCTTCTGTTAAAGCTAATATGTTTCACTGTATTTGATATTTATGTCCGTTTAAATAATTATTCGACTTACACTGAGCTTTTCATAAGCTCACCCCCAATAGTGTTTAACTTTTCAAGTAAACCTCAAAATTAAGATCGGACTTGACATTCAGAGAATCACCTTGGACCTTGGATTATTTTTTAAATAAGTATTAATCAGTCTTTATTGGTTTTGGCTTGTAATTTTTAATTATTTCTGGTCTGTGGCTTGGTAACTTTTCTTTTGGGGATTTTTGCATGCATAAATTACACAAGCATAATAACCGCATAATGCATGATGTCGGGCTTAAGTAAAATTTGATATTGTTTCCTAGTTTCCACTACATTGCAAAGAAACTATTTTTGAAAAATAAGTCGATAAGGCAACTAATTTTTCAAAATGACTTGAAAAATGGTTTTTCCGCTGCATTAGTTTAATTCCTTTCCCATACAAATAATTTAATTTTTTGACAAAAACCCCTTGTTTTAATGTGTGGGCCATCCAAGCCTAGTTAACCTAGGTATAAATATTAATTTTTCACTAATAATCAGCTTTTAATCCTCCTCCTCATTGCCCTAGCACTTCTTCTCCTCCTCTCATTCTCTTTGATTTTAATTTTTTTTTTTCCTTTTCTCCATTGTTATCGTCTACACCTAGTTTTACCATCTCTTTCTTTTCTTTTTCTTTTTCTTTTTGCCACAAGATTTGTTAACATATTCTCCACCATATTTCTGTCATTTTTCCTCATTAAAATCAACCCCAAATCTGAAATCTTGAACTCCAAGATCGATCCCGAACATTGCCAAAAAAGTGCCATTGACGTTTCTCTCAACTAGCTTGGGTAAGGTTTCTTCTCTCTTCAATTTCTTAATTAATCTTTTCCATTAAAAACCTAAAATTCTAGATCTGGAATTTTGGGGATTTTAAATGATTTCAAAGGTATTTTTCTAAAATTTAATGAGATCTCAAACCGTTTAAAAATTCAGCCCAATTTTGGCCACCATGAGTGGTAGTGCATGCGTCTATGTGCAAGAAAGGGGGCTGTTTTGTTTCTTGGTTCTTGCCTATATTTTTCCAGCATTAATTTGAGTTCTTGAACCCTCGTAATAAGCTTTTAAACCCATTTCAATTATGGAAAAACGTTCTTGATCGATTGGCCATTCGGATCCCACAAATCGTGAAGCGTAAGTGCAATTAAGGGTAACTAGTTTGTTATTTCGACATAGTTGTTGGGTAAAGGTTATGAATTGATTAAATGAAGAAATTTAATCATTAATTAGCTATTTATTTTCCAGTATATTATTGAACTAGGTGCTGACCCAAACGCCCCAAATCATCTGTAAAGGTGAAGAACAATTGTACGTACGGTTTGCATTGATACAGTGTAAGGAATCTAACTAGTTTGGATTCATAAAATAGTTATAATTTCAACGATTGGTCTAAACTCATAAGTGGGTGTTTTGGGGCTGGTTTAATGGTAAATTGATTGAATTTATACTGAATTTTGGTTTAGGTTAGTTTAAGGAATTATTAAGGAAAATTGGAAGATTCGCTAGTGTGCTGCGAGGAAGCAAAAAATAAGGTGTGGGTCCTAAACTCATAAAATTGTTTGAAAATGTTAAATATCATGTTATATATGATAAATTAGCTTGATTATTGGATTGTCTTAATATCCAAATTATTGATTTTGTGAGTGGCCGAACCAGGTATGTTTTGAGCCTTAAAAGATTTACATGTTAGCAAAATCTCTAGTTTGATAGTAGGAATGTTTGATTGAGTTTGTAATTGCATATTTGTTATGAGATATGAGAATGTTTGACCGAATGATATAATGTTTTGAGATATTATGCTTATGTATGATTTAAACGCATTGTTGATACCAACACAATGGTAATTTGAAAGATTAGAACACTGTTTCCATTTACTGAAAGTATGTGATTATTGAGGACATGCTGAGCATGTCAAATGAATGTGAAAAGTATTGAGATATGATTATGTATGAGATTGTGTGACATATTGCATATGCATTGGGTTGGGATTTTGTGGTTGACGGAGGAGTTCTGTGGAGTACCGGCGACATATTAAGTCCACATTATTCGTAGTCAGTGCACTACACCTGGAGTACCAAGGGGATTGGCGATTTTATCGCATATTATATGTTATTGGAGATTGTATCGCACTATTTGATATCCGTCAGATTTTCTTCATTATTGACTATTCAGTGGTTTTACCACATCGAGCTATGCTCATAATGTTTTGGAGTTTGGCAGACGGGTTCTGGGGAACTCGTGGTGTGTAGCGGATGGTATGGGTAGGAACCTTTTTGCATTGCATCATGTGCACATCATATTCGAATGTTATTGATTTATGCTATGAATTGTATTTTTTTGTATTGAATGGTATCGAAATTAATGATTGTTACTCAAATGAATGATGTCTCATGCTCATACACCGTTTAACATTAGTTTGATAATGGCTATGTAATGATATGAAATTCCTCTGATGGTTCTGTTTTCTTCTGTTAAAACTAATATGTTTCACTGTATTTAATATTTATGTCAGTTTAAATAATTGTTCGACTCACACTGAGCTTTTCATAAGCTCGCCCCCAATAGTGTTTAACTTTTCAAGTAAACCTCAAAATTAGGACCGGACTCGACATTCGGAGAATCACCTTGGACCTCAGATTATTTTTTAAATAAGTATTAGTCAGTCTCTATTGGTTTTGGCTTGTAATTTTTAATTATTTCTAGAATGTGGCTTGGTAACTTTCTTTTTTTGGGATTTTTGCATGCATGAATTACTCAAGCATAATAACCGGATAATGCATGATATCGGGCTTAAGTGAAATTTGATACTGTTCCCTAGTTTCCACTACAATACAAAGGAACTGTTTTTGAAAAATAAATCGATAAGGCAACTAATTTTCCAAAATTACTTGAAAAATGGTTTTTCCGCTGCATTAGTTTAACTTCGAGTTTTTTTTAAAGAAGAGCGACAAGCAAACGGTTTTTCTAAAACAGCACTGTCAACAATAAAATGAATCCTAAGCATACATGACCTAATGAATAAATGCTTTTAAGCTAACTCAAAGTACAACTACGGTTTTCTCTAAAATGAGTTTATTTAAAGTCTTAAAAATTAACGTAAGTTAGCTTAGCCATTTTGGTGGCTAATGTAGCCTTCTCAATCTAGCCATAACTTCTAGGCCGGGTTTGGGAGGTTACAAACTACTCTATTGACCAAACTCTTTTGATCTCGATTCTAGCTTTCTCCTCTGTTTCCTGTGCTTTGCCTTTCTTTGTCCAAGATGAGTCATCATACTCAATCCATTCTAAGTTGTTGACTACTCTGTTGACCAAATTCTTTTGGTCTTGTTTCTAGCTTTGTACTCTGTTTCCTGTGCTTTGGTTGTTTGTTACTCCAGGCCATATTCCTATTTCTCGATTTAAATGGCCAAACACCCGCTGTCGGTTGTTGGTTGTCATCCTCCTTGTTCTCCTCAGTTTTCTGATGTCCTTCTATTCGTTTAATAACCTTTTTTGGGGGCCTTGTCTCCTTGTTCTACTCTATTTTATTATGTTCTCCTCTCGGTTTAATAACCCCTTTTGTGGGCTTCGTTTGAGCTTTCGTGGATCTTTTATTTATTTATTTTTCTCTTCTCACAAGCGAACCTTTTTTGATGAGGGATCGATGTGGTGTTCTGATGCCAGTGTTCCATTTTTTGTGAAAGTTTTACTACAACTCCTGAATGGTGGATGGGTGGTGGGTCCTAAAGTCTCCAGATGCTACTTTTTTTGTTTTTCTTTTTTTTTTTTAATCCAAGACCTTCGACGATTTAGTCATTGTTTGGGGTTGTTCTGGGTAGATGTCACCGGTGGCTGATTTCAGTCAGTCTAAGGTGGCTTCGAGCCTCTTCTCTCTTACGGTGTCTTCTGGTGGGTGATCAAGGACGCTCAACTTTGTCTTGTGCTTCATTTTTTTCTCCTTCTTTGTAAGCAAGGTCTTAAGTGGAAATTGAGGCACTCGGTAACAAGTATCATATGCACTAATGTTTTTATTAGTGGCTGACGCCTATGTGATCGGTGTTGATTCCTCCTCTTTTGGGTTTTGAGGTTTTCTCTACCATCTTGTACGACATCATGTTACTCAAGGAACTTTACACCATGCTTTTGTCTCCTCATCAGCTTAGATCGCAGACATTTTCCCCAAAACGCATCTTCTAACCAGATTTCAAGACTTAGTTTCCAAACTCAAGCTACGGTCCAGAACACCACATTGAGTTTGAGGGGGGATATTAATGTGGTATCTTGCATAATTCATTCATATCATATATTTTCTTATTTGTATATAATTTATTAGCATAATATCATATCATGTCATGTCATAGCATATCATATCTTTCCTTATTTGTGTATCTAATTTCTATTATAAATAAGCTATGTAACCCAATGAAAATTAAGAAATAATATTATTTCGTTCACATAAAAATTCATTCATGTTTCTTTTTCTTAAGTTTGTAACACCCTTTAAAAAAAATTAATATTTAAGATTTTTTTGTACAACTAATAATAATTAAGATGGCAAGTAATTTTTTTCAATTTAAAAAAATTATTAAATGGATTCTTAATCATTTGCACTAGTATTGTATATGGCAAACAATAGGTACTTTTTTTTTGGAAAGTGCAACAATAGGTATTTTAAATCATTGAATTATGTTTTTTATGAAGCAAGCTCGTTTGGTCCCATAAATATTTTTAAAAAATAAATTTTAGTTATTGTATGAAATTGCTATTAGTAGCATAATAGTCTGAAAAAAACTACTATAGAAATTTAACATTAGGGTTCAATGTTTATTTTAGATCTCAACCCTTATTTTAAAGATAAAAAAATTAAAACACAATTAATTTTAATAAAAAATAATAATGATCCCACATTAGTTCAATATTAATTTATCAAATTTATAATAAAAATAATTAATTAATCATATATTCAATAATGATCCCAATGTAAAATGCTAAATATATTTAAAAATAAAATAAGGAAATATAAATCAGATTATGAAAATATTAAAAAAATTACTACAAATAATAATTAGAAATTAAAAAATATCTGAAATCTTCTCAAGAGAGTAAGAAGAAAAGGGGAAAGTTAGAAATTAAATGAAAATATAAAATATTAAAAAAATATATAAACACAAAAAAATTGTATATCTTTAAAAAAAAGTGATTGAATAATATAAATTTAAGCAGCAAGTAAAATAAATTTTAGATGAAACCAGCCACTACTTTTTCATCTCATCTTAATAGACTTTTTTCCCCTTAATTCTTAAATAATGTTACATAATTGCAAATAGCGACAATGTAAATACACTGCACAACAATAAGTCTTGTAGATGAAACTTGCTTTCGGCTATAAATTCTATAGCATAAACCTAGAGTTGGAATCTACTTTCGATTGTGGATACACAGCAGTACCTGCAGTTGGAATCTGTTTTTGTTTGTGGGTGCACAACAAAATTGATTAATGCAGATAAACTGCCAGACTTCCTCCGATTATATCGTCCCAACCCATGCAATGCAATGCGACATATTTAATTCAATCACATATGGTAGCATTTAATGTACTAACGCATGGAAAATTAGTAGCAAAACTATACTTTTTAATATATTCAGATTTTAGTACCTTAAGGCATGTCGTTCATACAATTGCAAGTATAGATACAGTAATAACATATACTTTCATAATTCATGCAATTAATCATAAATATAAATAAATACCACAATTATTTGATGAATCGTGAATTCTAGTATATTTCCTATCATCAAGGACCTAATTGCATAATTTAATTCATTAAAAATAGTTCGGAACCTATTCAGGGACAAATATGATTAAACATAAAATTCTGGGTCAAAACTGTAAATTTTGAGTTACAGGGGACACACGACCATGTGACCAGACTGTGTGGGAAGCCATGGGCTGTGTGAATGGGGTACACGGTCGTGTGGCTAGGCCTTGTAAGAGACTGTGGCCATGTGGTGTTTCGAACAATCAACCTACAAGGGTGTCACGGCTGTGTG